>PUFA01000105.1:4800000-6000000 GCA_003508835.1 Eonycteris spelaea
CTTACTCACTCTACTTGTTATAAATCAGACTATCAAAACTTCACAGTTACCATTGGCCTCTGTTAGCAAGTGACGCCAATTAGAGAAGCTGAAATTTTTAACAACCTGTAAATACAAGAATAAAAAATTCCATAGCTAACTCATCTGTAAACAAATTGTTTTCCTTTCAAACCTTTTTTTTTTTTTTTTTTCAGCTCAGGAAGATAAGTTTGTAGCTCATAAAATCTAACAGAATAGGCTGAAACTTGTCTCTAGATCCATTTGCACTTTTAGATTTAAACAAACTGCAGTAAAGCCATGTTCAATGATGTACGAATGAATATTTTCACTTATGGTTGTGCTTAACATCTCTTCAAGCTATTCCTGAAAGTGAGAAGTATAACTATGTCTGACAATTCTCTAATTCTTTAAATTATATTCTGATCATGATGATATCTCAAAAGTGGTTAAATTCATTAAGTATGTCTAGTTGGACCAATGAACTTTTTTTTTTTTTTTAATTATTGGGGAGCGTTTTTTATAACATTAAACTATCCATTTATGATACTTGGCAAATTAGTTCTATTAAATGATCTCTACCTCAGATGTAAAACCCTAGATTTCCTTTTCAACTGTTTGTACAATCATTGCTTCACTCAGGTTTTCTACTTCTTGGAACAATTTTGATACCTTATAATTTCTTAGAAAATTTTTCATTCACTTATAATGCTCATATAAGTGTACTAGCACAAATTAAATAGAATTATATGTTACAAATTTTATATTTTCAGGCTGGTTATAATTTTATTGATCTAGTTGGTTATCATATCTTCTCATTTTTTTAAAATCTCATTTTTTGTGAATCTCAAAAAATGTTTTTTAATATTAAATACCTTATACATTTTAACATGTTTCTTAGGACTTTAGGGTAAATATTTAACAATCTTCAGAAAGTGAGATAATACTCCACTTGAATCAACAAATAAAAAGAAGACAAAGAAAACCAGCTCAATTCCAATGTGATTTCTACCATTTGATAATCTCTTGTCCCAAACATGGTATTGACTGTTTTCAGTCACTTCACATTTTGTTTTTGCCCATCTTCTCATTTGATATTTCCCTTCAGACCTCTCGACATGTCTTTTGGGGCACCGGCTAGAAAGGCAGTATATGTTTCTTTGTGTGTATTTTTTGCTTTTATTTTTTCAGGAACACGACCTTGGGTAATGGCGTTTACTGTGTGGGGTCCTTTGCTATCTAGTCCATGGGTGGGGGTGCTCCCTTTACCCTCCGTATATAACAAGCTCTACCCCAACTCACACAGTCATTCCTCCTCTGTGTGGTGCATGTACGTAACTGCTGTCAGGGCTGAGAAAGATGGGGATGGAGAATATGCAAGGTCTTGTTCTCCGGAATCACGCTGCGTAGGCTTTAGTATTCCTGATCTTGCAACCTCTTCTCTTTCTTGTATCCGCACCTACCTAGGAAAAGAACTATTGATGCCTCCGGCATATTCTGCTACTTATCAATCCAATATCCATTTGAGCCTTCTTCATCACTAATAGAAACTATAAAAACTTCAATTTAGTTGGGAGAGGCAATGTGTAAAGCTAAGCAAAGAAAATGAAAACTATATTTCACAGACTTTCTTTTGAAAGCGATTGCCATAGGACAAACTTTTAGTCAAAGAGCTGCACTAAGATGGGAAAGCCTGTTTAAAACAGAGGCAGCTGGCACAGGCTTCTCCCTTTTATTATTTACTCTACTTATTTGAACTACCTATGACATGCTCCCGAGTCCTAAAGGCAGAGGTACCTCCTGAGCCTGTAAGGAAAAGACTCAATACTAATAACAGTCGGACAGAAAAATTTCAGAAGCCTACCACATTAACGAAATCATGAAATTATGAAATTCTTACCTGGGGAAAAATCATTGAAAAGCTATTATCGGTTCGAGTTTTCCTGAGTCGTAATCAAACTGAACTACAAATTGTATAGCTTTATATATAATTTTTATTTTTAAAAAATGGTTTTATTGAGGTCGAATTGACACAAATTAAACTGCACGTGTTTAAAGTTGGCAATTTCATATTTAATGCATACTAAACCATTCCTACAATTGAGATAATGAATGTACTTGTCATCCGCAAAAGTTTGCTAACATTCGTTATTTTCACCTGCCCATTCACGATCCTCACCCCACGATGACCACTGATCTTTATGCCACTATATTTTAGAATTTTAGAGAAATGCTTTCCAAAGACATTATACAATGTTACATTCTACTGTACAGTATGTCAGAGGTTGAATTACTCCAAACCCTAGCCAATACTTGGTATGGTGAGCTTTTTAAACTTCAGACATTCTAATTAGAATGTAGTGGTATCATTATGGCTTTAATTTGTATTGTTCCAATTTATAGTTATACTGAACATCTTTCTGCGTTCTTATTTGCCATTCTTATGTTTTGTTGAAGTGTCGGTCTTTTGACATTTCGTTTTTGCTCATTTTTAATTGAATTGTTTGTTTTCTTATTACTAAATATTGAAAGTTCTTTATATACGTTGGATAAAAATCCTTTATCAGGTATGAAATTTTAAGATTTTTTTCCCAGACCATGGCACACCTTATTATTATTTTTAACAATGTCTTTTTGAACAGTAACAGCTTTTAAGTTAGATAAATTTCATATTAGCATTTTTTCTTTTATTAATCAGGAATTTGGTGCTACATCAAAACTCTTGCCCAAATCATGGTCACAAAAATTTTCTCCTATGCTTTCTTCTAAAGTTTTATATTTTTTTTTAAATTTAGTCTAGGGTCCATTTAGAGTAAATTTTTGATGTGGTATGCGCATGGATCAAAGTTTATTTTTCAGTACGTAGAAATATAATTTTTCCTGAATGGTTTATTGATAAGAATCCTTTCTCTGCCGTCAAAGATGAGTTCACTATATTTGCATGAGTCTATTTCTGTACTTTCTGTTCTGTCGGATTGATCTGCTAAGAGTTTTATTGGGATTGCGCAGGTAGAAAATCAGCTTGGAAAGAGGTTCCCCACATACTGCTGCACTGTGAATTCTGTTCCCAGAGCCTGTTTGGACTTTCAGCTCCAAACCCCCTTAATTCAGAGAGGCTACAAGCATCTGTTTGGATTTCTCCTTCCTGCTCCATGGCTGGAACCTTTCTCCTGGTAGTAAGCCAGGGTGATTCTAGGATTTATCTTCTTATTATTTTATCTATCAGTGACTACTACTCTTTGTTATCTAAAGCCCATTATCTGGAAAACATTTGCTTTATATGTTTTGTCTATTTTGTTATGATTGTTTTAAATGGGAAGATAAATGTGGTCACTGATACTCTGTATTGATCATACATGCTTTTCTTTCAAGCATTATCACCTTGATTTTATTCCTCAATAATATGCCATCTGTTTTTTCTACTTCTGAAACTTCTTATCCACTAAGATCCATTTCTAGCTTTTCCAAAAAACTATAGTTATTTAAAAATATTTATGTCTATCAATTCTACACATTTAAGTAGGCAAGAGGAAGCTGGGTTAGGTGCTCAGCCCGTCTTCTTGAAATAATAGGTTTTTGTGCGTGATAAATAATTCAAAGACAGAACTCAAATCTAGTCTTATAAGATTTCAAACCTCAAGGTGTGAAAATTAAAAATATTATATAATGTTTTGCTTTTGTGACTTCATTGTAATTTATTTTTGATTTTAAAAAATTCAGCAAAGTGAATAACCTTTTTTTTGTACACTGCAAAATAAAATGTTAATAAAGGATAAGAATGAGAATATTTTTACTTTAGTTCCATATTGCTACTAATTATCTCCATCATACTGAGTAGTTTACTTAAGCTCTGTGGATCTGTTTCTGCGTATGAAAATGAAATGGTCATGACATTTTTATTCCATATATTGGTGATTTTCCAGTGGGCAGCAAAGAAAATTATTTGATGAGGCAGTTCTACCAGCTTCTATGATCTTTAATCTAAGACATTTTCCTTTACAGACCTATAGAGTTGGTCTTTTCAATGAGAGTTGGGACATATTCAGAGTATCTTCACACCAGGTTTATGTTGTTGTTCATTTTTCCCCAGCTTATCTGATTCATTATGTTTCCTTTTAAGCTCTTGCTATTTAACTTTACTTTAATATAATTTTGCCCTAGAAGAATGAAATTCAAGCAATTACTTTTCCAAGGAGACACCTGAAGTCTTATTCGCATTGTGGTGTTAAGACTGATCTTTTGTTAAGGTGATTTCATATATCGGTTGGAAAAAAATTACTTTGGAATTAGAGTATCTTCTCAGAGGTCAATATGACCCTTTCCCATTATGATATGAATGCAGAATTCAGAGTTTGCCTTATAGTGATGCACTATTACGTGATTTTATAGTTTCATAAATATTAAGATAATTTGAGATTCTATAACTCAATAGATAATTAGAAAATCTAGAGAGGCTCTAGGTGATATCTCAATAATACTTCATAAAACAGATGTATTAAAAATAAGATAATAAATAGGGAATGAGCAAAAATGGAATCAACAAGAGGTAACCTATGAAAGAAGAGGTTAGTAGTCATCACTCAGATCCTCACCAGAAAAACCTGGGTAAACAGAAAATCGGTGACTTTTCTTGGACTCAATAAAGAAATTAATTTGCAGGAAAACTGCCTGCTGAACATATAGTGAAACAGGCATGTACCAAGAGAAACACTCTAGATTGGCTTACTTGGAGCTGAAGCTACTGGAACCCTTCACAGGTAGGAACACTAAACTGATCTTTCTGATAATGGCTGGAGGTTGCATACAGATTAATATGAGAATGAGAAACTTCCGGGGTTCTGTTTTGGGGAAGCCCCACACATTTTTGTGCTCCATCTCTGGCAACCCCATCAGGTTCTCATAGTGAAGATCGAAAAACAGCTCCCACCTTGGCTCTGGCAGGGGGAAGGGAAGGTAATAACTATGAAATCTACCAAGAGTTTTCTCCATAACACAAGCCTGAATTTTAGGCAAAGGATTTTCCCAAAGCTTTATGACATTTGGGGAAAGGGATTCTTCCAATTCCAGCCCCTTTTAGCCTTCTTGTTATAGCCAAAGAAAAAAAAAAGGAATCAACAGGGGTCAGGGCTGCAAGGAAATGATGGGAATACAGCGGCCAGGAAAAAGAGTAGAGGTCCGTGGAAAAAAACAAAACTATGTCACCGAAGAAATACTTGTGAAAGTCGCAGCTTTGATTCATAGGGCCACATAAGGTGACATTTAATTAGGAAATTATAGAATGATTTCCTTCTACATATCTTTTGCTACACTAACAGGATATCAGTATAGTAACAGCAGGATACAGCTGAAAAAGCCCTAAAACAGAGGCTCTCTCCAAGGAGTACTTAGAAAAGAACAAAGCCAAGAGAAAGGTCAAAGACAAGGGCACTAGAGGAAACTGAAGCCTCTGTACCTACAGCCTTAGCGAAATCAACACAGCCCAACTCCTACCCAGATTATCATAAAACTTCACAAGAAAGGCCTATTTAACTCACTTTCTATTACCAGTGTCAAAGAAAAAAGATCTAGACAGTAGTTAAAATGATAAAAACAGATTTGTATCAAAATTATAGTAATAGTGGGAAAGAGATGTGAATATAGAAGTGAGCTCAATTTTGAACACAAAGAGGAAAATTAGCAGGGCTCTAGTCGTGTATGGAAAACTACTAAAACGAAATATGAAGAGTATGGGAGGGGGCAAGTTTCTGGCTAAACCTAACAGGATTCCTGCTGAAGGCAGGCCCAGGTAATCATATATCACCTGAAGGATAGAGAAAAATGATGACGAATATAGTCAAATATTGAAGGTGGAGCATTCTAGCTAAACTACTTTAACAGGATTATTGCAAAAATGGGCAATGAAAGTCCAAAAGTGAAGGCCTAGTTGGGAAAAGGATTAAGAGGAGCCTGACTAAAATTTGGTTAAGGAGAGACCCTTTATCATTAGATACATCATGCCCCATTTTTAACAAATAATTACACGATGTGCTAAAATACAAAACAAACAAACAAACATGGTTTGAGGAAACCAAAAAAGTATCAGAACCAGACTCAGATACGGCAGAGATTTGGAATTACCAACGGAATTTAAATGAACTAAGATTAATTTGATAAATGCTATAATGAAAGAAACCTAGACAGTATATAACAACAAATGGGAATAAAATAGGTGCTCTAAGAAAGAATAAAAAAGAAATGCTATAAATAAATAAATAAGCAAACAAACAAACAAATAAATAGATAGATAGATAATAAATAAAATGCGCTGTCAAACGAATGTTTTTGATGGGCTAAGCAACAGATTTCATGTAGAGAAATAAATTTCTCACTGAAGGAAGAATCAGTGAGCTTAAAAATAGGTCAATAGAAACTTTCAAACTGAAATTCAAAAAGAAAAACAAATAAAAAAAGAACAGAATATCTAAAACTGAGAAAATAGCAAAAGGTGTAACATATGTGGAATTAGGATGCCAGAAGGAGAAGAAATATTTGAAATAATGGCACATATCAAACCACAGATGCAGGAAGCTCAGAGAATGTTAAGCAGAATAAATATGAAAACAAAACAAACAGTAAAAAAAATAAAAATAAAACATACCTAGGTATATACGAGCAACAGAAAAAAAATACAATGATCAAAAAAAAATCCAGACAAAAAAGTAAATCATCTTAAATACAGAATGAGGATAAGAATTACAATAGACTCATCAAAAGAAATTATGAAAACAAGCTGAACTATTGAATATGTTGAAGGAAGAAACCCATCAATCTAGAATTTTCTATCCAGCAAAAATTATTCTACAACGTGAGGAGAAATAGTCTTTCTTAAACAGATAAAAACTGAGGTAATTCACCTCCAGCTGACCTGGCCCACAAGAAATGTTAATAGAAATTCTTCAGGCAGAAATAAAATGATGTAAGTCAGAAAGTTGGAGAAATAATAAGAAGAGCATTGGAAAAGAAATAAAGGTTAAAATATTTTATTTTTCTTATTCTTATTTTATCTAAAATATAACTCTTTGTTTAAAGCAATAATAGTGCCACTATACTGAGTGACAGATAATATACAGATCAGTAAACAAACAGCAGTAATGTCACATGAGACAGAAGGAAGGAATTGGGAATAATCTGGTAAAAAGTAATTGCACTACCCATGAGGTATAGATGAAGATAATGTAGATTGTTTAAAATGTTTATTGTTGACTCTGGAACTTCACTGAAACCATTTCAGAGAAGCACAACTGAAATGCTAAGAGAGGACATAAAATGAAATCATATAAAATATCAATTCAAATCAGAGCAGGGAGAAGAGACGGCAACCCACAGAAAACACGAACATGGCAGATGTTAGTCTATGTCAATGACTGCTTTGATATAAGTGTTCTAGATACACCAAATAAAAGAAGCTAAAGTAAATAAAAAGACAAGATCCAGTTATATATTTTCTACAACAAACACGCTTTAAACGTAAAGAGCTAAGTTAAGTGTAATGGTGAAACATACACCATGCTAACAATAAAATAAAGCTGAGTATCTCTATCATTTCAGACACATCATACTTCAGAAGACAGAAGATGATCAGGGGAAAAAGGTGCATACATAATTATTAAGAGATCAATTATCAAAAACAAAACAAACAAGCAAACAAAAAACAACAAACAAAAACAAAGCAACCCTAAACATCTATGTATCACAAATAGCTTCAAAACATAGGAGGCACACTTGATAAGAAAAATAGACAAATATACTGTCATAGTTGGGTACTTTCACCTTTTGCTATCATTAACAGGTAAGATAGGCAGAAAATCACTAAATATAAGCATGCCCATAATCAGCATTATTAATTTATACTTATAAAAAATGTCAATACAATTAATAAACCTTTAATCAGACTAACAAGAAAAATGAATGAGAAGATAATCATTGGCAATATCGGAAATAACAGACAAGTCATTAATTGTGATCTCACGAACATTAAAGGGGTAATGAAGAAGACTATGAAAGTCTATGGTGAAAGATAGCACCTTTCACCAAAAAGAGACATGGATGTCCTTTCTCATCATTCTTATTAAACATAGTACTGAAAGTTCTACCTAATACAATAAGACAAAAATAAGTAAATGAAAGGTATACAGGTTGTACAGAAAACAAGGTAGAAAGGTATATTTTTTGCAGGTGCCATATTGTCTATGTGGAAAACCTTAAGGCATCTATAAGGGAAGCCTGTCACTAATAAGTGAGTATAGCAAGGTTGCAAGATATAAGATCAATGTAAAAGTGGACTACCTTCCTATATACCACTGATAAAGAACTGGGATTTGAAATTACAAAAACAATACAATTTGCATGAAAAAAAATATTTAGGTATAAACCTAACAAAACCTGTGTAGGGTCCATATGTGGAAAACTACAAAAATCTGCTAAGAAAAAAATATAAAAAGATATCCCATTGTCATAAATCGGACCGCTTAATATTGCTAAGATGCCAGTTGTTCCCACCTTGATTTCTAGATTAAACACAATTTCAACCACAGCTTAGCAAGCTATTTTGCAGATATTAACAAAAGGGTTAAAAATTGTACATGGAAAGATAGAGGTCTAGGATAGTCAACACAATGCTGAAGGAGGACACGTATTGCCAGATTTCAAGATTAAACCTAAAGCGACAGTACCATACAGCATGGCATTGGCAAAATAACAGAAACGTAGATCAAAGAAGCATAATAGAAAACCCGGAAATAAACAGTTAACTACTTTTTGAAAAATGTTCAATAACAATCCAATGGAGAAAAAAATAGCCTTTCGACATATGGTGCTTAAAAATTGGATATACATGAGCAAAAGAAATTAAATAGCATAGAGAAAATATTATTGTTTGCACAGAAATTAATTGAAAATAGATTATAGGATGCAAAAGACAAAACTATAAAATTTCTAGAATGAAAACAGAGGAGAAAAATTTGCGTGACCTTGGTTTTGCTGACGAGTTTTCAGACACAACACTAACAGCACAGTTCATGAAAGAAATGATTTGAAGACAGACTTTATTAAAAGTAAAAGTGTCTACTCTGTAAAATATTTTGTTATGAATTGAAAAGACAAGCCATGTCTGAGAGAAAATATTTGCAAAATCCAGATTGTAACAGACTCCAAAAATTCTTAACACACAATAATGAGAAAGCAACTCAGTTTGAAACGGGTAAATGATCTAAACATTCACCAAATGATATATACAGATGGCAAAGAAGTATATAAAAAGATGCCCAACATCATTTGTCATTTGAGATATGCATACTAAAACAACTATGAATACACCTACTAGAATGCTAAAATCAAACAAGTGGTAATATAAATTGATGGAGAGGATTCGAGCAACAAAAAATTTCATTCATCCACTTGCATAGTGGGAATGCAAACTGGCATGACCACTTTTGAAGACAGATTGGTGATTTCTTACAAATTTAGTCTTACCATATGATGGAGCAATGACATTCTTAGATAAATACCCAACTACTTTGAAATCTTATATCCACACAAGAAAGGTGCCCACGAAAGTTTATAGCAGCTCTGCACATAATCACTAACAACTGAAAGCAAGCACCGTGCTCTTCAATAAGTGAGTGGATAAACAAAATATTGCTATGGAATACTATTCCGTTAACAAAAGGATATTTTAGCGGAACTTCATATGCAGTACTTACAGGGAGTTCCCCTAAATAGGAGATTCAGGGACTAGGAGATGCAGGGAAAACTTGGTGTGTGGTGTATGGGAATTCTCTGTACTGTCTGCTCAGCAAAAAAAAAAAAAAGATTATAAAAAGAAACTGACAGTATTATATATTTTACTTTCTGCTTTTATTCATAACAGTTTAAACATATTCTAAGGTTATTACATATTTTTGAAAACTATTATGATATGGAAGTACAATATTCTATTTGAAAACTATATTTTTTAAATTCTTTTTCGCACTTTAAAATATTTGTTCTAAATTTGGTGGGAATATATGTAACAATCTAATGAATATTTGTAATCATACACTTTTGACCATGATTTATATATTTTATTTAACTAAATTTCTGTAGGTAGAAATTATTGAGTAGAATATTTGAATATATATACATACATATATATACACGAATAGTATATATTTGAATAGTATATATTTGTATATGTTATATTTAAATAATTTTTGGGCTTATTCTAATTTTATCTAAGATGAAATGAATTTTTGTCTTATCTGCCCTGCAAAACACTATTTATCATCTTTAAGTATTTACATACTTTATAGTTTATGTTATTAATTTTCAAACATTTGTACTGATAAATTATTATTTTCTATATTCATCGCCATTTCTAGTCATATTACTACTTATTACATCTTTTAAATATTTATCAGTTTCCCACTCTATTATTGCTATAAAAATTGCTATATTGCTTCTTTATAAGTTTTTCCAGTTTTCATTTTATTAATGTAGTTTTAATTTTCTTGAAGAGCTCTCATTTAGGTACAATTTTCAATGATTAACAGAATTAAGCATAATCTCAACCAAAAAAAGGAAAAGGAAAGGTAATCTAATAAAAATTGATGTCAAATGATTGTAGTTTATTTAATTACATTCCATTCAGAAGCATTCTATTTGCCAAATTTACACCCTGTAATGAGTTTTCGAATCCATTATTATTTATAGAATAGCATAATGTTTTAAGTCAGATCTCATTCCCAGACTAAATTTTGTCAATAACTAACAATTTCTGTAATTTCGTTAGTCCTCTCTTTTCTCTTTTTAAAAAGGCAGTGCATTTACAGTACCTACCCCATAGGTTTATTGAAAGATTCAAATTAAAAAAAAATTTTCTCTCATGTGAAAGCACTCAACAAATGTTATTTGTGATACTGCTGCTATTGCCAATAGTTAATAATTCTTAGTTTGGGGATAGGATAATTCCTATCCTATTTAACATTTTAGGCAGTTAGATCAGCTCACCTTAGAGCAATAGCTAGCAATTTGGTGGTGACAGAATCAAGAAGAAATCTTTTTTTTTTAAAGGCAGAACTTTACATATTAGTTGCTACAGAACAAGAAAAACAATATAACAATATAAATGTCCTGCAAAATAATAAGTTATAATTGTAAATAAATGAGAGTAGAGTGAAGAAGATTAGTAGTAAGAATTAGATGTGGTAGGCAAACAACTTGAATATTGACTGTATCATGATTTCAAAATAATACAATATGAGGTGCTACTAAAACATGAAGCCAAAGCAATACTACTGACTAGATTTTTTTTTTAATTGTGTAAAGTCTGTATCAAAGAAGGTGGGATAGCTGAGGTGATCTTAGCACTTGTAAGATAGATTATTGATCATTAGGCTGCTTGACAGTGAGAAACTCATCCAATGGAAGAAATTTAAGACACTCTGATCTCGGAACCTTGTTGTACAAACTTATAAAATTAACTAGGTATTTTTGATATAAAAATAATAGGCCTTTCATATACACTAGATATTTTAAGGTGCACAATATGAAGCTGCAATCATTGCCCTTTAAAGTGATTATAGCTGGGAAAGTTAAAATGAAAAAAAAAAAAAAAAAAAAACAAAAAAAAAACAAGAGGCAGTGTAGTTTTGTGACCAGTGTTAGGTAGTTAGTCAGATATGAATGAAAGGGGAGCAAAGGAATGGGGAGAGGCCCAGCTCTGTAACCTTGAAGACTTTCCTTAAGTACCTCCCAGAAATCTCTCTCTCTTAGAGTTATAAATTACCCCAAATCCTAGAACACAAAGTCCATAAAAGCTGCTGGCCTAACCAACAACAAACATGCACAGAAAGCTGTCCGTAACTTCAGCCTCATAATACCATCACTATAATCTCATGACTATGCCTAGAAGTTCATGAAACTAATTATAACGGACTGATGCTGGGTAAGCACATGAGCACTAGGTAAAGTTATATAGTAGCCAGGTGTCAATCAAGGTGACCTCATTTGCCAATCACCTAGGAATGTCTTTGGGACCACCCACCCCATCACTGCCCCCAAATATAATGCACACCTCTCCTTCCTCCAACGTTACAGCTCTCCATCTCCCTTGGCTGGAACCTGTACCCTCTCCTTAGGGGTGTGCAACCTCATTTCCACTTGGCCAGCTGGTTTTAGACTTGACCTGTCTTCTACTTCATAATATACTCTTAATAAACAAATATGTCTCATATTCACTGAGCTGAAATTCATTTCTTCAGCAGGGAAAAGACCCGAGAGGTGCGTGTTACGAGAACTCCGATCACTTCAACGGTTAACACCAGGTCACTGGGCCCCACAGTTTGGGGATGAATCTGGCTGGTCTGTTTACTACCTACCCCATCAGTCTTGTTAGTTTTAGCACTTGGAGGCAACCAGAATTAAATAAACAAAAAGCTCACTGTAATTTTGAGAGGACTATATTTTCTAAATACCTGAAAGAAATAACTATTTAAGACCTAAAATGAAACTTGTTCCCAGATATTTATGTGCATGATGCGAGTTAAAAAAAGTTGCTCAGATCCTCCAAAATAGGTATTTCCCAAAGTCCATTCAGATAAAGCAAAAGCAGAAAACGAAAAAGGAATAACTTACAGGAGGGCAGTCTGGGTCTTTGGAGAACAAAATCGCTTTTCCCGGAGGGAGGCCTCAGTCCTCACTCAATCATCTGCCCAAGGGCATCTCAGAACAGCTATAGACTAGATGCTTTGTTTCCTTGTCTTCACTTATCTGAATAAAGGTATTTATTGTAATTACATTATCATTGTTCCACTAATGCCAGTTGAATACGGTATTCCCCCCTTACCACGGGGGATAGTTTCTAAAAAACCCAGTGAATGCCTGAAACCGTGGGTAGTAGCGGACTGTATATACACTATGTTTTCTTCCCATACATACAACCCTATGGTGCAGTTTAATTTATAAATTAGGCATGGTGACATTAACAGCAATGATTAAAAATAAAGCAATCGGAACAATACTCTCCAGTTGTTCTTACGCTTTTCAGCCCAAACCTATTCTTAGCTCTGTGTAACCATCCCTCACTTGCAGGAAATGATTCGGGGCCACTCGTTTTTGAAGTCTTCACATAAGCTCAAAGCTTTCTGGTGCCTCATGCTGCCATCAACAGAACACGTTTTCTCTTTACATCTTCCGCTAACAAATGAAATGCTTTTCCAACTTAGCATTTATCATGCAGTGTGGCCTTAACGTTTGCAGGTTGAGGTGTGACAAGATTAGCACAATTTCTTTTTCCTTCTTCCCAATTTCATGGACAGAAGAGCCATTCTTACCATAGGTTTAGCAACATCAGCATATATTATTTTTCCTTTTCTTATTAAGGGGAGAGCTTTCACCTTTTCACTTCAAAGAAGGACTATATGGCATCTCTTTGGCATATCTGAATTTTCAGCATCACTCTTCCTGTCTTGGGACCATTGTTATGTAAATAAGGATTGCTGGAACTCAAGGACTGTTAAATCAGGATAGTCAATGTGATAACCTCAAGGACTATTAAGTGACTAAGGGGTGGTAGGCACCAGCGTGGATATGGTGGGCAATTCATGTCCTAGGTGCGTGGAGTGGGACAGAGCAAGAGTTCATTATACTACTCAGAACAGCACACGGTTAAAACATGCGAATGCTTTATCTCCGGAATTTTCCATTTAATATTTTCAATTACCCACAGTTGACTGGAAAAGTGTAGATGAGGAGGAAGGAAACCCATGATTTGACTTCAGAGGTTTCTAGATCAAGAGGAAACCATCTAGATCTGATGAGGAGATAACAGTATACCTCAGAGTTCCTGAACTTTAAATCTGATGCAATTATGCTGCTATTGTACTGACCTTTGGGCTTTTCCTTTAGAGATGAGGTGGCTATGTTTTGCCTACACGGAGAATTAAATAGTGATAAAAGGTAGATTGTCATTTTAACTAGTGCATTCATCCAATATTTTCAACTCTATTTTCTGGATACATGGATGTACTTCCTAGCTTCTTAACCGTAAGTGGTGCCCAAGATATAACACGTGTATTAATATGTTCTGGGTCAGAATGTTTAATTGTGGTTTGAGATCCTTTGGAGGTCTCTGTTTCTCTGGCACCGGCAGCAAGCAATATTCAAAATGAAGCTGCTTCATCACCCTAAAAGAATTCAGTGAGCAGGCTCCCTTCAAACTGTGACAGACGTTGTGTGCAAAAAGTTCTTTGTTGTTTTAAGCTACTCTTTGAGATTTGATATTCCTTTATACCACGTCATAGCTAGCCTATGCTGACTGATACAGGCAAGATACAGATACACAGGTAGCTAGATAGATTGAATAGATCTCTCTACATATGCGTATATTCATATACACACATATGTATCACAAGCATAGCTATATATATAGTTTGAAATAGATTGACTTATATGCCTATGCATATATATGTGTATATATATTTAAAATGAGAAATTCTAGTATATTTAGTTGTTGGTCAGTATAATTTATTAGAGAGAAAAAATAGAATTCTGTAGGCGAACACCAAAAAACCAAAATTATGCTTTGGAGACATGAAAAGGAAAGTGCAGACACTGTCTTTTATAGACTCTGGGCAGTTTGTAATTAGCAGTATGAAAGTGAGAGGGGATAGAAAAGTGGCCTATTAACAAGCAGGCAGTAACTATAGAGAACACATATGCCTTGATAAGAACAGGAAACACAGTTAAAAAAAAGTTCAAAAACAGAATTGTTGGGTTGAAATTTCAGTTTGTAAAAACTGATTCTGTTTATAGATGTTGAAGTACTTGAAAGTGTCTCTGAATTTTTAGTATAGGTGACTGAAATTTGTAGCACTGCTGATTTGGGTTAAAAACAAAGGGAAGGCGGGTCTGGAGTGGGTAAGATAAAGGATAAACAATGTGTACGCAAAACAATCAGAAGTATAAAGTACCAGTCAAACGAAATAATCAAGTTTTTCTGAAGGTGAATTAAAATCATTAACACTATTTATTATCGTCAAACAAGCACAAATACTTTTATAATACTCTCAATGGAATAAATAAATTTTCTTTTTATGTTTTACATTTTTAAAATTTATAATCATTGAACAAATAAACAAGGAGTAGGGAAATCTAAATATGTTAACAACTCCTTCACAGACTAATTTTAATTAATTCACCTTTTATTCTAATCCTCAGGAAAATCACATAAAAAAGAATTATATTTCTCGCTTTAATGCAAAATAAAGTAAGATAGAGTTAGATACTTTGCCCAGTTGACTCAGTTAATAGAAAGCAGAAGTTAATTTCAAGCCCCAGTCTGAATAATTTAGGTTCCATGGTTGTTAGCAGGAAGCTATGCTACCAAATGTCTTACAATTTTTTATTAAGCAAAGTCTCCACCAGCATTAAACCCTCTCTACCTCCTTGATCATCGGTCACAATATCAGCAAAATTCTGTACTGCTCTGAAAAGTGGCGCATGCCTTACCGGTTAAGATACTTCTCATCCCACCAGTCCAAAGTAATGCTTCAAATCATGTTGACAACGCGGCTATTTTCTCCACAATATCTACAGTCTAAATCAACTGTCCTTTTGGGAGCAGCTGCCTGTATTGATATTAAAGCCAATACTATGTCGCAGACAGATTTGATTATGTTCATGAAGCTATCTTGCCAACTGTCATAACGAAAAATAACTGTATTAACATTTGGATAATAGGTTTTTAAGACATAATAGGACTGACCATTTGTGATCGAGATGTTTATGCCATCTTAATATATTCGTAATTGGTTGTTAAAAATAGGATTCTTATCTCATCGTCACCACTAACGCACATGGCATTTTAAATTGTAAAGCGTGATGCAGCTTCTTACAATAAATCTTTTGAGAATTTGAAGCCTACAACAAACCTCTGAGAAGATTTATATAGATAAGCTGTGTTCCTATTTCCAGAGGACCAAACTGTTCCTCGTACCATGCAGAACGTCTGTCTTCAAATTGCCACTGTATGTGAACTACTAGACGTATTAATACTTAAGAAAAGTTTCCTTTTTGAGCTAAAATTACAACAACTGTATTTGTTGAGTTAAGTCAAATCAAGAATAATTTAAAAGAAACAAACAAAAAAGAAAAAAAAAGTAGCTATTTGAATGGGCAGGTTAACTATGGGAACTTTCCAAACATTATTCTGTGACTGCAGCTGCACTTTGCCAGTTTTAAAAGTAAGTATAATTATCTTCTTCACTCCTATATTAAACATGGCAAGAAAAACAGATGAACATCCAAATCTCAGTTTATATTAACACGTAAGCTGACAGAAGATCCACAGGAGAAAATGAGTAAACTATGTACAGTAATCTCAATATTAAATAAAAACATATATCTTTAAACATAAAGGACAGGTTTCCAAAGACCCATGTGACCCTACACTGTTAATCTCAAGTACAAACATTAAATTATAAAAACATAAGATTTTATGTGTTGGTAAATAACTGGTAAGCCGTGTTTCATTTGATGTTCATAAATTTAGGGAATAAGAGATGATTAGAATATTCTAGAGAATTTCTCTTGTACAGAAAAAGTCTTGAAATGTTCTCACAAAACAAAGCTATGTTATGATGCACAGCAAAAGACACTGGATCATACAAGCGTATATTTATTTAATATTATAATATTAAATAATATTATAATTATTATATTAAAATACTCTCCAGGTGTTATTCACTAAAGCCCTCAAATCTAGAATTAGCCTAACTGATTTTGAAAAGTGTGTCATTGTTATTGTTGTGGGTTTTGGGTTTTGGGTTTTGGGTGTAATACTTAATTTTGATATATATTTTGAAATACAAAGCACAACCAGCTAAGTACAAAGAAAAAAAAAACATAACCATGCAGTTCAATGAATTATCACAAAGGAAATAGCTAGGTGAGCACCAACCAGATAAGAAAAAAAAAAATAGTACAGTCAACTAGACTTTCACTTTGTCATTCCCTTAGAATGTCCTCATCCTTTGCTAAATATTAACACTACTTGATCTCTCAAAGTATGGTTTTGTTTTCCATGGTTTTATATAAATCAAATTGTGTATTAATCTGATTTTATGTATATATTTAATCATACATAAGTATATTCAGGTCTAGTTTCTCTGACACATCACTACAATTTGTGACCCGTCCATGTTTATGCATGTAGCTATAGTGCATTCATTTTTGTGCCTGTATAATATACAATGTCATGAAATATTGCATTTGTTTAACAATTTTTCATTTGCTAGAAATGTGGGGTTTTTTAGTTTTATTTCTTAAAAATAATGCTTTCAATAGTCATTTGTTATTTTAATTCAAATATAATTATTTTGATATAATCTTAGAATTGGAATTGCTAAATCAAGGATACATGTTGCTTCAACTCTACCAGATACTGCCAACCGGAATTTAAAGATGTGATACTATTTTATATTCCCCATATCATGTAGAGAAGTTTACTTATTCCACCGGCTTTCCATTACTTGCTATTTTTAGAATCTTCATTCTTCTAATGAGTATAGAGTATTATTTCATTATAATTTTAAATTGAAATTTCTAGATTAGAAATAAAGTTGCTTAGCTTTTTATATTTTTAGTGATGTTATATATTATTCTTAGTGAAGCTCCTATTCAAATATTTTGCTCAATTTTCTAATGGCATGATTTTTGTTAAAAAATTGTAGAGGTTCTATCAATAACCTGGATATTGGATTAGTTTGTATGCTCTGTTATGTCTGTTGCAAATTTCTACTCCAGGTTGTAGCTTGTAGTTTGATTTTTCACTCTCTCAACTATTTCTCTTGATAAATCAAAGTTCCTATTTTTTAATCATTTCTCTATATCTTTTTAATTTTTTTTTTTGCCAGTGAAGAACATTCTTTATCTCAAGATCATGTATATATTCTCTCATGTTATCTTCTAGAAGCCTCTGATTTTGTATTTTATACTTAGATCTACTTTAACCTAGAATTTATTTATATATATATGAGATAGCGGTCAAGTGTAATTTTTAAAATATTGTTATGCAATTATTGTTGGAAACATTTATTTAAGAAAACTATTTCCATGATGCTATCCAAAGCCACCTTTATCACAAATCGATTTTCCATATGTGGGTAGGACAGTTTCTACCTTTTGTCTGTTAATCACTTTGTAAGGTGGGACACAGCTTTACAATGAGAAAGCACTGATTTAATAAATCAATCTTTTATAAGTCTTAATAAACAGTAGTGTCAATCTTTCTACATTATTTTTCTCTGCAAAAATGTCTTAGTTATAGTTGGCCCTCTGTCCATTTATGTTTTAGATTTGGCTCGTAAAAACACAATTAAGAATAAATAAATAAAAACCATTAAGATTTTAACTGTGATTACACTGCATTTATAGGTCTGTTTATACAAGTATTGATATCTTTACAACATTGAGTTTCTAATGTATAAGCATGGTATTTTCCCTTATTTATTTAGATGTATAAAAATTCCCTGAACTATTTTGTAGCTTTCAATACATAGAGATTTCTTAAAAATATTTTGTTAGATTTTCAAGCATATTTTAAATGTTATCTTTTAACACATCATTTAATATCTGAAGGTATACAAAAACATAATGGCAAACTCAATTCCTGATTATTCTAATTTATTCATATAAATTCTGAATTTTATATTTATATAGTTGTAATATCTGATAACATAATTCTTTTCTTCCTTTCTAATCTTTGTATAATTTCTTTTTCTTTCTCTAAGGGAATGTCTAATACACTCAATAAAATTTTTGATAGTTGAACATCTTTGTTTTATTCATGATCTCTGAGAGAAAGCTTTCAAAACTTCACCATCAAGTATGATGTTTGCTGAAGGATTTCTTTAAATAGAAACCCTTTATTAAGATTAAGAAAGATTAAGGAGGTTCCTATCGCTTTATTAAATGGCTTTCTGCATATATTGAAAAGTTTGACTCTGGTTTGTTTTGTTAATGTGATAGATTACATAAATACATTTTCAAATATTATAAGAACTGAGCAGTCCATGGATGAACCCAATTTGTGTATGATATGATATAAATTCATCCCTCTATTTAAAAGTAATTGCTTTCCTCATATTCTGTTCAAGGTTATTGCATCTTTGTTCATGAAGAATTTGGTCTCAGACTGTATTTTCCCGTAATATTCTTGTCAGGGTTTAGTAGCAAAGATATAAGGACCGCTAAAACACCTTGGGAGAAATTGTCCTTTTTTCTATTCTTTGAAGCAGTTTCATAAGATTGGCATTAGTTTTCCCTTCAAAGTTCACATAGAACTGACCAGTGAACAAACTGAATCTGTAACCTTCTTAGTGAAAAGAAGATAATTAATTAAGATGTGTTTCATTTAGAAGTTATAGAACTATTTATAGTTGTGTATGTCTTGTTTTTAGTAGCTGTGTATCCTAGGGATCAACTTAATTCATATATTCTAATTTACTCACAATATTTTTTATAATAGCTTCATCTTTGACACTTTTAGGATATATTGTGATGCCTCCTTTGCCATTGCCGATCTCAGATATTTATATCTTCTCTTTTTCTTCTTAATCAGTTACCTCAATTCTTTACTGTTTTATTTTCTTTTTAATAAAATTATTTTACTTTCCTTTATATATTGTGACTGTATATTTTAATTAACTTCAGCTTTTCAAATATATTTTCTCCTTTCTACTATTTGTTCATTCATGTTCTTTTTTTTATCTTATTGAGAATTATGCTTAAAATATGCATGCAGTTAAGTATTTAAAGTTCCCTAATCTCTAATATACAGATTGATGACTTCTTACAAATATATACATCTACATAAACATAACTCAGATCAAAATATACAGTGTTTCCAGAAGTTCCGAATGATCCTTTGTACCACCTTCTAAGCAAAAGGGATCTATTATTATTATTACAATGAATAATCTGATTTTTATCTCTATACCTAAGTTTTCTTGTGCTGGAACTTTAAATGAATAAAATAAATTATTTTGATTTTATCACAATCTAATATCTATAACATTTATCCACATTGTATGTATTAGTGTTTTGTTTTATTATTTTGTAATATTCTATTATGTAAACATAAGTCATTAGTCTATATCCCCATTGATATTTTGCTATGAATAAAATTGTGAGCATTCCTGTATATGTCCTTTTGGTATACATCGTACTTGTTTCTCTTGTTACTTGTTATGTAAAAAGAGAATTTTCTTTGTTATAGGTTGAGTATATATTTATATTTAATAGATATTATGAAACAGTTTGCATAGCTGCTGTACCAATTTGAATTCCGACCTGCAATGATATTGTTATGAGTTATCAACATTTAAAATTTTAGCCATTCTAGTGAGTATGTAATGCACAGCCTTATGATTTTAATTTATATTTTTCTGATGAGTAATGATGTTTTACACCTTTTCCTATGCTAATTGGCTCTGTGTATATTTCCCTTGTGACACACAAGTTCAAGTTCTCTACTAATTTTTAAACTAATTGTCCTTATTAACATGTATGAGTTTCTAAAAATCTCTAAATATGACTCACTTTTTTGATATATGAGAATCTCCTTTCCATCTATTGTTTCCCTTTTTATTCTCTCAATTCTCTCTTAATTTTTTTTAATATTAATAAAAGCAAATTTACCAACTTTGCTCTTGAAGGGTTAATGTTTTATGAGTCTTTTAAAAATATGACTATCTGCATGTCATGAATTTGTTTTATTTTTCCTATAAGCCTTCATATATTTTATTTCACATTCATTTAGTTCATCACAAATTACTGTTGGCGTTAATATGAGGTGAAGGTCAGTATTTATTCATTTTCTCTATTGACTGACTTAACATAATGACCAAACAAACTATATCACTTCTCTACAATCTATTTCTGGGTCTATTTCTGCACTTGCATTCTATTAAACTCCTTTGTTTGTTTATTCTCATACTAACAACAATCTGTTGTGGTTATAGTAGCTTCATAGCAAATCTTGAATTATGTTGTATAACACTTCACCTTTGTTGTTCTTCAAGATTGTCTTGGGTAATCCAAGTCCTTTGTGTTTTCATATTATTTTTAAATAAGCTTATCATTTCTTTTTGCAAAATCTCAAAGTATAAAACTTTCATCTACGTATTACTGTACCCTAAGATAACTTTGTCCTACTAGATAATAGATTATATATATTAAATAAAATAGACTGACATTTATTTAAAGGAAATCTGAAATCATTCTGTAAATTTTCTATTTGGGCTATAAAATCTACATGGATATTGTGGCCATGTAACAAAGCTAATATTCCTAACCATCTTAACTCTTTTCAGCTTCCAGACCTATAATACTGCTCAAAATGTGTTTAGAATCTCCCAAGAATATATTTTAATGAATACTATTTTTTAAATATCAAAGAGAATAAAATTATCTAAAATTCCTTTAAGATTTTTAAGTTCCTTTGAGGTTTTCTTTCTTCCTTCCTTCCTTCCTTCCTTCCTTCCTTCCTTCCTTCCTTCCTTCCTTCCTTCCTTCCTTCCATTCTCTCTCTCCTTTCTTTCTTTCCTTCAAAATGTATTTATATATTCATTTAGAGAAGGGATTTGAGATTTGCCAGGCATAAGAAGCACTTATTGAAACACTATATAGAGCACACATAGCCTCATGTCAAATTCATGAAAACACTGAGAGGTTCCTCTTCAATTATAAGTCAGTTTTCTTAATCAAACATTAGTCAATTGCCATTCTTATATATTTCTATATTTGCTAGGTTATTTAAGTGGTAAGCAAAGTCTTACGTGGGAGCTACCTCCTCTGCGTAACAGTGGATATTTTAGTAGTTACAACACTATCTCCTTGATAAGCTGTTAAATCTTCAAAGGCGAAAGTAAGCACCATCCCTTTAAAAACAGAACCATTATTTGGTGATGCTATTGTCAGGATGAAAACAAATCTGTCAAAATTGAAGAAATCATACTTGTCACAAACCCCATTGAGGGCCTTATTTGAAATAAGTTGTAAAATAGGCAGTGGGGAGGGGTTAGGCTTCCCCATCTAGAAGGTAACACAGTTGACATCACATTTCCTTCTTAGACAAAAGTCAAATGCCATTCCAAGCAACAGTAAAACCTTTTCTGCTATTTTGATGGAGGGCCTTATGCAGCTAATAAATCAGTTATAAACTAGTGCACTAAGGCAGGCCGCATACTCTTTTCAAGTATCAATGTGCTGTACAAGAAGAAAAAAAGGCCATCGATCTTCAAAACCTATCATACAGTAAGGTGAATTGCTAGTGCCTCATTCCCTCGCTCAGCGTTTTCAGCTCAGACACCAAGGCAGTCAAGTCCTTTAAAAAGCCTTATTCGGAGTTTCGTGTTTCTATTCTTTGTAACTCTTGATAACTCTTATTCAGAACTCACTGCTATTCTCCTTCCTATCTCTGCAACCGTATTCATTACCTCTGCTTCCAGCTACCAAGCATGGGATCAAAAACCTGTGGCTAAGGCAGGGCACACAGTGCTCTCAGTCATGTATCTGAGACAGGACAGCAGATCTATAACTAGAGGGACCCCAAATCCCGGTTTGCTGGAGACGGTTCTGGTTTATGCCTGTTATTCCAATGTCCCACCCAAGTATTCTTGGTCCCGCCACGTTTCAGAATGAAAAGTACTGGGTTTGAATGCGGGATTTGTCTCCCTCGCTATGCATAACCTGAAATCTCTTCTCTTACTTAAGGTGTGAGTAGCATACAGTATGTGACAATTTCTGAGCATGATATAAAATGTATTAATTAGTTTAATAAATCAAAATAGGGACAACAAATTTCATATAAAATGTAATGAAGAAATTTCCACTGAATCTCTTGTATTTTTAACAATTTCTGTTTCAGTTGAAAAAAAAAAAAGGAAGTAAGTTTATTCTTATGCTTCATTAGAGACAGAAAAAGCCATATAAATTTCAGAGGGATTTATTCCTATTGTTTAGATTTTTTTTTCAAATTTTTATATCATTAATCATGCTTAAAAAGAGATTAAAGTCATGGAAAAAATTAAATAACAGTAAATTGGAATTTTAGTTTTGCAACATTGATATAGTCACAGAAAAAGGCCATTATTTTTGTAAATTTGTGATGATTCTTATTTCATATTCAAAAGCTCATTAGTAGTGTTATATTTCAAATGTATATAATGCAATGTACATAATTAATTTTATATATGGTAGTGTGTCAAATAAAAATTAAACTATAGCCAGCTATCTTTATATCAGAATATATTTTTTAAATAGCACAAAATTAAACACTATAATTTGAAAAACTGAATCATTTCCCTATAGGTGTTTAATAAAATATGCTATTGCAACCCTTAAGAAAGCTAAGATGACTTGTAAAACATTTTAAATAAAACTTTTTAAATAAAAACACTATTCCGTCAACATTTAACACATTATTGAGGTCTTTCTAAAACACATTTTAAATCGTTTTATGTCTCGTTGAGTCATATCGATTCTGGTCTGCTACAAAGTTTTGTTTCGATTGCTTATATCCATCGCCCGAATCTGAGAAACCAGGGCGGCCTGCAGGCAAGAGAGTGTGAAGGGCATGTATACTACGTCACAGCCCGAGAACTGGGACAGGCAAGCAGGGAGATAAACTTGGCCAAATCCACCCTTAATCCAAATCATTCCACAGTCATTAGGAGTTGCTTGTAACTTAGGTCAGCATTAAATGCTGCGTATATTGATGCTTTCGTTAGGTAGTAGTCAGGCATGAGTGACAGGAGCCAAGGCCCAGCTCTGTAACCATAGAAACATCCCTTAAGACCTTCCTTAAGCATCTCCCAGAAATATCTCCTTTTAGGGGTATAAATTACCCCAAATCCTAGAGCACATAAGAGGCCATAAAAGCTGCTGGCCTAAACCAGCTATAAACGCATGAGCAGAAAGTGCTGTCCATAACTTCAGCCTCATTATACTATCATTATAACATCATGATTGTGCCTAGAAGTTCATGAATCTAATTATAACAGACCGAATTCTAGATGAGCATATGTGCAGTAGGCAAAGTGTTATATAGCAGCCACTGTCAGCCAAGGTGACCTCACATAGGATCATCCAGGACCTCCCATCATGGCCCCAGTATAAACAGACCTTCTCTGCATTGCTACAGCCTTCCTGGCTGGAAACCCATCCCTCCCTTTGGGGTAAACTATCTTATCTCTTCACCTCCTAAATTCCACAGGGCTGCAGCCTTCCTTAGGGCCCCCTCTCTAAAATGTACTTTCAAGAAATCTTACTTTTTCTCCATCTTGCCGGACCTGTAATTCTTTGCTTTGTTGTCCCTCAGGAAAGAATGGAGGACAACCACAAACAATGCCACTGTCCACGATACTCCGCCTCCTCTTCCTCCCCCACGCGACTGCGGTAAGGACCGATGTCACCTCCACCCCAGCGGGACACTATCTCTTCACTTAGGGTAGCTCAAACTTTCGTTCTTGGAAATTCACAGGAGCGTTTGTCATCTGCTTCACACGTGCACTACGCGAAGGTCACCAGAGCCGTTCTGATGGAAGAGTCAGGATCATGCAAGAACATTTGCTCTCTGAAGACATCAGCTATTCCAATTCCCAAACATATTTTTCCCAGGGAAAAAAAATATATATATATATTATACTCAATTTTCCCTCCGTACCTGTAGGTACAGCTCACCTGTGTATGCGTGTGTGTGTGGAGAGCATGGTCGTTTTTACTTATCACACATGCTATTATCGTTCACTAGTGTCCTTGAAGTTATGTCTCTCTTCTATCCATTCCTTACTTCCTGTCACATGTCTTGCATTTTTGGTAGTGGCCCCTTCGGCTTTAGGTTTTCAGTTCTTGTGGTGCTTCGGGGGTCTTTTTTGACATCCTGTCTTCCTCTTGTTCCTTTCCCAGAAATATCTGCTCTCAATGTTTTTGATAGAGGGTGACAGAAGAGGGATTCTTTTTTTTTTTTTTTTTTTTTTCTGAATGAACCAGACTTAGGCAGCTAGTATGTCCCTAGTCTCGGGAGGGTGGTCTGCTAAGTGTCCCCCCCTCCCAGGCTGTATTTCTGGCACATTCCTGCCTCTCCCCTAAAGGTACATTGTTTTATAATTTAGTCCCCTGCCTCAGGCACAGTGGTTTTACTCCAGTTCCTTAAGGACAAAGGTGTTTGTTGACCTTCTATCAATAACAATAAGGCTTTTGTCTAACAGGATAAATAAAAAAAAAGAAAGGTTCTGGCTACATTTCCTGAAACTAATTAGCTGTTCTTCTCTTCTCCTAGGTCTAAAATACAAAGAACACTCTCTTTAAAAAATGATCAATTGGGTTTAAAAATTGTAGAAATTAATGTTAGCTTTGTATTCCAAATTAGAAACATTGTTGAACTTTGAAATGTAGGAATCACTTAGCTATCCATCAAAGACAGTGATCATACAAAGAATAGCATGGATATCAGTGCTGCATAAAGAAGACCAAAAAAAAAAAATACTTAATTGAAATGAAATGGATTTATATTTCCAAATGACTCAATCTTAAGTCATATTTTTTGAGGAATTAGCAAGTATGAATTATAGGCTACACCAGGCTGTGTGTTTTGATCATTTACATGAGAAAAGATGAAAGTGTGATAACCATGCTATGGCTTCTGCCCTTTACTGAAAACATAGCAGTGCATAAAAATTTTCTCACATTATTCCAACAGAATGTAATCAGTAGCGTGTCAGTTATGTGTTGCTATGTATCATACCACTGTAAAAACTTGGTAGTTTAAAACAATAAACATTTATTTAGCTCATGAGTCCCTGGTCAGGTTGGACCTGGCGGTCCAGGGTGGCCTTGGTTATACATCTGCTACCATGAGCCGGGGGGTTAGTTGGGAGGCCTGATGAGGTTTGGCTCTACTGTGTTTATATGAGCTCTGTCACATGTTGTGGGCCTCGACTTAGATGAATCAGATGACTGACTCTGCTCCATTTGGCCTCTCATCTCCTAGGAAGCTAGTTTGGTCTCATTTACGTGGTGCTTATAGGAGTCTAAGAAAGCGAGCAGAGCCAATCAAGGTCTCTTGAATCTGAAGCAAGAAAGAAATATAACATCACTTTGCCTCTCTCTTAACCAAAACAAGTTACCATACCAGCTTGAATTCAATGAAGTAAGGAAAGGTCTTCCCCTCTTAAAGAAAGACCCTGCAAAGTCACTCTGCAAAGAGGACAAACAGAAGAAACCATAAATAATTGTGTCCACATTTCCAGACTATCGTAGGTGGTCTTACCTATTTGTAGAGAAACTTATAAGCACCTTCCCTTAGAAAATTGCTACTCTGAGATTTTCCTTAAAGAATCATGGGGGTTTGTCTATATTGCCATAATCTTAGAGACAATTTATTACATGAAGTTTCCAGTTGCTTGCATATAATTTTATTCTTCTTCTGCTATCTTTATCAACTTGCACCCTTGGGCTTTTCCTCCTCTGGATGTTACTAACCTACAACAAAGTGTGTTCATTACTACCCTAATGCAGCAGATAACTGAATTCCTGTATCAACCAAGGTCATCTAAGTCAGCTTCTATTTTGACAGGAATATATTAGTATCAGGAAATATCAAGCAAATAATGACTATAGTTCAAGTTTGGTTATTTTCATTTTTTCTCTCTTTACCTTTTAATAAATGGAAACACATATCAAACCTTACAGTTATGAATTAGAATGCCTCTCCTAGTAAATGACTTATTGATGCTATGGTGATTAACCTTTCATTAAAACTTGATATAAAATTCTTCCCTCCATATATCTATGTTGATTATTCAAGCCCCAAAGGAAAATATATCAAACGTAGGACAGCTCAGTTTTTTAAAACACTTTTGCAATTCAGAGACTCATAAGATTTGGGATTTTCTCATTTTTCTACCACTGTTTATTCCACAATAAAACGAAATAGTTTCTGTAAATGAATACATATTTTTTGAAATATATTCTATTATCTACATTCAGAAGTGATATATGGAATTAACTAATGTGATGTTTAGTAACATCTAAATAGAAAGGTGTAAATAAACACTTTATTTTGGTGGAACATTTTATGTTTTGAATCAATGTAGCCTATAACTTTACCTCTTCACAACTCGGTGACAGGGTTGGCACATATTGCATAAGGGACCTAGTTTTTTTTCGGAGCTGAATGCAAATGTAGCGTCACAATTTCTGTAACTAAGAGATGTCATGCGCCTCTACCCAAAGAGCCTTTCACAGCCCCTGTCCTACTTATTCCTTCAGATCCGTAGGGCTTGTGGTTCTATGATCACAACACGGCTGTCAACTAGCACAGAGCCATCACCTTTTACCTTGTCTTCTGCTTTGACTCTGCTGCTCTTTGATAAAACCCACCTTCCCAGGCCTTTAAAGGCCAGCAAACTCCCCAGCTAATATTTCAGTGGGCTAAAGATGTCCAGAACCGCCTGCTATGCTGCGAATGTTCCTGGCGCCGGGCCAGGGCTGGCGATATTGGACAATGTCCACTGCCGTGCTGTCAGGTCAATGCCAGGCTTCTTTGAACTTGTCTCACTGATATGAACAGAATTCCTTTCTCTGTGCTCTAATCTGTTACATGAGCAAAACAAAGCCGTCTTCTTTAGCAGACTTCAGAGGGTTTTCATGGAATATTTATCCTTAAAACACACACACACACACACACACACACACACACACACACACACACGCACACACATGGGAGAAACAATCTCAACTCTGGTCATCTCTGCCCTTCCACCCTCTGCTCCACCTCCTCCCACCCCCAACTAAGTACTTTATAAGAACGAGGCTGGGCCTGGGAACAATGTGAGTTTAGGAAACTGCTATTTCTGAATCTGATGACTGACAAGCACCAATGAATGAAGAAACCTACAGGTGTATATTTTTCTCTCCTGGATGACTTCTTAGACTTTGTCAGTTATAAAACCTAGATGACTTAAGATAATCCACATAAGCTTTGGGAATATATTAACCTTTTACTTAAGATTCCTGATGATGAAGATTTATTTAAAATTACAGCGACTATTGAGATAGCATTCCATTAGTAATTTTTCCAGCTTTACTGAGATATAATTGATATAAAGCATTGTGTAAGGTATACAGTGTGATGATTTGATATATATACATACTATGCAATGATTACCAAAATAAGGTTAGTTTGGTACATTCATCACTGTATATGGGTACTTTTCTTTTCCTGGTGAGAACATTTAAGGTTTACTCTCTTAACAACTTTTAAGTAGACAATACAATGTTGTTACCTATAGGCACCAGGCTATACCTTAAAGCCCCTGAGTTTGTTCATCTTATAACTAGAAGTTTGTACCCTTTGACCATCATTGCCAATTTTCCCACTTCGTAAATTCTGACAATTACAAAACTACTCTATTTTTATGAATTTTCCATCAGTAACTTTTTAAATACTCATTTCTCATTGCTGTGAAAAGAGGAGAAACAGTAGAGAAGCACTTGAGCAAAGCATTATTAGGCCAAGTTGCAAGTTCCAGCTATGAAATTTATTCAGCAATACATAAAAACACTCTGGATCTGAATTTTTTTGTATGAAAAGAGGGAGAAAAGACATTTAATTCATTCTTAATAGTTGGAAGCCAATTATTAGCCTGGCAATGGGAACACAGTAAGGAGCAAAATAGATAACGCCTATCCTTTGTGTATAAACATAGTAATAATAAAGACAGATATCAAGGAAAATATCAGACTATTCTCACTACTGGAAATCTATTAACATGTTTGTCCATTTTGCTCTCTGCTATATGGTAACATGTCTTACCCCTGAACACAGCGAATGGTCAAATGTTTGGCCATGTGACTTGAAGGGGACTAGTGAGAAATTCTCCGAGATTATTTCATATAGAATTACAGTGCAAGTAATATTTTTTTCTCTGATGGTGAATCTGTGAGTATATAAACCCAGAAAGTCAGCATTGTGGTACCTTGGAACACGAAGGATATTATATCCTAGAAGGAAATAAAATCGATATTGAGACAGGAGACTGATCATGCAAATGTTGGAAAAACCACAAGCTAAATTTAACCACTGTCAATGGAACAGAAGGCCAGGGCCATGGCGAATAGGTGCCCGAATGCTGCTGATGGCATAGAGAGCTACCTGGAGGCCCGCGGATGTCAAGGAGGCTCCAAGCCCCTCCTTTTCCCTCCAGTCTTCCTCTAGTGCCCCCTCTTAGTGAGGACTCATAGACAGCACACCCTTGAAGCAAAAAATGTGGCTGTGCAATCTCAGCCCCAGCATTATAAATCTGAATATCTGAGGCAGAGAAACAAAGCTTAACTAATTTAGTGCAATAACTATTTGTAGTAGTTGTATAAACAGTGTCAAGTCTCCTTCATATCAGGCCCAGAAAGTTTTACAAGATGTTCTAATAATCGAAAAATTAAATTCTGCTAAAGAATAGATAAAAAAAGAGAGAAATATTTCCATTCTTCTTATAAAGTTAGAATAATCGTGATAGTAAAACCAGACAATACTGGTAGGAGAAAAGAAAAAGCACAAACCTAAATCTCACTTAAAAAATGTTGACATTGAGAGAGGTATCAGGATGGGAGGCCAGCATAATGAGTCTTGCTGACCTTGAGCTCAAATTGGAAGCCAGTAGTTTCATTAATCGATATTTTCTCACATGAAAGTTCAAATTGATTTTCTGCGACTGACAAAAAAGAAGCCCTACTTAATACAAAAATTGGGATCTAGAAGCGTTGCAAGTGACATCGTAAAAGGCGAGAGGGTTGTATGAAGAGAGTAGGGTCATAAACGCTTCTCCCACAAAACAATGAGGCGCTGTTGATATGTGCTATGCTATAAATAAGAAGCTGTATGCAAATGTACACACACACACACACACACACACATACACACACACACACACATATAATCTTAAAATAAAATAGCTTGGCTTCAAATCATTTGCTTATTCATGAGGATTTGTGAGCGATTGAAAGAAATACGTAGAAGTATGACTTTGCTAGTTGATGCCTCAAACTTAACTAAGGTAAAACGAAAGAGAAAAAGTAATTTAGAGCCAAATCAGCTGGACTAAATGGTGATCTGGAAGAGCAGGACAGAGCGCCTTCCGTTTACGAATTCCAGCAATGCCGGACAACTTCGTCAAGCGATTGTCCCCTCCCCACTTTCCCAGATCCTCCTGTGTGTTGAGTGGTTGCCACTTCTCCTCCATTTTCATCTGCCCTTTCCTTTGGTCACGCATCTTGGGGAAGAAAGGAGCTACGTGTATCTTCAACGAAATCGAAAACAAGAAACGCCACGAAAAGAAAACTTCAATCACCTTCCCTTGTATTTCTGGTTTTGACTCTATTGCCTATTTACGTGGCACAGACATTGTCTTTCCTCCATCCGATGAACCCAAAGGTCACTACTGTACTGACACAGAGATAATGACGGCAGTCTTTTATGTAATTGAGTTTCAATACCCGGATAATGTAATTAAAAGTACGGTTTAATGCATATAGAACACTTTAAGCCCCAGATGCTGTTTTAAGATCTTTACTTACATTGACATACTTAATACAGACACAAAACCTCTATGGTAAATATTATTATTCCTATTTTTCAGATAAGTGTTCTGAGGTCAAACAGGTCAAGTGAGTTGCATAAAAACAAAGTCAATATATAGTGGGGCCCAGATTTACACACAGGCAGTCTGAATCAATAGTCCGTGAGTATGACTGCTATTTTACATAATAATCCAAAATATAAATCCACATTATAGGGTCAAAATTTTCCAATTTATTATACCTCTACCTTTGAAATTTTGAATCAATTGAGACATAAACATAGGAATTGAGTAGAAAACAAAATACTTATTTCGCTCTTAGAAAAACTGCATTGAAGCATTTCAATTTGATGCAAAATATAGATCGTCCATGTATTATTTTCATCTTTGAAATGAGCCAACCTGCCTGGTTACAAAGAACAGAAGGGCAACTAAACGCTGCCTGGGCAGAGAGAGGCCTTAGGAAGCCACTTCTTGTTGTTGCTATTGTTATTATATTACTGCTATTCTTTACTTCCGGAAGTTTTGTCGAATATTGTCTTTTTCTTCATTGTCATAAAATTCATAAAGATATTAACCATGCTTCTCTTTCATTGAATATTCTGGGCAATCTGAGACTTTTTAATATAAACACTGGTATTCTCTTTTCCTATCATTATCATTATATTGTTATTATTATTATTACTATTACTATTATATTTTGGGTAACTTTTGACATCTATTTTCTCAGGATTCTGGGACCCTTAATTACATATTTAAAATTTATGATCTATCTCCTATATCTATTATATTTTCTTCTCTATTTTTAATTCTCTTTTTCTTGAAATTATGCTCTGTAAAATTTCTTACACAACATAATACATTTTTTCTCTGATGTTTCTTCCCCTTTATTATGATTACTTCAATTTAAACAATATTGTTTTTATGTTGGGTATTTAAAAACCTTCTTTGCTATATAAGCTTAGCATTTAGACTAACCAACATAAAAATTGGTTAAGAAGAGGATGGTAATTTCATATCAGAAACCTAAAATATGTGGTACTGATTTAGTGGCCAGCCCATGAGAGGTGAGGAAAAGAATATTGAAATTAGGAATTCTCTTGCTCCTTGTTATTCTGTAGTTTAATTTTGGTAAATTGTCATTATGATAACCGAATATCTTTATACCCATGAGGCCTGTACCTTTTCTACAAAGCAGTTGGAATGAACCCAACTATGAATGTGTATTGCTTAGTCCCTAGATGCTTTTCACAAATATTACAATAAAAAGATCTCGACCGAAATTTGGAAATTTGCTGGGAATGAAAGACATAAAGACTAGGGACTGAACGATAAGTTATTTGTTCCTACCACATCAAATATAAAATCATGGGCCCAGAAGAGGATAATAAAAACGAACAAGAAAAACGGCAAAAGTTGTCATTGGAATCCCATGACAGAGTCCACAGCAATGATAAAACAGCGGGCAGAGTCGAGAGCCTCTTTGGCCAGGCAGCCCAGCAACTGCTCAATGTATTTGTTTCCTATTTCTGCTGTAATGAGTTTCCACAAATTTGGCTTAAAGGAATAAAATGTATCCGTTTACAGTTCTGAAGTAATTTATCAAACATTAAAACTGACTTTGAGATTGAGTATAACACTGTTCCTCGTGGCATTCTCAAAGGCTTCATACCACGAGCTCTCATTTAAAATGAGTCCCGATCCTGCAGCCAAGGTCATATTAAATAAAGGTATTACCTTCTAACTTAAGCCTGTTATTTCAGAGAGTCTTGTTGTAGCTAGTAATAAAATAAGGGAAACATTATAGAGTTAAGGCAGTTATAAAGGTAGGGTTAAGAACTCTGCCCAAAAAAGAACACTGTGCTTGTTTACCAACCTATGCTACCAGATGCCTATTATTTTTATTATTTTTTTATTTCTTTTTAAGTAATTTTATGGTCAGGGACCACAAGCTAGGCTTAAGTAAAAGGACTTGGGTTCTTAAGCATGCATCACAAGTAACAGGCTATGAAAAGCGCATTGTAAAGGAGGGTTCTCCGACACTCACTGGGGCCAAAGAAGAAAATGGCAAGAAACACCTCTAAGAGGTTGGATGACATTGGGTAAAGGGCTCCTCTCGTGAACAGAAAAGGAGTCTTAGTAAGAGAAGTAGGCTGAACATTGGCAAAGATGTCCACATCCTAAAAACTCCAAGACCTATGAGTTAGTTTACTACGTGATAAAAAGGACTTTGCAGATGGATCATGAGAAGAGGAAACTTATCCCAGGTTTAAAAGCACAACGTGGCTTTACAAGAGGCAGGTAGAAGGATCAGAATCAACAGTAGACTATGTGATGATGGGGGCAACAAGGGAAAAGCCTCTGTGTTGCTGACCAGCAGCCAAAACTTTAGAAACCTCTGCGAGTCTCTAGACGCTGGAAAAGTCAAGGAAACAAATTCTCCCCTAGCTCCTCCAGAAGGAACCAGACTTGTCGACACCTTGATCTTAGCCCCAAGTAACTCTGACATCCCAAACTGTAAGATAATTACAGTTGCATTTTTTTTAAGCCACTGGATGTGTGCATTTGTTACGATAGCAATGGAAAACCAATACATGAAGGAACTCACCCCACTATGTAGTCAAGGAGGCTTTCCAAACCTTGCCCTTGCTGGATTTTATCATTGCTGTGAACCAGGCACCGCGCTGTGATTTCTGAAAATATTTATTGGTTTGCCTTCGTTATCCTTTCTGACTCCACAATGTTGTATTTTATGTGGTCAGAGCAAATACCTGGTCTTTTAGCTTGTCGTCGAAAGTCAACAGGTAGGCAGCCCAAGCTGGACCCGGTGTAAAGGGTAACGCATCACACAAGGATCACAGACCTTTGCTAAATAAAGTGACTTGACAGACCTCACAAAAGGGAAGAGCTGTGTCTGAAGTGTAAAAAGATTATTCCCATGAAGTTCTTCATATTCAGCAGACTGTATACAGATGTCTCCCAAATCTATTATTTCCTGTTCCAGGATGCATAAATTCTCAGCTGGGGACTATATCTCGCCCCATCACCTTTGAAGAAGCATGGGCATTGATTACATTTTCACCAGGAAAACATCAAAAGCAAATTCTACTTTATTTACTTCATAAAATAAAATTGTTGCCTGTGATGGTTAATTCTGTGTGTCAACTCAGAGGGCGTTTCTGGATAAAATGAACATTTAAATCAGTAAATGCTGAATAAGCAGTTGGGCCTCACCCAATAAGTCGAAGGCTTCAATAGAACAGCGGGAACAACGAAAAAGGCCTCCCCAAGCAAGAGAGGATTCTCCAGGGGACTGCCTTCAGAATTCCTTTACCCTATTGCCTCTTCTGCATCTCCAGGATGCAGCCTCTCGATTAGAACTGCATCATTGACTCTCCTGGGTCTCTAGCCTCTTGCCTACATTGCTGATGTAATTTGCCAGTAGCCATAATCGTGGGGTCCAATTCTATATAATAAATATATCTCTCTGTCTCTCTACACATATGTGTGTACACACACACACACACACACACACACACACACACACACACTATTGATCTCTTTTTCTGGAAAACCCTAATACACTATCTTAAACTTTCTCTTCGTCTTTCTTCCAGTTGGACCACAGACATCTTCAGGATCCAGTACAGAACACGAAGTTAAGGATAAAGGTCATGTTTTAAGGTCGGAAGAGACTCAGTATAGTGCTGTTTCCTACAGATGTTCAGATAGAGCGATAACTTATTTCTTTTCCTTGCTGTTTGCATTTGGAACGAAAAGCATAGCACTGCCTTTTTATTTTAATTTTATTCCCATTTGCCTGGATTGTGTGTACAAATAATTATTCAAGAATGACATATGGGCAGTACTTTTTCCTGAGTCTCTTAATATATCAGTGTCTTTCTATTGTATTCGCTTATAAGAAAAACAAACACTGGCTGAAAATAGTCTTAGGTCACAATTTCATTTCTCTTAAAAACTGAATTTTATAAAATAGAATACATGCCAGCGATCCATGCAAACTGTTCTTCCATATCCAAAGTAAGTGAAAAATTGGCTTGTGGTAGGGGAACCAAGGGCCAGTCAGTCCTTCACGTGAACGTAGATTTGTTGGTTCAATAATTGTCATTCTTTACTCACATCAACAATATTTGAGTTGGCTGGCAATGTTCACATGTTGTTGATATTAGAGGGAGTTAAAAGGAAAGATAAATTTCTCTTTATTCACTTCCTTGGAATCTATATTTTTTGGTATAAAAATTATTTCATTTTACGATAAAAAGGAAGAATTGTGGGTTTAATAATATCATGGAAAGGAAAAAGAAAATTGCAGATTTTTAACTAAGTATTTAAAAAGCAATTGGAAATATTGCCAAGCATTTTTGATTATAGATTTCATATAATTTATTCCTTTCAGATTTCTGGTATCCGAAGTTGAAGATTTCGAACATTCAATGATGGCTGTAAAAATATTAGGCTTGGTTTTATTTATAATGAATATGAATCAAAATCTAGACTAGAATTCGAAAGATACACAACTTTATTTTTTATTGTTGTTGTTGTTTCTGCTTTTTGGCCACTCATTTAAGGATATAGTTTGATGAGTTCCGAAAAAAACCATAGACTAATGTCACCACCACCACGGTCAAGATAAGGAACATTCTCATCACCCTAGAGAATCTGTGCTCCTTTGCAGCAACTCCGCACCTAACTGTCCCAGTCCCTAGCAAACGCTCCTTGATTTCTGTCTTTATAGTTGTGCTTTTCTGTAAAATCATGTACATGGAATCGTATAGTATGGCTTTGATGACTGGCTTCTCTCACCTTCAATGAATTCTTCTGAAATTCATTAAAGTTGTAATATATATGTGTATATGTATATATATATATGTGTGTGTTGTATATATATAGATAGATACACACACACATACATGTATATATTCTCTTTTTAATCATTGAGTAGTTCTATTGTGCGAATATACCTTATTTTTTACTTTCAAGAGTCGATATACATTTGTGATGTTTTCATGTGGTAGTAATTATAGGTAAAGCTTCTATAAATATTTGCATTTAGTTCTTTGTACAGACGGACATTTTCATTCTTTTTGGGAGAAATCCTGGTAATAGAATTCATGTGTTTTATTGTAAACACAAGTTTAAGTTTATGGGAAACTGAATGTTGTTTTCCAAAGTGGTTGTAACGTTTTGCATTTTCACAAACAATGGATGAGCGTTCCAGTGGTTCTGCATCCTTACCTGTACTTGGTATTAAGTTTTAATACCAAGTCTTAAATTTTAGTACTCAAAAGTCTTAAATTTTAAAACTCCAAAGTTGCTAAGAGAGTAGATGTTCAATGTTCTCACCACAAAAAAGCAATGACACACAGGAAAAACTAATGTTTTTACTTTGGTAACCATATTGCAATATATAATCCTGTCAAATCTATACATTGTGCCCCTTAAATTGACACAATGTTTTATGTTAATTATATCAAAAACTGGTAGCGTGAGTCTTGCAAGTTTGTTTTTATTTTTATTTTTAATTGATGTAGCTATTCCAAGTTTCTTTTTTAAAAGCCATCATAAACCAGCTGTGAGCTTTGAGTTATCTTTTGGGGGTGATTTACCCTCCTCTCTAGCATGTTTCAGGAATTTTAAAAAGTGTATATGTGGTTATCTAGTCGTTGAATTATGTATCTACCAGATTTGCCACTGATATTTCAATCTTTTTCATGAGTCAACATGGACATTCTGCTTAAGGCCTATCTCCTACTCTCCAGCTTTGCCTGGGTAAGGCAAGTACGAGACCAATTAGTTTATTGTTCAATCTCTGACAGGTTACAGACTGGCAGGGACACTGTTAGTACCTGTGTCAGGACAACTGGCACAGATCTGGACTTATCAAAGGAAACAATGACTAGCCCAGTCAGTATGTGTGATCATGATAGGTCGATGTGATCTTCTAGACTTGGAACCGCCATGCCCTCCCTCTTGTATGTGGCCAACTCCACTGGCTTGTTCCTAAGTAGTCAGGTCAACATGTCTTTCTCTTTCTGGGGACTATATATTTGTCTCTCTGTGTTCTCGTTTCTTCTTCCCAGGTAACTATTAAAAATTTTATACTATCTCTTCTTCTATATCTTCTCTGCCAAATGCTATCAAAAAGAGCCCAACTACATTTCCACTTTTTCCATGATGACGTCACTGATTTTTTACACTCTAGTATATTATTTTTTGTTTAAAATATTTCTGCACCAGTGGGCACATAATTTTTTTTTCAAATTAATTATTCTTTAATATTTTCCTCTATACTTCGATTATATACTAGAAGAGTACAGAAAATTTGTCATATTACTTTAGCAAACTTTGCAGTATTAATCACAAATTAGTCACTTAATAAATGCTCATTTTTTCTATTCTAATCAGTACAGGAATAGTATGTACAGAAATTCTTTTTGTCACCAAAAATGTCTTTGGATACACAACTGGAAAAGGAGTTTGCGAATAATCAATTTTGTAAGGTTGCTACCTACTTGTGGCAAAGGCCTTGCTACAAGTAGCAATTTGAGAAGACAGGAAGCCTTTCTTGGTTATTTTACAGTTAGAAATTCACTTGCTTCTTGGCTATTCTTCTACATTCCTGAGAATAAATATTGACACATTGTAGAATTCAGATATTGAGCAAAGTCGTCTCCCAATTATACAAGAGAAAAGAATGTAATCTTTTATAGTTAATAAAAGGGAAGTGGGCAGGTGTTTTTTATTTGTCGCATGTGTGTTTATTGATTATTCCAGGCTCATTGTCACCTCTTTCGAATTTCACTATCAATATGTATTCTCAGTAACGAGCGAGTCTTGGTCTGTGAGAAAGAGTTGTGATAAACCATTCATTCCCTATTCTGAAACACAAAAATAAAATCAGTCTTTCTGTCACCCATATGTTTCTTTATTAAGATGAAACTTTGTACCCAGAGTCAAAGAACTACCTCATGCAGCTTCACTATGGATCTATTTGATGGAAAAAATGTTACAGATCAATGCAGGAAAAGAGCATTAATGACTAAACTGCTTATAACTTTTGTCCGATTTTATGACTAGCTTTTCTCAAAAGTTATTATTCATTTGGTGCTAGAGAAGCTTTAAAACTCAATTGTCTTGAATTATTATCAATGGGTTATATTTCCACTTTTTTTCCTTCTAAAATTTATTTTGGAAAAAAAAAACACAGCAAAGTTGATACTATTTTACAGTACCCACCCTCATATCTAAATTAACACCCAGAAACTACTTTAGCATTTTTCTTTTACTTTTTTTCCCCACACATCTGTCCACCTACCCAATCTTCTATAAATAAATATATTTTAGTTATGTTATAGTTCAAAGCAAATTGTTGCTATAAGTCCAGTCCTCCTAAATTTAACATAGATACTTTTTAACTAGAGTTAAATACTGCTTGCCAGGCTTTTAAGTAGACATTACGTTAAATTAAATGCACAAATCTAATTGCACATTACTCCGCTTTTGACAACCGCACATAGTGTGTGAGCCCAATCCCTGTCATGGCATAGAACATGAACAAACGCCCTTTCCATTTCGATCTTCACACTTCAGCCCACCTCCTAACCCAGGAGCAACCGCTGTCAGTACTTATTCTTAATAGACTTTTTTTTTAGAGAAGTTTCGGGTTCCCAGCAATATTGAGGAGAGCAGAAGTACAGAGATTTCCATGTGTCCACCTATGCACAGCCTCCCCCATCATCAGCACCCCCACCGGAGCGGTACATTTGTTACAACTGAGGAACTACACGAACACATCATTTATCGTCTAAAATCTACAGTTGACACTAAGGTTCCCTTTACTGTTTTACTTTCCATGGGTTCGGACAAACCTGTGATGAACTATACCCACCATTATGGCGTTAGGGCACTCCCCCCACCCAACCCTTTCTGCTCTGCTTCTTCTTCTCCCTCCTCCACCCCACAACTCCTGGCAACCACTGAGTTTTTGGTCTCCATGGCTGTGCCTTTTCTGGAATGTCATATAGTTGGGATCATATAGCATGTCGCCTTTTTAGATTGGCTTATTGCACTTAGTAATATGCATTTAAGTTTTCCTCATGTCTTTTTATGACTTGATAGATCGTTTCTTTAGTGCTGAATAATATCCCATTGTCTGGATGTATCACACAGTGCATCCAGCCACCCACTGAGGGACAGCATGATAAAAATTTTGAGAAGCATCCAATGCATAAAATAAATGTTATTAATCTTACACAAGCACAGTTAGGAACTGGACAGAGGGACACTTTAAAATAATTTCACCAGTCCGGTCCAGATATCAAAGCCTGACAAATTGCAAGAAAAAAAAGTTCTAGAGTAACATTACTGATGAACTTAGATGTAAAAATTCTAGAAGAAAAATGTAAATACACAGAATTTCTGCAAAAATTATTAACAAATGGCAAACTGAATTGTATCACAGGAATATACTGGTTAACTTATTATTTAAAACATTTCATTAATACAACAAAGGAGACTATTCATATGACACTCTCATGTAGAAAATAAATTTGACTATATTAAAAACACTTTCATGATCAACATCTTCAGAAAATTTGAGATAGAAGCACTATCTCAAGTCAAATAGAACATCTATATGAAACCTCATCTAATAACATATATAGTGTTGAAATATTGAACTCTAAGGCCAGGACAAGCCAATGATATCCTCTCATACCACTTCTGTTTGATATTGTATCGGAACTACAAGTCTTCCTGATAAAGCAACTAATAAAATTAATAACGATTGAAAAGAAAAATAAAAACTTTCTCTAATTGAATTCAGTATGAAAAGTATCAACATTGAAGTTGCAATCTAATGTAGCATATAATTAACGGTGTTTTCTCACATGATATAATAGTATCTAATTTTCTCATTTTTGTTTATCTGTATAAAATTTAGTTGGAAAGATATTTAAAATGTATGCCCCTTGGATTGTTGATATATTCAATCTTCTCATTCGTGTTATATGACAACTTGTTCATAATACCACTATGCACATAATGTAACTGTGAAGAACATAAAATCCCTATAGCACAATTAAATGCAACACATGGCAATGAGGAGTAAATGGAGTAGCAGAGAATTCAATTAATGTCTTATCTGTTTCTGAGCTTTTCAGAGAAAGTATCTTTCTCTTTGCGTATATTCAGCTTAAACATTGAATCAAAGGAACGTGATAAAACTTTTCTAATATTTGTATTGACAAATGAGAGGGGGAAAAGAGACATATAAGCCTGTCATAATGAAATTTGATTAGAAGAGACAATTATGTAAGGATATAAACCCTTTATCTAGTCTTATTCTTCATGGGTTTTAGGATACAGTAACGAGTGAATTCATGATTGAGAAGATATGAGAACAAATGAGTCAGAGGTATAAGAATTGTTAAAATTTAACAATCATGATTTACAATTGTAAAAACTGTAAATTTTGGTGATGTATATGTTTGTTTTTGTGTGTGTATTTACCAAAGTAAGACATAAAAATGTCATAAAAAAATAAAGAATACATGCACAGCATTTTATACTTTCTCTATTAGCAACAACGTGAATCTTCAGGTGTCTGTTTCCTGAGTTCATTTAAAACGCTTGATAATCAACTTTGCTTTTTTTTTTTTTTAGGAGGTTCTGTAAATCATAAACATTTTATATGTTGTCAGTCCTCACTTGAAATATACTTTTATAAAAAGACTTAAATATATGGATTACCAGTCACATTTGAAAATGTCTGCGATTGCTGAAAGATGAGAAGTAAATCTTCATATAATTTAATTCTCATAAAAAATTGCTAAAGGTTGGAGAAGGATGCTGTGCTTCTAAATTTGCATGAATATGAAAATTGCATATTAGTGGTATTATTAAAAATGTGGCATATGGTTGATATCATGAAGACACTGAATACTTTGTTGCCTGCTTTCACAAAATAGGATCCTATTTCATGTGAATCTTCTGAAATAGGTTTATGTCTATCTGAAATTACAAAGTGACCAAAGAGTTAAGCAGACTAGAGAAATAGGCTTGTATCAAAAGCACACAACACAGTAGTACTTAGGAACTGAAACAACATGTTTAATCTTAGATCCAGAAGTAAAACAAATGAAGGGTTTTAATTCTAGTATATTAATGGATACTAAAGGCTCCTCATTTTTTAGATGACCAGAGTGGGGTTCAATCAATGAATCTAATGTATGCAATGATATATTTTCACTGATCACTCAATCCCTTCCCTTATATTTAAAAAGCTGCATACTTTTAATGGCACACACAAGCAAAATTGCTAGAGATAGAATGTGGACAGAGCCTATCAACTGGCCACTGACTTTTAGTACAGTAAGTTGCAGAGCTTCGAGAAGAAACTCAGAGATTCTTTTTTCAGATCTGGAAGGGATGAAAAATCAAACTTGCTAGAGATAGATAGTGAGTCCAGAAAGAAAGTGAAAAATATCTTTTAATAACGTACCTAAGACTGAAGTACGAGTATAGGAGAAAAATAATGCTGAGCATGACAGCCAAAAATATTCACCAATCAGGAGATAAATTTAAATTTGATGAAAGCAAGTTACAGAGCCACGTAAGAAGCAATTATTAATAGCAAAAATATGTTTGTAATAACCTAATTTATCTTTGGAAAATTTTCTGCAAGAATATGAAAAACCTTTTTGCAGGAACTTGGAAGTAAATACTGGAAGATAGTTAAATAGAAGGAAAACACAGAACAATACTTTGTTTTCAGCATTGGATATATATATATCCAATATATATATTATAATATGCAATGTGTGTGTACATGTCAATAGATTAAATGGTCCGCATTCTTAAAGGCCTTTTATGATTCATAATTCAATCACAAATATTTAGTCCATAATATTTATGAAGCATCAACTAGATTCCCATCACCACTAAATTAAGTTAAAGTGAATTGAGATATAATAAACACATAGCAGTGTATTAATTGCAGGTGTACACCATAATGAGTCGATACATTGTGAAATAATCACCACAATAAGGCTAGTTACCTTGAAAGAAAAAAACACACGAATTTACAGATATGGAGGAGAGATTGGTGGTTGCCAGAGGTGGGGTGGGGAGGTGGGCGAAATGTATGAAGATGGCTAAAGGTACAAACATCCTGGGCTTTTTCACGGGTATTCTTCTCACTTAATCTCCATATCCTTATGACCAACTCCAGAAATGTGCAATCTTGTACTTGAGAAGTTGTCCTTGCATATTTTGCTAGAGAAGTCAAAACTTGCATTTAAAGATGGAATAAAAAAGATATAAAGCTATTTAAAATATTGATTAGAGAGAGATATTGTGTAGCATTCAAGGAGAGAAGGGAATTGTAAGTTGAAGTCTTCATTTTTCCCCCCCCTTTTTTTTTAAGACTTAAATCAATCATCTGGGTTTTTCAGTTTCTTTGTTGCTGAGAAAAATAGAAACGGAAGAGCTCCTTTTAGTTTGACCCATAGAAAGCAAAAACCCTCTCCAGCCCAAAGAACTTTTGGAATAGCTTCAAGAAGGTGTACAAATCAAAACTGCTTTGAGGCCTTTGCTACTTACATAAAGGGGAGGCAAGTTTACCTTTAATAGAAATGGATTTTATGAAGACAGAAAGGGCAAAGAGAGGATGGCAGATGAGCATCGCTTACCGATGTGGACCGCTGCACTCGTTTTGAGCTCCATTGTCCTTTTGATGGCTGCAATCAAAACCCATGGAGTTTTCTGGAATCCCTCATAAAACATCAAATATTTGGAATCAAAGTTTTATAATTTGCCCAAAGGTTGAAAATATTTCTGATATTTGGCTTGTGCCGTTAAAATTTTTGCAGCTTTACCCAGGAAAAAGAAAAAAAAAAAAAAAAAGGTTTCTCTCATTGTTTTAGAATCTTTTCCTTTTTTTTTTTTTTTTTTTTTTTTTTTTTTGCTGTGATTGATATACCTGTTTCAGCTATGTATTTGGATGTAGGGGAGTGATCACATCATTGTGATGTATTGTAACAATGGATTTTTTCAGAACTCAAGAATGGAAAATAGCAGCACAGTCCACGGAGCGCAGGGAGGCGGAAGGGGACTCGCGAGTCAGAGACGCGACAGCAGTGTGTCCCGCCTGTTGTCAACAAGCCTCATTTGCTCCGCTCTGTCATATCACAACATGTTGGGAAGAAGCATATGCGACAAGCTGAGACCAAAATCAGAATAAACCGAGGCCATTTTTTTACCCAATGGAAATGTAATTGTCCAAAATATACGACTTTAAAACGCTGCTTTGTCGACCTCCTACGAGCCTTCTTTAAAACGTGCAATAATAAAATCCCCTTATTCATTGGCAGAGAGCTATGCTGCTCCATCTTTCCAGTTTATGTCAGGAACCTCAAAGACCAACAAATGGAGAAGGAATATTAACTTTGGAAAGAGAAGATGACACACATTTCCATTGTTGTCGTTTCATTGTTTGTTTTCCATTAGACGTAAAAATACTGCTCAGGATGCAATCCAAAAGATGAGAAAACAGTTAATGAGGTAACTTTTAAGATGCAGCCTGTGATTCGGGTGGAAAAATATCAGAAATGGCACAAAGATGTTTTCTCTGGATATGAATGGAAGAGACAGCTCTTCGGACACCTAGGATGAATATTCTGGGAGTGGCATTTCTGTAGACCAGAGGTTCCCAAATATTCTTAGCTCACAGAGTACTTAGCACATCAAGATTTTTTGCATGGTGCCCCTTTGTCAAAAGAAATAAGTCAATTTCATTTAAATAGTTAATCCAAAATCATTAAAGTCATAGGAAAAACAACACACATAAATTAATATTTAAAAAGAATACGTTTACTTCCTTCTTAAGTAACAACAGGTGCTTACGAGCGGACATGTGCATCTTTTGTGCACTGCTCACCTTTTCGAATCTTGAAGTTGGACGGGACACCGCCCCCCTCAATTTGTTCCATGATGATTTTCACAGAGGATTTGGTTCTCACAGCAATTGCTAAAAGCCCAGATTCCCAAAGGTGCGGAATGAAAAGGAACATAGTACGAATTATGTTTAACTGGGAATTGTCATGTGACGCCTAATGTTGAGTAATGCTCTTGAGGGTTCCTTTATTCCCTTGAAAATAGAAAATACTGTAAGGCGACTGGGTAAGTTTGCTGTTGTAACCTGGATACTTCAGCATAACATTTAGGAACTGCATTATAGTCCCTGCTGTGATCATGGTGGATAGAAACCATACCAACAACAATGAGGTGTCTAAGGAGCTTTAAAATTATGTTAGTTGTGGCTGGTAGGCTGGATGCTAGAAAGGTAAGACTATATTAAATCCTGGCGCCACCATTATTAACTCTGTTACCCTGAGCAATTTATCTTTCTGTATCCTATTCTCCTCCTACATAAATGAAAATAATAAAAGTAAATATTACCTATCTCATAACGCTGTTATGAGTATTAAATGGAATGAAGCATATAAGGATTCTCTTAAGTATATGGCAGACTATTCATTAAAGAAATTTCACTTACTGTAATTATTACTGCTGGATCACTCTCCAGACGTGTTATGTTGGCTATCATCATCACCAGTACCTTGCCAACTATAGATACATTATATATATATATATATATATATATATATATATATATATATATAAAATCGAAATAAGGAAATTACACTGGGTGTAAAGCAACACATAAAACAAATATGACATGGGACTAGCCACATTTTTTAAATTGTATGTTTATATACATAAACAAAATACATTAATGGCTTATATCTATTTTTTCTTCTTATTAAGTAGTGTAATCATACTAAAAAATTTTTTTTATACTTTAGTTTTCTTGCTAATATTTAGATAAAGATTTTATAGATATGGCCATGTTATTACTTTATTCTACTTCTCGGTAGATAGGAGACAATGTATTGAAACACTCGGTATCTCAATTCTCTTATGTAGACTGACACACAAAAAAGTCCTAACTCAGGCACCTGGATTACTCTTTGAAGTACAGATAAGAATATAATTGTCATTGAGTCCATACAAATACAAAGCACTTGTTTTTTAATCTTAAGAAAAACAGAAAACCCCAAAACAAAACAGTAAAATCGATTTTATTATTTTCCACCCCCAACCTGCTTCTCAGATGATGGCCCTAATGATCGTAATGACTTTTTCATGTTCACAAAACATAGATTTGAGAGTTGAGTTCAAGGTTAACTCATATTTTGCCTTTAAATTTAGGATCTGCCTCTCTTGACTAGCTGGTTGAAGTTGAGAATTATGCCCCAATAGATAACTAGATAATCCAGGCATTTGTTATCTGTTTTCCTTAGAGTGTGTGTGGTGGGGAGGGGAGAAGAAGGGTTATGGAAAAGAAACAAGAGAATGAAACAGGTATTTATTTTCAAGTAATTTGAAATGTAATTTCTAAGTAATTTAAAATTTCAAATGCTATAATTGCTTGTAGAAAATATTGGGTAGATGTAGAATGGAATTTAGAAACCATTAAAACTCAACCCATTTTAAAAATGAGTAAACTAAGCCCCAGAAAGTTTATATGTAACTTGCTCATATATTAATGGGTATTTCTCCAACGTGCCAGAGAAAACATCAGAATATTTAACTTGTTTAATCATTTTAAAATATTGCATTTGCATACAAACAATGTGATAATTGCATGATTCATATTTATTTATTAGAGTTAGTCCATGATGAATTACAATAGGCAACATTTTGCCAAGCTAATTTCCAGGCTGACTTAAAAAAAAAAGCTTCTAATTCAATTATTTAAATTAATGAGGTTTTACTCTATGTTTACACCTAACCTTCAGAAGAAATTTATGAATTGCCTTGCTTTAAAAATGGCTTTAGGTTTTTATGTCCTATAGATAAAATTACACGGAATTATTCAAAGATGAAGAACTCAACAGCAGATGACTGATATTTACTGATTCAGAATGCTGATGTCTTGGAAAGTGAATGCACTCAAGGCTTACTAAAGTTACTAAAGTTAAACTGAACCGGAACTTCTGGGCCTTTTGGCTAAGGTCAAGTGTCCTAGTATAACCGAAACACTGTTCAGCTCCATTGGTACTTAGCTATATTGTAGAAACTTATCAGCTGCCTTCTGTTTCATCCTCTTCTTCATGTCTTCTAAAATGGTTGTACCATTTTTCATCCCCACCAGCAACGGGTGTGAATTCCTGTAGCTCCACATCCTCACCACCATTTGCTGTCGTTTGGCCCTTATAACAGGCATGTCGTGGGCATCTCTTTGTTGTCTTCATCTGCATTTCCCTGATGACATATGATGTGGAGCATCTTTTAATATGTTTACTTGCCATTCGGGTATTTTCTTTGGTGAGAGAAGTCTGTTAAGACCTTTGACCCATTTTTAAATCTGGTCATTTTCTTATTATTGAGTTTTAGGCATTTTTTGTGCATTTTAAATAATAGTCCTTCATCATATGTGTACTTTGCAAATATTTTCTTCCAGTCTGTGGCTTGTCTTCTCATTCTCTTGACATTGTCTTTCGCAAAACGGAAGTTTTCCATTTTAATGAATTCCAGCAAGATCACATATTTTTCTCAATAGCAATAATAGTAATGTTGGTACAGATGACAGAATTTGCCTTTTTATATTTTGGGGTCTCGTGGGAGACATAAACTTTAACAAGCTTTTTAGATAACATTTATTTAACAAATACCAGTGTTGTACTTATGATGTTCCAGCCACTGTTCTAAATGCTTTATAAGGCTAATTCATTTAACCATCAAAACCAAAAACCACCCACTTTGAGCAGGTATTAGCATAATCCCCACGTCACAGATGAAAGTACTACGGTGTGGAAGGTAGGGAAGTGACCTGACCAAGTAGACGTGAGATGGGGTTTACTCCCCAAACTGGGAGCAGTCTCTGTACCTTAACTGTTGTATTATACCGTCTCTTCTATGCCAAACACGACCTTTAGAGGCGCTGCTTTTCAGGCATTGCTTCGTAATCGGCTGGCATGTTCCTTTCTCCCCAATACTGGATTTATACTGAATGCCAGCTTCATAAGTGAGATGCTTCATATACAATTCTAAGGGATTTTTATACCTAACTTTTAGTACATTTTTTACTTTCTCAGAGACTAAAATATTTTTAACTTTAGAAAAGCAAATTATAATAAAAGAACCTAAATTGGAGGAGATAGTATACATCTGATGTTTCCTTTTCTGATGAGATCTTTTGAAATAATCTATTCTTATATAAATGAGCAATATTGAAGAAGCCTATGAACTCACTTCCTTTATTTAGAGTATGGAGGATTCTAAAGTATTTCATTAGACATGTTTTAATATTCTCTAATTACAAAATTCTCTGGGAAATGACAAATTGCAAGGAGCTTTAAATTAAATCACAGAAATTCCTTAAGAAAGCATAATTGCCATTTTCTTCCTTTACTTTCTTTATCCACCAATACTCTATTGCCAGACGTTTCCATAAACTCTTTATAAGCGACTTCTCTGAGATGATGGTTTTCCAATACTCTCCTATGTCACGAGAAAAAGTTATGTGTCACTGCCATTGTTAGGTATTACCTGCCCAAGGTGAAGCCAGAGTTTAATGTTTGTTTTATGACTTTAATTTAGAAACTCACTAGTAATTAACTTGCTTAAAACCTTTCAGCTGTTTCCTAGCAGTGATTTTTAGGAATAAAACTAAGTGTATTTTTAAAAATTCTATTCTAGCTGCTCTTACTTTTTTATATCTTATTCTACAGACCAGAAACTTATTCAAATGAGTTACTTTAATATGTTTCACCCAGATCTGTTCATTCTATTAAAGTAACTTGCAAATTCATGCTAGAAACAAACATATTAATTTGATTCTAGAAGGCTTTTATAATGGATTTCAAAGTATTCTTATATCCCTTTTATAATTAAGTCTGCTTTAACTCCAGGTTCACCACCTTTTTAACAACCTACATTCATATGTGAGTAGAGTCATACTTTCAGCCATCATGATTATGTATAGAATTTACAAGTCATTTTCATGATGAGTTTTTATTTAGTCAACTTGCTTGCCTCTGAGATGATTTTATTAAACAAGTAATAAAGAGATGTAGGTACAAAAGAGTATATGTATGGAAGCATGTAGAATACATCACATGCTGAATATAAATGTGCTGTTGAGAATGCATAATATCATAAAATAATGAGATAATTTTGCTGGTAGCTATCCACAAACAAATATAATAGTCCAGGCTTGGACAGAATCAATAAACTTCATATGTGACCAGACAGCAAACAATCTTTATAGACATGGAGGTCTTTCTTTTTATTTGCCTTGTGTTTTTTTTAATTTTACATTATGTTTAATAGGAATAAATTTGCGTCCTTTGCATAAATAGGAACAGTTACACAGTAGACAATTAGAGCAGTGGGAAAGGTAGAATGGGGTGAATGTTTACCTCTGGAGTTCTCATCTTTGTGAATAGACTCGATATTTGCTTTCAGGTACAAAAACGATTAACTTAATGTTTCATACTAACATAAACTGACAGACTATATTAACATAAACATGCCATTAATATGAAAATGCTATGCTATTTTTATTTAGAGAGATAAGAATAAAAAAATAAATACCCTCATTCTATATTTTTGCTAAGTGGTGTTGAACTGGCAAGAGAATATCTGGATTTACATGACGTTGAAGGAGAAAAATCCTGTGCACTTATTTAGCCAATTATCAGCTGGGACTTCTATGTTCCTTTAAATAAGACCGTAAGATGCTGGTGATGTTATACCGAGTGTATGTACTTGGTCTAGTGTGAATACAGCTACACTCTGCTTCCCACAACTTGAAAGCAAGAGTTGGCTTTAAGTCTCCTCTGAAGTCATTTGTAAGTCTGGTCGAAAGAACAAAGGAATAACACAGAGGTGTGCTCTCCTCTCGTACACGCCTTTAGTGCGTTTAGATGTTTTAGGCAAAAACAGAAATTGAAGCTTTAGATCTCAGTCTGATTTTGAAAAACCAGAAAAGTAGAGGCCACGTTTTAATTACATTCACACTCAATAATTCTTCCAGCATACGTTTCTCCAGACCTAAGTCTTTTTTTCTTTTCCTTTAAGTCCATAAAAATGCATAAATGAATGAACGAATAAATGAATAAATAAATAAATCACTACAGGGTAAATGATTTCTAATGAGAAAAAATGAGGGATTTATTTTGTTGGGATGATTTGAGAATAGTAAAAGTGAAAAAAAAAATCTCAGGAAGTAATCTCACATAGTACAATTATGGGATAAATGACACACAACAAAGAAAAGGCAATATTTTGAGCATTTCAGTATTTTAGAAAATCTTAGGTTAACCATTTAAGAATTTTGTCTCCAAGATCGTGAATTGAAAATTGAATAGTAGGGTCTTGCCATTCATTTGAAAAGCTACTTCTTGATTGATGACATTCTTGTTACTTGCTACATGAGAATCTGCTCTCTGTCCACTCTTCTTTGGCCAGCAAAGGCACCTATGATTATTGACAGACCCACCACATGTTCGGTGGACATTCTCGAATGGAAGGCACTGAAACTGCATTTGGAGCTAACGTTTGTATAAAACACCAGGATTAAAATGTTCTAATGTAGCATAAGGCTGGTTAAAGGAATCTAAACTCATTCCTCTATTTCAATTATCAAGTAGATAGAACAGTGGTATTATGTTACACATGATACTCTTTAGAAGTTCATTCTTGAAAAGAAGATCTTTCATTTAATAAGCACAGTAGCTAATTTGATTTTTTAAAATTCATTAACCATCCACCTTTTAAGTTATAAAAGTCATTCAAAAACATAAAATACTTTCTGCTTATAGATCTATACCACAATTGATCACTGTTTAGTTTCAATAATCAGTGGTTAAGTCAATCATTGAAACATAAATTTATTTAAAAAATGCATTTAACCAAGAAGTGATAATATAGTTTAAAATATGCTGTCAATATTAGGAAAGAAATGTTTCCATAGTAATAATAGTTTAAAGTTTGGCAATGATCAATGCTACCAAGAAAAAAATATATACCTGTCCTGATTATATATTGGGCCATATTATTTTTACATCAAAATTTTCAAGCCTTATAATTTTTATAGTCAGTTTCCTTATGTAAATGAATGATACCTATTTAAATTTTGAATGGTATTTATGCTTTATAAATATTTCTATTTATGGACTTTATTATCTTTGAGTGCCTTATTTGAAACATTTAATGTCTCAGTTAAGAAATTAAAGGTGAATGGTTAAAGAGGATGAAAGTTAAATACTTCAATACCCAATTTACTTCACCATCAAATTGATAAATAGACCCTTCTTCACAATGCAAATAACTTGGAAATTATAATTTTGAATTCTATAACAAAATATGAGCCAGAACATATTTTTGAATTAAAAATAGTAAATCTCTGAATAAACTAATTTTAATGCGCTACATAATGCCAAAACAATTCTTTGAAATATGAAGACAGATTTTTTTTTCTAAATGCTATTTATGACTTTTTTTTTTTAACCTAGTGTCACTTAACAGCTCAAGGGCAGATATTTTCTGAAGAGGCCTTGCACCATGTGTCTGTGTGCGGGCCAAAAATCAGAATCATTTAAAAGAGCTTAAAAGTATATATGTCCCTTAGATGATTTACTTTAAAAAAAATTAATGGACTATTCTTAGCGTATATTTAGGTTTACAGAAAAATGGAGTGGGAAGTAGAGAAAGTTCCCATATACTCTTTTTTTGCACCTACACCACCCCTCCCCCAGTTTCTCTTATTATTAACACCCTGTATTACTGTGGTACACTCGTTACGACTGAAAAATCATATCGATACATTATTTTTAACTAAAGCCCATCATTTTCCTTAGTTCCCATCTTGCCTTGTGCAGTTCTGTGGGTTTTGACGAATGTACAGTAACATGTATTAAGCATGACAGTATCAGGGTAATTTTCCTGCATTCCCAAATCCCCTAAAATTTCCCTGTACTTCTTCTATTCGCCCCTCCTTCCTCCCTGCCAACATCTGAAACCACTGTTTTTTGTTGTTGTTGTTGTTTTGTTTTTTAATCCCTTAAGTTTCTCCTTTTCCAGTATGTCAGATAGTTGGAATGATACAGACATGTACTTTTATTTATTTATTTATTATTTATTTGTTTAGTTGAAGACCCATTTTTAAATTTTTTAAAATTTTATTATTAGTTTCAAGTAAACTAAGTATTGATTAGAATTCTATATAGTTTATAAAATAAACAATGTCCCTGCTTGCTCTTCCTCTCCTCCAGCTCTCCAACCGAGCCATTACATCCCCTATGAGAACATGTGCATGTAAAGAAACCCTAGAGATTCCGATGCACAAACAAGCATGCTAACCAACGGAGTAAAGATGCCACACAGAGGAATCTTCAATTTCTAGAAGCTCACTGTCGCACCAACTAGTGGTGATGCTTCTGACAGATATTAGAACTCGGAAGACCAAATGTTAACGGAATAAATAAAGTTAAAAGTCAATATGCATGATGAAATATTTGGTTAAAAATCTTCAGTAAACCTAAAGATTTAATTTGCATTGGGCTACAAAACTAAATAGACATCAGAATGAGAAAGCAGATGACTGATCATGGCATATGAATGTAGAGTAAGTTTCTATAAGATGTAAACATAGTAAATCTGCTAGAATATTTTTTTAAACATATCTCTGTGCTCACAGTTTAAGGAAGAAGGTGTGAGGAGGAGACTGGTATGTACAAATGGGATAATGAAATATTCTAATGTTCCTCTAGAAATGTATCTAGTCCTATAGGCTCTAATCTGAGGTCTCTTTACCATAGAATATTTTTAAGTGAGGTTTATTAATTGTTTTTGTCATAACAACAAAAAAAGCCTTAATACATACATTATATTTGCCTCCATAAATCTGCACAATGTAAATATGTTTATATTTTAGTTTTAAATAAAATAGAAATAAATGTTAAAAAGTATCTCAATTTATATTAATTCAATGTAATGAAAATTTAATCATTTGATATTCAGAAATTTTAGTTGACTATAACATTTATGGATTTACCTATATTCTCTCTTTTTGGTAATATGACTGTCAAGGCCAGACAAAGAATTTATTAATAATTTATGTTCTTAAATACCAAAAATAAAAAATTTTTGTTGCAATACCAACAATTAATAATTACATAAATAAGATGCGTCTCTGAGCACACATATAATTTCCATCATTTAATGGCAAGAGTAACCATATTATAAATGAAAGCTTAGTCTTATAACCCTTGAAATGTGTTTTATGATTTAATGGAAGATATTAAACGCTCCCACTTTATTTCATTATTGTTCATATCTCCTTTGTCTTTTCACTACTTTATATACTCCAGAATTATTTATGATGGCCTTGTCTTGAAAGAATTTTCCCACATTATCATCTTATATTATAGTATATTATAGTATAATTAAAATAAACATAAGAAAGTAAGTGCACAATTTATCAAATTAAAATAAATATCTTCAATAGCATAAAAATAAGACATCTTAGGGCATTAAGGAAACTTTTCTTTTTGGAGGAAGTGGTCAGAGAGGTCACAGGCTTAATGATGAATGGCAGGTTGTTTGAAGTTTTCAAAAAAAGAACACTGTTCCTTCTGGTATCGCGTGATACTAGCGAAAGCATTACCAAAGTTGAATTCTAAATGTGTATAGATAAAATGATGGTTGATACAAGATTATGGAAATTCTAAGCACCAGACAAACTAGATTTTATGTTATAATGTAAGCAATGGAAACTTGATTAGTCAAAGTCTTCTTTCTACCCTGCCTCTCACCCTGTCAGATAATGCTTATTAGAATCAAAATATCACTTTGACTTTCTTTATTGTCCATTGAAAACTAGAAAAGAGATGAAATAAAGAGATCTCCCTGGAGGAAAGCAGCATGAAAAGCCACACTGTTGGAGGATGACCTCTGCTCGAATCCCCACTGACGAAAAAGCCAAACTACACACTTCTAGTATTTATCAAAACACTGCAAATGACTCAATTTTACTACATATCCAGACAAAACTGTAAGACAGTAATATAATCATGAAAAGAGTAGGCTAGGAATGAAAACTTGTCTGTGTAACACATTTTCCAGTGTCAAAGAAGTTAGAACTCAGAGTGACTTTTTGTGAGGGTACAAAATGTCAATCAATTAACCGCTACCCACAAAATTGACTCTCTGTAGTATTGGATGACATCCATATAGAAAATAAATCTTCTTTTTTAATAGAATTAAACTAACCAAATGACCCTATTTCAAAAAGTCATATTCATGAATATTTACATAGCACTACATTTAAATAAGTTATCCATGTGCTACTAACTCCACATAAATATGTAACATTGTTCCTTAATAATTAACTCAACTTTATAATCAAGTCCCTGTTTCTCAGATTTTTACCATAAATTATTCAATTACATTGTTATATATGTATATATATACTTAATACAATCACTTAGACTACCTAGAGTGGAGTGGCCACATTAGAGCTTCTATTCACTAATTTATCCATAACTTGTTTTAGAGCCACTACGTGCTACCCTAGGAGCTAACAATAGATGATATATAAGACAGGCTAACTACCTATCTACATGGGCTTTTATTCTATAAGCTCATGCTTTTATTTTAGTCAGTTTGGGCTGCTATAACAAAGTGCTGTAGCCTGTGTGTCTTAAACAATAAACATTTATTTCTCTCAGTTCTGGAGACCGAAGAGTCCATGATCAATATGTTGGCATATTTGATGTCTGGTGAGGGCCCATTTTCTGATTTATGGATGGCCACCTACTTGCTATGTCCTCAAACGATAGAGCAAGCTCTGGTTCCTCTTCTTCCTCATAGAAGGGCATTAATGCAACCACGGGACCTCTACCCTCATGACCTTCCCTAGACCTAACTGCCTCCCAAAGGGACCACAACCTCCTAATATCACCTGTGATATATAATAAGAAGTAAATATTTAGCTTGGACCTATTTTCTGTCACAGAGCTTCCTAAAATCCATGGAACCTCTTACTTGATGAGGATTAAAGATGTCTTTTACAATATTAATAAAGTGACTTTGCGGAAGCTCCTAACGATGGGGGCTAGTTTCTAGGAGAACAAAACACGTGATGAGAGAATTGAAACTTTCAGTACCCTCCCCCAACATCACCTTCAGGGAGTAGAGGTTGAATCATTACCAATGGCCAATGAGTCAATCAATCACGCCTATATAACGAAGCCCCCAGAAACACCCAAAAGGGTAGTTTTCAGGTAGCTTCCAGGGAGGTGAGCACAGGTGAGTGTTATGGGTGGGGCTTGGGGAGGGTATGGAAGTCTGCATGTCTCCTCCACGCCTCGCCCTACTCGTCTCTTTCATCTGGATGTCCATCTCTGTCCTGTGTCATATCTTTTTAACGTAAGTAAACTGTTTCTCCGTACTCTGTGAACCTTTCAGACATTTAGCTTTACAGAAATCTCTTTTTTCGCACTGACTAGCAACCAGGAGATTGAAAAGTGCCAGCCAGACAGTCGATCCTTTCAAATCGATTTGTTCACTGGAGATTTTTACATAGTGTAGGCAGTTCCCATACTCTCCGGGGGAGGAAGCCCATCCGTATTTGTGAAATGACACTATTTTCATCTTGCATTTCAAGGAAAATTACTGTCTCCCAGTCCTGGCACATTGCGTTCACCCCTCTTTTCTTAGAGGTACCAGTGAACAAATAACCATTGCTCCTTTTTTTTCCACGAAGTATTTTTTAAATTTATTGGGGTGACACTTGTTAATAAAATTATACGTTTTAAGTGTACAATTGAATAATACGTCATGTGCATATTTCACTGTGTGTCCACTACCCAAAGTTCAATTTCTTCTGTCACCATATATTTTGTTATCTGTGACTATGAATTTTTGTTTGTCGCATTCATTTCTTGGTTTAAGTTTTATATTCCACATATGAGTGAAATCGTATGGTTCTAAACTTTTTCTGTATGACTTATTTCACTCTGATTTGATTTTTGTTTGTTTGTTTTGTTTTCAAGTTTCAGAATTGGAATGAGGAAGCTCTGTGACATTGCTGGAATAAACTATGTGGCTAGCAAACTGAACAGGAGCTCATGAACTGGGCTAAATTCCATTATAAAACTATAAATAAGGTAAATCATTTTTGTGGACATTTGAGATTTGATTGTAGATTATATACCTGCCTATACTTTGTTTTTCACAAGTTTGTCTAGGATTAATTTTGTCCTTTAAATTCTCCTTCTGATTCCGTTTCATTTGAACATGGGAATTCATGGACCTTAAACATTATGATGCATTGGCTATAACACCCTAATTCTGCCAGTTCTTCTAAAAAAATATCATGTTCTGGACCTTTCTCACCCCTCATCATAATTGCATTCACTCCATCAAAATTTACATGCTTTATGTGCCACTATTTCTGGTTTAGAAAAAAAAAATGCTATCATTGATCAATTTAAAACCTCGATCAATTTAAAACCTGCCACATAAAGAATTAAAGGTATCGGGGTTACTTAGGGTCATGGTAATTACGTATTTAGATGAAAGTTATTTTGAAGAATTTGTTGAGGATGACTTTAATTGAAAATTATGACATTACGTTCACACTGATTAAATTGTAAAGGAATGCCATTAAATCCACTTTAGGGCTAAGCGGTGTGTTATTCACTATAGTTGCCATAGGCCACATGTAGTCATAAGCATTCGATTCGTGGCTAATACAAATGAGGATCTGAAATTTTAATCTATTTAATATATATAAATTTTCATTTATATTTAAAAACTAATAAACTAATATCACTTAATAAATGTAAATTTGTTTCACTGTATTTACTTTAACTGTTTCATTATAAATATTGTGGGTGTATTGGTAATATGAGTCTCCAATCCATGTGTCTTTACTGTCATACATAAATACATTTAGTCAGTATCAATGATTAATTCACTTCGAATGTTTTTCTAATGTCTACATCATTCCTAATAATGTTATTTGTTTATGGTGAAACTTCATTGCAGACAATATGAGTTACAGTGGCATATGTACATTAGAATTGTAAATTAGATTGCAATAGATATCGTTACCTTAATTATAATTATTTTTTAAATGAAAAACTATATTTGTTGCCTGAAAGAAATGTACAGACAATAAAGTTGATGAAATTGAGATATATCCATGATACATACTTAATTTCAAAAGAAAATCTTTCTAAAGTAAAAAGTCGACAAAATTCATCTCCTGAAATCAGAATTAAGACTTTAACTAAATTTAAAAATCATATTTAACAAGATCTGAGTGTGTAACTTTGGTCAGTTCTTAAATGTCTTGTTTCTGTTAACCTAAAATAAAAAGCCCAAATTAGAGGCAACAAGTATACAATTTGAGGTGCATAGATTTAAGCAGAAACCCAAATAGAATCCCAATTGCAGGGTGAAGCCAAAAGTTTTTTATGAGAAAAGGAGGAGAAATTATTACATGAATAGATGAAAGAAATGATACGGCTGCTATCAAGCGGTTACGCTTTTGCTGTGCAAGGCTGGTTAGTGATTCTGCCTAAAGAAAGAGAGTCAGTAATTATCAGACTTTACGTCAGGATGTCTGTTATCCTGTTAACCTTGCAAACAGTCATGTGTGAGACAATGTTGCATTGTTCTAGTTTAAAGGCAAATATTCCAAAGACTCAAGGAGCAAGGTGTGCAAGGCAGTTTCTGAGAAGAGGCTGCTCTGTCTCCCCTTATGACAACTTTTCACAGTTCTTACATAAAATAAAACCCATGTTTTAGATGGTGGAATAATAAAATAAATCATTAATTATTTAAGTCATTTTGTTAGACAATTATATAGTAAAGAATAAATACATATTTTTTAACAAAGAGAATGGTATTCACTTAAGTCACCAATTACCTATGCAATATAAAAGCTTTCCAATAATATTTATAATCAATTGATTCAAAATATTAAAATCGTAAGCATCTTTCTTTAGTTCCAGTTGGTTATGTGGTATGAGACATCGTTCACTTAAAACAATGGGTATATATTTTCTCAAAGTACTTGGAAAATAAAAATATATGTTGCCAATTTGCAGTCTAAAAATTGAGCTCATGGCATAGATATTTTAAATGCTGTATTTGAAAAAAACATCTCAACTAGATATAAAATAATTAGTTCTTATGACAAATACTGCTCGAGTGATTTTAAGTTAAAAAGTCTGGATTTATTAGAGGTTTAAAACAAGCAAATGATAGTTTCCTTATTCCCTTACTGCACTGTATGCTATTAAGAGAGAGCAGAGTTTGTTACTCTAAAATATGCCTTTTGCAATGATGATTAAGGTGATTTTTTTGAGAAACTAAAGACTAAGGAAAAATCTTCCACCTTCCTCCTAACTGGCCAAACAAATTTACACAGAGAATTGGCTCTCTTAAGGGAGCCATCATCATAAATAACTATAGTTTAATATGAACTAAGTGTGATAGGGAGGAAGCCAGCTAGGCTTGTTTAATCAAAGTGTTCACCGTGCTCCATTGTTAAAAATGGCCCAGCAAACATTTATTTACCAAACATTTGTTTTTCTATCTCCATGTAAATTTCCTTCCGGCCCTTCGAAGTCCCAAACCATATCCCACCTTCTTCTCCTTAGCTCCAGAAGGGCACATGAGCCTCAGCTGCCTGATCTGTACTCTGAGTCATATTCTTATGAAACCCCTGTATGTACATATGTAATACATTTGGTCATTTATTCCTATTAATCACTCTCATATTAATTTCATTATTAGTTCAGCCAGAAAATTCCAAAAGGTGAGAGGAAAATTATTTGTCCCCCCATAACCCCATAATACATATTGAAAAAAATGTATATACTCAGTTTTTTGAAGCAGATGCTACAGAAAAAGTATGGATATGGTTGTTAATAGTATTCTGTGCATATATATGCAGATGCTAAGAAACATACCCAGTTTATGTAGCTGTTTAAAGAACTAGAGGACATGAATTATATAATACTATGCTCTTTGCCAGAGCTCATTGGTTGACTTACATAAGAATATTACTGTGATATTAACTCCAATTCTAGATTTTCTTAAAAGAAGGAAATGCTTCCTGAATTCAGTAATCAGGAACAAAAATTAGGTGTTATTTCAATTGTTCTATATCAGATTGGAGAAGTACAAGCCAAATTTAAAGTTCGAAGGAAAAGTACATCTGTTTTTGTTATTTATCTAAACAACAAAATCAGGTACATAATTTATGATGCTCTGTACAGAATTAAAATATGGGACCATTTGCTAAAATATGAAGAATTGTAAGAAATTCACAGCTGAACAAAAGCTAGCAGGGCCCTTCTCAATGTGAGGCCTTTGCAACTGCACTGGTTGCTCTCTTAAAAAGCTGCATGTTTGCAAAATTTTCCACCCCAAAATATAACTCTTGGGAAAAAGAATTATTTTAACCTGGTTATTTTAAAGAAACAATAGACATAGAACCTCTGAAAACCAAGTAGAAGTTACCCTTTGTAACAGACATTTACATGTATCAAGGAAATCTATTTGTAAAGGGGACTCCCTCTCTGGAGAATAACATCCCTAGAAACTATTATCAGTACAGAAGACAATGATTTAAATCTGCATGACGACTCTAATTTATTTACTGTGTTTTTCCTGGAACTTCCTATAACTAACTCTCAGGACCTCCTACATCTTCTTTTGTCTTTAGCTGAGGATGATATTCAAGGTGATGGTTTTGGCCATTTCAGAGAGTTACTCTGTATTCCAGGGCCTCTCCTATGTATACATGTTATTAAACTTTTGTTTGTTTTTCTCCTGTTAGTCTGTCTTAGATCAATTTAATTATTCTACCAGACAAAGAACCTAGAAGAAAAGAAAGAAAAAATTTTTCTTCCCCTACAAAGCTAAACTTGCTGAACAAGTATTAGAATTTGCATTGAAACTGGACTTTCATAATACACATCAATAATAATGACTTTGTCCATTTTTCTAACATGAATCAATCTGCAGATAATATTAATTATAATCTATAGCAGTATTACAATAGCTGTAAAAACTATAAGAAACTTTAAATTACACAGTTAAGACGGATAAATTTATAGTTCCTTTTCAATTTATTCAATATTGTTTAAATGTTATGCTAAGTTGGCATAGCAATTAATACATTTTCTTAATTTGGGTAGTTTTGCAACTGATATGCTTTCATTTCAAAGAAAACCAATTTTTGTAAAACAACAAAAAAAAGAGGAACCAGTTTTTTGAACATGGATCATTAAAGAAAAATGTTTTGTTACTTGATTCAGTTATTAGAAAATTTCTGAGTGCATTTGGAATTATATGGGACTACGCATATTCTTTTCCAATTTAAATTTTGTAAAATCTAAATACAAATCAAGTATCTCTGGTGAAATTGTTTTATTTTTGTTGAAATAATATATAAATGTAAAATGTACACTGAATTATAAAGGAATAAATGGAAAGTATCAGTAATCGTATACTGATTTGAAATAATATTTGGAACTTATGGAGTTAAATATACCCTATTAAACTTATTTAACCTGCTTTTTTCTTACTTTTTTTTTTTTTTTTGTATGAGTCCTCATGAAAAGTTAAATCTACATGTGTGGTCTACATTATATTTTTCCTGGACAACACTGCTTTGACATGATACCTTTTTATAGCAGTCACCTAATGATTATTGATGCTATCTTATAATTCACCATTTTATTATCGCAAGGCTTAGAAACCATGATCTGTGGCACAAATTTATTCCACAGCCTCTTTTGCAAATAAAATTTTATTAGATCACAGTTACCCTCACTTTTTATGTATTGTCATTGGATGTTTTTTATATTTTTTTATTATGAATCATTCAGTCAATGGTATATTGAGCCACATAGCCCACAAAGACTGAAGTGTTTACAGCCTGTGCCTTGACCCCTACTCTAGATGATGTACAGTATTTGTCTTCTGGGCATTTGGCCAACTGATTATGGAACCTGGAGGTTGGATGTGAGCACCCAAATGTTAAACAAGTATCACAAGATCCTGAAAAGCTCAGCGAAATAGATGTTTGAGGGAGACCTCTTAATAAGCATTGGCCATTGTTAACAGCAGTGACAAGAGGATAACACGACTTTTTCTAAAATTCTACAGAATAAGAGAATGCTGAAATTGGGCAGAAACATAACTTCTGCAAAGAGAGGGCAATGCAATGTTTCCCCCTCTCTGTAACAGAAGTTTTGTTCAGAACGTCTGTTTCAGAACCAGGTTTGTGCGAACATTTGTCTTAGCCTCATAATTTACAGGCAAGCCTCATGATGATGTTTAATAATGTTTTCTACATTCTGAAAAAGTCAAATCTAAAATTAGGTTCTTAGGGCCCCAGAAGTCACGGCTACTGGAAAAGAGGCCTTGAAATCATTTATATAACTGGTTTTCTGAGTGGCTCTCAAAGTCAGATAGAAGACAAGTAGATAAAAATGATATTCGCTTATGGATCAAACATTATTAACCATTAAGAAAATGCATCTCAAAACCACAGTGAGATATCGCTTCATACTCACAAGCATGGCTATAATAATTTTTAAAAACAGAAAACGACAAGTGTTGGCAAGGACGTAATGAAAGCGGAAAATTGGAACCCTCATCATCGCTGGTGAGAACAGTGCACGGCTACTGTGAAAAACAATTTGGAGGGTCCTCGAAAGTTAAACACAGAATTACCATATGAGAGCAGTTTCACTCCTAAGTATATATCTAAAAGGTTTGAATACAGGTGTTCAAATAAAAACTAGTACATGAATGTTTACAGTAGCGGTAATTACAAAAGTCAAAAAGTGAACACAACCAATACCTGTCAACAGATAAGTGGATAAATAAAACGTGGTCTCTCTCTAAAATGAAATACTATTCAGTCATAAAAAAAATGAAGTACTGATACATGCTAAAACATACATGAACCTTACGAGTATTATTTCAATGAGAAAAGTCAGACACAGAAGGCCACATATTATATAATTCCATTTATAGGAAACGTCCGGCCTAGGCAAATCCAGAGAACGAGAGCACAGATTAGTGTCTGTGAGGGCTCTGGGGAGGAGAGGACGGAGAATGACCCCTTAACAGCTACAATTTCCTTTGGAGGAAACAAAGAGCTCTGGAACTAGACAGTGGTAATACTTGGACAACTTTGTGAATGTGCTAAATGCCACTTATCGGGCATGTTAGAATGGTTAAGATGAGACATTTTATGTTAATGTGTATTTTACTACGATAAAAACTTATAACAATTTAGAAGATGAACTAATGTACCACTAAAAAGTTTCATGATTATCTTAAATGCAATAGGTTCTTTGAAGGATTAGTGAAGTCCTGGGAAACCGGTGGTCAGTTAGTTGTCAATGGTATCAAATATTTGCTAATGGTTGGATTCAATGACTACTACTAAAAATCCCATAAAAATTAGGATTTTTAAAATAAAAAATCTGATCTATTGCTCTAAAATAGCACAAACATTTTTCATACATTTAAATTGCTCAACCAGATGGTTATTGATTTTTGAAAATTTTAAACGATAAATGCAAGGATGTATTTTTATTAAAATGGTCATTTCTACACAGCACAAACCATATTTTATTTTATGGGTTGGCACATGCCAAATTCTATTGCTTAGAAATGTCAGGTTATTTCAAGAAATCTATTGGCTTTGGAGCAAGTAAATATGAGTTTATTTTCCCTGGGGGAAATCTCACGGTTTAATTTATTATATGGTTTGTGTTATATATGGAATTGGTACTTTTATTATATAGTTTGTGATATAAATGAAATTATTTTAAAAACAACAATGGCAATTACTTGCATTGGCTGCTATGAAGAAGGTGAGAATGGGAACTGGAGAGAATACATAAGGATTTCAAGAGAAATTATTCCATTATCTATTGGTTTTAGGAATTGAGAACTATGAGTTGTTTCCAGTATGAATTGCAAATATGGGGAAAAAAACTGAATAAATAGCCTAGTTAAGACTAAAATAGAATGTTTTTGTTGTTCAAAAGCATGAATCCAGATCTCGAAATTTTCTAATGTTGTTTTTACTATTATTATTTAACTTTTCAGAAAGTTATTTAAATAATTCCTCTACAGATGTTGTTGCATAAAAGTAGCTATGCTGAATGAATTCTATTTAAATACCACAGTTAAGATTATGTGTCCATTGAGACACATAATTCTCCATGAGCATCTATGCTCACAGAGTGGATCTTCTCAGCAAAGGGCACTGGTAATTTTTGCAAGGATATTTGCTTATTTGCAAAAATATATCCCTTTACTAGACTATGCTGTCACGAGTAAACATATTCAATTTATCTTTGAGACTCAGAACTTCCCGTGCATAGCAAATGGATAGAAAATATTCTTGAAGATATAGACAGTATTTCCCTTTGTGCCAGACAGGGCAGCTTTTTTTATAGCACAGATAGAGAATATCTCCCTCCTCAAAACAAACAAACAAAACAAACAAAACAAACAGGATAATAAATAGTAAAATACTATAATACTATACTCCTCTGAGGAGAAAATATTCTTATATTCCAGAGTAACCATTCTCTTTCTCTCCCTCTCTCTCTTCCCTCTCCTCCCTTTCCTCCCTCTCCTCCTCTCCCTTCTCCCTCTCATAGACAGACCCCAAGCAGGCCTATATAAGACTGTTAATGCTATTGTTGGTGTTCTTTTGTGAGAAGTAAATGGTCTTTGTCTCTAACTCAATAATCTAGATCTTCTGTACACACACCTACACACGTGTATATGTGGCATAAATAATTGTAATACATATATATCATAAATGTCTGCATACATATACATGATGTATATGTATAAACAAGTACATGCACAGATTTATAACTGTGCAGGCTACCTTGTTGCGCTTGCAATGAGGATAAACTCTCAGACCTGCCAAAGTTCTGACTAACAGTATCTACCATAGTCAGTCAAAATCAACTAAGCAGCATAATTAACACAATGTTAGATGTATTAAAATTTCCTATTTTCTCCAGGTGTGTTATGGGACCACCATTCCTATATTGTTTCTTTACTAGAATATATAGAAGGAACAAAAAAATAAACCATCTAATCAAATAATGAGCTGAGGACATGAAGAGATATTTCTCCAAAGAAGACAGACAGATGACCAACAGACATATGAAAAGGCGTTCAACATCACTAAGCATCAGGGAAATGCAAATCAAAACCACAATGGGCTACCACTTCCTACCAATTAGGATCAATATTATCGAAAAGTCAACAAATAACAAGTGTTCTTGAAGCTGTGAAGAAAAGAGAACTCTCATCTACTGCTGATGGGACTGCAAATTGGTGGAGCCGCTGTAAAAAAAACAGCATGAAGATTCCTCTAAAAACTAAAAATAGAACTACCATACAACCAGCCATTTACTTCTGGGTATTCATCCAAAGAAAACAAAATTATCGTTCGAAAAGATATGTGTATTGCAGCATTATTTACAATAGCCAAGACACCTAGGAAACAGCCTAGGTGTACCTCAGTAGATGGATGGATAAAGAAGATGTGGTACATGTACACGTATGCCTGCCATGTATGACCACATGGATGGGCCTAGCGGGTATTGTGCTGAGTGAAAGAAGACAGAGCAAGACAAATGCCACATGACTTCATTTATATGTGGATACTAAAAAAATAAAAAATCAAAACAAACAAATAAAATAGAAACTAGATTCATGGAACAACTAAACTGATGGTTGCCACCAGGGAGTGGGGTGAAAGAATGAGTGGAAAAGGTAATGGGGAACATAGTCAATAAGAGTGTGATGACTTTGCAAGGTGACAGACAGTTACTAGACTTAGTGTGGTGTTCACATCATAAGATACATAAATATTGAATCACTATGGTGTACACCTGAAACGAATATAATATTGTATGTCAACTACAACAAACAATGAATGAATCAATTAACTTACTAATAGAACTTTAGGAAGTTAACGAATGTACAAAATTTCTTATTAGTAGTATAATTCAAAACCAAAATTTTAATAAAGGCTTAAAATGATAACTATTTGTAGCACTTAAAAGTTTTATTATTTAATATTTATAAAATTATTATTTTCTTTATATACTAATTTGCTAATAAAACGCCACGCTACTTTTTAGTCCACAACAAAATATTTCCTCATATTTATCTTTTAAAGTACATGTGTTAGTCCTTGTCTGCCCTCAGTTCTATTTTTTTGTCACTCTTTCAACCCACTTTGTATCAGGAGTGTTTATGCCCCACAATCTATTACACAAACTTCTATGAGAGAATTAAAAATTCTCCTCCACCCTTTTAGGGTCTCTGGCTGGGCCTAAGAATTGGACTGATGTAAGTCATAACAGGAGAAAAGCATACACATTTTATTAAACTTTTACATGTACCTGGCAGACCTTACAAGAGAATAAAGATCCAAAGAAGTGACCAGAGGAGGAAGCTTTTATATCTTTTAGATAAAGGAACAATGCATTCTGAAGAAAGTACCAGACAAAAGGGTTAGGGCTGGGGGTAATGAATGGTGAAGAAGTAACTAGAAAGATAAAAGTTTAACAAGGTTTGTTTGTACAGATTTCTAGGCCTCAAATTCACCAGCTCTAGTGATAATGTCTTCTTTCCTTCAGGTACAGAGAGAGTACATTTCCTGCAGAGTTTTATCTCCTGCTTTCAGGAATAAAAAGCAAGTCAGAGTGTCCTTCTTACCCCTATTGTCTCTTAAGGACCTTTAACCCAAAATAATCAATATGTCAAAGAGATATGGTAACATGTTCTGGTTTACTTCACTCTTATGCAAGCTAGCTAGCTGTTTTCAAGGTTTGAACAACTGTTGAAATCATTAGAGGGGTAGAGGAGAAAGAGAAGCTTGTATATTTTGGATCCTCCTTCCAGCAACATATGCAGGACCTGTTATGCCTTACTCCGTATTCCCCGAATCCCATCAGAAAGTCCTGCCATGCCTTACCTTCCACCAAGCAACCCACACTCTGAGTACAGTGACACCACAACTGTACCTTGTGCCTTCAACCTGCTTTATATACTCGGTGGTTTTTGCTTAGCAGGACTGACCCTGACTAACACAGTTTTTGTTACAAGTAGTTTCAGAAACAGAGCATCATACGGGATTTGGAGTGTGAGCTACTTGACTCTGAGTCTGAATATTGTAATGGCCTCCTTGTGGGAGAAAATTTTGATACAAATAATTCATACATTAGTACAATCATCACTCATTGTTGCATGGGTAAAGTCGTGGTTGATGGCAAGATCAGGAATAAATGACTGCTGCGTACAAGGAATACAGCACGAATTGTGACTGCACAGATTGTAGAATGGGCTGGCTGTTTCTGAAGACATTGAAGAAATCTAAGAAATTAAGTGATAAGCTCAGGGCTTTGAATTCTCCTCTAAAATAATAGATGGAGACACAGATGATTGGATGGAATCATTAAGACAATATCTTACTCTCTATGACATACATACCTGCTATAGGCTAAATATTTATATCTCCTCAAAATTCAATCTGTTCAAATCCTAGTGCCCAACATGATGATATTAGCGTGTGAGGCCTCTGGGATATTATCAGGTCATAAATGTAGAGCTCTTGCGAATGAGATTAATGCCCTTATAAAAGAGACCCTAGAGTGATCCCTCCTGCCACATGAAAACAAAACCAAAGGTCTGCGACAAGGAAGAGGGCCCTTGTCTGATCACATTGACACCCTGTTCTTAAACTCTCTCATCATTCAAAACTGTGAGAAAATAAGTTCTGTTGTTAACAAGATACCTAATCTATGGTATTTTCCTAGAGCAGCTCGAATAGACTAGGACAATACCTGAGAATCAAGCCCCACTTTGATCGTGGTGATTGTTGAATTACACATGAAGTTTAATACCTACATTGGGGCCATTTTTTAAGCTAAGGTTGTGGCATTAGTAGAGTAACCTGGGGTATCTCAGATTCGGTTTGAGGATATTATGTAGATTTAGATGAATTGAAGATCGTTGCTAACACAAATCATTCATCTCTTAGGGCCTCCAAGCCGATAAAGTAAATCTGATCCCAGGAGACTTATAAAATCTTGAGCAGAAGGACATGGCCCACATACCAAAAGGAATTGCGCAGTCTTACAAGTTTTAATGGCAAGAACCTTATGAGCTTGTGTGTAGAGGCATACCGTAGGAGTACGAGGCTGGAGGATAAGGCTGAATTTGACTGACATTATCTATACAGAGAGAGCTCATCAAATTTAGGGATCTAATGTACTAGCTTTTTGGCAGGTAGAAGTAGCCCTAACACTTTGCTTGGTTCAGTGCATAAAGCCTGGACCTAACTGTGTTATATCTGCATTACATGATGTTAAGATGCCTGAGCTCACTTGATCTAATGTAGAGAAATAAGTGTGAAATTGAATAGGATGTGTTGATTTATTAGGTAAAACTCACTTGCCTTCCACTAACAGGTTTTCACAGAAAGGACTCTTAAGGATATTTCTTTCTCCGATCATTGAGAAATGTGTTAGTGATATGAGTACTCGCTTTCCTAGAAAGCCTTTTAGATTGGGAATAATGATAGCAAATGTCACCATTGAAATGGGATGTCTCTTCAACAGCAATAATGGCATACTGGAATGCAGAGGTCAGGTGACTGTGCTTAAATATTACTGAGAACATCGGTGAAATGATTCTTAATAAGCAGCATAGATAGAATGGTAATTGTTGGTTTGGCATCCAATGATCTGTATTTGTAATTAAGCATAGCAGCTTTTAAAATGACATAGATGGCAATCTAAGAAAATACTATTTTAAAATAATAATTTATATAAAACTTGCATTGGTGCATAGAGGCTTGATTTGACTTGCTCTAAAAGAAATTCATAGATGCTAAGCTGGCTTCTACATTAAACAGGAAACTGACTCACATTTACTTACGGAATAACCACCACACCTCTATACACATACATTTTCAAGCCTCCCACAAGGAACCTAGGGCTATATATCAGAACAACAACTCTGGTGACCTAAAGGTATCAGAGATAAATGGATACATTAAATAGCTCCTAGTCACTGAGTATCCAAAATAATATGTGAGCTCCATGGGTCTGAGTGAATGTTTATGAAGGCTAAGTGATAAGTAAAGCTTTGACCAAGTTCTTTAATACAAAGATTCCCACAGTGGGATTGTACAGTTTAAATAGACCTAATGTACAAATTGTGGAATACGTATATTTGGTTCCCCGGAAACTAAAGGGTTATGATAGAAAGGAGAAGAGTTGAGTGGAAGATACGGTACCAGTACTTCCCTTTCTTAATGAAATAGCAAATCATAAGCAACACCTCCTCTTGGAAAGAATTGGAAAAAGTAGTGGTAATACGTGAGATTTGAAAGATATTGTGGTTCCCTTCACATGTCCACGTAACATGTGTTTGACAGGTGCAAAAGCCACATGGACTGTTTGTTATTTGAAACTGACGCAGATGGTGACTCTACATCCAGCTGTTCTTTTCCATGGTGCCCTTTGACTAGATCAACTCACAACTCACTCCCTGGAAAGTGGTAGAAATTACATTTTTCTCTAAAGCAATTAACAGAGATGAGGAGAAGCAGTTTACTTTCATCAGGCAAGAATAACAGTACATCTTCCCTTGTTTTACTTCAAGGCTATCTCAGCTGCCACGTTTTGTCTTAAAAAATTTGGAAGAGAAATCGATTATCATGTTATGCCATGACTGTTACCTCAAAACGATAGGCTCTGTTAAACAGAAAGTAGCTACTAACCAGATACTATAGTAAAATATGTACATGCTAGTGGCAATAGATAAACCAATTGAAAATTCTGAGCCTGTCAGATGACTAAAGTTTCTAGGGGTTCAGCAGTTTTGAACATGGTGGGGAACCCCCTCTGAAGGGAGAGGCATCGTACACCTCCTAACGTTGAGAAAGTGGCAAAAGGACATGTTAGGGTTCTTCGGATTTTAGAGGCGACATCAGCCATATAACCACATTGCTGTGCCAACTCGGTATCAATGAACTCATTGCACTGAAAAATTTTTAATGGATTCCAGAGGAGAATACGGCTCTCTCTCAGGTCCAAATCAAAGCCTCCTGAGGATGTGGCCTCATAAAACGGCAGATGCAATGGGGCTCACACTGCCAATCACAGATCAGTGATGCCTTAGGGATTCTCTGGTTAGCACAGACTCTGAGGATGTTGCAACAAAATGCTCTCACCTACTGATAACTTCTCTTTTTGAAAAGCAGCTCTTGTCTTTCTACTGGTCCCTGATGGAAACTGAACATATCACTCACTGTGTTATAACCTACGTCTATGAGACTGCATTGACATCATGAATTGAGTGAAATTTAACCCACTGAACCAAAAAATTGAATTACAGCATTAGTTTTCTGCTACAAAATTAGAGCAGGAAGGAATATATTTAGAACCTGTAAAATTCACTGGGATGCCTCCTATTCCTTCCATGACCAAGTTTAATGGAGGTATACAGCAACACAATAAATCAAGGCCTGATGAGGACTTAAATCCTTCCAAATGAAGATGTGGATCACTTCATCAGATAAAGAAACCTGACCAACTCAGGCAATGGCTTTGTACAAAGTGGCGGATGAAAACCTAATAAATGCCAAGTATAGCCTCGTGGTCAGCACAGATATGCGAATTACGGCAGCTGGTGTACTTTTATTACTTGTATGTTAACCAATGGTTCATTTTTGCCCTTTGTCCCCCTGATGTGTGGTGCCGGACTAGATGATTTAGACCTTTTGGGGAAAGTCTGCATATCACATTGGTTTGGGAATGGTGTCAAATGAGAGTATGGGTTTACCTTTCTTAAAGAAATGATGAGATCGTCATTGTAAGGTAAGTATTTACCTAAGTTTAAGCATAAAAGTTTAAATAAAATTAATTTATATAATACAGTCACACAAGTCCTGAGTTTCATCTCATTTTTGAGTGTCATGCTAGGTAAGAGATTATTTGCAAATCATTGTAATGCTCGTTGATAATTATCAGTAAGTTTCCTGGGAACACAAACTGTGTTGTTCCCTAGGGTAGGTATCCCAAATGATTTTAGATTTCAAATCTTATTTCTCTTGTTGATATAGTACTGATGTATTGATCCTCTTGATAATTGTATTTACTATAAAAATTTCTTAGACTTTTTTGTATTTCCACATCATACATATTCATAAAAATAATGAATACATGACATTGTCAAAACCTGTAGAATACAGTAAAACTAAGCTATGAAACATTTTATTTAGGGCTAGGTAATTTTTTAATTACTAAGTCCATGAAAAAAATAGTTTGAGCATAATAGACTCTAAAGACTGATTCTAAGATTAGAATTTGAAAGAGCTAGATAATATCAACAGTATTTTTCATCGAAAGAGTTTAATTAAATTAAATTAAGATTATTTTGCTTTAACTGACAAGGAGACTTCTATAAGCTTTAAGAGACAATCTTTACCTTCTTTTAAACTTTATCATTAAAATCAGTGAAGGAACGTTTCTTTGGAAATGGATAGTGATAAGTTGTTCTCATCATGCACAAGAATGCCAAGACTACAATGTATAAACAATTTGTGGCATATTCAGAAAATGTTTCTCTTCTGTCTCCATGATACTTTGGTTCAAAATACAATACTACTCATGAAATACTATTCGCAAACTACAGATTATATTTGGAAATAAATAATGGCTGTGGTTCCTGATTCTGCAGACGATTGTTAATCTTTGGTTTTAATTATATTGCACAAACAACCCAACAAACAGAATGAATGTGACGTTTAAATTATCTGAAGATAATTCTGACAATGTTTCGTTGAAAAATTGAAATTTCCCATAACAGCCTAGTGGAGTTCTCGATTTTTTTTTTTTTTCTAAAGAAATGAGAGGCTTCAGAGATCAAAGCTGCCGCAGCATACATGGGAGCCAATCTATTACCAACAGGACTGTGATCACTCAGAATCACTTTATGCCCCATCACTTCTCCTGACGTTCTTGTTGGAGCTAACCATAGCAACTAGCTGCAGAGTTGGCATTTTATGCTTCTGTTGTGATGAGTACTTCTACTAAAGTAAGCTGCCCAAAACACACACACACACACACACACACACACACACACACACACACACTAAAAATTTCATGATAAGATAATCTAATAAATAAAATCTAGTTACTAAAATACACTAAAAAAATCTGTGACTTTTAATAATTGTGCAAATGTAACTAACATGAGATTTATGCCACATTGATAGAAAATCATAGAAATTCACATTTTAAATGTTAAAATACTTTAAAGAATATTTTTGGTCCCCTTGTCACAACATTTTCTTTCATTTATTTTTGAAACTACTTAAACTGAAGTAAAGTGTATTGTCTCCGAGGAAAATAGGTTATAGTTATTGAAGACTTTTCTTTCCTTTAAATAAAAGTGGTATAAATTTATGCATCTCTGCCAGTATTAAATATCTACCTAACTTTGCAAATAAGTGTCAAAATACATATTTAATAAATGAATAAATGATAAAATGACATATGAAATTATAATAGCATCTGTGGTTCATTTATTGTATTTCTCTAAATCTCTGATTAGCTATATCGTCTTTCTATGATTTATTCTACACTCTTTTGAACACTTACTTATTAGAAATAACATTTTAGCAAATGCCTCCCAGGAAAAAAAGAGCTATATTAAGTAATTAACTGTAAGATCATTTATGTGAAGTAGGAAAATATAATTATCTCATTACAAATAATACTCCATATAAAATATATCTTCATGATTCAAAAGTACATTTGCAGAGTGAGATCAAATTGCATATTATAGTTTTGGGTCATATTGTGGGAAAGTCTTTCCTACTCATATGAGTCTTTCCTTTTATCAACATAGTAACCAAATTTTAACTTACTACATTATTCTTGTTAAAATATTTACATTTTATAATATAGGCAGATATTTATCAATCTAAAATCATTTACCTCTAAAGATGAAAATTTTGGTGGACATTATGTTTCCTGAATATAATCCGTGTATTTGATTCTGGCCTTTTTTTTGGAATAAACATCTAAGTCATCTTCTCACATACAGAAGGTTCAATGTTTGGGACAGGCCTAACCAGCTTTCCTATTTTCTGAAAGATTATATAAGCCTTTGCAAGAAACATATGTTATAAAACAATTCTTTTGGTTAAGAGCAGAGTTTCTGTCATAAATATGGAGAAGTTATTGTTCCTTCGTGAGCAGTGTGGACAAGAGATAATTAAAAAGATTGTTTTTTTAAACATTACTCTCTGTTTAAAACAATTCTGCTTCACTATAGTTATGAAGGGCTTCAATACAAAATCAGTTGGATAGGAAGAACCTACCAATTTATTAACAAAATTACCTTTAGTATTTTTTTAAGTTTCTTAGTATTTTGCATTAACCTAAGATATATATTTAAGCATTATATGTAATGACCACAGTCATAATGGGTCATCTAACATACTGAAAATGTTGACCATGCATAATAGAAAAGAAACAATAAGCATAAGGTCATAATATGTGATGGCATTTTATACACATTATACCACTGTTTGTAAAGATCTCATTTGAATTGTGACATACTTTGTCTATATACTTAGAAAAAAGAGCTTAGAGAGATTTAGTAAATTAATAGAGCTTACAAAGGTAGGAAGGGATAACGCTGATGTTTGAGCCAGGATCCATCTGACTCCAACATTTTACACTGGTCGTTTTTGTTAGGATGATAATTATTTTCATGTACTAACATTAAACCTCCTAGCATGCACTTTAGACTCTATTTACTTTTTTGTGTAGATGATTTTAATACATAGTTGTCTAATGTCAGAATTATATGCCTTAGTCGGACAGATAATAAACCAAATGATCTCCTTCAAACTGTATGTCATTGGTTAGAAAGGTCGTAAGACATTATGCTAGACAAATGTGAAGAGGGCAGTTCTCACATTCAAATTTACAAGCATCCTTCCTCTATCTTTGCTGTATGGGCTCGATGCGTTCTTGACAGTGCTACTTCCGTGCATCAAAAAGTGTCCAAAATGCATCTACGAAATGACTTACCTGCAGAAATATGGCCTCTGTGCATATTAGCTTTGAACGATGTGAACTATTAGGGTTGATATTAAAGGGCTGATCATCATTACTATGTACCTGAAATGAAGTATTTTATCCCATTTAGATTCCCTAGAAAAATATATTTGAAAGTCATTCTCCTGTTGCTTAAAATTGTTTAAGACACACTGCTGATTGTGATAGATTTTCACGCATAAGATCTCATAGAGAAATGTATTTTCATCAGGTTTTATTTCTTAAATGATCTACATTTCTTTTCCTATCTGTTAATAAGAAATCATGTATACCTTTTCAAATTTATGGTCAAAATACTGCATTTCAATTGAATGGCAATGCACTATAATTATTTCAGCTGTTATTCATTCATTTCTTAAAAAATATTTGAGGACTAATTATGTACCAGAAAGTAAACACTGAGAATTCAGCAGTAAATAAAACAATTGTAAAAACTGCCTTCATGAAGTTTACATTTCATTAGGGAAGACAGGTAAGAAAAACGTGAGGATAAAGAGATAAAGGAGAAAAACGAATCAGCAAAGAAGGGTAAATAGGAAGTTTCAAGTTGTAGGCATTGAGGGAATGAAATATCAGATAAAATGCAACAGGGGTGGCCTTTAATGAGAAGATGACTTTTGAATAAATACATGAAGGACCTTAATATCATTTTTATATATTCTATTTATAACTTGTCCTAACTAATTTATTAAATACACAGAATATGTTATTGGATGTATTTTTAGTCTATGAGTCTCATAATACTCTTACCAACCTTTATAAAATGTCTCCTACTTCACTGTGCCTTACCCACCACACTCCAAAATCACTGATTCTCTTCCAGTTCCTCAAGGTCAAGAAAGATCTTTTAATACTTAGGAACAGTTACGCATATTGCTCCTATAATGTAGTATATTCTTTCCTCTTTGTTTCTTATCATTAAGGTCACTTCGTCAAATAGCCCTCTGTAATCGCCTACATACAGTCTCACTTTAAAATCTAATGCAAACTCTCTTTTGTTTGCATAATGACACTTCAATATTTAATCAATATGTAGGCTTTTCAGATTTCTACTTCTTATGCCAGTTTGGATGATCTCTAGATTAAGATATTTGTCCACTTTATCTAAGCTATTAGTCACTTGTATAAATTTGTTTATAATATTTCCTTTTCATCCTTTCACTGTTTGGTGACATTTTAGTAAAACCTCTTTCATTTTTAATTTCAGTAGTTTGCATCATTTCTAGCTGCTTTTCTCTATTTGCTTTTTTGCCTATTTTTGTCTTGTTTTTATTTATTACATTTTTAAATTTAGTTTTTTATGATTTTTCTAAATTTTTAAGGTGGAATCAGATACTTTTATATTGTTTTCCTATTATAACATTTAAATACATAACTGTCTCTTAAATATTGCTTTATGTAAATCACAAAATATTAATGTTATGTTTTCCTTATCATTCAGTTCAAAATATTAATCTAATTTCATTTGTATTTTTTTCTTTGATTCACTGGTTATTTAAGAGTGTGTTATTTTATAAACTTTGGGTATTTTCTATGTACTTTTTTGTTATAGATTTTTAATAGAATCTCTTTTGCTCACAGAATAGTCATTAGAGTTTCATTTATTTTACATTTTATAAAAAAGCATCTGGCCATCATGAACAATTCACACGTACAGCTGAAAAGATGGTTTAGCTTGTTTTTGTTGAGTGGTGTTGTGTATAGGTCAATTAGGTTAAATTGATGTCTTTTAGAGCCCTTTTATTTTCTAAACACTTTGTCATTTTTTACAAAAGAACTGTTAAGATTTCTGAATATGTTTTATATATTTATACTTCTCTTTTAGTTTTAGCTCCTGTATTTTCAACTTTTTTATTAAAAGCATACACATTTAAAATTGTATATACTTTTTAATAACTTAATTGACTCCTTTATAATGAAATGGCCTTTTACATCCACTGCAACATTCTTCATTTTGAATTCTATTTTGAATTACATTAATATAGCCTCTCTTGATTTTGCATGACTTGTGTTTGCATGGTGTCACATTCTTAGTCTTTTAATTTAGCATATTGGCGAATATCACTCTTATACAGTCTTATAATCTCTGCATTCTAATTGGTATGATTCATCTATGTGTATTTAAATTAATAAGTGGAATGGCTAGGTTTATATTCACCATATTGAATTTTGTTGTCTTTCTTTGAAGAGTATTTACTTTTGTTTTTAGTCTATTTTAAAATTTATGCATCAGTGTGACCCTTTCATAATTTGTTTATAAGTTGTTGTTGTTGTTGTTACCAGATGATACTATATTTTACACAATGACTTAAATCTTCCTCTCAAGGCATGTACTTTTGGAAGTTTCTGCTAAATGCCCCATGTGTTTAATTAAGTCTCTCTACTCTGATGGAAACTTGAATGTTTCCAACCCATAGATCTTTCTGGTAGCTATTTATTTCTCAGTTTTAACATGAATAGGTGCACCGTGCAAAGTTACCCTGGTTCCAACCTCATGATTCATGTTTTCCTATCATAGCACACCTTTATTCTACACATTTCAGCATTCTTTACTATAACTACCTAGCACTGAACGTTATGTTCTTCTTCAGTCTTTCCATTATGTTTTTCTTTTACGTTATTTATCCTTCTGTTCAACTTGTAATTCTGAAAATCATTCTCTCATTATGTTTCTCAGGAAAATTTTACCAATCTCTCTAGAATCTCCAACTATATTCAAGCATAAAAGAGTGGCTAAATATTAGATAAACAGTTGAATGAAGGAATGAATCAATTTACGATTTCAAGAGGAAAAATGGGAAACGTAAAGATGAGTAAGGTGAGAACTTTATCTTCTGAAGATTAATATGCTAGTTTGCTAGAGCTGCCATAACAAACTGGGTGTCTTCAACAACAGAAAATTTATTTTTCTCACAGTTCTAGGAGCTAAAAGTCTGAGATCAAGGTGCAGGCAAGATTAGTTCCTTCTAAGAGCTGTGATATAGAATGTTCCACGTCTCTCCCCTTGCATCTTGTAGGTCACTTAGCAATCTTCTACATTTCTTAGCTTGTATGAAGCATTGTCAATGCCTTCAACTTCATTATGTTCTTGTATGGTTTTCTGCGTTTAAATTTCCTCTTTTTATAAGGACATCAGTTATACTGGATTAGTGCTCAATCTAGTGACCTCGTTTTAACTTGATTACCTATGTGTACAGCTTACCTACAATAAATTCACATTTTGAGGTGGGGGCTAGGGATATATATATATATATTTATATATATTTTATATATATATAAAATTAATAAATGAGAGTTTATGTAAAGGGTGAATCCAGATGTTTCAGTCCTTAAGAGGACATCAAAGCAGATATTAATTTACAAATCGAAATACTTATTCTATAGTATAGAAATTTAAAAAAATATGTATCTCAGCACAAACCTGAGAAAAATAATAAATTATTATTACAGGAAACATAAGAATAATGAAAGTATACTCTAATCAGGTTTTAGCGTAGTACATTGGTTTTGGGAAGTTCTACAAACTACTTTTTTAGAGAATACTATAGATTAAAAAAATAACAAGACCCAAATTCTGACTATATAGAGTTTATATTATAGTACTTTATAGCAGTTATAAGCTATTCTTAAATAATATACTAATAAAAATAAGAAAACTAAAAAGCATTCTATAATCATAGAGTCAAATCAAAGTCATTAACTCTCAATCTGAATTTACTGGTGATCTGAAATTTTTTATGTTTGAAAATATTTACAGAGCATCTTACAATATGCTATCATGCCTTTGTTTTGAGATTGTAGTTTTACTTTTATAATACAAAAACATTATTTTACCCACTATATTTGAGAACATGATGAATAAAAAAAACTCCGTAAAAAGTGTCACTTGTGAGCATAGGGTTATCCTTAACCACTGAAGATAAGAATAATGTACTTATGTTACTTTACATTGTTGTTACCTGAATATCTATATTTTATATTAAACTTATTCTGTGTTTGACAATGTTTAGGCATACTACAGAATAACACTATTCTTCTGCTGAAAAAAATTCTTTCTAATTATTACTCGTACATACTTTAGACAGTGAGGATACTAGACCTCCTTAAATTTATTTTAAATGTTTGTTTAATATATGCAATTTCTGTTATTTAAAGAATTTTAAATTGTCTACTTTTTCCATTAAACTTTTGTTACTTTCTTCCTGTTAGGAGAATAATGTGTTTTCAGTATTTAATACAAAACACATATACTTTACTTACTACAAAATCCATTTCCTGTCTTGAATTCTAAGATTTTACATTCAACTCTTTTAAACCATTCTGTGCTGTACATTTAAGTTATGATATTTTTATGCTAGTTTCTAAAACATTTCCTTGGGAATACAGTTTTAGCTTTTTAGAAATATAACCTTAAAAGGAGTTTTTAAAACATAATGTTTATGTATTCCATTTTACATTGTGTTCTAAAAACTTTCTTTTAGAGCAGTGTGTACACACACACACACACACACACAACTTTCTTTTAGAGCAGTGTATACACACACACACAATGGCCAAATAAGGAAATTAAGTGGAGGCATTGTGGTAAAAATATTTTAGATTGTTAATTATGGCACCAAACTTTGTCATTTACTTAGGGATTTGGTATTGTTTTTGGCTTAGACTTTGCTGTGGAGTCAGAACTCCCTGGCACTTGGACCATGTTCCTGGCCTTTTTTTCCATACTAAATCTCACTCAAAGTTTTAGGTATCAAATTGGAGAATTCTAACACTTTCTAATTATATCTGGTCTAATCCTGTATTCACTGCCTGGAGATAAATACATACAATGGTATTGTATACATTGGGATCACTTTGAGACATTCTTGGGATAAGTCCCACTGTTACCTGATCACCCTGAGCCTTAAACTAACCAGCAGACACAAGTAGCACTCTGTATTTTAGGAAAAATCATTAGTTTAGAGCAATGTCCAAAAAATCTAAATTGGTTTTATTTCTCTTTCCCTTGATCCCTGGTACCTGGTAAAGAGCCTCTGGTCCTTTTGGGGAAAGTTAGAAAGAAATAAGATTTATAGTATGTGGAAATTTGTAGTGTGATTGAAATTTTTTTTCTTGAGACCATATGACTCTCCTTTGACAGGTGCTGAAACTGTGAGCTTACTCATATTTGGAAATTGAAGAAGAAACCATTAATTTTCATGGCAACCCAAACTATATCTGCTTGAAAGACCTCTGGTTTCTGCTATATAAATCAAGTGGTCCTTTAGTGTGGTATTCAATTATTTTAGTTATTGACACTTCAGTATCACTTTATCACTGCCACAAATCTCTGTTGTTTAAACCTGAGACCTAATTTATGTCTGGAAGTTATTAACTACTATTCAGCTTCCCTCATCAACTTTCTCTATAGTATGGTTCAGGTCATTTAGGGGGATATATTTAAAGATATGAGAGAATCACATGATAAATCCTCACAACATTCCTATCTGTCATTTTATCCATTTCTCTACATTAAAATAGGTAATATTTGAGACCTCAACTTTATTAGGGAATTCTATCAGAGTCCATTATTTTTATTGAGTCAACTGATAAAGTAAAATTCTAGACAGCTCGCACATTGATTCAGTATTTGTGGTGGTTGGACTCATGTGATAAAGCTCCACATCTGAAATTATATCCCGCCCCGTTCCTTCATCCTGCTTTCTGAAAACCAGTGAAAATATTAGTATGTACATCACAAGGTTATCATAGAACTTAAATGAATTAATATTTGCAAAGCTGTGAGAAAAGTACCTATTGCTATGTAACTGTTTGCTAAACAAAAATTATAGAGTATATAAAAGCTCTTGAGCAGTTGACTTTCCTTTTGTTCTTTGTCCTTTTGATCTCACACTTTTCCGAGATGCTTTTCTAACTCTTTTTTTTTTTTTTTCAATTAAACACATTCTCAGTCAAGAAGAACAACCCCAAACTCTCCCTGGTGTAAGGATTATAGAAGTGCCATTCCTTTATGTATTTAATATTTTCTTATAACTACCTACTATGAGCCTGTAAGAGTTATATGAAAATACAACATAATGTCTTTTAGGAACTTATAGGAGAAAAGAAAAAAGGATATAATATAATAAACACTGACAAGAAAATATGTGATCAACCAAAAGAAATGATAGTTGTGTCTTTGGAAAAAAAATCAAGAAGAAATTTATACTGATATGGTATTTACCTTACATCTTAAATGGTAAAGAAGATATTCAATGACAAGAGTAAGATAATTCAATAGGACTAGTGCATATGTTGAATAGGAATGTCTAGACATTTGAAGAGCTGGAGACAAATTGAATATTCTTTGAATATGTAAATACTTCAAATGTGGTGCCTACCATATCCCTCTTTTATTGTATAAAAGAATGTAATTAGTTGTAAGTGTTGGAAACTAAAGATTTAGTGGACGAAATGGAAAAGGGGCTTATTTTATATCTCACATTATAATACAGGTATGTAGAGGCTGGAATTGGTTGCTGTCAAAAATCCCTTTAAGAAACCAGTTTACTTATCTCGCCACTCTGCCAGTCTTAGAATATTAGCTTTCTTCTTCATTAGTAAAAGTACTAAAGTTTACTAAATTTATATATTCTAAATTCAAGTAAAGATAGAAAGAAAAAGAAAAAATCAGTACAGGATACAATTATAACCTTTTATAAAATGTGATTACCAGTGAAATATTCTCTTATTCTTCCCTCTCTTTGATATAGAGCGATCGGTTTATCTAAACCCCAAGTTACCGTACAATTTCCCCCCCCCCCAAAATGACAGCTGCATTCCACTTACATCTTATTAGTTTAAATGGCATGGCCATCTTTAGCTGCAAGGAGCCTGGGTAAATCATTATTCAGCTGGGCACACTGCTGTCCCAACAAAGATAGAAAGAAAATGCAATAGACATTGGGTACGAATTGTCATGCCATGCTTCGAATTTTACTAATGAAATCTCTGAGCTTGCTAAAATACCAAAAGTCTTTTTCTCTCAATAAAATCATTTCCTTGTCTTTTAATAAATGTTTTCTTGGTTATCATGGTTTGTTCTCAATTACAGATTACCGCAATTTGCTTAATATGTGAGACCCACCCTGGTCTGTAATTCGGAAGATTCAAGTTGGATCTCTCATCACAGACAGAAACAATACTGAGAAATTGTCCATCCTTCCACAGTGCATTCTGAATGACAGCTTATAAATTTGGGACTATAGTCATTCAATTGAAATTAGGTTATTTACAAATTCTTGACTGTGCCATAAAAGCTTCATTACATATTTATGTATTTTTTGCTAATCATATCTATAATCTTTGTAGTTATAATAGTTATTAGCTTCAAACTGTCTCAACAATAAACAAGGCTGAACCTTCACTGATTTGTTGTCTGTGTTCCTCAAAAATTTATCAATAATAAGGGTAACCATTTAACAAAATGATCCTGAAAATTTTATATCACTCTATTAGGAAAATATTTTCAGCATTAGAAACTCATGAAATACTTGTAGCATGAATCATATGCCTGTACTACTGTGTTAAAATGATAGGTATCTTATAAAACAAATAAGAATAAAAAATGTTGGAATTTCCATATTAAGCTAATACATCAACACAATTCAACTATAAAGAGTTAATCATTATTAAGAAGAATGCAAGTTTTTAAGTCTTCTTCTAATATTAAATTTTTATTGCATTATTGTCAAATATATAATTATTATTTTCCCCTTCCCATCATCATCTTCAAATATATAAATACATACACATATATATATGTGAAGCAGAACTTTTCATTTGCCTGTTACTCATTGTATTTAATTCTCAATGTTCTTAGCATTGTTTCTTGAAATATTCTTTTTAAATTGTGTATGAACAATATTAGTATAATCTATATATCTATGTGGTGATTTACAGATAAATTACTATTTTTCAGCAATCTCTGAAGGATGATACTGACAATTATTACTCAATAAATAACAAGTTATTTTTATATAGAGATAATAGATGAATGATATAGGTATCAATATTGACATATACGTGTACAACTACATAGGTGAATTAAGTATAGTGTTTTGCTAATAACTTAAATTAGATGGACTTTGCTTTTTAATTTCTATGTTGAAAAAAATGGACATTCAAGTGAGTTTTTCCTACTTCTAGAGTGGATCGCTTTTTTCACCCTTGAGAGTACACAACCACAATTGGGGATGATTCCTGCAGCTGGAGCCATAACTAAAATTTGCTATTATTTATCTTGTGTTCCCTCAGAAGATTCTATTTTCTAACCTACTTGATATATAATCCCAATATCAACAAATTCATAGAAATGATTTGTATATTCACTTAATTTCTCTGCTGACACAGATTCCTCAAAGGTAAATTTGACCAACTCAAACCATTTCTAATTATCTTTGATTTGTTTAAATTCATATATTATTTAAACTCAATTAAATTCCACACATTTGATTGTTCTTTGTTGTTTTTTCTTATGATATCCTGATTCTTCTCAAACAATGATCATTGAAACTTTACGGCCACTACTTTTTTTTCTAACTATAAACAATAAAAAAAAATGTTAAGGCTCAATCTATAGAAATTTAAAACATAGAGTCTCTCATTTGGAAACCCATTTTAAATGAACCATTTTTTTTTTTAAATAAAAAGTTGTACATTTTTTACATACTCCTCTATTTAGATCCATATTCATGAATGACATTCTATTAGTCTTTTTTTTTTCCATTATGCCTTGAGACATGGACAAGGCAGAGATAATTAAGAAATAAATGAGTGCACTGAGAAAATTAATTTCAATAATGTACTAAAGCAGAAACTAGATGCAATGAGTTGGGAATTGGAAAGTGGTTGATGAATAGAAGAAAGAATGTGAAGAATGACATTCTAAGTGATTTTAAAATGAACTAGGAGAGTCAGTTATTTTCAGAGTGTAGCAGAGAAGAAGAGGTGGTTTTGAATTCTGATAAGCAGGGATAATTGAAGCAGAGATAGGTTTGGGTAAAGTGTGAGGTCACCAAGTGCTGGGGAGGTGGGAAAAATACGACCATTAAAAGCTGTAGTGAGAGACTAGAATGTCTAATTAGAAACCCTGGAAATGGAATAATTTAAAGGGTAAACAGTGTGTATAAAGGTTAACTCAGGGAAAGAAAGGCAACGATTGTTCCTGTTAAGTGTGTGTACTAATTGGGAGGCTATTATTAATGGAAGGGTGCATAAAAGGAGATATTTTTTCAAAACAGTGGCAGGGATTCTTTATAGAGAAAAACCAATGTATTAGTTTATGTAGTACTTATAAAAACACATTGCAGTTGGAAAAACCATTTAGGCTCATTTCTGATATTTTAGTTCACACTATTTACTACTTATCAATATTAATTTTTTTTGAAAAAGGTTTTATAACTATGTGTAAGTAGAACTCTAACAAATTTATTGGTATAGATAAATGATTGGTATGATTCTTATAGCTAGCTGCCTTCATCTTAATAAAGACATTTCTTTTGAAAGTGTTAGAAAGTATAATATTTTACCATGATTATACTTTAAGAGTTGTCATTATCTTTTTTTTTTCAAATGGTAAATACAAAAGTGAGGAACTGGTCATTATCTAACTAAATAGCAATATAGTCTAAAAAAAATAAGTACATTCAGAGTCATATGAGCTAGGAATTATATATGATAATTTCAGTTGCCTTGAATATAAAACCAACACTAATATATAAGAAATATATAGAATTTGTGTTGTTGTATGAGTTAATACACATAGACATGTTGTAAATTTTGAGCTAGCAAATTTTATTATATCTAATATTTAATTAGAAATAAGGATGTAATGTTTCCAATACCCAGTTTAGCATTTTGTTTATCATTACTTTGAAATTATAATTTTAATTATAATACTCAAAAATCCTGAGGTAATGTCTAAGGCATCATATCTCTTCTGACATCCTTTTACTTCTAACAATATGGTCTAAAAACACTCATCTTTAGAGCATTAATTTTTTACTATTATTAAATGTCTATTTATTGAATGGCTCCTCAGTTCAAAGGTCCTTGCTTGATTATGAACTCACGAAAATGCAGAAGGATTTATTCTGAAGTTTTAGAAGCATTTAACCAGTCAGGTGTTTGTGATATGATATGTAATGATGAGTTAAGATTGAAGATGATAGCTCCTAGGGAAAATGATTGTAATTATGACTCTCTTTTGACTTTCCCCCATTATTAAAATTCACAGCCATGTTGAGGCACTAATCAATAGTATGGAATCTTGAAGGTGAGATAGATATAAAAAAGGTTGAAAAGTTTGAGAAACACTAAATAAAAGTATTTTTTTTAATTGTCACTTTGTGTATATGTATAAAATAGCAGTAACCATAAATTAAAAGTGGCAAATCAGAAAAAGATTGGAATGAAATATGTAGGTAAAGAAATACATTATGTATATATATAATATATATTATATATTTCTTTACTTACATATTTCATTATATATATAAATATATATAAAATAACATATAAAAATATATATATATACACACACACACACACAGCAATGCAGTGCATCCACTTAAAGCAAGAAGAGAAATTTTAAGTACACTTGGTAAATTGACTGTTTGATTAATGTAAAATATTCTTCATTATCTTTGGTAATATTCTTTATTGTGAAGTCTACTCTGTTTGATATAAATATTGATACTTCAGTTTTCTTTTGGTTAGTATTTACATGTTATACATACACTTTTTCATTGTTTTTCTTTTAGTTTATTTATGACTTAATAGTTTAAAAGTTTTTCTTGGGGAACCAGATCTTCTTTTTTTAAAATCCAGCTTGACTGTGCCTCTTAATAGTGACATTTAGTCTATTAACCTTTAATTTAGTTATCAATATGATCGAGATTAAATACACCATATTTTTCTTTATCTTTCTTCTTCTCTTAAACATTTTTGTTTTGTTATATTTTACATCACTAGTGAATAATTATTTAAATGTGTAATTATTTTTCAAGCATTTGCTTTCAGTTTTACAATACTGCTCCTCGAATTATGAGGATTTTTGTCTCAGTAAACTCACCACATAAGTTGAAAATACTGTAAGTCAAATGAATGTATAGACATAACCTACCGAACATCATAGCTTAACTTAAAATGCTCAGAATAGAATATCGAAAAAATGTTGGCAACACAAAACACCATAGAGCGTCAGCTGTTAACCCTCACGACGTTGCCTAACGGGGCTCTGCGGCTCACTGCCGCGCCCACCATTGCGACAGAGTCCAGTACTGCACGTCACTAGCCTGAGAAGAGACCAAAATTCAAGGTCCCAAGTATGATTTCTACTGAACGCATTTCAACTTCACTACATTGTAAAGCCAACAAATTGTTAGTGGAATCATCATAAGTCGGGGACCATCTATGAAACTAACATTTCAGAGTCTAACAAAACGTAATGTAATACCCTTGACCTTATTATAGCAGAAAACATTGCTCTCGCATTTCCTCGTTTACATCCTCACATATGCTATTACCACCACGTTATCTTGGTAAAATTTTTATTTCAATCACATGATACTTCTACTAGTTTCTTTAAGACAGTGTATTATCTTTAAAGGTATAGGAAATAAAATTGTTCTATCCTCATTTTCTTCTGATTTTTAACTCACTTCATTTCTTTATATAGAGCCACAATTCCACATATTATATAAAATTTTCTTTCTGTCTAAATGAACCTCGTTTATATTTTTTTCCATTGCAGGTGAAAGATATTTTAGATGAATATATAATCCTGGGTTCACAACTTTTAATTCAGTATGTTAAAGAAGTCCTTCCATTGTCCTCTGCCTTCTGAAATTTCATATAAACATTCTGCTGTATTCTTAGATCTGTTTCTCTTTATGTAAAGTTTTTTTTTTCTTTTGACTCCTTTAATTTTTTTTTCCTGTTATTTGGCTTTCAGCAGCTTGACAACGGTATATTTTTTAAAAATATTCTTTGCTTCGGGTTCTCCAAGACTCTTCCATCTTTGTATTGGTGTCTTATATCACATTTAGAAAATTTATGGGCATCAATTCTTCAAAGGGTTATCCTGCATTTTTTTTATTCCCTATTTAGCACAATACATGTAGTATTGTCCCACAATTCCTGTACTTTTTGCTCTCCTTTGTACACTTTTTTTGTATTTTTGTTTTTTAAGTTTGTGTAATCATTATTCACCTCCTTGATTATTTTATTTACTCTGAGGATCTTGATGAATTTTTAAACCTGTTGAGAAACCTTTTAAAGTAATTATTTCTATTTTATAAATATCCTTTATTGTATATTATATATAGCTTCAAATTTGTATTTACAATTTGTTATATTTTCAAATGTTTCCCCGAAATGTTCCATCTGTCCACACTTATTCCCAACTTTTTCATGAGATCTGTTAACTTCTCATTCATAACTATATGTTAGAATGTCTTTTTGATATATCTACCCCCTGGATCATCTCTGCTGCTACTTTGTGATTTATGGTGGATATGAAGTACCAAAAGTTTTTTTTTCTCTCTGTCCTCATGCATTCGTCCCTTTCCCAGCAGCACATTTATTTCTTATATTTCCATTTTTTTTTAATTCACCTATTTAGCTCAGTCTTAGGAAAGCCCTGTGTGCCTGGCATTGTGGTGAGGCTTTGTCAATGCTCCTAACATCCTCCAGAATCCTGTGACATTAAATTTGCCTCATTTCTATGGAGATCTTTTTGCGATGAGTGTTCTGCTCTTCCCCTAGTGATACAGACCTCTGGTCTATGTTTTGATTGGTTTCTCTACTTCTCTCACTGGCTCAAGTGAATTTTTCTTCTAATCGCCCCAGTGAATTTTTGCCCTGTGATATGCTTTGTTGTTCTTCACACAGTGCCAAGTGCTTCACTTGCCTGCTATTTGCTAAAAGACTATTATGGGGCAGGGGTCATTCCTATCCCTCTTCCAGGGGCAGACGGATTTTGCTTTACCCCTTCCTCAACAGCGGTGAATGTTTGTCAGGGATCTCGAATAGGAACCTGAGGGGAAGACAGGGTTTCATTTCAGTGTACCACTAAGGGATGGCTCTCTTAGTTAAGGATGCCTTTTCCTTAACCTGATTTTTTTGAGTTCATGTTCAAGGTCTGATGAGTGAGTGTGGATTCTACGTGTGACTCCTGGCTACTCTATACAGTCATGTTAGCCCACACTCAGTCTTCAAGAACATGTAAAACTTCAAATATTTTCTCCATTGCGCTCATGGCAGATTTTGGTACCTCTCTGAAGAAGGTGAAACATTCCGTTTGTCTCCCATCTCCTTGGAGATACTTGTTATATGTTGGAATTTAGTTCCAATGGTTTCCTGGAAATAACCCTTCCTTACCTGCAGCTGGCCAGTTTCCAATGACCCTCTTAGTTGGAATATACCACAGTGAGCATTATTCTAGTGTGTCATGCGATACACTTTTCACACTTCCTAAAATTAAGCCTAGTATTTCACCTAGTATACAGAAAGGAGAACATTTTCTAATATTAAAACTGATGATGTTGGATTACTGAGAGACAGTACATATTTCTCTTTAGTGGCACCTTCCAGAGAGATTGTTCAAGGGTGATCTGTGATATTTGCACAACTCGATGACGTTATACTCTGCCCCTTATATAAATGACAAATACACTGTATAACTTTAAGGTTTATTTTATATTAACCTGTGTCTTTTGAAATTATAACCTAAACAAAGTCCAGAATTATACTCAGTATGTTCACATCACGATAATGATTTTTTTTCTAAATAGAACATTGAGAATGAGAACAAAATTTCAAGTCTTACTTCAGTGATTAATGTGTCTCTCTGACCTTGAAGAGGTAATTTCATCCTGATTTACTGCATGTAAATATTAGGGTGCTTCATCTCTCTTTAAAAAATCATGTCAATTAAATAGGCAATGGTTTAGATCCTTCCAGGTGTATAAACTACTCCCTGAGTGTAAATTACATTGTACTAACTGTATTAAGCCACCAGTGCCTGAAATTCAGTGAATTACTGCTCTAGTGCACTAAATGTTCCCCTAATGACCTGAAAGACTCAAAGTACTTTTAAAAAATTTCTAGCTTAAATACTAGGTGCTTTGTAATGTTTTTTTACAAAACTTGAAGAGAGGCATATTACCTATATGGAGCATGTTTTCTCACTACTACTAGAAAAACAAAACTGACAGGAGGTTTGAAACTAATTAGATTTTACAATATACCACTGCTTTGAATTTATGAGATGTACTTTTAAGGGAATGAAAAATATGCAAGTTAAGGATACTATTTAAATTCATCACACTAAACAGAACATCTGAAGCATAAAGCAAAGGGTGTCCCAAAACACTTGGTAAGTGTAATACCTGTCAAAATACTTGCTAATTAGTAAAATCCAAGAGCAATTCATAGTGAAATGGACAATAGTTATCTATACTTTCAAACTGAGTACATTTCAAAGCCTTGAAACTTCACTCTATATTAACATTGAACAGCTTTTCTTTGAGACCTTAATTATGTTCTGAAATGTGTTGGAGTTTTAGATAAGTATGCCTACATGATTAGTATTTTTTAAAATTTGATTATAATAGTTTGTTGTTATATTAGTGTTTTCATGTTAATTTCCAAACCTGGTGATGTAATTAAGTATATTACTAACTTTAATAGAAATTAATATATTAGTATTTCTTCATCTGAGTTACAACAACATAGCAGCATTTAAAAAATATTCTTGCATTTTTTGTTTAATGATTATACTATTTGGCTTCATTTTCTCTTCCTTGATACAAAAGCACCCAGAGATTGTATCTTAATTGGATTTTCCCTCCCCTTTGTTCATGTTTTCCTACTTTTGTAACATAACTTTTGCCTCCAGATCAGTTGCTTCACAAGCCAAAATCTATTGTTTCTTCCATAGCCCCATAAATACATGCTCTATATCTTTATATCTGTCTCATAATCAAGTGCTAAACAAAAATAAATAAATCTCGACTGCTAAGTCAGTTTGCACTCTGAGCGCCTCTCCCAAATGTTCTGTCCTCCAGTCTTATTTGACTTTTTCACATTTTATTGGTTCTATAATTTAAGTAATATATGTATTTTTTATCTTATTTGAGATTTCTTATTTCCAAGACTCAGCACAAGTTTCTAGCTGTCTTCAAAAAGATTAACTCTGGAAGATCTATGTAAGAAGTACCCCTTCCCGAGACATATGAGCAAGAGTGTTTCAGAGTATTTCTCTGAAGTCCTGAGGGTGGTGATGGCACAGAAGAGATAGCAGAGAAAACTATGTGGGAAAAGAACTTGAATGTCTGGTGACTTGTTTTTATGTTATTGTTATGTTTTTTGTTATGTTTATGTATGAACGTTATGAAAATGGACATTGTGTTGTTTCCATTATAATAATAATAAACAAAAGTGCATTTTGCATCTCCGTTTATTAATCATTGTATAGATTTTTAGATATGAATCTATTTATGATGATTGTCTTTCAGCCCCAGCCTACCTTTTATACTTTGTGATATAAAAGTTGGAAGTGAGCAAACTTCATTATCTATACAACTTTGTCAGTTTGTCTCTTATTGAATTTTTCCAATAGAGTCATGACAAGAACACTGGAAGTTAGAAGAAAAGGAGAATGCCCTTTCCTTTCTTTTTTTTTCTTTTCTTTTTTTCCCATAGCCTTGACAGCATTACGCTGCATTGGAAGTTCACCCCAGCACCAGCAGGTTGACCTAGATTATTGTGGCAGTCCTTAAAATGGCTCTTTAGAAATCTTCCTTCCTGACACATCTGAGCAAGAGTTTCACAGTATTCCTCTGAAGTCCCGAGGTACCAGCATATTTATGTAACCCACTATTCAAACATCTAAGTAATAAATGAAAAAAAAAAAAAACCCTCTTACTCAATCTCCTGATTTTTAGACACCCAACCTCTCCTCCTCTTTGTTTTCCCATTTTTTTAGGGTCATAATTCTTCCTGCTTACATTTTCTGGCTGTCCGTATTGTTTTTTGCTTTCATTCTTTAGCATTCTTACCTCTATAAACATTTCCTGATATTAAGTCTCTCATTTTGAATAGCAAGTATAGTTGCTGTTTATTGGTATTCCCTAACTGATAAAAGATATTTTAGTTCTTGGCTTGAATTGCAATTTAATTTCCAAAAAGTTTTTGGCATTTATATGAATGGAATCAATTCATAAAGATGCATTTTTCTTTATGTCTTTTTACCCATTTAGTTTAAAAATATTTATTAATATTCTAGGTTACAAATGCAGTATATTTTAATTCATATTTATTGTATTAAAATGATATTCATCAACATTTTATTCACAAGTTTTAGTCATTTTCAGATGAATTTGAAGTCATTTAAATAGACATTTTGCTGAAAATATCCAGAGTCAATTTTATGAAATGCAATTTTCTTTCACATTAAGTATTGCATTTTTCTAGATAGCTGTTAAAGAGTGGTAGAAAAGGATGTATCCTAATTTTCTGTTTTACGTTCTAGGAATTAAATATTCAGGTTATTGTCATAATTCATTAAATTCTTCTACTTACAAATAGAAATATATTGGGACAGAAAACTAGCTTTGAGAACCCTCAATATACCTACTGGTACCGCTCATTTGAAAGTACAATAATTAGAACGAATGATACAAGAACAGGACAATTAGTGCATTTCCACTTGCTATACCAATTCCTGCCAACACAGATATTAGGAATCCATCCATTTATTATTCTCTCTTATTTCAAGTGAAGGAACTATGTATCATCTGTGCCTTTCAGCCTTCAATGTTTATTCATCCTATTTCATCATTAATGCTTTAGTAATTTTTTCCCCTAAAATATTTTAAATAGAAAAAAGTATAACCACATTCCTGGGACCACTGTATTTTTTTCAATATATCTAATGATAATATTTATTTTAAATAATAGAATAGCTCTAGAGCTACAGAACATTTTAGAAAATGGTACTGATAATTCTTGTACACCCTGCAACCAGTTTCTTTTTTTATTAATATTTTACATAAAATGCTCAGAGGGTGATAGATCTACCTTAATTGAAAGATATGTCAGATCATTACTGTGCAAGTAAAAAAAAAATGTGTGTATGTATGTTTATGTCATTATTGCAAGCAACTGAAATTGACTGTCTAATGAAGCAATAGAAAATTTCATTAAATAACTTTGGGAGTTCAGATTAATAGAAATATTAGGGAGAGAAAAGGGGGGGCATGGCTACAATAGAGGTAGGAAAATATAGTTCATGTTGGAATCAAAAACAGATCCAGACCTTACTAGGAATGAATTCTAGGAAGATATAAATAATGGTATGAGCATTCTTTACACACTATCACTGGCATTCTGAGTCTGCTGTTGTTGGAAACTAGCGACCCTATGTTGCTAAGACCAGTAAAAAGTGTGTTTTTTTTTTTGGGGGGGGGGCACTAACTCTCGAATCAAGTGTAAAATGAGAGAATCTGCATTGATGTCCTGTGGCTGCTCTGCCCAATTACTACAAGAGCAATGCGTTAAAACAAAATACATTTATTTTCTCATGTTCTGAAGGTCATAAGTCTGAAATCATCATCACTGGGCCAAAATCAAAGTGTTAACAGGATTGCACGGCCTCCGGAGGTTCTAGAGGACACTCTGTGTTTTGTCTCTTCTAGCTTCTTAGATGCTGGCATTCCTTGGCCTGTGGCTACATCATTTCAGTCTCTGCCTCCATGTTCACATTGCCTCTTCTGCCTGTGTAAAATCTCCTCTTGGACACTTTTGGACACATTTGTCGGCATTCAGAGAACAACCAAGCAATCCAAGATAATCCTGCTATCTCAAGATTTTTAACTTCATCTCATATGTAACGTCTCCCATGTTAGGTAACACATTCGAGAGATCAGAAACTAAAAATTTTTTAGGGGACCATTTTAAGCTTACTGCAGCATCTGACTATTTGAACCTACTTGGCAAAACCCATACCAGAGTACTCGCATGTAGAAATGTGGTTCATCGTGTGACCAACTAGAGCATAAACCAGAGTCGCAATCTAACAACTACATTTAGAGCTCTCAGGAGATCATCTCTACTTACCTAGGTCTAACAATTTAAATGTTAAAAACAATTACACAGTTTTAAAACGTAGACAGTAAAACATTGAATAACATGTCTTTGAAACTGAACTCATTTAAGATGAGACAGTCCAAGCCAAAGAAATCTGGAGAGGTGCCCCATGAGCACTTGCCCATATGGTAAGCTATGTGCTGAATAAAAATTTCTTGGGTTATGTAGTTAAATTTCTGATTATCGGATTGGACAGAAGACATCAAACTAGGTGGAGACTACAGTAGGGTCAACTTTTAGAAGCAGAGCTGCACTAGCCACAGAATCAGGCCGACACTAGACCCACGCTAACAAATTGTAAACTAAACCCTCAGTGGGTCAAGATAAAAAGCCAGTAAATTAACTGTCTTTTAAAGCTATCACACCACTTTAAAGGAATCCAAGATAATCCAGAAGCTGAAAAACAGAATATAATCTCTCAACAAGCTGGCACCAAAAATCAGCAAACAAACAAACAAACAAAATTATTAGACATATAAAAAGCAGGAAATGAGACTCATAGAGGACGATAGACACAAGTTGATATAAACAGACCTAAATATGACACATTTATTGCAATTACTATGCAAAGACTTATAAATATGTTACAGTTTGGGGATTGCTGTATGTTCTGTAATTTGAATTAGTAAAAATGTGTCCGAGGACTTAAAGGAATAGTGGCACTATGAGTAAGCAGATAAGAAATCTTAGAAAAATAACGTTTTTAAAATATGAAATGTTTACCACCTCCTGCCATCTCATTTTTTGACTTTTTTATTATTTTATTATTTATTATTATAGTGAGGAATTGACTTTTGCTATGTCTATGTGTGTTTTTATTTGGCTTTATCCAACTTGGCTTTAATTGAGGTTCTGAATTTGTGGCGTTATATTTTTCTTTCAATTTAAAATTGAAATTATTTAATTTGGAAATTACTCTGTAGTGTTCAGTCTGCTGAAAGCATGTCTGTGATTATTTCGATTCAGATGTTCTATTACTTAGTTAAAATATAAAACGATAGCAAGTATATTTCCTGGTCATAGCAGAAATAAATTAGAAAGAACAATGGATTGTATGACCCTTACTGGGATCAATTGATGGGTTCAAGAAAGACAACAAAGGCAGACAGTAATTAATCACTGACGTAAGGCTAAATTAGAATGCCAGAGATTTTTCTTAGCAACATATAAAGTAATTCTCAACTGCAGCAGAGGGCAGGAAAAATCTGTATAGTACCAGATCAGGGCTTACTTTAATCAGGGGTAGATAACCTTCAAGTAAGGTTTAATTCCAACCTTATCAAGTCTGCCACATCAAGGCCAGGAATACGAGAAAGAACAGAATCCTAACGTGAGGATCACGTCTGAATGAACGGACTCGAAAGCTTTGAAACATCAGACTTCTTGAAATAGCCCTTGGCCTGCAAAAATGCCCCCTCTTCCTGTTGAAGCTAATGCCCTTTTGTTTTTTGGAAGCAATATCAGCAATACCTGCTTTGCTAGGTAACATACACTCCTCTGCTCTCATGCCCATCTCTCTTGCTTAATTCTCATTTTCATCTTGCCACTTCCATTAGTAAAGGTAGCATATTCCCCAACCCTGAGTATCCCTCTGACCATTTACGACATGACACAGGAAGGCACAGGTTTTGAAACGAGCCAAGTATGTAAAGTGTTCTACCACAGGTCCCACTTGCAGTATAAACAGCCTTGTTTCTTGGGTCATTTTCCTCACAGTTCGGAAGGATCAATGGTATCTTAATGGCATGAAATATAACGAGAAGTTTATGCCAAGACCCAAAAGAGAAGCATAAGTAGGCGCACCGTAGAACTGGAGCAAAGCCTTCTTTTCTACAATAACTACTTACCATTAGACAAACAGCTCTGTTGGTCCTATTAGGTCTTGGTAGAAATAAATGTTTGACTTTAAGATATCAAGTAAACACGCAGCTCAAATGATCCATCAAGTGTTAATTTCAGTCTGACTCACCAAGTCATATTGTCTGGCATGTCCAGCAGCAAGCTGTCGCATTTGGAAGAGATGCTTCCAGGTTAATACACAGGCTAGTATAGTGGCCTCTATGTCACTGGAAAGGTCAGCTCTGTTCTCACTTCTCCATCACGGGGTGTCTCTTTTGACAAGCTAGGGAATAAACAAAAAGGCAGAGACTAGCTCATGATGGGTTCTTGATATTTATGCGCACACCAAGATTAAAAACTTGCTAATTCTGGGGATATCCTTAAAGGACAGTGGGTAGGAGACTTTCTCACGCTGAGCAGAGCTTTGGGCAACACATCTAGTTATCCACCTTGTTTGGAAATAGAAGCACCTGAGTGAGAAAATATTCAGATTCAGCAGCAGCAGAGAATAGCATTACTGGTTGGTCAGGGGTCTGGAGCAGTCAAGATTTGGAGATCAGTATGATCAATGTAGACATATAGTGCATTTCAGTGTATGAAATGCAATATATGAATTATGCCACAAATTGAAAAAAAAAAAAAGACCTATGCTCAAGAGCACTAAAATGTCAAGTGATAAATCAGTTGGAGACTCAGTGTTCTAGGCTGAAAACAGGAACTTGTAGAATGAGTTTGAACTCAAAAGAGTAATAGGAATTAAACTTTTGAACTCAACATGTGGAAGCCAATCTTATGACTGGATCAAGGGTGGGTTCAAGGTTTCCCTAGCCAAGAAAGAAATTAAAAAAAGAAAAAAAAAACAGCTAATAGTTCTGCTATATTAAAGGTATATTTTATAGAAACTGACAAATTAGTTGAAGAAAAAAATATACGTATATACAAAAATGATATGAAACTCAATCAAGACAATTGCTGACTATATGACTATATGATTAGATGTATGACTATTATTCCGAATATGTTCATAAAACTAAAGCTCCAAATTTCCTCCAATTCCTGGTCTAGAGTGAGTGCCTGATACATAAAATACACGCACGGGTAGTGTGTGTGTGTGTGTGTGTGTGTGTGTGTGTGTGTGTATAAACAAATGTGATAAACCAAAAAAAGAAAAGAAGTGCATACATAAATTTCCCAAACAGCTTACAGAAAATGAGTCTGTCAATCAAAATTCACATAGATAAATGTAATATTTAAAAATATGAACATCTAATATTCACAAACATTAATATATTATAAAATCATTAAATGAAGCACAATAATGAGATATTAAAAACTATCTAAAATTTTAAAATACAGTAAATTTAATTTAAAAATACAGTAGATAAATACTAGTCTTAAAAAGTGAATTAGTAAGAAATTTAACAGTTCACCTAGAAAATAAAAGTTAGGATTATTTTTTAAGATATTTATTTCCATTTCAGAACAAATTAAATATAATTACAGCACATCAATAATACGAGAACAAAGTAATTTAAAAGTTACCAGATTGGAAAGACAAGTAACCTTCAAAAGAAAGAAAATCCAATTATTATTAAACTGTTCATTAGTAACTGCAGAGAAACAGAAGGGAATGTAAGAAGGACTTCAAACTAATGAGGAAAAAATGACAACCAACATTCTGTTTTATGCACAGTGGAATACCAATTTAAGAATAATAAAAAGTATTTTATTTCAGCTATGCCCACAGTCAAATATTTTAGAATAAAAAAACCAATATGAAAGATTGATTGAAAGATACACTTGTTCAAACACACATACACATACCCATATACACTTTGTAAGGAAAGGCAAGGTATACAATAAGCAATGATAAATACAGAAGGTTTAAAATGCTGAAAATTTCATTAAACATTTGAGAACATTAAAAACAATAGGTTTTACTAAATCAGGCATTTGATGGCTAATTAAGATGCTTTAAGACATGTAACACAACTAGCACCCTGGGAACCTAAATTGGCAGTCACTAAGCTCTTCTCCTGTCATGACTTTAAACATCATAAATTAGTTTTGTTTATTTCGAACTTTCTATGATAGGAATCATAGAGTAGTATTATTTTCTGTTAGATCTTATTGCTCAGTATTTGGACCATTCATCCATGGCCTTACACGTAATAGAGTCAGGCTTGATTTCATCATTGTATATAAAGAATTCCATTGTATGGACCTTCAGGTTTTGTTCTTCTGAGATAATAGTAGTTCCTCCTCATTTTCAAAAGATATTAGTAAAGTATAGAATTCTGTTTTTTAAAAAAAATTTTTAATGTTTTATTCTTTGTTCATATTTGCATATGCTTCAATCAAGTGATTTCTACGATCTATGTTTACATTCACTGATTCATACTGCTGGACGTGGCGCACCTTGAATAAAATGTCGCATCTACTCCCGTAGATGGAACACAGAAAGCATTTCTTTTATGGCTCCAGATAACTGCAATATGCAGCAGTCTTCAGGTCTACTCTTGTAGTAGTTTGTCAGAACTGAAGGACAACAATGACATCTTTGATGGTTTTGTTGTTGTTTCTAAAATATTCTAAAACAAATCAGCAAGTCTAGAGATAGTATTCCATTAGTAATACAATAGAGCTGCAATTGAGTCGTTAAGAGTAATAAAAGTGGTAAAGGAAACCAAGTGACACTTAAGAGACCAGTTTATAGATTTCGCTTGGATTGTAATTCAAACACATGAGCAGGTATAGAAATTAGGATAAATCAGGGAAATCTGAAAACTGACATATTGGATAATAGTAAGTGATCACTACAGATTTTTATAGATTTAATAAAATCTATATAAGAATCATTGTATTTTAGAGATACATATTAAATTATTTATAAATAAAATATGATATCTGAGAAATGCTTCAAAGCAATCTAGAAGGAATGGGTAGGGATGAAGATGGAGTTTGATCGTCTATGAGTTAATTACACTAGAAGCTTGGTGATGGGTACATGAGTTTCATTATACTATTATCTTTCCATCGTTTATATTTAATTTTTTCACAATAAACAGATAAAACTGTGTTGAATGTGACAATGACTTTAATTTAAAAATTGAGATAATTTTTAAATTGACATTGATCGAAGTTCTGATTTTTATCGTATAAAATAAAAAAGTCAAGATGATTAAAATGAATCGACTTTATTTTGAAATTGTTTTAAAATTTATTTTCTCCAAAGTTTACGGTATTTTTTCATTGAAATATTATTTCAGGATTTGTAGTTTTTAAATCTCTTATCTCAGAGTATAGGGACTATATTAGAATTCTGTTTTATACAGTATATTACGGTTTCCTAGAGAGTATAGCTAAAAGTGTGTGAGGAGGTTTGGAGTCTATATGACATCAAGAATTGGTATTCTCCTATAGTGAGGAAATTATATCATTTTCAAAGAGTTTCAAAATTAAAAAAAAATGAGTTTGGATGTGATCTAAAATATGTCCTTTCCCCCAAAATAGTAAGATTCTGAAAGTTATAAGCAGGGTAAATAAACTGTAATTGATGAATGAAAAGAAATTAAGATTACTATCTTACTCTTAATTTGTCTTTATCATTTTCATTCTCTGTAGAATATTTTCATTAATTTTGTTCTAATTATTTGGTGTATATAAGTCTTTCCTCTGCATTAAGTAAATATTCACGTTGAGAATCACATAGTCTTCGTATTATTCAGTCTGATTACTTTAAAAGTATATAATTTTAACATATATTTTCACCATCAAATTGCTTTCATTGGGTAAGATTGTCCGTGTGCCATTACTAAGTCTTCATTGGGTTTCATCTATAGAAGATATAAATCCCCGAAGACTTGTAAACATCTATATTTATCGTGCACTCAAGATTTGATCTCAAAGACAAAGCAGCTGTGGCATAAGAAAATTAATGTTCTCTTCTCACTGTTGCTTGAAAATCTAACTGCGAGAAGAGTTAAATTCTATGTAAACAAAATAATTACATAAAGAAATGTAAAAGTGACAAAATGATACATGGATAGAAATTTCCTTTTAATCAAGTTTTCAATTCTTTAATTTAACATTCCTCAAAAAAAAAAAATTGAATAGCACTGAAAAGCATATGATTCTCTTCTCAGAAAGCCTATTTCATTCTTTCATATTCCAAAAGAAGGGGAGGATATTTATATGACAATCAAATTATGGTTTAACGTTTGCTTTCATTTTATTTAAATACACCTTTTTTTCTCTCTCTTCAGTCTCTATATGAAAGTGATATTTATTGTCCAGCTGCAACTTAGATTCCTACTCTATCTTGTCAGTAACACAGCAGAGGATGAATACACAGACAAGGACACATTTTTTTTTTTGTGGTTACAAATGTGTGATTATAAAAATATCACTGTTAATATGCATGATATCATATGTGTTCCTTGTGGACTGAACTACTAAATTTTTATTAATTATGATAATTAAAGTAATTTAATAGACTAAAGTTTAGGAAACAGTTGATTTGCATTATATTGTATTCTTTTAGATCTATTATTAATTGCATTCTTAATTCTAAATTGAATATTCAAAAATTAAGTAAATTGAAATTTAAACAAACAGCGACACAAAAAACCCTCAGACTGTAATAGTTACTAAATGAGATTTTATTTTTTTGTCACAAGGTTATTACTAGGCCTAAAAATAAATCTAAAATAATCTTTTCAAAGACAAGTTTACTGGTACTTATTCTAGCTCCACTGGAAATTCTTCATCTTTAATTGTAATTGTTCTTAATTTTATTTTAATGGCATTTATTTTTGCTTCCTAAAAGTTTCTATGGTTATGTTTGTTCATTAATCCTTTTAATGTTCCTTGTTATATCAATGCTTCAATTTTTACTATCTGGCTCACATCAGTTTCTCACAGCTTGGAGTTTACCTTGAGTCATAAAAAATTGAGATTATGACCTAAACTCTAATGATGTAGAACACTGCATGATTCTACAGGGCTCAGTGGGATTAATGGGGGTTTGTGTACTTTTAATCAAGTGCTATAATGAACATATATAGAATGTTGTAGAATGGCTACAAGATAAATAGGCACGTTAGAAGGGAAAAAGATGATGTGTCAAATCACATAAATAAAGTAATCAGGGGAGAGAAAGTGCTACAGATCTCTACTTAAATATGGAAATCCCACTGAGTGTTTGCAATGTGTTCTTAGCTAATGGCCATAAGCAAGCATATATTTTATGCAGAATAATTAACTTTTATACCTTAAAGTCGAGTGCAATAATAAAGACCTAAACCAATTCATGAATAACGAAGCACAGGGAAAAGGAATTTCTCTTCCAAGGTTAGGTATACCATTTTTTAAAATTAAAATTGACTAAGAAAATAATAAAAATAATAGATTGGAGACATCATTAAATTTGCCCTAATCTGTCTTTCAACACTCATATCGGCTTGCTTCTGATAAACGGGCAGCTGAGGTAAGCTGCTTTCATCAAGAAGGGATGAGAAGGGTCAAACCTCTCGACTGTTAATCGTTACTTGAAGCCCCACCTCCAGAAGGATTCTGGGCTGCCTCCAAAATCAACAGCTAGAGTGTTGTGGTGAAAGAGAAATATCTACAATGAGCTGTGAAAGGATGGTACTGTGTCTGGATCACCATGCATTTCCCACCTAAAACCTTGATTTTTGGCAAAATGAAACAGATCGATGTCAGCCTGCATGTGTATGTATCTCTTAAAGTCTAGTTTCACCTTTTCTGGTGACTTAAATTGTTATTACTTTTGTATAAAGATATATACATACGTGGTTTTATATATATGCATAATTGCAATTGTATTCTTAGTCTTAAACAGTTTTTTAATGATGTATTACTTTCTTATTCCCTCACGCCCACTTTTCTTCCACTCTTGGCCCCTCTCCATCCTCATTAGTGCTCACCATCTCGACATCTCACCTATTCTTACAACATAATGTATACCTTTAGAACTGTATTTTTACATTCAGATAACCCCGTAGATATACATACATCTGTAAACAGGAATACAGGCGTAAGTGTATATGAAAAGATTTTTGTTATGGCTTGTTTTGAAAAATAACATATTACGCATACTTTCATGCATCTTGAATTTTTTATCCTCAGCAACAGAAGATGGAATACCTACATACTATGTATTAATGCTCTTAGTCATACTTTTTAATGTCTACTAAATCCTAAATCCTACATGCTTTGTCAATACCAGAATTTTTGTCATTTTTCTATTGAAGTTCATGATGCCATGCCATGTTTGCCTATTATAAGAGATATTTTCCTATTAGAAACGTTTTAACATCTGTCAAATAATATTTTATTAATACATATTTGTATATGGCATCTTTGGTAGCTATTCATATGTAAATGCCTTTTCTTTTAGAGTTCCTGAGTTTAAAATCTGGAATAGGTATGTATCCTCTAATTCCAGAATGTAGGTGTATTTTTATTCATATTTTTTAAAGGTATGCAGATTGATGTTTTATGCCTAATACTATCTAAATTTTACTTTTAAAATACTGTGAGATGAGTGTCTTTTTTAAAAAAAACTCAGTACCAAGATATGCCAGAACTATTAATTAAATAATATATTTTACAACAAAATGCATTTTAATTATTCTATTCCTATTCTAATACTACATTGATTTAATGATACTGAGTCCACAGTCTGTTTCTCTGTTGAGACATTCCGCATTATTGTTATGCTTTACTATACTTTTCCTGACTACTATAAAAAAAGTAGTCCTGTAAGATAAAATTAACATTATTTTAAAGAATTTAGAAAAATAAAAATAGCAATAACAACTTTTAGGGGATTCTCACTGTAGCTTAATGTAATAGAAGTTTTCTGAGAACTTGTATTTTTATAATATGTCTTTCCATCCAACAAAACATTTAAGGGAGTTATCACATCACAGAGAACATTGCAATATTTGAAACCATATCCAATATACTTAGTATATAATCAGGCAAATTTTTCACATAAAATAAAGTTAGTACATAAAAATAAATCACATCTATGAATATAAATGAGAGATAGAGATATTTAAATACAGTACAAATTTAATATCAAAACGAGAAAACTTCCTTTGTATTGAAAAGTTATGATTAATTTTGATATTAAATTTATATTGGATTTAAATATTGTAAAATACTCTGCATGTCTATTTGATCACCATCTTAAATGCTTTGTACAATTATTTTTCATTCTAATTTATTATTATCATTATTAGGTCAATGCAGTCTTGAGAGAGATATGAGACTTTCTACTTTAGATAAAATGTATATTTTATCAAGATATCCTAAATTCCTAATTATTATTGATTTTGGTGTTTATTTCACACCTCATCAAAGTCTATTATCATCATATTTTCATTATCCATTTTGTTACCATTATATACACAGTAATCTCTCCTTATTACCAGCTATACTTTTCAGTTTCAGTTACCCGTGGTGAACTACAGTCTAAAATACTAAATTGAAAGTTCCAGAAAAAATCAATTTATAAGATCTAAATTGCCCACCCTTCTGAGTAGCATGATGAAATCTTACACTGTCCTGCTCGGTCCTGCCCAGGTCGTGAATTTGTCCAGTCTGTCAATGCTGGTATCAAGATACCATATTCCCCTGCTAGTCACTTAGTAACCTTCTCATTGTCACATCTACTGTCGCAATACCACACTGCTTATGTTCAAGTAACCCCTATTTTACTTATGGCCCCCAAATGTAAGAGAAGTGATGCTGACCATTTGGATATGTCAAAGAGAAGCTGTTAAGTATATGCACGTATAAGAAAATCACAGTATATGTAGGCTTCAGTACTATCCACGGGAGATTTTGGAATGTATTCCCTGTGAATAAGGGGAACTACTGTAAATATTTATATGTTTTATTATTGCTTTTGATTTAACTTCTACTCACCTGACATTATTATTAATAGCTCCATTCTTGCTTTTGTGCTTCTAATTTTCTAGGATGTTTTCCTCCATCTCCCCAGAAATTTCATACCAAAAAAATGATATTCTAGTCGATTTTTACAAAGAATAAATTACTGTACTTAATCTTCTAAATAGGTAAGGTTAAGCTGAGGTAACTAACGACCCTGGTCTCTGAGTATCAGGACAATAAAGGTTAATTTTTCATTTATATTTTATAACTAGTTCTGACTGGGCCTAGAATGTACACCATCTGGACTTCACTCAAGGACATCGGTATGATTAGGGCAGTTGGATTTGATAGTGATATTAATTTCAAATCATGATTATCTGTTGTTAGTACACGTTGCATTTTTAGCCTATAGTCTTTACAGTAAGAAAACACTTATATAAAACCCAGCAGAAACTTGAATAATTTAAGCATTATTGATGATGCTTTTGTGAGTAAAACTTTTTTATTTTTATAATTTGCTACGAAGCCCTACAAAATGAAGATTTTATAAAAATTAAACATTTTATTTACATATTGGGCTCATCTATACAGAAATAAGCTCAAGGTCAGACAAACATCAGAGCTAATACATATCTGCATGTATAAGGAAACTAGATGATTATTTCATTTGGGATTATAGTTAATAAAAGCATTTGTGAGAACTGTGAATATAAACAGTTTTTATCAATTACATATAATAAAAATACGGTGGCTTTTGATTTAGATCTGTACTTCCTACTCATTAAGGAAAATGAAATAGTATTTAACTAGTGGTCCAAGAGAATACACCTCACAGTGATGCCTTGGGCTTCTTCTATTGTGGATGATACTTATTTGGTACCTCTTTAGCCCTTTTTAATAATTACTTGAAGTCACTGTATTTTATGATCTCAAGCAGAATCTTCATCTTCAATGTTTTCACACACTGACTTCTACAGAAATTTTTTCCCTTTTCTTCTCTCTGAAATTCTGGCTGTCCATGTTACTGGTTAATAACTATAGATTCGTGATGCTAAAAAGCCTTCTGGCTCTTTTTAGCCTACCTGTGCTGTGTCTATGTTCTGTATATTGAACAATGAGAAAGACATCAAAAAACTCAATAGGTGGGAATCACTTCCTGCTTGTAGTCATATTTGAAAAAAGAGTCTCCTATTGTGAAATATTATTAAACTCCAAGCTAACATACTTCTGAGGCACTGCTCTTCAAAGTATTCATCTTCCATATGTGACTAACATTTATTTAAAACAATATTTATGTAAGATATATGAACATTCCTTCCATTTAAATAAAAGTGAATTTATGGTTTATTTTTCTATTTATAGTAATCAATTTCAATTGCTATTTGAGCACTTTCCTTTAAGAATGCAGAAATAAGTGAATTAATACTCAATATTCAATCTTTTATCAATAATTTAAAGAATGACACAGATTTATTTTTCATGAGCAACTAAAAAGGAATTAAATTTGTTTTACTGTAAATGTTATATATATTGTTTATTAGTAATAGTCTGAAGCATTAGAGTAGAATTAAAAGTATGTCTTTATAGATCTGCCACACAGTATCATAGAAAGCAGGATTTTATAGATTGTAATGAAGCATTTCATAGAATGTTTTTGAAAGCATTTTTCTAATTGCCTATCAATATATAAATACTTTCAAATAAAATTATATTGCAACAGCTTTCAGAATTCCATTATTTCTCAAAAATAATATAATAACAAGCCGGAACCAAATGACATCTTTTAAAAAGTAACAGTATAAAGTGTCTTAAATTTCTATAACAATGGAAAATGAAAAGATAAACAGTTTGAATTCTAGTTTTGTAAAACCCTTATGAAAATAGCATGTTTTCCAAATGTTCTGTCTAATGTTTGAACAGATATTTCCTATGTTTAGGAATTCAGGGACTCTATATATACTCTTCTATTTAATACTATATATTATATGAAAATTAAGACTCTAGTAATCTTCACAGACTCTTGCCATTTGACAATGAGAAAGCATAATAACAAATACATATAGATCAACAGTCAATCATTTCAAATTGCTGTAAAGGCTATCCTATTCTATAAAAATAGACTCAAGTTATGTCTTATTTCTTAAATAGTCTTTAAGAATACTATGTATTATATATAGTATATACTAACCATATATTCAACATTACTATGTTCAAGAGTACATAGGTATAAATCAAATATAATTATTGAAAAAATATCTTTAAATTTATGTGAGTGGAATGGTCCAATTATTTTGTGATACTAAATGAAAACCGTATGAAACATAATTTTCTCTCTCAATTTGACCCTAACTCCAACACCAATACTGAGGGGAAAAAAAAACAAATAAACAAAATAAAACATTCCAACAACATGTATGATTCTAAATGCAGTATTAACTTTAATTTTAATATTTTACTGTGCTCTATCTATCAATCTATCTATCTATCTATCTATCTATCTATCTATCTATCTATCATCTATCTATCTAATCTATCATCCATCTATCAAGAGAGGGAGAAACTTTAAAATAAAGATATTCAAATTTCTGATTGGGTCTTATGAATGAGCACTCTGAACATTACCTATACTTTTAAAGAGGGAAATATTTTAAACATATAACTTACAAAATATTTCCTTAACTCATTAAAGTATTTTGTATTTCACCTCCAGTCAAAAAATCTATCACAACACCCGGACAATCATGCATACGCATACGCATACACACACACACACACACACACACACACACACACACACACACACATTATGATTCAACCAGTTTAATATATGGGTCAATATTCAGTTCCAGAAAAACTGAACCTACTAAAAGTAGTGTAAATTTAAGGGAAATCATTTCAGAGTTTCAGATAATTTACAAGTTCTTTTGGGACTTACTAAAGAAAACAAATTTCTGGGCATGATTACCAAAATCACATCGTCTAGCTCAAATGCAAGAAGGAATTCTTCTCATAGTACCATAAGGAAGCTTAAGAGCAGAGGGATAAATATGAGCTGAAGAAAAATGAGTATCAATGATCTGAAAGGTAATATTAAACAGTCTAACAAACATGTATTTGGACTCCTAGAAAAAGAATATATATAGACAACATTTTTGAACAAAGAAAAGGTTTTAGCAAAATAAGTTCTATGTTTAATAAAACCTGCCAACATAAAGAGACAATGGTCAATAATATTAATCTTGCTTCCCATGTTATACACACATTCAAGGAACTCTGTATCTCTCATTTGAAACATTCATTTCTATTGCAGTTTAAAAATTACATCAGCTTCCTCCACCAATCTGTTAATTATATGAGGGTAATTTCTCATGTTTATCAATGTAACTGTATCTGCTAGGGCTTGGCACAGATTTATTGAGTGAATAATTATTGATTAGTGATCATGGCAGGGTACAAAAATAACAGTGAGTAAACTGTTAATGAATAGTGGTCAACATAAGTTACAAGATAATATTTTCTGACTTAGGTGTAGATTATGTATCTTTCCAATTTCAGGAATCATTTTTAATAGACATATGGAAAGTGTTATGACTGGTATAGTTACAAGACTAAATAATAAGTTGGATCTTATAAATGCAATGTATTTTCTGGATGATTCAGTGTAAAGCTCAGAATCATAAAGAGAATGGAACAGATCAAAAAGCAAAACTACGGAGGCAGAAAACAGATCAGTGGCTTGGGTGAGGGGTTGTGCTTGACTACAAAGAGGAAAAAGGAGACATTTTGGAGTACAAGAATTTGCTAATCTGATTTTGGTGTGGTTCTATGACAATGCATTGCTCAAAACTAAGAACTGTATACTTTTACTGCTGTAAGCATCTTAATAAACCTGACTTAAATAAAATAAAAACAATGAGACAAAACTCTATTGTGCTCCTTCTAATTGCAACGAGGTTTGAAATGTGGTATTTTTATTTATCAAATTAAATATTTTACACATGTTAACATATTTTGTTAATAAAATATATTTCAATCTCTACACATTTTTAAAAAGTTTTTGCTGTTATTTATATGTTAAATTTATTTTGGACAGTGGATGTGGTCTTTGGTTTATGCATGTTATATGGTCAGTCTGTGTTAATGTTCTGTTTTTTTCTTACAGATATTGTTAACTTTCCTATTGTTCATCTCCATAAACCTTATCTCTAATAAAATAGAGCTTGTTAATAAAGCTCTATTAATAAAGTTTGTAGATACTTTCTTGTTTGTTTTAATTACTAGGTCAATCAGTTACTAGAAAAATGTGTTAAAATAAAGATCTAGGATGGAGACTCTTCTAGCTACTCTTTCTAATTCTGTTAAATACACTTTTATAATTTTGAAGCTCCCTAATGATTTGTAAACAAGTTTGAAATTTTTATAAGTGTATTATTTTTTAAAAAATAAAAAAATGATACTGTGTAGTCAGACAAATGTTCCCCACTTCCCTTAAAAAATATCCATGTCCTAATCCCTGGAAACCATGCATATTGCCTTATATGGAAAATAAAACAAAATATAAAAAAATCAAAATGATACCTTTGTAGATGCAGTTAAGAAAAATGACATGGAGAGATTATCCTAGAGTATCCGTATGAGCCAGAAATGCAATAATATGGATCCTTACATGAGGGAGGCTCTGGATATGCGACTAGATACTGAGGAAGTTGGGATATAAAGAAACAGCCAGGAGAGGCTTAAGGATGCCGGCCTTGAGGATTAGAGAGATGCAGCCACAAGCCAAGAAACGCTGACAGCCACCAGAATCTGGAACAGGCAAGGAGCCTAGGCTTCTTAGGGACTCCACAGGGAGCAGGCTCCTGCTGTCACCTTGATTTGGGCCCAAACGGATATCACGTTTGTATCCTTCAGAGCTATGAGACAGCAAATTCCTAATATTATAAGCTATTAAATGTATGATAATATTTTGAGAATCCTTCCTCCCCAGATACTCTCTTCAATAATATTGATCTTTTTTTAAACTACAATAGTCTAATATTAGCGGTAATTTGGTTATTAATTACCTGGGCTATTGTTTGACCCTTGACTTTCAGTCTATCGACGTTCCTATGATTTTTGTGTGTCTTTTTCAACAATTTATTGTTTGGTTTTAATCTATCTTGGTATCTTTTGTCTTTTAGCTCCATATCTAGTCTGGTAATGTTGAACATGAATATGGCTATTATTTGGACTGAACGTACTCTCACATTTTCTGCTACTAGTCTTAATTTTTAATTTTTTTCCTAATCTTCGTAAGAATTAAGGTTTTTCTATTCTATTTCTATTTTTTTTATTTACTATTTAGAATGCCAAATATTTCAGTGATTGTTACAAGAATTTAAAAAGACATAAATTATCGAAACTAAATTTAAAGATATTTACTTTCTGTACAATAAGAATCTTAAAGCATTTTATTTACAATATTCTTTTGCTGATTCAGACGTTCTTTGGTCAGTGTTGCTTTTGTTGATTACCAATCATTCAAATTTTAAAAATATATATTTTTATTTTAAGGAATCGATTTAATTATTTTACACTCTTCTTTTTTTTCTTTACTTGTCAAACTTACTTATATAATTTTTCTAGGATTTCAGACCTTCCAAAAATATATCTTTCACCACTTTCTTTAATAAGGGTTTATTTGTATTACATCTTTCATAGTTATTTAGAAAGTGAAAAAAGGTCCTTACTCATTGAATGGTAAAAACATGTATAGATGTAAGTTATAATTTATTTTCTCACAAACAGATTCCCATGTGCAGTGCACTGGTGTGGATGTGCCTCATTTTAGTAACTGTTGACACTTGAGTTTTTTCTTGTATATAAGAAAACGTCAGTGGCAAAATCACACTTTTCAAATTTTCAAGTGTGTAATGAATCTTTTTATTAGAGAATACGTTTCAGACAGAGAAACGTATTCTCTAATAAAAGGGGTGTTAGCCTTTCCTCGTTGACTACCGAAGGTCAAGTTACTTGGTAAAGCATTCAGAAAAACAGGAGACCATGTTACCACTTAGGTAACTTTCTAACAGAGATTTGAGTGAGCTTAGATACGAACTAAGATCTCTTAATTAGACGTTAGCTAACAATTAGGTGACCATTTTGTCCACATCAATTTTTACTACAAAATGAAGGCATATGGATCCTGAGGAGTTATATTCATATATAAAAAAACTAAATGCATGCAGCTTTAGGGAGAGATTGTTCAATTTTTTTTTAATAAAAGACAATTATGCATATATAAATATATAAATAAAAGTGGTAGATAGCATCTGAAATGGCCCTGTTTCCTAGTATTTATACCCATGTGCAATCTCTACCTCTTGAGTGTGAGCTGGACCTCATGTCTCCCTTCTAAGAAACAGATATGGCAAAGGTGATTAAATGTCCTCTTTGAAATTAGATTACAAAATGACTGGGACTTTTTTCTCTCTCCTTCCTTCCTTCCTCGCTCTTTCTTAGTTCTTGTTTAGAGTGACTCAAGCAGCAATATTTGTAGTAGACCCACATGGCAAGGAACTGGTATCTCCTCCTCACTGCAAGTAAAAGCTAACATCCCTGTGACTGAGTTTGTAAGTGGTGCTTCCCAGCCAAGCCCAAAGATGACTGCAGACCTGCTTCACACTTTGACTCTAGCCTTGTAAGATATGGAGTTAGAGGCATCCAACTAAACTGGACTCAGTTTATTGACCCGCAGAATCTGCAAGATAATAAATGTTATTTTAAGCCATGAAATTTGGGGGTAATTTGTTATGAGGCAATGGATAATTATCTAATAAAATATGCATTAAAATATAACTTGCTATAATTTTGTTCTTATCAATAATTTGTAGTCATTTCTATATTTGCTAAATTTACATTTGATTCCCCTAAATCTTGAATGATATTTTATTGTTTTACAACTATTTTTAATAGCATATCATGGTAGAATATATCCCAGCTTGGTTTTGGGGAACAATGGCAAAAGGGTCTACTATTAGAGAAGAATAAAATACCCCCCATTTTCAATTAATTTAATTAGTTCCTTGGCCAAGAATTAAAGTAAATATGTTTCAGCTACGAATTTGCTTATTTTTATTATGGAGACACTATGGGGATTTCTGGAATTATACATTTCATTCACAGACACAAATTGTTTTATATATGATTGGTTAATTTCTCTTCCTACAAGATAATATCTTAATTTTGTTTTTCAACAAGTCTGTTTTGATATCATTAATAGCTACTAGACAACTATTATCATAAAGTTATTATAAGAATCTAAAATTTCAAAATATTGATTATATGATATACATATTGACATTCTATTGTTTGAAAACCAAATTCAAAACAAACATAATTTAGTTTGATAATTGATGTTTGCACAAATGGTATTAAATGCATCACACAGTATAGTAACATAGTCTATTCTTCTAATCTTGCTTTGCGTGAGAAACAAAACAAAAACTCACTCTTGACACTGAAAGTAAACATACAAGCTTTCAAATTGTATAATGTTCTAATTTACTTTAAAACTACTTGGACAATGTGCAAAAAAGAAGATTTAAAAATGAAGATGAGCTTACATCCAGATCAAAATGAGTTAAAATAGATTAGGGAAATAAACAAGTAGGAAGGCTGAAGGTTTATTTTCAGAGCCTATAATATGACTTCAGTGAGTACAGCTCTGGTGTAATGATCAGTGTGTGTGGTTTAGGCTTATAATAAGGATAGATAGCTATGCATACACCTTTGCCCATTTTTAGCAGTAAAAGCTCCTTTCATCTGAAATATCTATAATTGAATCGATGGTTTATCAATTGGACAGGAAACAATTCTTGACTTCGGTCTTGACTTCTGGTCTAAGATTTGGTGAGCCCTTCATACTTCTGGCTGAGAAAAATGATAGGATTCATGTAATTTCTGCAATTGGTGACTCTGAAGAACCCAACAGCGGGGTGAGAAGGTCAGAGAGCACTGGCCACATAGATGGCTCAGATTAGATAATATGTCAACTATTTATTTAGATAAGTATTATATTTTGATATAAATATTGAACATGCTATGTGTAGCATTGTTAAAAGTGAAGAACTTGTCTACAGACATGCCACCCTGAACAAGCCAATCCCATCTAATCTCGGAAGCTTAGCAGGGTCAGGCCTGTTTAGTACTTGGATGGGAGACCACTTAGGAAGACCAGGTGCAGTAGGCAGAAAAAAATAAAAAATAAAGAATTGTAAGCTGACAAAGTCTTTGCAATCTGTGAGGTCAACCAAGGGTTGCCTTGCCTAAAAAAATAAATAAAATAAAGTAAAATAAAATAAATTTAAAAAATGAAGAATTTATCAGGTATAAAATATTAGGTCAATTTCAGAAAAAATACTGAAAATTAGTAGTGAAAACTATTAATTACTTATCTAGTATACACATAATAGAATAAAATTACTTTAAAAAGATTATACAATGATATATTCTAGAGAAAAGAACGTTTCTATTTATTTGAAAAATGGGAACAGATTATATTTATTTCAGGTCATACAGAATTGAGCTTAATACATACTTGCTTTAAAAGTTGGAAGGAAATACATTTTTAGCTGGATTAATTCAACATGTATTACAAATAAGATTTTTCATTAAATCTAGTTGGTAAAAGTTTCATTGGATTTTTCTCTGTGTATTTATGTGTATTTATCCTATTTTCATACCCTTTAAAGTTAAAATTTTCACTGTCCTTCAGAAAACTTTGACTATGTCAAGGGTGTATTTATTTCTGTTGTATTTCTTCACTAATTTCCATGATGTCTGCATGAAAGACATAAAGAAGTGAAACTGAATAAAATAAAGAATATATCCAGCACAATGGAACTTGGCTCACAATTCAAGGAAAAAGTCTCCAAGAAAAGATGAAAGACAGCATGAAAATTCAGAACAAAAATGACAAAAATATAACTGAAAATGTTACCAGGGCCAATATTCATAACCCTCCTAAATAAATACATTCTTCTGTCAGGCTTAAATTCTAAGAATGAAGACTTTTTAAAGCTATGCAATTATAGGTAGAAATGTGAATATATAAATCTTTCTGAAGATGAAGGAACACCATAGTATGTATTAATTACTGCAACATCCTAATCTATAATTTCCTTATATTACATTCTTCATTTCTTCCATAACATCAGTACATAACCATCAGTACATAATATTAATTGATTTTTCTATTTTGTACAGCCCACTGGTTACCTGAATAATACAAACTAAATGATTACATTTATAATAAGAAACAAATCTAATTATATAATTCCCCACCTCAGAATTCCAGTGGTTGCCATGGAATAATTGAATTCCTTACTATGGAAATCATTTTTTCCCATTTCTGTGTCCATCTGCCCTCAAATGTTTACCTGTGTTTGTTCAATTTTGGTTAAATTTGAAATAAGCATCGTCCACAAGGCTTGTCTCATTTTTTAAATTTCTATATTATTTCTCAATCTTCTATCTAGAATAATGCACCCTCTGCAAAACTCCTGCTACTTCAAATAGATAATATATATATATATATGTAGATGTATATGTGTATATATATATACACACATATATGTATATATACATATAAACACTTCAAAACTCATCTTAAATATCAATTTTTATATGACTTGCTTTTCCCAGCATCTTTAATAATCATGTGAATATCTAAAATGGAGTTGCATGAAAAACTATTGAATCGAACATAGCTTTTCTTATGATGCTCAATCCAGAAGCCAATTCCTTTGGAAAATAATCTTTATCACTTGGAACTTATTAAAGTAAATTCATATCTTTTGGTTTACAATAGCATAGATTCACTTTTCTCCTTTTCCTCCCCTCTATACAAAGCTAAATAAAGTGGAAATAAGCCAGAACAATCATAAAAAAAAAGACTGAAAATTGAAAGAAGAAAGTCAACTAGTTAGGGACATCAAGACTTAAAGAACGACATGTGGGTGATTCCCAGATTGGGTGGCAGAATGCTGTGCCACCCAAAAATGCCAATAGGCAGACATACACAGAGAGAAGGAGAGGAGAAGGAGCTGGGAGGGAAGGGGAGGAGGAGAAGGGAGAGAGACGGGGGAGGGAGAGAAGAGAAAAACAAAAGGAAAAGAATATTCTGTTTGCTCTGGTTAGAGAACAGGAAATTGAATCCTAGCTGGAACTTAGGAAAGAGGCGCACAGTCAGTGAGATTAGCAGGTCCAACTATCTGCAGCAGGCTTAACAGCAGAGCTTGGGGACAGAACCATCCCCCTTTCCAGTTCTAATACTTCTGGCTGCAGTGACTCCGTTTTTCCGTGGAAGCAGTAACAGCAGGACCCAGGTAGGCCAATCCACACCCCTGCAAGAGGGAGCAGAAGGCAAGCTTCTCTGCCTGCACACGCAGCACCACTAGGTCTTACACCTGCTGCCCTTCCACTCAGGCTAAAGGCAACACAGAGAGTCACTCAGACACACAACACTCAGCGGCAGAACAATATCAAGGCTAGATAGAGACGAACCTCTACTCAGTGGCAGAAATCAAACCAGGATACGTCTCTAGGTCCTTCAAACAGTGACAGAGATGAATCAGGTCTGATGTCTTCTGACTTCCCACCATACTGTGGAGGAAGAATTTGGAAACCTCCTGAACTATTAAAGGTTACTTGGCTAGATAATTTTTATATACTAGCAGGGGCATTTTATTGCAGATATTTTTAATATAAAGCAGTTTAACTTTTGCATGGTATCATTTTAATTGAAACCCATGTGTATTGAAAACTTGTCCTTATTTCAAATGGCTCCACAATAGCTGGACCACTGTAGCTGACATGTAGTAGCTGATCATTAAATTCTCATTGAACTGAATTATCCATCTAAAGCTGGATGAAACTTTAGAAGTTATTTGTTTTATCTTAATTCTTCATTTTTTTTCTCAGAACTGTTACATATATAATAATGAAATAAGGGTTATTTACCCAAAGTCACATAAAATTTTTCACTTATTTCTTCCAGGTTTCCCTCCATCCAAATTCCGCAGACCTGAATAATTTGATTGTCTCATATCTGAACAACTACATCTAATATAATCTGTATTCTTCAATTCTGTAACAGGTGGAATATAATCTTTTAATATACATGCTATATTTCTTGTGTTTCCTTTCTAAAGTATATGTCTTAAAACCCAAGAGCACTATTAAAACAGGAGTTTGTGTAAAAGATGGATCAGGCATCTTAAAGTCGAACCTTTAAAAAGATGAATTTCAATTTTCTTAAAACATGTCTATGCTTTGACGACAATAATTAAAATAATCCCCTTTTTATATTTTTGATGTCTAGCTTTCCAAGTAAATCTAAACAATGATATGTTAATTTTTTTTTTTCTTCACTGGAAACATTACCAAGACAAGGTGAGACAGCGATATAGTGAAGTGTCATGAAGGCAAAAAGCTCTAAGTGCTGAACGCGGTTCTTGTCACTTAATAGTTAAACCATAAAAAACTGAATACGTTGAAACAAAGTCAAAAATAGCAATTTCACATTAATCTACATATGCATAACTTTTTTGAACTCCATGTCTAATTTTTGTTATAAAAAGTAAAGCTAAGACAATATCAGCGTGATATTTGGAATACCTAAAGGACTAAATAAATAAGAGCTATTTTATTAATTCTGGTATATCTCTATCCTTATTTTATTATGTTTTACAAACTGCCATTTAATCTCTCTAGGATTAATTTAAATGCAAATGTTGCACTCAGATCTTAGCAGTTGCATATTGGAAAAAAAAAGGTTATGGCTTTGAAATAATGATAAATACTCTATTAACTTTAATTGTTATTTTCTAGGAAGCATGCAAGAAAGTGTGACAAGAACATCACCATAGCAAAGGTCTATTAGCCAACTAGACCAATAAAAATTATACTTCTTGTCAAAATTGGAAGGCCCAGTAATTACTAACAAGCCTAATAAAGAATTACAGTATCAGTTTAAAAGTTTATTTTTTTTTCTTTAATTCCAGAAGTCACATGAAGGAAATAGAAATACCGCGTGTCTAATCTCTCTGCCTGCTTTATGCATAACATCTCCAGTCAAGAATAGGGTTAACTCTCCAGTCAAGAAATCAATTATTAGGCAGTGCAAACATTTTAATTTAGAAGAAATGTGTTTCTAAAAGTGAGTAGTATTGTTGTAAAATTGATCCTTTCTTTCTCGATAGTTCTACAGACATAAATTCACCCTCTCTCTACCAGTAGCAAGATTTCTACTTAGGTAGGAGGGTTTCAAAGTACATGACACATGTACTACGTGTGTTCACTTTAGATTTAACTACTTTAATTTCAATAACTAATTAGGGTGGGGGGGGACAACTAGAAACAAAGAACAGACAAATGTAAAACCTTAACAATATTGTCTGGTAGATAAAACTAAATCTTTAATGTAATAGTCTGCAATTTTGAGCCCCTGTATAATGCTAAACAGAAAGGTAAGACCTGAGAAATTAGTTTGCAAATATCATGCCTTTAAAAATATTTTGTGGAAAGTAAAATCAGGGAGGAATAATTAAGATTAACTTGAAAAGAATCTGCTAATATTATTCCAATTCCACATAATAAAGATAATTTACTGCTGCGGCCTGTTTTTAGGACAGTCTTTATTAAGAGCAGTCCCTTGATTGAGCCTGCTGAAGCCCAGAACAACAGTGACTTTAACTTTAAAGGCCATATTATTATTATTATTATTATTTTTTCTTTTTGCACAACCTCCCCTCTGGAGAAACTCCCACACTTAATCAGCTGAAGTATTGTTCTTTCTCCCTAATCTTCCAACTTTTTCCCTTTCTTGTTTCAGATTTTGTCTTATCAGTATTGAAGTCTTATCAGTGTTTTAGGTCTTTCATGATATAATTAATGGTAAATAGTTCGAGATGACACTTGAAAGGGTAAGGTGTTATTTCTATGTTATCTGAATTTCTATTATACAACAGTGACTCACGCTGTATAAATCTCTATCGAAGGATACCTAATTATCGAATATCCTCAATAACGCAGTACTGGGATAAGATTATTTGATACCCAAAACATACATGACATTGATACTATAAATGTCTAACATCTACTGAGAGCTTACTATGTGCTAGACTTTACACAGTATTCAGCTATAAAGGGGCCCTTTCAAGCTACAGTTTCTGTGGAAGAAACTAAGAAATGCAAATAATGTGATTTGTCATATAGTCAAAGAGTGTTCGATTTCGGTTGGTTTCGAGCAGTCTACCTCAGTGCTAGCCTCTGAATCTTCACCCATCATCCTTCATATCCTCACGTGGTATGTGTATCTCTCTATTATACTGACCACGGCTAGAGCATCAGCGTACCCCACACGTTCAATCTGTTCTTTGACAAAGAGTAGTGATCATAATAATATGAGTTCCTAGGTATTTGCTTTTGAAATTCAGATATCTGTGCATGTACACAATGATAGGAGATAACTTAAGGAATAATTTTAACATTGTCACATAGTACATAAAATATTTTGTCTAACTTATTTTTTTCAAATATAACATAGGGGGGGAACCTCTGAAATTTAAGAGAGTAAAATATGACAATATCCTTTTAGTTTTACAGAAATTAACTTGCAAAATATTTTCCTTCAAAAACATTGACTGTTTTAAGAGTCATTTTAAAAAATGTTAAATTGTCAATTTTAAAAGGTTAAATTTAGCCTTTCGACACTCTGAGAGTGAAGTAATCTTTATCACACTTTCCATTGTTCTCTTTACTGGGACTGCTAGATGTCCAATGTAGGGCAGAGAGACATCACCCTCAATATAAACCATCAAAACCTCTTGCTCTGTCTATGGCTTTGTCTATTGAGGAATAAAGATCCCCTGCCAATCCATTTTTATCTCAGTACAAAGTTTTAAGAATGTCCTTTTCAACACAACAAATTATTACAACACTGTATGTGTTCTCAAAATTACTGTCTTCAGCGTTAACAAACATGACTACAAGTTTATACATCTTTGGGTTCTTTGAAGGTTGGCAGGAATTCACTGTTTCTCGTAAGGGAAGGAGTTTATTTTGGCACATGTCCAAGCAAACAAAACATATTCTGCTTGCTATTTCAGTAATACCACATAATAAAATCAGCTTTCATGCCATAATATTAAAAATAAACTCTATGGTATAATTAACTGTATTTATTGTAATCGATACTGTATTTTTTTGTAATTTTTTTGTTTGGTATATATAAAGCACTTTTAAAAGACTCTCTCAAAATAGAAATGGAAGGAAAAACATGAGAAAATATTTTCTTTCCTTCTTCCCTTTTCTATTTGTTTTACTTATATTTTGTTACACTTGGACTCAGGAAGGAAAAAGGTCAGCATTTCCCTTGACCTGGTGTTAGTGTTATTGATTAAAAAAAAGAAAAGAAAGAAAAAAGAAATACATTATTTTTCTTCACATAGAGGAAACACTATTATAATTATATTTGACGCAAAAGTAAGGAGAAAAACAGCCATCCTTCTACTCTGGTGCAGTAATCGAAACAGCTTTTTGTGATTGCGAAGGGACACACAACCTGGCAGCAAAGCGGGAAGTGACAGCTGAGCAGGTGCGAGATGCTGAGCTGATGACCGTGATGCACTCGCCAGGACCAGGGGGCCTCCATCTTGTCAGGGGACAGCATTCTCGCTTCAAGCACCAATAGAAAACTTAACTAAGTTCTTTTGCATGTAAGTCAAGGAGCAAGATGTGTTTCATGACTTATTTTATCCTGAAACATATTTGCGTAGTATAGAGTCATTCATTCCAAGGATTTTAATATCTCTTCTCCCATGACAAAACCAGATATTCCAGTCAATACTTTAAAAAAGACAACCCAAAATGGCTGTGAACGTGACTTGTTTCCCCTGGGTTGTTCAGCAATGAAGTCCTGTAAAACGGCCATATGCTTTTCTACAATTTAAATGCCACCAATAATTTGTAAATGTTGGGAAAATATGTATTTGAAATCAGGAAGACAAAAGTAAAATTATTAGGAAATCAAAATAATTTGCAGTTTAGAATCTTAGTTTCCTTTCAGACATAAGTTTTCCTTAAATATTTATATTTTTAAATATTAGTTTATGTAAGTAAAGAGGCCTCATCATTGACAACAAACTATTTTACTACATGTCTAAATATGTTTCTAAAATATGTGTAATAATGTAGACAATAGCACAGACACTCTAAGTTTGATTTGATTTTTAATTGAGGGTTAGCCATCACAAAGAAAATGAGCAATGTTGAGTGTTATTACAGTTTAAATTTATAGAATTAATTACAAATTCCTAACTTTTAAGTTATCTTGGCCATTTCTTGTTTTTTAAAGAGAAGACTAAACCATGACGAGGCTAATTTGTTCTAGGCTTTTTAGCTAAATCAAAAGTGAGATAAGCTATATTAGATGTTAAGTTGAAGACGATTCATTGATCTGCTCTGTTATATCTTACTACTTTCCCACATGTTACTATCTGAAATAGATGATCTTATTCTCACTTTCCCTGGGGCAACTTGAACCTTTTCTGATTATTAGTCCAAATAAGAAAACATCATTTGTTACAAGAGAGAGAGAAAGAATCCACACATCTGAATCTCAGTAAATATGTTTCCTTAGACTTACTGGTAACTTGATCGAATTTAACCTACCAAATTCAGTCACATATTCCACGCCGATACTTCTCAGTTGGCTTCCCTATTCTCTACAGACCTATTTTTTTTTTTTTTCTTGAGGATAATTAGACAAGGCTAATAAAGGCTCCTTAGCAGCAGCCATATCATCTCAGCAGGAAGGAAATGTCATGACCTCCATGCATATTGATGAGTGAAAATCTTTTCTGATCAAGATTTGTGTTTGTGTGTGGAATGTGTAATACAATCAGCTGAGTTTCTGAGCGATATTAAATTTGAACACTCTGCCATAAACACAAGGTGAAAACAGTGCAGCTCCCCTAATACTCTCTTTTGGGCCAGAAAGGACAGAAAAGTTCATTTTATTCTTTCTCATTATCCACTTTGAGTGTGCTCAGGTGTAAGTCCTTAGTCATACCACACGTCCTGTCACTTGCATTTGTCTCTAGACATTACAGTTCCCGTGCAAGAAAGAATAGCCATTGCTGGTTCAAATTTCCCATATCAGCTGGCAATAATGCGGCCTTTCTCAGTAACTCTGGCCCAAGATGATATACTGTAAACTCTCAGGTATATCATATTCAATTTAAACTGTTCTTAAACTTACTGTTAAGAGAGAAAAGAAGATTTATAAGACAACGTCAGCATAGGAGAGCCTACAGGCGCAAATGTTACAAACCTGTGTGGCTCTCCGAAAGCCAAAAGTCGCTGGCATCGACTTAATACCATTTTAATAATCACGAAATAATCATAACAAAAACAACAACAACAACAATAATTACCATCATTTAACAGGGCTTATTGTGTTCCAAGGATTGTTTTAAGTAACCTCTTTATACATTATGTTTTCAACTCACAAATATAGTATTCCTTTTGCACTGATTAATAAAAAAGAAAACTAATGTCAGTGAGATGAAACCATTTGCCAAATTGGTTAGTCATTCGTAGAAGTACAGATCAAATACACATCTGACAGTGTTAAAATACCATTTAAGTAACACACATGCAATGTTAAATGAAAATGTATACTCCTCGGTTAGTTAATATACGTCATAAATTGGTAGAAATACTATGCACAACAATTTGGAAATATCCACCACAATACAAAATGAACTAAATATTTTACGTATTGTGCATACTTGCAATACTTAAGCACCGTATGTTAAAAATATCCGGTGAAGCATTTTCTACAGAAAACAAATAAACCAACAAAAAAAACCCAACCATGATGTACTACGATGGAGTGATTTAAAAGAATTGTAGTGATATGTCTTTGCTGACATGAAAAGATCTTCAAGGCACATTTAATTTTTTTTTTTTCCTAAAGATTGAAGTAAAAGTACAATGATCTCTGAAAGACAGGAATTTAAGAAGGTGAGCCCTACATTGATTTGAGTCAACTTACTGGACAGAGTTTTCACGCCCTGGTGCAGGAAAGCTGAACCTTGAGTTGAAGAGAGGGAGATGGGGGTGCGAGGATGCCAAGGTGGTCAGAATTCACAGGGCTGAGCACCACCGAGAAAGAGCAACCCAGAGGAAGAACACTGGAAGTCTGCAGAGGGGCCCGATCAAGTCAGCTATGCCGAGAAAACGAGCTTGGGCACCTGCAAGGATAACCTGGTATGAGGAAACGGGCTAAGACTGGGGGAAAAGAAAAAGCTATCTAAAAAGATCCAAGTAATACCCAGAGTTCAAAAAAACAGTTGAGTGGCACAGCTCACGAACCATGGGATGTTTGATAGAGTATGGAGAAGTGTTTTATCACAGTAGTGAAGGAAATTCGCCCCAAAGCACTGATCTTGTCTCAACTAACAAACTTAAAAGACCAAGAAGGATCAAACTCTTTGTAAATAATTTAACAAAATGCTAGATTGAAACTTGGAGATATTTATAGGAACGCAGATATCCAGCATAGAGTAAAATTCAAAATGGTTAGCTTTCAGTCATAAATTATCAGGCATTCAAAGAAACAAGAAAATAAAACCTATAATAAGGAGAAAAACAACAGAAACAAATCTAGAAACGATAGGATAATCTAATTAGTAGACAAGGACATTAAAAGTTATTTAACTGTATTCCATATGTTCAGAACATGGAAGAAACGTAAAACGTACAAAGTACAGATATGGATGATACTTTTCAGGACCCGAGTTGTAGTATTAGAAATGAAAACTACAATATCTCAGATAAAAATTTTAATGGGCGGGACTGATATCAGATTAGATATTGCAGAGAAAAAAAAATAAACTTAAAAGACATAGCAGGGGAACCAATCAATGAAAATGAACAGAGCATTATAAGTTGCAGGACAAATTCAAGTGGCCTCAGTTTTGTGTACTTGCGATACTAAGCAAACCATGTGTTAGGTGCCAATAAAAGAGAAAACGAAAAGGGGGAAGGAAAAATACCTGAAGAAATAATGGGAAAGAAATGTCTAAATTTGATGAAAACTATAATCCCACAGATTTAAAAAGCTAAGCATTTAAATACCTGATAACAAAATCTTAAAATGAAAGAAGGCAGACATAAAAGGGCACATACTGAAGTATTTCATTTATATAAACTTTAAGAAAATGGATAGGGATGAAGGCTGAAGGCAGAGATGACAAAAGGGTGCGAAGATACTTGTGGGATTAAGACATAAATTCATTATCTTGATTGCAGTTATGATTTTTGTGGGTGTACATCTATCAAAACATCAAATCGTACACTTTAAATATGTGCAGCTAATATTTAAATATATGTTAATAAAGTTTTTTAAAAAATCAGTTCAGATTATTTGGCAGAAAGGTAAAAAAGGCTTATTTTGTGCTTGTGTGCTTAGTATATTTCTGCTGTTTTATAGCTTTCTCTATGTGCATATATATATAAAATATATAGATGTATATATAGATATAAATACATAACATATAAATTAGACATATAGATACAGATGATAGATAGATAGATGAAGATAAATAGAGATAGAGATAGAGATAGATATATATCACCTCTATCTTGCAAAGATATCATTATCTACGGCAAAGTCCCCTGTGGTTTGTAAATATCCAATACAGCATAACTGTATTCCATATATTTTGTAGCTAGAGCCATTCACACTGTCTATTACATATTTCACATTTAGATCTTGTTATAGAGTAAAAGTTTGAGTGGCCTGTATTAAAAAGGCAAAAATTATCTATAATTTTTGATGATCCGGGGAAATAATCTTATATTTCTTTGAATTTGTTACTGCAGAACAGGAAGTAATTTCTGTTTCAAGTATTCCTTTGTTTGTTTGGTTACGCAGCATTTCTTCTCATGGTATTATGCCATGTTATAACATTTATTCTATCAAATAATTTCTGAAGAATAATCTTGAGATAGTTTTGAATCTCTACATGCATGAATGTACTAATATCCTAGTCTGCTGACACGTATTCTTTACTACTTACTACAATGAATCCATTAATCATAACTGGTCACTACAAATAAATGTACTAATACAATATTATGTGTTATTTTCCATATTTACTAGAAATAGTGAAGTAGTTATTCTCTCAACTATGACTAAAAACTTATCGAATTATAGCAGTGTTCCAGTTGTATTGTTATTTTTTGTTGAATAAGATGAATAAGATTGCAAGTCACATAATATTAATTAATATTAGCCGCTGCACAATACATCATTAGTATGGTGATGGGAAGAAATCTAAATGAAATAATTTATTCTGTTCCATTGGACAATGATATGGTTTCGCGAAGAATCAATGGATAGTAAAATGTTGAAAATCAGCTGTGTAATGAACTGTAGTGAAGCAAATTTTCATTATAAGTAGATGAAATCATACTACATGATAGTGAAGATTGACTGCTTGCATCTGTAATCTTCCTAAGGAAAAGTTGTGGAGAAAAAGATAATTAATATTTATTATAAGGACTCAATAGAGTTTTTCAATGATTGAAATCTTTAAATGTTATTGATTGGAAATACATTTATTTTTCTAGTCGCTGTGCATTAGAAGAAATATCAGTTACGATAATTAGCACCATGTGTGTTGGTCATCATTAAAAGAAGTGAGGTGTTTTTAACAAGTTATATTCATCATCAACAACATTTAGGCACTAAGAATTATAGAAAAAATAAAAAACAAATCAAAGAGAATTATCAATCTCGCTATTAAAAATAATTTATCAAATAATAAATTTTTTCTTAGGCTGTGAAGCAAGATTAAAAGAAATATTAGCATTTTAACCTACAATTATAGTAATGTATATCTCAAAAATAATATTTTTTAATATTTATCTTGGAAAATTTAGAAAATTTTTATTCATTGAAGAAAACATTGGAAATAAGGTATTGCTCAATTTTATATCATATTTTCGGTATATGTGTAATGTTGAATGACTATAAAGAAATAAGATGAACCTTTTCAAAGTGGAGATATTTATTATAGAAGTTATGAATTATCTTAATTTTTAAATTTCTCTAGTTCTCCAAGGCTTGTCAGTTTCCTTCTTTTCAGTTTTTAGAAAAAAATTAAAGTTACTGATTAAAAAACATTGCTGCTTTTGACACTATTATCATATAATTAATAGATTAAAAGATCTGCCTGAATTTATGTGATCAGATTAGGTGATTAATGTATTTAAAGCACACGCAGGACCTGCTAGCCAAAACTCAGGAAGAGTTAGTTCAGCCATAATATAGTTTAATCATTGTAAAAATAAAATGTTTTAGATACACTTAAAACTTCTATAGACACTTCTTTTGAAATAAACTACATTTATTTGTATTTCATTTCTAAATGTATTATTTTTAAATTGATTTTAGTGACTTGCGCAATTACAACAAAAGCATTAAAATCAGCAGCAATTACGGAATAGAGGAAATTTGCATCTCATTTTAGAAGACAGATTTAGAATTAGGTTGTTCCTGGTTCTTTTCTGTGTGAGGGAGAATCTTCTTGGTTCTTTGAGTGGAGATTTGATCTCTGGCTCTTGAGCGAAACGCTTTCCTGCTCATTTATATTTGAGTAAGAATCTTCCTGACTTTTTTCTGTTGAGTGGGATCTTTCCAGCTCTTCTGTGAGCCCTGTTTTCCATTGTAATTCTCATTCCAAAGTGCAGTATCCTCCTATTTTCCTGCTGACTGTATGCTTTACCACTATAGCATTGATTTGAGCCAATATCTTCGAAATTGACAAAGAATAATTTGCAACGTCATGGCTTCTTTAGAGAACTTGCTGTCTACTCTTAAAGGTCTCCTCCCTAAGTGGTGAGTGTATATCATATTGAGCAAGCAATCTCAATTTGTTGCATTTGAGAGAAACATACCCTGGGAAAAATGTAAAGATGAAATAGAAATAAGAGTGAACTCTTTTATATAAAACTAAATGTTATATTTCTGTATTTATGCCTGACTCATAGCTAAAATTTTAAAATTAAAGCTACAAGCTCTCTATTTGTATCTGTCTATGTGTTTATGTATGTATATGCATATATATGTAAGCTATATACATGTAGTCTATTCCTACCTCTGGATGATGGTACCTAATTAGATGATAAAAATTCCTTATAATAGCTCTATATTGATTGGCTTAAAGATAAACACTTATATAAATTAAATATTCCATGTCCAAACATTTTTAAAAGTTATAAATGTCTAATACTTTCATAGATAATCACTGACCAATGGGTTACTTTAATATTACTAACTTAATTTAAAAACTATATTTTTCTGAATTATCAGTGATAAGTCTGAGCAATCATATATTTTTCTTCTATTTGAATATGTTCTTCCTAAACTTATACAGGTTCGCTTATTGAATAAATTAGCATCATATGTACAAAATGTTTAAGATTATAATATTATATATATATTTAACCAAAATAAAATCATTACTTTAACAAACTTTATTTCAACATTTAATTGTGTTTTATAATAAGTCGACTTAAATATAATTTCCCAGATACTTTGTTAACACCATAGACTTATGTTAAATTGAGATACTAAATTGGATATTCATTAAATATTTACATTATTTCTAAATAAAACATTGAAGCATTAGTGTTTTATTACATAATAGTATAATGACATCAGTTATTATCAGTTAATATATTACTTTAGTTGTTTTTTAAAAATATTATTTTAATTACAGTTTTACATCTTTACTTTAAATTCAATATATTCTGAAGAGTGGTTTTCAATTACCAATTATTTATATATTCAGCATTTTAAACATAGTTTATTCTCCTCTGGCTTCTATTACCTCTGGTAAGTCAGCTATTTGTCTAAATTTTGCATTGAAAAATAATCTCCTTTTTCTTTCTAGCTCATTTATTGTTTCTTTTTAATGATTTCACTATAATGTGTTTGGTTGTAATTTTCTTTGTAATTATCATATTTGGGATCATTGAGTATCTTGAAACTATAAAATGATGATATTTAACTCTTTTGAAAAATTATTAGCCATTAACTATTCATGTAATTCTTTTACCTCATTCCCTCTTTGACTTCTTGCTAGATTTCCAATTAAATATTTGTTAAACAGTATCTTCTATTTCTATAGATCTCAATTTTTCATCTTTTTCTTTCTCTTTATTTCTCATTGTATATCACTTATTTTGATATATGTTCCTGGCAATTAATTTTCTTTCTGGATGTGTTTAATCTGCTAAATCCATTCACTAAATTGTTAACACAATTTCTGTGTTTATCAGTTGCTACAATTTTTCTTGGCTTTTTTTTTTTTTTGATCCAAATCTAAACTGTCACTATTTTTTTTTAAATTTACAATTATCTTTTACATATTTCAAGCTTAGCTATAATCTCTTCAACATACTAATCATAGCTTTACTACAGAATATTTCTGATAATTTAAATTCATAGAATTAAGTATATGCCAGACATTTTATTTAAAATAAATTATTTTTAGAAATTATTTGAAAACTAGCCTGAAGCTTTATTCCTTCAGAAAAGATTTTTTTTTTTTCTTACGGGGCGACTATAATCATTGATATCATTGTATCACTGTTTCTGATTCCAAAGCATAAAATTTTCTAGATGACCAGTATAAAACCCAAAGAAAGACCATTTGGATGTTGATTTTCCTCTTATTAATATTTTGGCATAGTATATAACCCTTATGATCCCCCTAAATCCTCATGGTAAGTAATCATAATGAACCCTGAATTGTCCACTAGCATGTAGGGTTCTTAAACAAGCTGCTCAGACCCTTGGCTGCCCCTACTTATAATCCCAGGGCAAAAGCAGACCCCAATTCTGAAGTTTCTTGGCTGTGTGATTTTTACCTCACTTTCAGCTTTTTCATTTTATGAATGTGAATTTTTAATTTTAAGCAGATTTCCCAGTTTACTTTAGCTGTTAGACTGACCCAAAATACCTGTCCCATAATTAATGGAAGTCGAGATCTTTTGTTGTTGTTGTTGCTACCATTACTGAAACTGTTTTGATGTCTCTTTATTTGATCTTAGTATTATTCATGCCTGCTTTTTCTGATCCAGCACACCGGCTCACTATACTTTGGGTTTATTCCAGTCTTTTTATGATTTCTCTGAACAAATTCACAACCTCTTCATTTTTGCTCTTTCTTCTATTTTAATTGACATATTTATGGCTGCCGATTTGTTCAAATTATCGCTTTTGCTGCAACCCACGTTTAAAAAATTTTACTAATATTTTTATTATCATTCAATTTCTAGTTCTTTAAAAATGTATCATGGTTTATTTTTTGACGTATGACTTTATTAATTCTTTTTTCCTACTTTTATTATTAACAATGGTGATTTATTTTTTATTTATTATTTGTAATAATAAGGGCTAACATTTACTCAGCACCTATATGATGAAAAGTATATTTACTTTTTATACTTAATTCTGGAAATAGTCATCTTGGGATAGGTGAGTTTGTTACACATTTCTTTTCAAACAGTTTTATGGAAGATTAATTGTATACAGTATGTTACACATATTTAAAATGTCATAGATTTGCCATAATATATGCCTATAAAATCATGACTTCATTCAAGATAATGAACATAATTATCATCATCAAAAGTGTTCTCCTGGCTCTTATGTAATTCACACCTCTCATCGCTCCACACTTCCTACCTCTTCTCTAGGCAAACTTTGATCTATTTTCTGCCACTGAAGATTAGTTTTCACTTTCTTTAATTTTATGTAAGCAGTGTTAGAAGCATGTACTCTGTGTGACTCCTTCCATTCACATAACTTTCGGATTCACTCAGATTGTTTGTATCAATAGTTGTTTTCTTGTTTTGTTATAGAGCAAGTCACTGCGTGGATATCCAACAAATATTTTATCCATCACCTGTTGTGAAATGTTTTGATAATTTCCGGTTATTCCCTATTACAAATAAAAATTCTATAAACATTCATATTGAAGTCTTTTTGATTAGTCTATAGGTTTATTCAGACAAATAATCCAGTTTTGTCTTCCTTATCCACAGGACCTCAGTGTACACTACTATCTGAGATAAATGAAGGATTTAATCCACATCGATCACATTAGATCAAGAGAAACATTTTATAACAGAAAAAAAAAGTATGGGATCTATTCCACAACTTTAGAATCTGCTGTCATACTACATACTGTAACAACCTGAGACAGCTAGCTCATCGAGCATTTGAACAATCTACTGAAGGCATAGTTGATCACCCCCCTGTCCCCAGTGAGAAAATAGTTTACAATGTTATATATCTTCCAGGATGCAGTATACACAATGAATTAAAGACTTCTGTATGTTATTGTATCCCCAACAGGAAGAATACATTGGTCTGACAAAGATAAAAGCTGGACTTACCCACATTTACCATCACTTTCAATAATTCACCGGGAGTTCTGGCTTTCTGCTCTCACAAATCAATACTCTGCAAAGTTACAGCTTCTATCCCCAAGGAGACCCTCTTTTACTAGGGGTCACAACATGAGTCCCGCTGAACTTTAATTATGGCTGCCTACAGGCACTTCAGGTTACTTGTGTTCAGGATCCAGTAGGCAAGGGCAGGAGTCAGAGTCTTGGCAGGGGTAATCGACTCTGATCATCTCAGAGGAGGTCAGGCGACTGTTATACAATGGGAGCAGGGAGTGTGTAGCTATCCCTCAGATGACCTACTTTGTCTGCAATGCCCAGAAGATCCACTTTGATGCTTGTTAATACAACCTTTCCCAACTGTGACTGTAAATGAACAATACCTTCACCAAACTCAGCTTTAGAAGGAATGGTGATCAGGGTCTCAGAATGCTTAGGGATGGGGGCCTAGGTCACAGAACCAGAGAAGCCACAGACACTGGCAAAGGTAGAAGCTGAGCTGAATACGGTGGATGACAGAGATGATGAGCCATCCATGGGATCAGTCATTAGCTATGGTCTGCCCAAAGAGAAAGCTAAGATGGTTCTGAAGAAAATGACAGCTGCAGATGGCATTGACAGCTAGGGCAAGAACTTCTCCCTAGAAGGTGGATTTAGCTAACACATCCTGAATCCATAAAAGTTCATCAGGTTAAAATGCTAGTCATCTATGATGAGCCATATATACTTCTAAACTTCCTGTGGATTGTTAGAGATTTTTTTTTCAGGCTTATATTGCAGGTAGACTTCTACCTTTTCCCGAATCTATTTCTCCCTTCTTCCTTCCACAGGTATTAATGCCTGATGAATACCGTGCATGCCAAACCCATTTCAACACCTGCATCTAGAGAACCCACCTACAAAAGTGTTCATAATGAAGTGAGGGCCCATTGAAACCAGTTTCTGCTGCCCTCTTATCAGCAATCTCCCTCATCATCATACTAATATAATATGTAATGCAAACAGACACACGCAAAATATCTCAGCTCTGATGCATACCCATCTCAACAGAACTCAATAATTGTTCGAGTACATTCGTGTTTCCATTGAAAACTAAATTTAATTTTAATTCATGTAACTCACCCATCCCTAACCTATTCCTCCTCTCATTAAAGTGGAATTTCTCAAAGAAGTATGAGAAGGGTTTACATTTTTCTCTCGGAAGGAGAAAGCATAATCAAAAAGCAGAAAGTAGCTCCTCCGAGGTTGAAAGTACATAAAATAGGAGTTTATTATTCATTAGTCCAGGGGACTATCATTGGTATGCAGGGCAAAGACGAAGTAGTATTTGTGTGTACTTATCACAAAATATGATGTGAGTACATAATATGCGCCTTAAATGTTAAAGAAAATGTTATCTTTCTTTTCTGAAAAGTAAACTATCATATGTGAGCGTAAAATTTTCTTATTGTCATCTGTGACCTTCGAAAAACAAAATATGTTGGTTTTTTTGGTAATTCTAGCAAGTGGCATAGTGATTATCTGCTTTTTTACTCCTTGGAAGTAGTATGATCGACTTAAAAACATAGTCTTACAAAATAGCCTATGAACATCTTTTGCCAAATAACTGCCCCAAAATTCTACCTAGAGTTAACTGTGAAAACTCATCCTAAAATTAATATTTAAAGATTAAGTGGTGGAGATAGTGACAAGAGATATTTGTGTGTATTTGTGCGATTTTAACATATTTTGGTCGAATTCTTCTTGTCAATATTTATATTTAAAAGAGACAATACCAGCAGATCCTATTCAATTCTCAGTTTTTCACATTGCAACGAAATATAGGTACTATTTTGGAAATGATTTTTTTTTTTTTTTGTAAAGTCATAAAAGAATGTGCCTAAGGGTAAAGGAACAGTTTGTATATCAAAACACCCTGGAGAGTTATCTAGGCAATGAAGATATAAGCTTCCAAATGTATACTTGAAGTCAAGAAATAAAAATGGCATTTACTTTGTAGTTGTCTAGCACAGCTTGTGCTGGCACAGAATGAAAGTCTGACTTCATTCTCCCACAGCCAACCACCTCGCCTCCACGGCTCCCAGAGTCTCTGCCAGCTGCATTGTAGTTCAGTCAATAAGTAACAAGAAGGCGAATTGACTCTAAACAACAGCGACCTTTTGCCTTCAGGAAAACAAATCTTTGTCACTTTTCTTAATTAATATGCGTGTATCAGTTTTAAGGAATGAAGCAAACTGTTCATGTTTAATGGTATATCAGATTTCTCCTAGATTGCGTTATTCAGAGTATCCGGTAGTATTTCAAAATGCATCTAAGAATTTCCGTTAGAACTTAGAAATATTAGCTGTTTTATATTTTTAAGTAGCAAAGTATCTCTTTTTATCTTATGCGTAATAGGTCAATTTTATAATCCAAATAAGGTTACAGAAGCTGTAGCCTCCTCCCTCCCAAATGCGCATATTAATAAATGTCACTTTTTAAAAAGAAATTAGGGAAATTATTGATATTCTAATGAAACTTAACAGTTATAAGAATGTTAATTGAAGAACACCTAAAATAGATTAAAAAGATAATCAGTTCTCCATCTGTTACACATTTATATGATACTCAGTTAAAATTCAGTTGCTGTAAATATGGAGTCATTCTAACTGGCATTCTGCATAAGAGTAATAAATAGTACGAATAACCATAGGTATTAAGTATTTATTAGGTCATGATACACTGTATTAAACAGTTTGTAAGCTCATGTTTATGTCCTCTAACAGGTGAAATTAACTAATATTATGTATCCTATATTAATATTCTTGCTTATATATAAGAAAGGAGAAGCTTAGCAATATTATCAAATGTAAGGTCAAAAATTAAAGCAGTCAAACTCCACGTTTTAGAAAGCGCCAAAGCTCTTGGCCTTAACAACCTATTACTCACTATGAGAAAGTTGCATAAAGATTTAACATCATGAGAGGAAAAAAAGCTATTCTATACAAGCTAGTATGCCATGGTTTTTAAAAATGTACATTATATTCTCTTTTACATTACATAGATTATTAGGGTTTTATTATCAATTTCATGAAAAAAATTGTCTTATTACAATTGAAAATAATCTTTTATCTGGTAGTATTAGATTTTTAATAAAACAATATTGAATATGAAGCTATTGGAAAATAGTATAATAAATTGTTCTACATATGTCATTTTTGCTTATGTTCATCACTCTTTCCAAGATATTACTTGATCTCCTATTTAAAAACAGTCCCTGAATTGCATAATAGGGCATACATAATGAGATATTAAGTCCCACAGATATGAGAAGGAATTTTTATGAACCTTGTAAAATCAGGAATTAAGAACAAGTCTATACCTTCCTAAGTATATTTGTGATGATTAGTATTAGCAAGTGGATTAAAGAATAGGATCTGTTTTCAGAGACTAGCAAGACCTCATCATTCTCCTGGGCTATTGATGAAAAGTTTTCCTCATCAGAAGAACAGAGAGTCTATTCCACGTTAAACTGTTTATTATAGTATTACAGTTTTAACTATAAAATAAGAAAATATTTTCCATGTGTTATATGATTAATAATTTTCAGGGCAAAGTGAAGGAGCCCAGTTTCTTACATGTAGTATCAGACGAACACTTATATTAACCCCATAAAATTAAAATATAATTTTGAAATGATAAACATTGACTTTCAAATTGAAAGTCAATTTTTTTTCCCTTTAAAAGGAAAAGGGTTTTTATTTGATTGGAAATACAAGATAAATTCTATTACTTTTAATATGTATTTACTGTTTCTAATTTAGAGTTTCTATACAATATTTTAGTTCTCTATTTCAATGAACCTGAAGATAGATATTCTTTAGGAGCATGAAAAAGTCCAGTTGGGATTTCCCTTCTCACAGTTTGACTGATTTTTAATGAATATGTATACCAAAATCGAACAAAATCATATATATATATATATATATATATATATATATATAATGGCATAATATATTAATAAAATATAATAAATATAAAACAAAAACAAAGCAAAATGGCATTTATCTGAAACATTAGACTGTAAAAATGATTATAAATGTTTAAAATACTAAACTAACAATAATCGTACCCAAAATAGGGGCAAGGAATGAGCAGGGCGCAATGTACTGCCCCCTTCCAATTATTCCTATCAGCAAGAAGAGGTGACGCAGAATTTAGCCTCGTAGGGTCAAGTACACTGAGCATTCTTCACTAAGCCAGGTTTCTCCAAACGGGCCGAAGTCCGACACACAGTGATGGAATGACCGCCTGCCGCCCTCGACTCCCGCGGAGGCCAACACAACTGTCCTGAGAAACACATTCCATTTCTGGCTCAGTAAATACTCAAGACTAAATTAAAGAAAAAATGAGCATTAGTAAGAAGTAAAAAATCCACAAGCAGTGGACACCAAGAGAGAGCCCCTAGTTCTTGTTGTCGGCAGTACGAGACGCACAGGAAACTGTGACCGACATAAGAACGGCCGCTCTCTGGGGCTCGTGACAGTAAATTCCTGGAACGTCCCACGTTCACCCACGCATGTCGCGACGTGCACACTGAGCTCTGATCTCTGTAAAAAGCTACACTGGGAGACGAAACATAGTGTTTTAAAGTTGGGAGGGACTTTTACGAGAGAATACAAATCAAATGAGATCCATGCCCACGTCACGTGGTTTTGAGAGTCAGCGTGTTTATTTTTCTTAAGGTTTTCAAAATAATTTTTCTAAGAACATCTTTAATTTTCATAATTGACTTGTTTTATGGAACATCTGAAATAATCTGAGATAGCCAATCTTTGAAGTCCTTGTGCAAATCCTACACTTAATCCTACCCCACTGTTTCCTTTAAGCCTCCATTCTTGCTCTCTTCGGCATGTTGTTTGCATCCTAGTTATGGCTTTGCCTACTTACCGTATTTCATATACTCTTCTTTACTGATACCATCTTATTTTTAGAATCTCTAATTCAAATGGTTAAAGATACTTTGGATGAAGATAATGAAGATCATTCATGGTGAGTCAATTGAGTGTATATTTACATTTGTTATTAAAGCAAGAACAGATATTCCTTTGAAATAATTACACATATATAAAATGTTAAAACTGCGTAAATTATACCAAAAATATCTATAATTACTATTTGACCCTTCTATTTCTATTGGATATCTATCTATATCTATATCTATATTTATATGTCTATAGATATATACATATATATATGTGTGTGTGTGTGTACAAATTTTGGAAAATGGAAACTTAATGTTCATATGTATATATTTTCTATTATTTTCAGGTTTTAGCTAGCAATATGTAATCAACAGCTTGCTATATCATTAAATGTGATACAAAAATTACTGTAAGATGTCTGGCATCCATTTTCCCAGAGTACCAATTTTCAGTTAACTACTTACTTACTGAACATCTATCTTATTAGTTCTCCAACACTTCAATACTTGAACAAGCATTCCTACAACTAAATCTTAGAGCAAATACAAGGTAGCTTACTTATAATACACCAATGCACAGTGCCTGTTCTAAAGAATGAACAAGTAAGGAATTTTTTATGCTCATTGAAAAATCCTTTTCTGTGAAGGCTATGTAAAGGGGAAAAAAAAAAGTTTTCCTCAGTTCTTGTCGGGTCCCTGGCTGGGTCTGAAAATTGACCATGACAGAGTAACAGGAGAAAAATCATACAAATTTATCTGACATAAGTTTTATGTGGCATGAGAAACCTTTGTAAGAAAATGTAAGCCTGAGGAAAGGTTAAACCTGGCGGTTTTTGTTATGGCAGATTTGATAAAGAGTGGACAGTTGTGGAAAATATGACAGGATGAAGGGTATGAGGAAAGTGTAGAAAACGAGGGGAAACTTAGCAAGGCTGGTTTCTTGAGATTCTTGTCTCTCGTCTTGGAGATAAGACTATTCCTTTCTCTGCTATAGGAAGGATATCTCACCCACGACCGCCTTAAGACTTAGACATTGTCTAACCATATGCATCGAACACACACACAGATATATTTATATATCTCATACATATGATATATAAACTATTATTATATAGATCTTCAGGGTTTTCTTTTCCCCAACAGCACGTTATCTAGCAATTACATGAAAAATAACCGCTGTGTTCTCACAGGAATAGAGTTGGTATCATTTGTGAAAGTGGATTTGACAGATGGGAGAAATGGAGAGACAAAAGGAAAAAAATTAAGTGCTCCATTTACAGAATTATAGAATTGGTGGAGGAAATGCAGCGGAATTTGGAGAAAGGTTAAAAAGAATTAAAGTGTTCGGGACAGCGGGGAGAATTAAGTCGAGCTCATCCAGGAGCATGGCGAGCTGCACCGGTGTTTTAGACTGTGCTCAGACTACAGAGCACCTTCGGTCTGCAGCCGAACATATTTGCACTGGATTCTGAAATGGAATCCAAGTAAAATATTTGTGGAAAGGAGTATATTGGTCACTTTTATGCTTTCAAATTATACTATGCAAAAGTGGAAATTTAGTATAAACGGGGGAAATGTGAGACTATTTTCACAGCCCGTGGGAGAGATGACCAGGGTCTGACATACGGGACGTTGTCTTTGAAATGAATATGAGGGCACTGTATCCAGACAATTCCCGAGAGAAAAGCAGAAATTAAATATGAGATGTGACAATGAGAAGAATTTGGTTATCATTTGTTTCTATAAAAATATTAAAAGATTGACACATATTCTTTATAAGAAATAATCATAAATTAAAGAAGTTATTTCCCTTATAGAAGGTTAAGACTGCTATTAGATAACCAACATGTTCATAAAGAGTACTTAAGTTTTTAAGTTATAATGAAAGACGATAGAAGAGTAATTATTGTTTTGTTTTTATATACAAACAGTTATGAAAACTACATATTATAAAATTCATCTCAGAAATTATAATTTCAAAAATTACTAGTCACTTTAATGTACTGTAACGAAGAAAAGTCAGATTTCTACACACAAGGTCCTTGTACACTTACTCTTAAAAATATGCCCATGTTATGATGAATATAACACAGTCCCACAATTGTCCATAATCTGTCATTATACAGTTTAGTTTATTGCAATATTGTTGTCATGTACAGATGTATAAAACTCAAAGCGATGTAATACTTTCAGTAATAATTACCAATTTTTGTGTAACATTTTAAACATTTTTGTTGCTGTCGATATTGTGTGTGATCACTGATATTTTTATCATTTGTTTGAACTAAGAATTGTGTGGTCATTAATAAATTAAGTCTGGGTGAACTTAAAACTATTCCGATTGAGCTGTGCAAAGAATAACAGTCTCTTTGAAATTCCGGATTTCATTATAATATACATGAAATGTAGTATTGTGTCTGGACATTATATCATGAAGCAACAATTGTCTAGAATAGGTGGCTGTATTGCACAGAGCTGCATGGACCCATTAACCTGATGACTACCTCTGAAACCAGAAAAATGTTTCTGAAAGTAGTCCTGTACCTTTGCACTCATTAAAGTTCAGAACGACATTTTCATATAGGTGACATTTTCTTGATATGTTTTTTTCTCCTTTCAGCTGAGTCAACTAAAATAATAAAAATGAAAAAGCAAAAGAAAAGACAAGTTTTTAGCAGTTTCTAAATGTGACCGATATTAGCTGAGGCATGTAATTTCGTCCTTTAGAAAATATTAGAATGTTGCAAATATTAGAATTGTTGAGCATTTTATCCATTGTCATATGTTAGAACATGCCTGATGTATAATGTAATTACATAAATAGTTCTAATTGAATTAATATGCTTATCAGATATTCCTTGAAAGTCTTACTTAATAAATTGCACTGAGAATCCTGCCCCAGAATACTTGCTAAACATCTACACAACCAGAGCAACTCCAATATAATTACCTCACAGCTTGCGATTTGTTAGAGGAAGAAGAGTAAAGATGTTTATCTGTGCAACTGCAAACAGCAGTATCAGAACTGTCCTGTTACCTAATCAAATGATGCTATTTTACTACTGAGAGGGCTAGGCTCATTTTCAGCCAACAGTACCATGCACCTTTGTTTAAAAATGGATAATCTGTACTTGAGTCTGTTAGAAACTTTAATTCCCAAGGGAAATCAGAAAATTATTCTCATTTATGCATTATTACACATACTGTATACGTAACAGGAAATAATTAGATTGCAAATTGAATGAAGATAAAAAATTATGTAGTAATGGAATTATGACAAAAAAAGAGTTCCTCACCAACTATCCCATTTTGAGTCACACTGTATCTTCTTTGTTTACTCTTCATGTATAAAGATCTAGCATTTCGTTTATTGAAAAATGAAGAAACGTATGTACAACGGAATATTACTCAGCCATTAAAAAAATGAAATCTTATCATTGTCAACGACATGGATAGACCTAGAGGTTATTACGCTGAGTGAAATAAGTCAGAGAGAGAAAGATAAATACCATATGATTTCACTTATATGCAGAATTTAAGGAACAAAAAGAACAAACTAATCAGAAACAGACCCACACATATAGTGGACAATTTGGTGATGGACAGAGGGGCGGGGGGTTGGAGGGCTGAGAGAAAGCGGTGAAGGGTTAAAGAAATACAAATTAGTTGATAGATGGTCACTGGGTTGGGGAGCACGGCATAGGGAATGCAGTTAGCATTAATATATTGGCGAGGAAAACCAGAGGAGAGAGGAGCAATTAGGGGGATCGTTTTATAAACTATATAAATGTCTAACCAACGTACTGTATACCTGAAACTAATTAAAATAAATTTTAAAAGATAGAGAAACACTGTAAAAGACTGCAATGCTGAGAAGTTCGTTTTGAGAACTTGGTAAACTGGCTCAAGCAGTTTTTTACTTTGTGCAATACCCAGTACAGTGTGGGCAGAGATCCTTCTTGCATTTGAACACACATCCTTTACCCTCCCATTCCCTTCTACTCTTAGATGTTTCTGCTCCTATACCCTACTGATTATACTTGCTTTCTCTTCCCTCATACTCTCCTCCTCCTCAAGGTTATAAAACTACTGGTCTTCATACTTCGCATCTGTCAAACATATTCAGAGACCAATTACTCATTTTGATTCATGAATACTGAAGTCTTAAACTCATCACTGCTCTATTGACCAGAATTACACACAAACATTCTCCTATGACTAAAAGGCTTATGAACCTAGACAGCCTTAATCTGTTAACCTGTTTTCCCAGAGAGTGAGTTTTCCCAACACGTGCAGTCTCCTGATATTATGCTCTACCAGTGTATTATATATTTGTGTATTCTCTCTCTCTCTATATAGGTAAAACTGTTGCATATTATGTAGTTCAGTGACAATGTTCATGCTAGAGATGGCATTCTAAATTTAAGAACATGGCAATTAAAAAATCCTCCTCGGATTCTGAGAACCTTATTTTCATCATCTGTAAAATGGGGATAACAACAGCCACTTTTTGAATTATTTCAAAGAATTAATTCGAAAATTCATGACAGTACAATAAATATTGTTAGTAATTTTTATTGTGATTAGTTATTGCTATTATACTATGTTTAGGAATATGTAATACTGTTTCATGAATGAATGATATTTTGTTTGTTTTGTTCTCTGTTTTAATCTCATAACCTAGAACATACTAGCAGACATTAAATTGTGATCAATTAAATAAACATTAATTGATCAATAAGTTAGTATATTTTAGATCGCCAGCACTAACACAGAAAATAATTTAAGAGAAGGCGGTTCTGGGGTGTAGCTACACTGATTAAAATTGCAGCCCTGTACCTTATTAGCTTGTCATCTTTGGTGATTTATAAACTAAATTCGTATTTCAATTTGTTTAATCTGGGACATGAGATGATATTATATTTCATATGGTTGCTTTGCAAGGTATTACATGATAACAATGAAAAATATCTAATAAACATGTCTATGAAGACATGATTTTGTTCTCAAATAAGTTAAATAAGTGATAAAAGTAGAAAATAGACTATAATTGAAATAAATTCATGTCATCGCTTTAAGATTACGCCTTCCTGGAAAAATTTCAAAGAACAAGCTGAAAAATTGAATAGCGGGAGAGGATGAGAATAGGCCTTATGAAGGTGATAGCATTTTAGATGAATTTTGAAGTAAAGTAGGAAGAAACAATAATGAGCATTTTAACAAAAATGTATAATAATGTGTTCAATGGCACATACTTTTGTTTGCATAAACACTGAAACAGTGGAATATTTATTATATCCTGGAAAGCAATTAACTGTTTTTCCAAGTAAACTGTGTGTGAGTGTATATTTGTGTGTGAGTGTTTTGCACAGTTGTTGGTTGTGGAGAGAGGGATGGTGAAGAATTTTGTAAGCCTGTTGGGATTATATCTCAGCAATATTTCTAAAGTAAGGGTAGATTAAACATAGTACGCAGGATATTTACCCAAAAGTATAGATGACATTTTAAATTTTATTTCGTGGTAATCTCATTCTAGTGATATGAGTAGTAGAGGAAGTGTGTGTCTTAAAATAAGTGGTTTTAATTTTTACTTTATATTTTAATTTAATTTCTGGAAGAAGTGGTGTCACTTGTCCAATGACACCTTTTTATCTGCCGTCTAATTATACTGTCATTTTCTCCAATTGTTTTAAACTCATAAAACGGCCAGTATATATTGTTTAATACACTTGATTAAATATACATGAATTTACTTGTATTTGTTAAAACATCATGCCTGGTTATTTTTTTAATTTACTCTTTACCTATTACATAATGTCCACTATTTTGTGTCTGTTGCAATTTTATTGAATAGTTTTTCTAAAGAGCCTGTAGTTTTGGAACCTACTTTAAAAGTATTTGTATTGTAGTTGCCCTTCTTCCGGTGAAGTGATTTGAAAATCATTTAGCCTCGTTTACTCTCTTAATTTTTGATTGCATTAAAAGTGTATAATTAAACTGTTCTCTCATTTTCAATGTAATTAGAAAAATGTACGGTGAAGTTTTTTGCATCGAGTTGGGGAGCAAGGGATTAAGGAGCCAAACAAACATGCAAGTGTTTTGAAGTATTGGAATGTTAGAAAAAACAGAGTTGCTAATAATGTTAACTCACTAGTGGTGAATAAATACAGTATGGTACTTAAGTTAAAAACTACGAAAAAGTTTAAAAAGTAGAAAGTACAATCTTCAAATCAGAAGAACACATTTTACCCAAAGAAAATCTAAGAAGAAAGATAGCACTCAAAAATTAGATGTTGTAAATAAAAAGCAGAAAAAATGATTAAAGTAAGTGCTAGAAATATCATAATTCCATTAATAGTTTAAATGTATGCATTAAAAGATAAGGCCACAGATTTTACATAAGTTCTCACATTGACAGGTTAGCATTTGTAGTCAAAAGAGAATGCAGAAAGGGTTGTAAATGATTTTAAAAAGCAAAGGTAAGCCAAAATAAAGCTGAAGTAGCGAATTCATAGTCTTCAAATTATACGTTAAAACAGTCATAAAAAGTCTCATAAAAATAGAACTTCATATATTAGTAAAAGAAAAGAAGAGCAAGACCACAGAATAAAAATGAGTATACGTAAAGCATGATGAGAAGAAAACACGATGATGACTAGTCTCAAGTGAACCTCTAAGAGGTGGCTAATAAACTCAGCTGAACTTCAGACCTCAGCAATGACACTGCGTTTCTTCTTCTGTAATGTCAAAGAAATGGACTTTACAGATAGAACTTACACATACACTTTTGGATAAGAAATTATTTGAATAAAAATTGCTTTTCTTGTAAGTGGTTATATTTTGAAAATGCCTATTCACTAACTATATTAATATTTTGGTTTCTACTTCATATGTTCTGTAACATCCTGTTTTATTATTCACTACGGTGATTAATCTGGTGGTCAAGCCTGATTATTAGAGTTAGAGCTACGTTTGAATCTCCTATTTAATGCTTAATAATACATTTGCTCAATACATTTTGGCCTCCCTAGGTTGTCTCACTTGTAAAAAAGACAATCAAAATATGGCTATTATTTATTAGTCTAGAATATGTCTAAAAATTATAGTATTTATTGTGAAGACTGTATGCAAATTACTTAGCACCAGTTTTGGTACATGCTAAGGATTTAATAAATATTTTACTCCAAGATAAGAAAAACTATCATTTAAGGAGCCTATTCTGTAAAGAGTTTTAATTTAGATGAATTAATTGCTAACACTCCTTGATACTATGACAACTAAATGTCCAACTAATTTATGATGTTATAAATATAGCTTTCAACAAATTATGAGTGGCAATAATAATATTAGATGTCAGGATCACAAATAATAAAGATACTCTAGGTTATGACTATAATGCCTAATCAGAAGTATGTGTTTCTAAATGCTTGACATTTAAAGGAGATTAAATCTCATTTTGAGTTTATAGCTATGGATGCACATTGATGGTCAACTTCTAATGGCACAGCTTCTAAGACATTGAAAACAATCATATTTTCAAAGAGAATCATATTGATAGCTGTGTTTACATTTGACACATTGTATAAAGAACCTTGCCTTTCACCAAATATGAACAACAAATTTACTGAAATTTGTATTTCTTTACTAGAATATTTAAAGAACTGAAGATTTATCCTAAAGGAAGAAAATTGTGAAAAAATACCACTTCTGGCAACAATTTATAATTGATAAAAATAGCCAAGGATTGCATTTGATGTCTAAACAGCATTACCTAATAACCTGATAAGAGTTGCTTAACCACCAAGTAAAGCCTATTTTTGTCTTATATCTTTGTTGTATGATACAAAATGTTGATAACATATTTAATTAAGATTGTATTTCTAAGGATTTCAAAATGTACACATTTAGAAAGATTCTAAAAAATAGACCCTTACTTAAAGTATATAAAATGCCCTATGAATATTTAGTGGTTACAGGAAAAATTGAAAGAGTATAGTTTTAAATGCAATAATAAAAGTTTAGATTGATGACGTATCTTGTACTATTTATGAACAACATCTTGATGGGAGAGAGAGCTGAATTACTGCAATGTCTCTGGCCTTATTTTATACTTTAATTTATCAGCATTTATTTTGGAAGTGCAGGACAGCCTGTTGCTAAGGTGATACTATAAGTAAAGTGCATTTAATGAAGTAATAGTGACTCATTTTTTTATATATTTAATTATATAGAGTTTTGCCAACATCATAATAATTTCTTTTCCAGGAAATTTCAAATATTTTTCACTAAAATTTAGTTATTTATAACAGTAATATTTTTTGCCCATTGATTCTTTAATTCTGTATTACAATCACATTTCTTTGTGAGCAGAATCATAACTGGTGGATTTTGTCTTTCTGCATACAATTCTAAAGTTAGGTTTTATCTATAATAAATGCAGAACTAACTCTAAGATCATTCTCATGACTATTTCAGTTTCTATTTAGTTTCCTTTCTTTTACATACTTTTCTTGGAAAAGTCTGTAAATACAGACAGTTATGAGGAAAAAGAAAAAGTAAATGTGATCTTTTCTTTTCTTTTTTTTTTTTCTGTATTTTGAGAGTCATTTGTAGAACATCCATTGGAAGATAAAAGCTTTTCTCTGTACTATAACGTTAGTCTTGCATCTCTGGTCAGAATTTTTCTTAAGAAAAAATGTCCAGCTCTTATATTTCCATAGAATTTCTAGACCACATTGTAAAAATAAATAAATAAATAAATAAATATGAGCTATTTGTGTCTTCTCTGAATAGTAAGAATAAAATCATGATGAGGCTAGAAGTTCAGCCCAGAGGGAAATCACTGTTTTGCATACCACTCTGCATTCCTTATGTATTCACATTGTACTTTTTCACAGTCATAAAATAAAAAGTAACTTCTAAAGAAAAGACATAATCTAACAGGAAATCTTGGTGAGACCGTGTAGCATACACCTAAATGTACACCTGGTACCTAAACACTAAATCAATCCTTTATTACATGAAAGGAAATTGGGAACATAGTCTCTCAACGCACATAAGATGCAAAATTCAAATTTGTGGGACTGTTCATATTCAAGAGAGAGAGCAGATAATGATTGCAAAAAAAAAAATGAGTGTTATTGCACAAAGACATATATCTCGACCTAATTTAGTAATGTTCTTCTTGTTGTTTTAAACCACTATTTTGCATCAACCTATTCAAACAAACTGACTCTACTTTGATCATAGCAAATGGGATAATTTCAAAACATAATAATACATGAATAGTAAACTAACCAAATTTTTACTCATTATAAAATCACTAATTATTTTACCAAAATCATAAGCGCTTCAAAGCCCTTAGTATGTTTATCATCACCAAGCTGAAAGTTTTCGTTATAATCAAACTATAATTAAAATTTCTGTTTCTAGATGTAATTTTAGAAGTGGAGAATAAATAAAACAGAATTATTAAATAAAATGTATTACATTTAGTTTATCTTATTTTAAAAGTTTGATAGAAACAAAATGCAATTATCATTTAATGTTTTTTTTTTTCTGGTAACGATGATTTTTCTGTTAAGCTAATATCACACTTCAAATTAAATTTTACAATACGGATTCTTCTAATTAAAATATGATTTGTGGAGAGCCATGCAGTAACCCTAGGAAACCAGCTCCTAAATTAGACTTTGCATAGTAAGAAAGGAAAACTATGTTTAATTGTACAAGCAGCTTAGTATTCTATACAAGTAATTAACAACAAGGCAATTGGTAGCGGAAGTCTCATAGCATCACACCATTTAACTTGTTCCTTATCCATTCACTTTCTAACATACTCAAGACAGTTTTCAGCTTCTGCACTCTTGACTCTATTAATTGAAATCTGAATCTTCTAGACATTCAACCCAGGGTTTGACAGAGTGTGAGAACTTCCCAAATGTTTGTTAAAGTTAATTAAAATATGAAGTCAAGAGATATTTGACTTCTGCAACATTTTAAATCAGTTATGGGCCTATAAATTCAAGTTTAACCCAGAGAAGGCAGAAACATCCCCATTCTGACTGCTTCCTTGGAAAACTGAATTCTACCACTTTCTTGGAAAAGTGAATTCTTAAATTATCACTCAGCTCTTTCTCTTAATCCAACTTTGATTAAAGAAAGTCAATGAAGCACCTCCTGAGAATTTCAGCCACTTATAAGTACACTAAAAAGTCTCATAATAGACAAAAATAATCATTGTATACATGTAAATACAAAAATACCCTTTTGTTTCTTAGCCAGGTATATCGGGCAGCTTGAGACTAGTATCCAATAACAGTTTTGTACTCAAGTTTGAGTTATGAGGAAACACGAAAAGTGATTTATAAATGATGGAGATCCCACAATTGATATGACATAAACTTTGTTGAAGTACTAGAATGTACATAACAGTAGGAATTATATAAATTATAAAAATCTTCCTTTATATCCTATAATAGGTACTTTTATTCTTCTTTCTCAGAAATAGCCAAGAACACTATCATAGATATTTCTATCACATTATAGGTAACCAAAGATACAATTTATAGGCCCAATCGATTTGAAGATTGTTAAATGTTGAACACCTTCTTCCTTCTTCTGGTTAAATATACTATTTATAGTTTCAAAAAAAATCTACATTTTGAAAGCACTTTTAGATTCACAGAAAAATTGAGTGGAAGGCACAGAGATTTCCCATATGCCCTCTGTCCTCACATGCATAACCACTGCCATTGTCAACATCCCCCCATTTGTTAGAGTTGATGAACCTGTATTGATGCAGCGTAATTACTTCAAGTCTGTAGCTTACATTACAATTCAGTCATGGTGATGTATATTCTATTGGGTTGGACAAATGCATAATGACATGAATTCATCAACGCAATATTATACAGAATATTTTCACTACCACAAAAATCCTCTGGCCTCTGCTTGTTCTTCTTTCTCACCCCCACTATTCTCAACCGCTGACCTTTTCACTGTCTCCATAGTTTTACCTTTACCAGAAATGGCATGTAGTTGGAATCATACAATATGAAGCCCTTTAAGGTTGGCTTCCTTCACTCATATGCATTTAAGATCCTCCATGTCTTTCATTGCTGATAACTCATTTCTTTTTAGTGCTGAATAATAGTCATTTGTCTGGAAGGACCCACGGTTGATTTATCCATTCACTTAAAGTCATTTGTTTGCCTCCAAGTTTTTGGTGACTTTGAATAAAGCTGCTATAAATATCCATGTGCGAGTTTTGTGTGAACACAAGTTTCAACTCCTTTGGTAAATATCAAGAAGCATGTTTTTCTGGGTCATACGGTAAGAGCATGTTTCGTTTTGTAAGAAACAGCCACACTGTCTTCCAAAGTGGTTGTGACATTTTCATTCCCATCAGGGATGACTGAGAGTTCCTGTTGCTCCACATTCTCAGGCGATGCCATCAGTTTCATTTTCATTAACTTCTAAATACACAATTCTTTCCCTTGTGACTTTGTCTTTGAAACATGAACACATTTCAATGTATATTATTTATTTTCTTATGTTCAGTGATATCCCAGATCTCTTTCTGATATTGACATTCAGCTCAATTCCAATCTAATTGCAACATATCTGGTGTGATTTCGATATTTTGGAAAAATATATGTTCATATTTATTTAATGCGCCTGGACATGTTTCATTTTAGTAAATGCTCCTTGTGCACTTAAAAAAAAATTGTTTCCTGCTACTTGTTGGATGAAATGCTCTACAGATGCCAATGAGGTCAACTTGATTAATAACGTTGCTCACATCTTGTATATTCTTGCTGAGTTTCTGACAGATTGTTCTACTGAGAAGTGTTGAAATATCCAACTAGAATTGTGTTTTTCTTTGATACTCATTTCACTGTCACACGTTTTTTGCTTTATAAATATTGTAGCTCTATTATTAGATGTATATGCATTTTAGGATTATTAGATATTAATGATGTATTTATTCCTTATAAAAAGTCTTTTTTTACCCATGGCATTCTAATGTCTACCTCTGATTTATCTGTCTTTACTTAAGAACCAGATGGTTCATCTTTTTTCCATTTTTTTTAACCTCTATATAGGTGATTCACTGGAGACAGCGTATGGATGGGCTTTTTAAATTAAATCTCACAGTTCTGTTTTTAAGTTTTGTAATGTATACCATATGATTTAATGTAACTATTAATATACTTGATTTAAATTTATCTAACATTTTCTAGGTGTTTATTACTATTTATGCCATTTCTTTATTTTATTTTTTACTTTTTCTATGCTCTTGAATTATGTTTTTCTTTTTTTATGTTACTATTTTATGTCCTATTTTATGTTACTATTGGCTGAGTCGTTATACCTAGGATTTACAATTTATATCTTTTATCACAATTTTATTCAAATAATAGCATAACACTTCATGTAATGCAAGAACATTAAAACTATTTTTACTCCCTCTATTTTTCATGCTACTGTCATGCATTTTACTTTTGCATATATTATAAACCCCATAATGTCACTTATTTTGCTTTATACTCTCAACTGGCATTTATTACAAATAAAATTTTAAAATTATCCAACCTTTTCATTTTTTTTTCCTTGAGATACAAGCTCCTGTCTTGTATTATAAAGCTTTCTGTCTAAATGCCTTTAATATATCTCATGGGATAATGTGATAGAAATGAAGTCTTTCAGGCTTTTTTTTTTTCCCAAGAAAATGTATTTTGTCTTAATTTTTGAGAGAGATGTTTTCCATATATTAAATTCCATTTTCTTTTTTGAACTTTTAAGGTATTATTTCATTATCTTTTGAGCTTGCATTGTTTCTGGTAAGAAGAATACAATAATTCTTATTTTTATTGTTTTCATTTTCATATAGTGTATCCTATTTTTCTTGCAAGAACTGTAGTTTCTATTCATTGCTTTGTTCTTTCTAAATTTTTGTACAGACTTTTTTCATTGGTGTAGTCTTCTAAGCACAAGATTACTAAATAAGATTTATCTCTGCCTTTATCTACTTTCTCACTCCGTTCCTGAAATTCTGCTATGGGTTATTATTTAGCATTTAAGTGTATTTCTATTGCATGTTTAATATCTGGAAAATATCTTCAGAAGTATACCTAATGTATATTTATTACAGTGACTCCTACTAGTTTAAATTTTACATAAAGCACCATGAGAGTGTAGAAAATTTCACTCTTCCAGACCAGCCTCCTAAACCCGTGACTTCCCCACCCCAGAACATAACAAATGCTCCACACAGTAATCTTGTCATGTGTTGAAGCATTTCTAGATTCTAATCTGTCACCAGAACTTCCACTGTTCTTAAAATCTTTGCTGATATTTCTTTCCACTAGCATAGCTCCTTCTGCCTATGGTAATTCTCCACCTCAGGAAAAAAAAAATATATAGCTTCTAATAGAAATTCTACTTATAAGTTCTTTCTCTGTAATTTTAGTTCATACAGTCTTTATTCTACAGCTGTTATCTTTAAAACAGGTAAAATTTAATAAAACAAAAGAATGCACAGATGAAAATCTAAACAGGTATAGTGAGTTTAGAGAGCAACAGAAATAAACATATTTATCAGAGTTGAATTCAGAGTCAACAGTACAGAGCCAAAGAAAGATAGTTATAGGACAGCTAAAAATCTAATCTAATGATAATTATAGGACAGAAGAGCCATCTGATTTTGGGAGAGTACATACAGCTTTTTCAGATAAATGTTATTAAAAGGATTCTATTTGAATTTATTTTCAAAGTCTTAAGCTGAAGAAAACAACAACAACAACAACAACAACAACAACAACAACAACAACAACAACAAAACAGCCTGAGTTTTAGAAGCCGGCCACCAGGAAATTTCTTAGGTTGGCACAGGTAAAGTGGACTTCACAAAGCTGTAGTTTTAACAGTGTAGGTTTGGTAGTAATTCTGCTATCACTTGTCATTTTACATGAGAATACAACGACTGATAGAATACAACGATGAAATTTCAGATGTAATTCTTTTGGAAAGAAAATTACATGTTTACGATCTTAAAGTAGGCTTACTGGTCGATTAAGGAAATCATGAACAGTAGTAAAATTCCCCTATAATAGTGGGACAGTGAGATGGAAAATACCCTTAATATTGGCATAACTAAGTCTATATATGAATTTTGGAGCCTGAAACAATATCAGTTTTCCACTTGGCATATATTGCCAGAGGTAGGTTCAAGCCTCTGAGAAGATGTCTAATTGAAAACAGATCAAAGTAATATGTTTGAGTTCTTTTTTGTTGCCTATGACATCATTATTTTCTCTTATATTCTAGTGGACATTTAAAAATAAAGGATATCCATTACAGAATGTAAAGTTTATATTACATTTATTCATCTAACCATTTTATTTAGTTAGTTGATATGTAATATCTAGCATAACCTTATTTAAATATTTTAATAATTGTCATACACCTATAGATAGAGTAGCAATTTATATTATATTCACTATTTATAATATTAGACAGAATACTCTAATAACAGAACTCAGTACAACTATACCATTTACAGTCCAAAGTCAACAGACTTCATAGTGTCAGATCTGCTGTAAAGACAAGGTTATTCCTGGTTCCAAACTTTGACATGTTTAGATTACAACTACTGACTGATCCAACCATACCTGACCAAATACAGGTAGCCACTGCACTATTGAAGGTGACTGTCTTCTGAAGTGGCCCACCCATAGTCTCTCCTAAATTCATTCTTTTTTTATAAGTCAAACTCTTTTACTTTTTCATCTTTCCAGGAACTATCATCAACAAAAAAAAAAGTCAAAAGCAACAAAAGATAGAACACTATCTACTGAATATATGAAATCATTAGCTTTATCAGTTTTTAACTTAGTTTATTAGGCAAACTTTGAAGAATGGCATTCTATTTATTATTCCTCATGTAAACATGTTGTATGACACTAGTTAAATGAAGTTAGAAATAAATATGTTCTTTAATCCATCCCTATGAATTAGATAGATAATTTTTTTTTTCCATTCTGGTGTGTTTCTTAACCATTTCTTCCATTGAAAGCTTTTCTCTTTTTAAAAATTTTTCTTTTTTTTTTTTCTTTCATTACATTTGTTGGCTCAGTTTTGTTTTCCTAAATATCTTTATCGGTATTTAGTTTAAGACATTATGATATAAACCTGCTACCTCCTTATGCAATAATCAAAACATGATTTTTACTGGAATTTTTTATAATCATTCTCTCTAGTATCTTAAAATTTTCTTAAAATTTTACTTAGTTGCAAATAAAATTAATCAATTTTCTAGAAATATTTACCCATCAATGATACAAATGGGGGTATTTTTCTAATTTTCTACATAAAACCCTTTAAATATGTCTACCATCAAAAAGAGAATTGCAAAGTGATGTGTTTCATGTCATCCTGAATATCTGAACCCTAGTCTATAATCTTCTTTCAAGAAAACAATGGCAAATTATCTAATTTAAGTTGTCTGTGATGTTTCTAATTATCTCAAAAAAAAAAAAAACTGAGACAACTATTCAGCCAAGAAGATAATGTGAGTTAATAAAATTCTTCAAAGTTCAATTCACTGCTTACTAAAATATTCATAAATGTAACTATCTCGTCAGGTCAATGTTAGCTGTGGTGATTTAAAAGGTGCTATTTTAAATGTTGTTGTCAATATCCTCTTGAGGAATGATATGAATTTACTTGGGAATATAACTTGACAAGCTCATGGGAGTTGAAAACTACTTCCGACACGGGATCAGCAGGTTCAAGGTATTTGAGGGAGAGAAAAGTGCCCTCCCTTTATCATGTGAAATGATAAGAAGAGTCAAACCCAATTTTTTTTTTTTTAATTTCAAGTTGGGTATTAGTCGGGATTCTCTGTGAAGCAGATAGCATGTCAATGTAGATCCTGTCACGGAGATAAGTCACACCATATTTTTAAGGGAGGACGTTTAATATAAAGAATTTTTAGCTTGACAGGGAATCAGAGAGAGAAGTCGTATAGAGAAGTTAAAAACATAAAGATAGTAGTAAATATAAGTAACAGCCATTACCCCAGAGCTGAGGTAGAGCATCCAAGACATGTCCCTCTCCCAGGGCTGAGATCCTGACTTCGTTGGAGAGACCAAAGTCACAGTTTTCTCCGTGATAGAGAAGTTGCCAAGGCGCTGTACTAGGAGAACTAATCTGCCTTCTGGAATTCGTTAGAAATCCCTCCTTTAAGGTGGCAGCAGTTGATGGAAATGTGGGCACAAGCATAGCCATGGATTTCAGAATAGAAATAGAGCTAGAAGCAGAAAGAGGAAAGAAACGGGGTGACAGAGAGAAACAGTTGTTGAAAGTCGTCATTTCTAGAACCGTGTGAAGAAGAGAGACAAGGTTTATTAAGGAATCCAAGAGAGAAAGAAATCTACAAGAATATTTGCAGAGTAAAAAATCTTTATATATAAAAATGTGCTAAGGACAGGGCACAGCTATGAAAGATTGTCTACTATGATGTTAATTAAAGAAATAAAATTAAAACTGTTTTGAATTAATCAGATTGGCAACAGCCAGGAAGATCTATAACCTATGTGTATGTTCATAAAGTTAGAGAATGAAGTCCAGGGTGTTAGAGAATGTGAACTGATAAAACCTCAATGGTAGTTAACTGAAAATATCTGTCAAAATTGTTAATTTTTACATATATGCAAAATGTTGTATCTCATATTTAATAAACTGCATTTGTCATAAAAATATTGAAAAACCTGGATGCCAAGTAACAGGTCAGATTAATAAATTAAATTATATACTTTGGAATTCTATAGAGCTGTTTAAAAGTTTGGAGTAGCTCTGTAGAGACAGCTAGAAACGGTTATCCAGATACATCATGATGTCAGAAAATGGTAACTACGTTAGTTTTATATTGCTACCATACCAAGTCACCACAAACTTAGTGGCTTAAAATAACACAAATTGATTATATCTGATCCCTTAGACATGAGTACGTGGTTCTTACAGAGGGACTGATATGAGACGAAGAGAAGGCTGTCACAAGGAATACTTTAAGAAGAGAAAAATACATTGGCAAAGTTATGAAAACCTCTAAGAATGGTTACACACAATAAGAAATAATAGAATCGGCTCCCCAACGCAGGCATGGCATCTTTTGTCCCTGAAGGCCTCATCTATCCATAAAGAGATAAAGATTCAGGAACTTCAATTTGCCATTTTTGTGAGGGTTTTATGCTCCTCTGGCACTTCCAAATTCTTCTGAGAACTGTATGCTTAAGGCCCCCCAGGGCTTGCATCTGGGGACAAGGCCATGATAGCCCTTTAGTCTTCCTGTTACGAGTAAAACCAAGGTCATTTTTCCCATACTATCTTTCGACCAACCTTGATTTCAAACCCTTCTGAAAGGCTGATCCTCAGAAGGGAAGAAGGGAACTATGCTAATAATTGGGTACTTATCTTTGAAATACAAGAGCCTATTTAATCAGGTTCTGAGGTCGATTTTCTATTGTGTTAATTATACGTGACTGTCACTGAAGTGTGCAGTCTCATCAAAGAGGCCCTTTATTTTTATGTAAATGGAGGAAATAGTGTTCAAATGAGGAAAGCACTTTAGAGTAACACTTAATACTTGTAGGACTATGTTTTAAAAAGCAGAAAGTGAGCATAATTTGTGTGGGGGTTATATATATATATTTTTTTACTTTTTTGAATTTCTAGTGTGAAAGAAGCACTCAAGTAAAAACCAAAACAAAAAAAATATACGATAATTTTTAAAAGAACATAATATAAATTGCTACGCATGAAACTGATGCCCGAAAATAAGTAAAAGACATTTTAAAGATTTCTAGAAATGTTTTAAAGGCACATTAAATGAGTTCTTTGGCTTAAAATAATGTTCATAAGGAGGAAGATCGATAAAAATTATTTTACTAGGCATGATAAAGAAGGATGAGAGAAAAAAAAATGGAGGGAGAACAGAATGAAGGAAGCCAAGGAGGCTGACTCCAGAGAGTTCATTCCAGATACCAGTGTCCGTAAGTCTCTAGGTCCGTTTAATAAACCAGACGGTGCTTGCAGAATAGAGATGGGAGAGTTAGAGGCTTCCTGCGGTTGCTACCATCTGGTTCCCTCACTGTCCACGTCTGTCACGTCAACATCCAATTCCCTACATTAATTTCCCATTCTGACAGGTGGCACAACTATGATTCCAGAGATCTCTGCCATATCTCTAGGCTTCTTTCAGAGAGCAAGGAGAAAGTTCTTATTTAACATTTTCATTTGGATGATCATATAAAACACATGATTCATCTGAGCTCGAAGATAAAAATCTATCCGGAATTAAAACAGTGCAGAAGTCGTACCGACGTGATTCAGCACAAATATATGTACTTATATTTGTGATATTTTCGGCGACAAATATGCTATGTTTTCCCTGGATAGCAAAGAAAGAACAAAAGCAGAAAATACATAAATGTTGTTTTCATATCAAGTGAAATCCAAATGATATAATGGCACATTAAATTCTCCAATAAAATGAGAATAGCAAAAGAAAAAGCAGCAACAAAAACACACTGACTTTCTCTAAGGCAAAATAATAGAAATCACCATTTTAATTCTCAAAAATTGTGGCTTTCTTTAAATATTTTAAGAACTTATAATATTTTTTTAATAATTTTCAAACTACGAAAACAGACTATTAAAAATGAATGAACCTGTTGATACTAAGTACTTCAATGTACTTTTTCTTTAATAGTTTCGCTTTTTAAAAAAATAAAATAAAGCCATGTTCTACCTGCAATGATTTCATTATACTACTTCCTTTCTTTTATCCAGCATTTTCACAGCCGCGCAAGCAAATTGGAGATAGAGTCGCTAATAGTAGAAAAATACGACTACATTGATTGTATGGGATTTATATATCAGCTTTGGAATTTCACTCAGCCTATCTAGTATAAAATGTTTATAAACAGCAATGCATGTTTTCAGTTAATTATGTTTTTAGTTACACTAAACAACTGAAGACACTATATATTGTATATAAAACTAGGAAAATTTTATTTAATATATGTAAATGTATAGATAATAATTAGTAATCATTGAACCTTTTGCCATTTAGAAAAAAGAATGTATGGCTCACTGTCCGCAATAATTTAATTTTACATAAACACTTTTTGGGGCTGAAGCAAATCTGATCGGCTTTCAATGTGAAAATTAAATATAAAAACTACTTTAGAGTTATTTGTAAACAGAACTTGTCTGTAATCCTAACATACCAAATGTATAAGATGATCAGTATTTAATCATTTTTCTCCGTGTGGTAAATTTCAAAGCACAAAACAACACAAAGCGGAAAAAAACATCACATGCTGCACAAAAATATTGCATTTCTCTCCGGATCTTCTGGCCATCCTTGTTGTGTGAGCAGACAACTCTGCAGAGACCATGTGGATTCTGTTTCCCTGATGTTGGTGGTATGCTCTGGGGGAAACATCTTCCAGACAGGTGAAGAGGTGTGACGTTGCTGCCTGGCTTGGGACGCTTTGCCAGCATCCTTTCCATCAATGTCAGTCTGAAGTTTACATGGCTGATCGTGTGCTCAGGACTGTCCTTCTTGAACAGGATGTAGGAGTTCAGCACTGTGATGTTTAGAAGGCGGCGAAAGAATGTCTTATACCAAAGCTTGTGCCTTTTGTACTCAGTTGGAAAAGTGAACATCTGATCGACTGAGTCCACTGCTCCCATAGTCTCGTGATAATCCACAATGACACATGGCACCTTAGTTTTCTTTCTATTTCTGTTATCTGCTTCAGTCGCTGGACCGTTGACAACATTGCCACCTCCTTCTCGTCACACCATTTCAGTTCCGTAACAGTTCCACAGAATCTGGCTATAGTCTTCTCCTTTGCAATCCTTTTTCTTTTTTTTTTCAGATCACGTAGCATGTTTTCTGTTCAAATGAGCTGTCCCAACTGCACCAGTCCTGTTTTGATGTAATTCTCTAAAAAGCATGAGAGATGCATAGCAAACTTTGGGGGTAAGGTTAGGACTGTAATCCATGGTAATCTCCGGGTAAATGGGAAAAGGGTTAAATTTTATTGAAAATTATAGGACATATATATATATATATAATTTATATATATTAATATATATGTGGAATATATATAATATATATTAATATATAATAAAATATATATAATATTATTTTATTAAAATTATAGGACATATATAACATATATTAATATATGGAAATATTAATATTTATGGAAATATATATTAATATATATGGAAATATACTAATATATATGGAAACGTATATTAAAATATATTAATAAATATATAATAAAAATATATAATATATATTAATATATAGATATATGGAAAAAGTACATATAAAGATATAAGTACATTTTAGAGGTTAATTATTGTTAAGCAACCTATCTACCTTCAAGGCCCAAAAGTGAAAGATCAGCATGACGTACAAGCCCTGTGCATGACCTTCCTGCTCCATCCTCTCTCAGCTATTCCCTAAACAAGTCAGCACAGGTTGACCACTATACTCTAAATCCCCACACCTATGATGCAGAGTCATTCAGCAATCAAGGTTCCTTCTACATAGTCTGCCATCCCCAGAAATGTTGGAATCCTTCAATGAATTATCCTTCATTTGGCTGGTAGACAAGACACTTGGTGTACTTAAAGCACAGTTCAATAGGTTTCACTAGTAAAAACATACTCCATTGGACAGAAGTATAAAATGGTGCCAATCAATTACCTGTGAGCATTAGAATCATAGTCTCACCTTACTTAAGAGAAAAAGAAAAAAATATTTGGTGAAACCCCGGACTATCTGTCATTATTTTCTTGTCCTTACTTCCAATGTGCTGAAATGAGTATTAATCAGCTTTATTATACTTCCCATTTGTTTCACTGTGGTGTAGTGTGCCACTGTCTGAGTATCACAGAACATACTTACCTATTCTGCTGTTATTGAACATTTTGTTTGGGTCTATGTTTTGATTTTTTTTTTATTATTATCAGCAATGCTTGAATAAATATTTTATATAACTTCTGCTGTACCTATGCAAGAGTTTCCCAAGAGTGTAAGGCTAGTGGTAAAACTATTTGGTTACCGGTCCTGCACATGTTGATTTGTTGGTTAGCATCAAAATATCTCCAAAATGGATGTGTCTCAGCAATAGGTGAGCCCTCACCAATGTCTTACATTGCTGGACTGTTATTTTTTTTTTCACTCTAGTGGGTACAAAATTATATTGCCTTTATTCACTAGTCCAACAAATATTTAATGAATGTATACTATATACCAAGCACTATTGAGTTTAGAATATATCGATGAACAAAACAGACAAAGAACCATCCTACATGACTCTAAAATTCACAGAAAGAATAATAACCATAGATAAAATGAGCGGTTGCTATAGGAAGAAAAACAAAAACAAACCATAAATGATAGAAAAACAAACCATAAATGATAGAAAAGAAAAGAAACAAAGAGCAAAAGTACTAGAGAGTGTGGATTTCGATTTTAAGTGGTTTTGCCACTATGGGACTGTTGAGAAGATAAGTTTAGGAGACAGGGAATTAAGTCACAGGAATATCTGGAGAACACCTTTCCTTACATGTCCCTTAGTTTTTGTTTCTAAATGAAGAGCATGGTTTTCAATATCTATTTAAAAATGTTTATTGCTCACATATTGTAACAAATAGATGTATATATTCAGTGTTTTTACTAAATCCACACATGAATTCCAATAGTCTGCACATTAATTATCGAAGTATATAAAATAGTGTCATCTCCGAATAATTTATTTTCTCCAACATTTACAGTCCTTATACTTTCAAACAATAACAAACTTCACAAAAGTGAACACTCTTATTTCCAAACGCAGGGAGAGAGCATTTAATATTTTGTCACAGTTTTTCTATCCTTTTTTCCTTCCTTTCTCTCTCCCTTCCTCCTTCCTTCCTTCCCTCCAACCCTCCCTCCTTCATTCCTTCCTATTTTGTAGGTATGTTTCATCAGATTAAGAAAGTTTCCTTCTATTCCTAGTTTGAGGAGAGGTTTTATTTGTTTTTTATTCATAAATCAGTATTGATTTTATGAAATGTTTTCTGCATTTATTAGATCATAATATAATGCATTTCTTTTGTAAATGTATTAAACAACATTGATTGACTTTCAAATCTTGAACAACTTTGCATTCTGGAATACATCCAGGTCATAATGGATTTTTCTTTTTATGCAATGTTGCTTTTGATTTGTTAATATTTTATTTAGTGTATTTTCATTAGGCTCATGAGGGTTATTACCTAGTAATTTTCCTTGTAACGTCTTTGTCATATTTTGCTATTAGGCTTCAGCTGGCCTTACGAAACACACTGAAAAGTGTTGCTTCTTTTTTCCTTCACTGAAGAGTTTGTTTAAAACATATTTTTTCCTTCTTAAGTTTTTGGAAGAATGTGTAAAGGAAGCCTTCTGTGCTTAGTTTTTTGTTACTAGAAAGTTTTTTAAATAACATATTATGTTTTAAATAAAGAATGATTCAGATTTTCAATTTCCCTTCTGACAGTTTTGGAAAGTTGTGTTTTTCAAAGAATTTTCTTACTTAAATAAATTTTCCAAATTTATGAACATATATAGTCTTATCTATTAAATATAAATTCTGCTCTGTTATCATTTTTTCTATTTTTATTTGATAATTATTTTTTCTTTTTTTCTTTGATTTTTTTCTTTCCATTTTATTAGTGTTAACAAAATTTTAACTTTGTTGCTTTTTCCAACTGAACCTGTGTTTTATATTTCATTGATTTCCTCCCTTACATATATTGCCTTTTTATCTATTTTGTTTTGTTTGTTTTTTTTTCTAGCTTTTCAATCTATCTAAGTTTTGGTTATTAATGCTAAGCATTTCTTTTCTTATATATGCATTTATAGCAATAAGCACTGTTGTAGCTCTATCTTAAGATTTAAAACTGCATATTTTCATTATTCAATGCAAAATATTAATAAAATGTTATTGTCTTTCTGACTTGATATTTTTAAGTATGTTATTTAATTTGCAAATGTTTGAGAATTTCCTACTTATCACTTTGTTATTTATTCCTATGTTAATTCCACTATAAGAAGGGAACATAATTTTTTATTTTATATTTGTTGTTTTCAAATGTATTGGGATTTATGTCCCAACATCTGATCTCTTTTGTTAAACATTCCCTGCACATCTAAAACGTATGTTTATACAACATTCTATATGTATCTATACGCATACATATATGTATATTGTATGTGTATCAATTAGAGCAAATTGTGTTGTTTAATTTTTTTAAATTGTTACGATTTGGGGGGGGGGGTGGAGGCTCTGCTTCTTTTATCAGGTACTAAGAAAGGTATGCTAAAATGCCCACCATAACTGGGGAATTTTTTTCCCTTTCAGTTCTATTAGCTTTTGTTTTATATATATTTTCACATCATGCTATCTGATACATACAAATCTAAAATGAACTTTTTAAATAATGAGTGAAGAAGAACAGTACACGTATACCTGGGGAGGGAGTTAGCAAATCATGGAAGATCGTGAAAGGACTGTGGCTTAACCATGACTGAAACAGAGACAACTACAGGGCTCAAAACCAGAAGAGTGACAGGAAGTGACGGATCGATCTGGCCTCAGTGTGGAAAATGTCACAGAGCAAGGGGAGATCGGGGAGATCAGTTGAAAATAAGTGTTTTAATCTAAGTGAGAGATGAGGATGGCTCATTAAAGTGGGAGAAGTAATTAAATTCTGTATGTGTATATATATACATATATATATATAATTTGGGGGGGTACTAACAAGAGGTTACTTCAATGAATATGGGGTGACAGGGGTGGAAGCTTGAGAGGAAGGAGGAGGGAATGAGATTAAAAAAATAGAGTAAAACAACTTCCAATAATTTTTGCCTCAGAACTTCGAAAAATGGCTTCGCCATCAGATGTAAGGAGTGATTCGCACACGGTAATGGGCAAGCACACAATCAAATGCATCACTATAAAGCTGCCTATTTATTCCTCTAAAGAAGATATCAGACTTTAAAAGTTATTCTCTCACAAAAAGACATTCCTCATCCTTTGTGTTTTAAGTAACATTTTAAAAAAGGAAGGAAGGAAGGAAGGAAGAAGGAAGGAAGGAAAGAAGGAAGGAAGGAAGGGAAGGAAGGAAGGAAGGAAGGGAAGGAAGGAAGGAAGGAAGGAAGGAAGGAAAAGAAAAAGGAAGGAAGGAGAAAAAGAAGAAATGAGCTCACAGTATGGTTTTAATATATTACAGATTTTAACTATTTCTTTTATAAACTAAATAAGGTAGATTTGTTTCAACAATGGGAAATGTAAAGAAATTAATTTGCAGGAATTCTATATTTTAAAGTCTTTTTAGTAATTAGTTTATGTAAGTAGAAATGACAGATTATAAAATATTATATTTTGGTTTGTCTTTTACAAACTTTATGTCCTCTATCACTTTAGATAATCATGATTTTATTTTTCTCAAGTCACACACTTGGTTAATTTAAATTTAACCTCATATATTTAGCATAATACCATATGACTATAAATGATACCTTGCTCTAATTTGAAGAAGACACATTTTATTTCCTGCTGTGTTTTAACAGTAACATCTCTCCTTTTTAAAAAATACCTAGAATGTTATATAATGGCTTTAATAATTTTGATACACTTTCTGGGCTAAACTGTTCTATTTTCATCAAGACAATAGCCTCCTCTGGGTCACCAACTAATTATCTAATCTTTTGTGTCCAGTCCCAAATGAATCTTTAAATCCTCTACGAAGTATTAATATAATTTTCAAAGACACAAACAAAATGAAAGGCATTTTAACACTGATAACAGAGAACTTCTATAATGAGAAAACCCTTCTACGTAATGATAGTATCAAAATTATACTCCCTGTTGTTTGTTCATTGTCTACTAAAAGTGTCCTCTCTCAAGAAGAAAACAAAATAAATAAATAAATAAATAAAAATAGCCATCTTTACAAATGACTGTTTCTATTCTAATGCTTAGTTCTAATAAAATTGTCCTTATGGAAATTGGTAAATTTCTGTCACCTAGATATATACGTTAGAGTGAATAATATTTTGCTTTTGCTTTCACAGGCTGACCCGAACTGCATTGATGAAATGTAAGTTCAAATACAAATGTTTCTTTTAAATTTATACAGTGCTGTATGCCAACTGTTTTTCAATAGTACTAAAAAATTTTCTTAAATTGAAAGTATTTCTTCCCTATAGTCCAAATATTCCCTTTTGTAACAAAATGGTAAAGGCAGGATTAAAAATGGAGAAAAAAATTAGGTTGTGGTTTAAACTTAAACTTAACCAAAAAGAGAAATACTTGAATTACGCTATCAAAATAAACAACTGTACAGACCAACTCTATATGTTTTTAAATGAGATTTTTACTAATATTTAAAGAACAATTATGTGATTTTCTATTTTGTTTAGAATTTAACATTTGTAATTTTTCTGTTAAATTAAAAAGCAATATCTGTCTACCAATACTCTTATTAAGAAAATAAAAAGGATGTAATAAATATCAATTACAGCTTGAGCTAGCAGAAAGATTTCCCTAAATTTTGTATGTATGCGACTAATATAAAAAATAACACATAATAACATAAAAATAAAACATATGGTGTGTTTTTTACTGTGCTTTAAAAAAGCTAAATCCTTACAAATCTGACGGAAAATAATGAGCCAAAATTTTAGCATGACATTTAATGCTGCAGTGACTTTGTGGCCAAATGTCTTACTGTGTCTCCCCAACAGCTTATAAACAGACTTGAATATATTTTGTCTTTTTTTATACGACCATACCTCTTCTGCACAGACATGAGTATCTTTTAGGCCTAATTTGAACTTATTCTTGTAGTGTTTTACTCTCCCCTCATTTTCAGATGTGAAAGCTCATTTTTTTCTAGGATGTTTTAAATTTATTAGTGATGCCGTCATAATCTATAGCCTAAGATCTGCACAAATTTCTGGTTGATCCTGGCCCATCACCTGGGTTCGGAAGATGGAACGTAGATGTAGCCATAGAAAGAAAGATTCAGCACTATCGTGAGTCACACCTGCAGGTGACCCATGTTGGTGATACATCAACACGCCACAATGGAAAGAAGTTTGCCCAGTCGAAAAGATGCTCCATAGACATCCGGCTGGCAATTGTTTCCAAATTGTGAGAGAAGCTGTTATCAGTGCTTTCAGGCATAGCAAGGAAAAGGGACAGTTATTTATTCACATTTATACATGGAAAGAATGACAGCGAATCACGAAGACTGGAGTTCACTAACCCAGCAAACATGTATTCCATTTTACCCTATGCCAGGTGCTGCTAAGGGGCAAGGGGTATGGAGATGGGGGACGTAGGCAAGAGACACAGTTCTGTGATCGTGGAACCTCTAATAAACATATTATGACTATCGCCATGCTGTAATCTGAAGGCTTAGGCAGGTGTCATTTTAGTAACTCTGTCAGAAAAAGCATGATTTCTATTTAGTTATGATGCTTTCTCAGAGAGGTGGATATGAAGTGAACACCTGATGTATTTATACTCTTTGAGGATCTCACACAGAATACTTCATACAGCAAGTAAGCCCTGACTATTATTCAAAAACATGAAATCAAATGTGGGGATGATTTAATCTTTTAAAGATCATGTTAATTCTTTATAAATGCTTGCTCTGATCTCCGAGATAGACTGTACTGAAATGTTCCCCACTGGGAAGGACCCTGTCCTTCTTCAACGAGCCATTGAAATCTACTACGAAGCATTGGGATTGTTTGCTCCCTAAAAGTTTACCAGCTACGGTGTGACTATGCCACCTGCCTTTTTTTTAGTCAAGAGGTGGAATTCAATCACTAAATCCTTATCTTTCGAACTCAGACCTGGGCTAGTCCTTCAGTGTTCTCTGTGCGTCTTAGTCCAATCACTAAGTTCTGCCTGCACCATGCAAATACCATGGGTAAATAAGTGACTTTGTAACAGTGTCACCTAAGAACCAGCTGCTGATGGTGCATTTTCATCATCTTTTTCATGCTGAAAGTTACTATATAGATAGCTTTTCAAAGAAACCACAGACTTTTCCTTAACATAGTTAGGGGTTTATGCCCTTAATTTCCATGTCGTCTGGCCCCTGAATCCCTTCCTATAGATTTCTAATATCTCTTCTTATCTCCAAGACTGTGGAAAAGACTTGGAGGAAAATCAAAGCCCTTCTTATTTTTTTTTTAATTTTGTTATTTTCTTGTATCACCTACAGCACCTGTCTTCCTAGGTGGTCCCATCCAAGTACTAACCAGGCCCAACCTTGCTTAGCCTCTGAGATCAGACAAGAGCAGACCATGGCCATAGACCCAAAGCCCTTCTTGACTCGAAAAGAAAGGAAATCATGAGAGAGTTAGTAGTCATTTTCTATAGTGTTTTTGTGTACTTTAAATCCTACAAACCTTCTTCTTCTGTCCATAACAGAGTGATAACATATAATCCTCACATGATGGAGAAATGTTATAATACTCTGATTTTTTTATAACATGTCATTTTTAAGTAAAACTGACTTTAAATCTTGTTGTGTTGGGAAGCAATCCAATCTGGAACACTAGAAACAATATCGAATACTTCTATCTTCATTATTTTTACCTATAAATTGGATTTGCTTCCCAAATTCACCACTCCTTCCCGGTCTCCCAAGCCTTTCTTCCCACACCCATGAGCGCACATGTGCATGCGTGCGCCCATACACACACAACACACCAAGCAGGGACTTTCCCAAAGATAAATGTTTTAGAAAAAAAAGATGAGAATATGTACTTTCTTCAAGTAGCTTCCTAACAAGAAAAATTAGAAGAGTGGCTGACTGATCGAGGCAAGTTTCTTAACAACCAGATACCTGTATCAACTTCTAAAGCAGAGGGTGGGCAAAGTGAAAAGAAACCAAGAGCATTATATGAATTAAAAATCTCCACATAGAAGAAAACATCAGAAGAGTTTTTTATGGATGAAATGAAATCTTATTGTAACATTAATTTTAATTTATGGATTACTACATAAATTAATCATTCTTTCCTATTAAAAACTATAATTCGACTTCATTATAAATTGTTTTTCCTCGTTCTTTAAACAGATTACTTTTCTGATCAATATGCACCTTCTATTTCTATAGCAATAAATTTACCCTTTGTTTCAAATGTCCTAAAAATGAGTTATTTTATAAAATCAAATCTAAAATTCTCACAATTTAAGCTACATCTATTATAATATATCCAAATATGAATACGTGACACTGTTTTGGTTAGAATAGTTTCGAATGTTGCAGCGAGGGCTAAAATAGCAACGGTTGAAACAAAATAAAAGCTTACTTCCTATTATGTAACTGTCATCCAAGCCAGTGGTAGGAGAAGGGCAGGAGAGAGTAATTCTTTGCTTCCAGGGCACAAGCTGGGATCCTGCCCCCAGTGTTTGCTTCTAGATCAACGGACCTGTCACCAAATCGTGTCTAACTGTCAGGTGCCTGGAATCTTACGAGCCTGGAAAAGTTATTCTTTTTTGCAGCTAAATCTCCAAACTGGTCTACACCAGGGATCAGCAAACACTCTCTATAAAAGGAAAGAGAGTTAGAATTTGAAATTTTGGAAACCACATCACTCTGTTGCGACTCCTCGACTATGCGGTTCTAGCGCGAAAGCAGCCATAAAAAAATGTGTTCGTAAATGTGAGTTGCTGCGCTTCAGTACGATTTAATGTGTGGGCAATGCAGTGTTCATTGCATATAATTTTCATGCTATTAAATATTGTTCGCCTTTCCATATTTCAACCTTTGGAAATGGAAGAGCCACACAAAAACGACTGGATTGGGCCTCTCAAAGGCAAGCTCAAGAGGTAAAAAAGACTACGGGGGACCGCTTCTTAGTTTCTGCCATACGTATCTAGTCGAGTCATTCCAGGAATGCAGCCGTGGCCACCATTACTAATTCTATCAGTATATTTCATAATGTTGGTCCTTAAAATCATGAATCATTTCATATTTTTTCAATATATAACAAAACATTGTTGGTTAAGTTTAAAATCTATTCATAAATTTTGAAACAAAAAAATCCCTAGACGTAGATTTAATTCTGGCTTCTCATCTTACTAAATATACACACAAATGAATCTTTTAACAATGCTGATGCTAACTTTTCTGATTTGTAGTGATAACATTAATTTTCCTGTCTTAAATAATGAGGTTAATTATGAAATGTACTGAACGCTTTCAATTCTTTTTCATCTCTCAAGAATCTCATTGTTTAGCCATTTCTTTTTTTGAAAAAAAATTATAAAGACATTTCTATTCATATGATCCATTAGATTCCATTTATTTCTTTAGCACTCCTTTCTCAAATCCTTTCATATGTTTATTCTTCCTACGTTTATTTATTTATTTTTTTTTGTCAACTTTTCCCTGGGTATGATTTTTCGTCCTTTTTCCCTACTTACATTTTTCCTTTTACAACCTCTCTTACTTCATGACTTCAGTGATTATGGATGACTGCAAGATCTATAATATTGATATATTTAAATGCCTACCAGAAATCTCCTGGATGCCCTCAGGCAGTTCAAACTCATCATGTCTCCAATTCCACAAAATGTGATAATAACCATTTCAGCCATTTATACAATGTACACCCAGTTGTCTAGGTGATATTATTTATTCATCCATTATTTATCACATGTATTTTTCCCTGACATTCAGTTCTCTAGGCGCTATGCTGTAATGCTGAGTAAGAAAGAATAGTTCCCAGCTTCCATGAGCTTAAACGCTAGATGGGAGAGGACTAGAGAATCAAGTGAAAAAATATACAGACATAATTATTTATTTTGAACTAAGTATTATAAAGATGATAATAATAGACTACTCTGTTAAAGAGTAACTATTGTGGGACACAAATAAACAGAGTCGTCAGGAAGAGCCACACCCAGGCGGTGGCATTTGAGTTGGGTTCTGAATGAACAGAAGAAACCAGTCATGGCAAGAAGCCAGAAATCTGAAAGGCATCCCAAACGGTCTCCCTGCGATTTACCGCATATCCAATCAGTTATCCCAAACTGGAAATTATGTTTACTCAGTACCGCCCAAAATGATCAGCTTCTCTCTTTCTCCTCTGCTGCTATATTGATTCACACAACATTAGCTCCCATTGGAGACTTGTTTCCTCCCACCAATTCTCAATATTTTGCCAGCAATCTCCCTGTAATGTAGTTCTTATCAAGTGACTTCCCTAACAATACCTATCGTTAAGATTTTAATTTGGGACCATCACTGATCCAAAGCTAAAAATGTTCGAGCCCCCCAAATATGCCCTGATTACATCTTCCGCTCCCATACCATTATCCACGTCCAGACTCCACTAAAGTACTTCAGTCCCCTTAACAGTCACTGTTTAATTTTGCCTCTTTGACTTTTCTAATGGTCTTCTTTCTGTTTGGAGTCCTTGTTCTAGCTAGTTAATTATTGCTCACGTCACTTAAATGCCAACTTAACCGTGATACCTTCCACATTGTAAAGAAAATGTCCATCGAAATTTATGTGCTTTCACTGGTTTGTAAGTTCCTTGAGTTCTAGGAATTGTGTTTGCTGAATTTTGTAGACCCAATAATTGGCACAGAAAGCAACTTCTCAAGTAATGCTCAATAATTATTTATTTGATAAATCAGTTTTTAAAAAGTTTCTGTCTTTTGATCTAAATTGTTTTACTCAAAATTTTATACTAATAATGAATGGAGGTTTTAGTTTTTCAACTTTGAATCCTAATACATGTACTAGCATATGGTAGCTTCTCAACAAACACTTATTTTTATCTTAGTATGTATTTGTATATATTGATATTTGTAAGAAAAATAAGAGAACGGATAAAATTATTTTCATTTAAAAATAAAACATAACCGAAAGTTATTTAGGGCAGGAACTTTAGTGTTCTCTAAAACAGTGCTATTCGAAGTGTGGTCAGAGGACCAGCCCCAATTAAATTACCTGCAGCTTATTAGAATGGAACTTTCAGGCTGATGTCAGACATGATGAATCAAAACCTGTGGTCTGGGACACAGGAACCTGTATTTTAACAAGCTACTCATATGATGGGGGCTTATTACATCACAGGTTACCAGAACCCAGCCCAAAAAGCTGCTTTCGTAGGTGGTATGTAGGCTGTGATAATTCAAATTTCTAAGAAATTCTCACAGGGTGCTGACCACACTTTAAGAAACACTGCTCTATAGCAGAAGTTGGCCAACTATGGCAGGTCAAATCTGTCTGGCTGCCTGTTTTGTAAATAAAATGTTTTTGGAACATAGCCACCCTTTTCTTAAAGTATTATTTATGCTGCTTTGGTACTAGCGCAGTAGAGTGGAGAAGTTATGACAGAGACCATCTGGCACACAAAGCCTAAAATATTCACTCTCTGGCCCTTTAAAGAAAGTTTGTCAAATCTACTCAAATAACATAGTTTTTTTTCTTTTGCAATGTTGTTCAAATTGAATTTAATAAATTGAAATGAGATTTTTTATTAAAAAGAGAAAAAGGAAAATAGGTTATAGTAATTACACTTTAACAAATAATTTTTAGGACATCTGTTTTGAATCTATCATCCATGAACTATCAGAAGATTTGCAGAACTCTATTCAATACTGAAATCCATCAAATCTCACTCCTTAAATGAATAAGCACTATGTTAATTGCTGAAAACCCTATCTCCCAGTGAATCTTCAAAATGTTTTTTTAAGTTTACTGAAAAAAGCTCTACATTAAAATTAAATTATATAAACACAACATAAAGTAATAGAGTATAAAACAATATTACAAAGGCTCTCATTTAAATGAGTAACTTTGGAAGAAACAAGACAATTTAAAAGATATATTTTTGTTTTCACCCAGAAACAAATTTAACATATCAGCTCTTTCGTGGTTCACATTCTAAGTACTAAAATATAAAATATACTCATTTAAACCATACAAGCACATTAAAATAGCAAAGCAGTTAAAGTGCTATTTCTCTTTAATCAAATATAAAAACACATTTATTTCCAGCCTTCACAAATTATTCTATAGAGAGGATATTTCTTTAGGAAAAAAAAAAAAAAAAAAAACAACATAAATAGGTTTACCAAAGCGTGCTTAAATAAATAAATATTTTGAGAAACTGTAAATAAATATTTAATTTTTCATTGTGTTAAATATTTACTGCATTTTCTGAAAAGAGCTCTTGCTTATTGAAAATGGCTATGTTTCTGATGAAGTCACATTACAAAAACATAGTAGCAGTTTTAGTATAAAATAATTTAATTTTCATCTTTTTTTATGATCAAAGGCATGAAGAGAACAGTTTGAAATATTTCTGGTTTGAACCAACATTTTTACAAATAGGTTCATGCTTATGTATAGTGAAGCTGTGTTTATATCCATCTGTACGTAGAGATAATTCACTGTTTTCCCAGAAAAAGTCACAGTGTCATCTCAGTAACACAAAGAGGAATTATACATGCATGTGTATGTACATATATATAGATACATATGATCATAACTTTGAAATTATACTGCAGCTCCATCATGAAAAGAAAAAAATCTCTATGTAATATCTGACTGCATGTATTTCCCACTTTAGCACAGAATGCTGGTTTGTTCCTAGGAATATCCACCACATCCTTTTAAGGTATCAGTACCAGGACGTGGAAGGAGGCAGGCAGTGCCAAAGCTTGGAAAGAGCTTCCTGTACCCCAATGTGTTGGATTTAAGTAAAGGGCACCTTTCAAAAACTTAAAAAACATAAAAACCCCTGCACCAAACTGGTGTGTGTGTGTGTGTGTGTGTGTGTGTGTGTGTGTGTGTGTACAATATTCTATTTAAAGGAAAAATAAGAATGACAAAGGTCAAATTAAATGTTGGTACTATAAAATATATCAAGGATGTTTTAATTAAATAGATAGTAATAATACTTAATGATAGTTATCTTTTCTTAAACTTGGTCATATTTATTCTTTAGTAATTCTCCAAAATTTGAGTATGTATTGCTCATATAATAGAAATATTTAATTTTACTCTGTGTTAAATATTTAGACATTATTTAAATAACTTTTATTTTAAAATTTGAAAAAAATTTCTTAAAGATAGAATTGCTAGGATTTAAATGTTAACAGATGCTCATTTTTAGCACTTCAATGATATTATACCAATTTATATCCCTGCAGTATAAGAAAGTATGCATTTTCACATGATTTTTACAATACTGGTATTATCACTGTTGTTAATATTTATGACTGAAGTAAAAATTATAAGTTTTATGAGGCTATATTAAATTATCTGTGAATATAAAATATATTTTTTTCATTTCTTCTTTATATCTTCAAACTTTTGTTTTTAAAAATTTTTATTTATTTATGTCTATAAACTCATGTATTTAGCATATTAACTCATTATAAATGTCACAAAACTTCTCTAATTGCCAATATTTTAATTTCGATTATACTGACTTTAATCGCACAGAACTTTCAGTTTCTTTATGCCTTTCTTTGTCATTTCTAACAATTAACTAAAACGTTCTTTTATTTTTCTTTTCATGTAGAATTGATCTTAGTTTGCCCTTCCACAATTACATGGAAATGCATTCCCAAGGAAAACTGCCTTTGCTAATTAATACAGTGTTCAAGCATCTTGATAAATTACACTGTAAGAAAGGTGTAGACTATACAAAATCCTTATTAATTATTTTAAGGGATATTCCCCCCCAAATCAATTTATCTGAATATAAAAAAAACAAAAAAACAAAAAAAAAACAAAAAACAAAAAACCACAACAACAACAACAAAAAACAGACCTTTGGTGAATAGTCCTAAAAAATGTCCTAGATGCCACCCTTGAGAGTTTAATTCACAGTTGGTAGCTTATGTGGCACGATATTTTAGGTTTAAGTTTCCCCCTTACCATGAAATGTTGGGCACAGAGGTGAAAATCCTGGTCTTAAACCTTTCTCAAGACTTCAGATCTGGACATCAACTCCAAAGTCTGAGAGTCTGAACCCCAGTATTGATTTGAAACCTCTTGTTAACTGAAGAGCACTTAGGCACGGCTATCTTGCATTAGCTGTGCCATTCACGCCGCCTCCCTCCCCCTTGAGTGTCTCTCTGGAACACTCAACTGAAGTATCCCTATTGTGACTACTTTCTGGTTAGGATTTGCAAAACTTCAAAGCCTGTTCACTAAAGTAAAAACTGTGTAGATAGAAATTTAGATACTAAGTATAAATGTCTTTTCATAGGTTTATTATCCATCCCATTCAAATAATTTCTAGAATAGTTTCATTAACATCCCCAAATTTCAAATCCTTGTGTTTTAAGTTCTTAGTATGTGAATATGATCTAGTGTGAGATGCTCAAGTTTGTGTTCTCTATTCAAATGGAAGACATTAGGATACAAAACGATCAGAAATTTAAAAGATTTGTAGAAATGTAATTCTCATTTGGACATAATACACTATAAATGTGAGTATGTATAATAGAAACAACTATATATTGAAATAGGTCTGATCCTTACTACACTTAAAGTCCTCTATTTTGTCTTATTTTTCTAGTCTAGTCTAGTCTAGTCTACCCTAACCCTACTCCTATCTTATCCTATTCTTCAATATTGTGTGTTACAATCCACTAAATGTACCATTTAAGATGCTTTGGGCTACACGTAACATTAAATGTTATTAAAGTGTATGATCACAAAGAAGAATGGAGGCAGATTTATCAGTTTACATAACAAGCAATTCCAGAGTATTAATTAATTCACTAGGTAAATAATGTCGACAAAACTGTAGGAGCATTTTTTGTACTTGCTTCACCCTCTTCAGTGTGTGGGCTTCTGTCCACAGCCCTATTTCCCAATAGCTGCGAATTGACTACCATAGCTCCAGGCATTCCGGCCTTATGCAACTATTTAAAGAAACAGAAGAGGCTTACTTTTTCCTTAAACGCATAATTTTATCAGGGAAGGTATGTTTTCCCAACAATTCCCTTTCTGTGTGTGCTTATAAAATCAAACTCGTTCTCTTTTTAAACAGATCTCAAAAACTTTATTTGTATTACCAAGTGTGAACCTAAGTGCTAAAATTTTCCATTTTAGCTTTCGAATACCTAGCTAGGGCCAAGAATTCATTTTAAACAAATAGATTTCTAAGCCTACTTTAACGAAATGGAAATAAATCTCTGAATTTAAGATACCTCTACAATAAATGTGTATATTAAATAGCTGAATAATTACTTACTCTGTCTTTATGTTAAACAAAAACAGGGATAGATGTGCCTTCCTAAAATTTTAAGAGTGAATCAACAAATACATGGTTGCATTTGATGGACTATATTTTTGGAATAGGCTTTACACAATTGGAATAGGGCCAGGGGATAGCCCAAGGCTTATATATCTAAACCAGATACCCATAGTAAATAACGAGAGGAAGGCCTACAACTGAAGGCATTTTATCAAAAAGCAGATACTGAGCCCTTGGTCTGTGATTATGGCCTGTCCATGCCAAGCTCTAATTTGTCTCTTCAGATGTGTGTCTGCTGCTAATGTCATTTTGGTCTTTGGTTTCCAAGTCCATGTGCCTCGTACTCTTCTAGTGCTCACTCCAGTCCTCTTTGGCTAAATCAAGTAGATCTTTAAAAGTGTGAGAAGTAGGCGCAGTATACCTTTAATGATGTTCAACAACTCAATTGGATGTGTGTTACTCAGAGCTACAGGCAGAGACACGGGCAACTCATTCAGCTTGTTTTCCTTTGCTGGTCTCCTTCCACACTGCATGTAAAACTTAATTGTATGACTTGTACCGCAAGAACTTTCTTTTGTAGGATTCCTCCTATAAATATTAGGGTTTAGATATACTATCCTTCGTCCTAGATCTTAGCCCAGCAAGCTACTGTGTTCTAGTTCAAGAATCTAAGCAGTATTTAATCAACTCTCTGCCTAATCTCCTTGCTCCTTTTTCAAAAATCTTTGTTTCGAGTAAGGCAAAATCTCCTTCATCCTTTATGAATCTCTCTTTCTATGATTTATAACTTATGAACTGACTTCCAGACAGGCATTTGTCCCTCCAATTTATTGATACATATAAATGGTAGCACAATTTAAGAAAACACAAGAAACGGTGTCATGAACTGTGAAGCACTTAAGAGTTCACCTGTTTAGGAAGCTAAGAAGTTAGCACACTCACATACTAACATGCTATAGTTTTGATGCCTCCTGATATAAGGCACACATTTTAGGTCGGAGAGAAAGGAAAGTTTACTGTTCACAGGAATAACAGCAGCCAGAGTATCAGCACTGTCCCCAAGCTCCAAAACCCAGAGGACAACATAACGAGGATCAAGTAGCAACGTCGCATGCTGTAGGGTTGTGTTTTGGGAAAGGAACCATGAGCTTCGGAAAACCACGTACTTTATGATAGGAAATAAGCACATATACTCTTTGTTCCAGGAAGGCATTATCTTTACGATACGGGACAGTAAGCATACTCGCCCTTTCTTCTAGAGGAAGGCACGATTTTATCTATCGAAGATGAAAGCAAACGTGTCTTTTGCTCTCCAGAGAAATCCTACTCGATCTTGCAAGGCTCTGAACTATACAAAAAACCTTGAAAAATAATCCAGAACAAAAGTAGTCATCGACTCTGCTCATAAGACATGCAGAAATGGGAGACAACCATGGAGACTCTGACCAAGAGTCTTTTTTTTATCTCTACAAGTCTTGGCGTCTGGCAAATGTCCCTGTGTGTGTATTCCATGAGCCATCTGATTAATCTGATAAACAGCCTGGAACCAAATCTGTTTAATTTATCTCTTTCACCACTTAGTTAAGGCTATGATCAACAGGATTCTAAAAAAAGGATGAGGTCATCCTGTGGTATTGACCTCAGATGTGTCCCCCAGGGCTACAAAACCAATCAGCTAAACTAATCTCATAAACTCTCCCAAAACCAGGTGGCTTTCTCCTTAAGGTTTCTGTACTGACCTTTCTACAAGGGCCAAGGCATTGATCCGGGCCAATTAATATGTAGTAGTAACTGCACAGTAGCTGCCTTAGCCCTTAAGGAGAACACCCAGGGCAATGCAAGCGGCTAACACAGCTCTCACCAAAAGCTGGTGACCCGAAGGCTTTCTAAGGCCAAGTTCACTTTAGCTAAACTCAAGGATGAATTTCACAGCATCTTTTCTAACTGGATGCTTGTCATTGTAGAGCTAACTGCCTGCTCGAATCAGGAATCCGATCTCTCTCCAAGAAACTTGCCCAATTAAGCAAGCCTCAGTTTGGAGAGTTATCCCCGTGATTCATTAGTGAGACATGATTTACTGACAGTGTTTTCTTAAACCGTTGATGGTGTTAGCAGGTACCGTGGGAACAGCAACAAGTTATGCTCACTTCGCAGAGCGATCACATCCATTCTCGTTTCTGGATGGCTCTTGCTGAAGCGGGGAGAGTCACAGCAGCCTTGTGGATGCCGCTGGAAATAAGCTGAGCCGAACCAGCAGCGATCACGCCCAGGCATTTAAGGGAACCTCTGTGAATTCGAGGCCCCATCGAGCTGCGGTTCTGCTGCTACTGACAGAATGAGAAATCACGTTTTCCTTCCAGGCAAAGTGGCCACTAAGACTGAGATGTCCCTGCAGTTGGACCAGGCTCATTCTTGACTAGACAGTTTCCATTTGGTGAGCAAGGCTTGTCAGTCTTTGAGTTCGAACTGACCACTCCAGCCCCCCACAGGATATATCGGGTCAGAGAATCACAAACTCTTCAGCAGTAAGGACTTATTTCAGAAAAGCCCAGAAGCAACCTGCTTTTCAAAAGTGTACCTAGTAGCATGTCAGGGAGGCGATGTGTCTACCACAAGGTACCTCTGGAGGAAGGCTGCCTCCTGTTATCAGAGACTCCAATTGACAAAATTACCAGTCACAAAGACTTTTAGCTCAAAGAGGTAGTTAAGGTTTGTGGGCCCCAAAGGTACAGAACTTCCATAGATGCAGTTTTTCCTGAGAGGGTGAATGTCTTCACTCATAGTACAGGAACGGAAAATATCAATATCGACCAATTCTACATTCCGCACATAAAGCCATGATGATATGATAATGAATCGGCCCAAATGGCCTCACCCACACAGTTGTGCTAACATCTGCCCTCTACTACGAATTTTGTTCTGACTCAATTAGCTAAATTCAACTGTTTCCTATTAGCAAGGGACAGAGTAGGTGGTACTTGGGTGCCTGTATCCAAAAGCACCATGAAAGTTTAAGTCCTCCCTTCCTGAATTACTTCACAAGGCATATGGCCTTTTGGAGACAGGGAGACCCCAGCCCCATCCAACCATTTTGCTCCTCACATAAGTGGAGTTAGAGCTAGAAGGAAGCAAAGGATTAGACAGCAGCCACAGCAAGCGAGGTGCACTGAGAAGCTGCTCGAGGCCCACCCAAACAAACCATTGGTGGCTATGTGCACCCACAGCCCCACGTCAGACAGCAAGGTCAACTTTATTGACAGCATCTTTTTTCAGTCTCCAAATCCCTTGACTCTGCAGTAAAAGCCACATTTTTTTTGATTGGTTTGTGCCCTTGACTGACTTAGTCTTGACTCACAGAGTGAAGGAATTATGTTAAGGAGCTCAACTTAATCTTGGGAAATTGCTGTATGATTGTCATGATAATAACTCTTAAATATTCTCCTGGTTTAAAATAAAGACTGTGGGAGTTTGTAAGATGACAGGGCTCGCCATTGCAAAAAAAGAATTTTCCTAGAGTATTGTGTCACTTTCTCATTTTCTAGTGGCTTTGTGATGTCCATGAAACAGATGAATGAATAAATGAAAGGGTACATCCATACAATGAAATACTACTCATCAATTAGAAGGATAAACATTTGATACATACAATAAGCTGAATGAACCTTCAAATATTTATACTGAGTGAAAGATGGCAGACCAGAGGCTATATGCTATGTGATTATGTTTAAATAAACTTATTTCCTTAAAATATTTCAATAAAATAAAATGTAAATTTTATTAACCTATATTAACCTATAGTGACAGAAGGCTATTGGTTGCCTGGCAACTGGGAGTAGGGCCAGCTGGGAGGGGTTACGAAGATGTACGAGGAAACATTTAGGGTTAGTAATGTTTCCATTCTTGATTGTGGTGATTATTTCAGGTGTATTCATATGTCAAAACTTATCAATTGTATACTTTAAATATGTGCAATTTAACACATCAATAAAGCTGTAAGGTAAGTAATAAAGCTGTTAAGGTAAAGGTAATAAAAGGAAACGAGAAGGGGAAGAGAATTTAGAAATAGCCCCCTAAATAAATAAGAAAAATGACATATTCACACATATAGTTATAACTACAACTGGTCTGACAAATACAATAAAAAATTAGCTTGTGCATGGTGGAGCTAGTCAAAGCTCTTGAAAAAGGCAATATCAACTCAAAGGATTATAAAAAACAATAAACCATAGAGTGAGTAAATAAAACATAGATCTTCTTTCAGCAGAAATTCAGATCATAAATGTATGTGTCTGAGGATAACATCAGAACTTCTGGAAGTTCAAATTTCCCTATTCATGATTATTTTGTATTATACATCTCTGCATGTATGTGTAGTGCGTGTATACGTATATACATCTGTCATCATTCCTCCTGTGTTTATGTTTAATAGGTTGGATTCTGCAGGAAACGGACCATGAAATGCAGTTTTGCACGTCTCTTTGAACAGAATGTTCCTGAAGAAGGAAGGATGCAGCCGGAGCTCTTAGCTAACACTTGGTACATCTGAGGGATGAGGACTAAGTACTGGAATGGGAAGCCTGATGCCTGAAGCAACTGCTAAGCTTGTCACTTGGATGCATTGATTCGTGTAAAAACCACCTATCTGTGAAGAGCTCAAAGAGTCTGGATGGTCTGTTTTCCTGAGGATATTTATAAAAATTTGGTGGAATGAGTTACAGAGTCTGCTGAGGCATCTAATCTCAACATGCAGCTGAAACTCATTCTTTTCCTCTCTGAATATCCATTCCAGACTTCCCTCTCTGCTTGTCTAGGTAGCTATGACAGACATGAACTATGTCTGCCACAGATGCTTTACTCGGTAATCTGTTTAAGAGCAACCCAGGACAAGTAAGGTAAGACAACTCTGAGCCGCCACACCTTCGGCTCCATGTCGCCATTCTCACTGAGGCCACGCTCTCTTCTTTTGTATGTGTTAGACCTGCACACTACTTATGAAGGCTTCCCATGCTAACTTCTTTATTCTTTGCAGGATATCTCTCACCACCACCCTCCTTCAAAGCCTTTGGATATTGAATTACTTTTTGCTGTTTGCTTCTTAGAAAATTAAAATTAACACGTAGTTTACCTAGTTTTAGGGTGACTCAGATACTCACCCGAGGTGGCTCTGAGCTTTTAGCTCTCATGTGCTTCTTAAAGTTGTTTACATGTCTATTGACTATTCAGTTTAGACTGAGGAATGACAAGAATATCCTAATGAATTACCTGGATGCCAAATATATTTTTTCTTGCTTCTATTGTGTAACAGATGCCCTACCTCTTAGAGATAATCAGAGAAAATTACTCCTGCCCAGAAATTGATTCCTTACCATGCCTTCTCATCTTTTGGCATCACCCAATAGTGACCATACAAGACACACTACCTAAAACACAGTAGTGTTCTTGCTGTGTATAATTGTAGTAGGATTCTTTGTCTCTGGGATAATGCAAATTCTATAGTTATAGGAACAAAAAACATCAGTTACCCAAATAGGATCAGTTACCCTATGTACATGCCTTGGTTCCTGGAACCATGTGTTCTTACCAGTTAGAGACACAACACTATGTAATGATCATTGATTAAATTGTAAACCGTATGTTTAAGGATGACATCCAATCTAATAGGGTATCATATCTAAGCTGAGCTTCAGTTTTCCTTTAAAAGCTTTCCCGTTATTTTATTTGACTAGAAGCATCTGGGTGGTATGGTATGAAATATGACAAACAAGCCCGTTATCTTTTGTGCATCAGTATCATTCGATTGTAGGAATAGGTGTCCTTTGGTCTTATGTGATATTTCTCAGGGTAATGTGTCAGTGGATCACAGACTCTGTAGAATCTTACACTGTAGTGATCTCTGAGGTTCTGTGGTTAAGGAAAGCAAACTCACATCCATAATGTATGCTGTCCAGTAAAAAGTCTCTGCTTCTCTTAGAGGTGAATCTGTCCAGTGTAATCAAGTTGTTATCAAGAGGCTGTTGCTCTCTGAGCAATGGTATTGTCTTAACAAATCAGTGTTTTGGATATTCAACAGTAACAGTCACTTGACTGTCATTAGAAGTGGTGAGTTCATGCTACTGAGTTTCAATACACATTCCACCCTTGTCAACAGAGTTGCTCCATTCGTGAGCCCAAAGTATCACCATGGGTCTAATCTATGAAAATGGCTGATATTAACTTTCCAGGTCATTCTATTTGTTTTTGTAGTTTAATGTTTTTTTTCTTGTTTATGATATCTTTGATGAACTTTAATATTCAATACAAAGACCTTCATTATTCCCATGCACTCCCAAAGTCTCTGTGCACGCATCCTCTACAGAACTTCTTGTCCTTTATCTTCTAATCCTGTTCCTTCAGGAGCATGATCACAGGACTCAACAACTCGACACTGCCATGAATCTGTGTTTTCTAATTATGTACCACTTTTCTTTCCATGCAAAGTAAATGATCAGGTGCATGACCTACACCTCTCATCCCTGGGAGAATTTCCCTCAACTGAGCCTTTCAGAACCACCTTAGAGTGGGCAGTAATTCGATAGTAGTCTATTTTCAATTTGAACACAAATACCCAACTTTTTTTCTGTGATCCAATCCTGGCCAGAGCTGAGAAAAAGTGTTTTTTATGTACTTTTTTTTTTTTAATGGTGGAATACATGAGATGCATTTATTTGATAATTTATCACTTTGGTGGGAAACATCCCAACATGCTCCAGACTGCTAGGTCCATTAAAAAACTCATCCACCGAGCTGGGTTCTAAAGTTTTGTAAGATTTATCACCCATACTCAGGACTGCTTGTGTCTACAAGGCCTTTAGTGTTCTGGTTACTTTATACTCAAATAGTCTAATTTACATGATTTCATCAATATAAGAAAATAATGTGATATGTGCAGACTATACAGATATTTTCAATCTCATTAAGGTACATTATCATAGCAAGCAGGCGAGTTAACATAACTCTAACAAGAATAAAATATATACTATTGTTTATCCTACATCAATGAGATCATCTTCTGAAATCACTTCCTAACAGACTGAAAAACAAACTCATTCTCTAGATCAGTGGTAATATACCACATACCTAGGATCATTTTAGTATGTGATACCAATGATATCATATTTGACTATTACTTGATTGAGTTTTCAGTAACCCACCATCATTGTTCTAGGGTCCATATGAGTACTATAGTAGGCGTATTTGTGAATTAAAGGGGATACGATGAGGATCAGCATCATTGCACACTGTAAATATTTAAGGATAGTACTGATTTCTACTATTTTCTTGAGATACAACACTGCCTTTTCCTTGCTACCTTGGCAGGGTCAGGGGCCAGTTTTAACAGCTTCCATTTGATTTTCTCAACTATAACTGTTATTACTTCACAGGTCAATCTGGTTATTATAAAAAAAAATACCAATTGTCTTTAGTATAATCACCATTTGAAATATCAGGGAAATGTCTATTTAGTGGTCCGTGAATACAGCAGACCTATTAAGAGCTAGATCTGGTCCACTACTCTAATTTTACGAGCCTCCACTAACAAGAGGGCTATAAAAATGCTTTGCATGTCCCAGTACGAAGGTCAAATTGGATCTGTAAGAGTTTTTGAAATGTTTGGTATCCCCCTTTCTTCAACGTACAATTGTCAGAATAAGAGACTATATGCCTCGATGGGAAAGAATGTTGGTGACCATTGCCATATACACTTGTTGAAGGTTCTTTCCTCATGGGAAACTGCCCTCGTCTTTAGTAAATGTATTCTGAATCTTAGAACAGACACATATTTGGAAACTGTGTAGGAAGTTACAATGTTTTATAGCAGTGGTCCACAACCTTTTGAAACTAGGGACCGATGCTCCTATGAGAATCTAATGCCTGCTGATCTGAGGTGGTGCTGAAACACTGATGTTAGTGCAGATGCAGATGAAGCTTTGCTAGCACGCCTGCCACTCTCCTCCTGCTGTGCGGCCTTGTTCCTACCAGGGACTGGGACTGGTCCATAGCTCTAGGTTTGGGGACCCCTGATTTATAGGAATGGCTGCCCTTCGTATCCTAATCATCCATGCTTCATTTCTTTTGACTGCATAAATTAAGAAATATTCTGAAAAGCTGTCTGTCCACTTTGTCTGTAGGGATGCTGCATTCTATTAAAAATCTCCTTGGTTCTCTGACACCAGACTCCTAGTTCCCTCTCTATTTTTTTCTACTCATTTAAATAAATGAGCCCATCATTTTTTTCTAACAGATTAAGTGCTGTTACCTAGCATATCATTCTTCAATCCTATTATCCTTATTGCCATCAAGCAAATATCATCAGTCATGGCTTATGTAGGGAGTTACCACAAGTCCGATGATACTGGTGACCCTCACTGTGCTTTTCCTTATAACACTGGTAAGTGTGGACTTTTTAGAGAAAATAGTCAGCTTGTATAGTTTCCAGTCTTACACAGACATATACTTTAGCTTGTTGACCTCACTGAGCCTTTTGATTTCTTCTTCCCTCACCCAACCTGGAAGTTCTGGGATTTCTATAGCAATTTGCATGGGCCAAGACTTTCCCTCATCTTTCAAAAGTCAATCAACAGGATATTAGTCATATACTCCAGGGTCTTAATCATGAAGGTTGCTTCCATACTAACAGATTATTTTCACCCGTTTTTTTTAACCATTCTTGGTCTAGTCTCCTTAGGGCTCTGTCACATAATATGCTCTGGCTCCTGACAGTAAACACTGGCTAGGTCCTACATTTTTGTTGAAGTATAACCCTTTTTATCTCTTGGTAGAAACACATTGGCAGCATCTTTATTGATGGAATATATTGGAGTTTATTCTTACTTATTGGTCTAGTGGGCATGAGGAAGGTTTGGATGCATCTTGAGAAGGCACAGGTCTCTGCATGATATTCAAACCAGGGATGAGCAGCACCCTTTAATAAGAAGGACAATATTTGTAGGCCCAAAGGGTTAAAAAAATCTGGAGATTTCTGACCCTGATTTCTCCATTCTATGTTTCGTCACCCCTGTTTATCCCAATCAGGGTCTTGCCCTTGGCATAGCACTCTGGATCGAGAATTTAAGTTTTCTGTGTTTTAGTTATCCTTCTAATGAAGTCCCAGACCTGATTTTAGCTTTTTCTGGCCAGTAGATGTGAGAAATGATTCTGTTTATATATTTATGTCCTCCATTGCCCTAAATTAGTAATTAATCACTCTAAGCCTTTCACTGTCCCTTTTCCTCCAATATTGTAATGGCCTCAGCAATAACTATGTCATTCCAAGTACTCATAATCACTATCTCTCCTGAATTTCTCAGTTGGCTGAGATCTGAGATATTTCATCAACCAAATCCCTTCCTGCGATAGAATCCTGTACTGGTTATTATCTTGGAATAGAATTACTGATTACACCATTACTACATGTCGGGGCTCTGAGCATCTCACCTACCACCAACGATGGCATTATTCATTGCCAGTGACTAGCAGATGCTTTCGTTCTAAAAAATTCATCTCGGCATCTGCTTTTTTGGACCATAGTTGGCTACAACTGACATAGATATGGTTCCCTGGGAAACAGACTCTGAGATAGTTATTGGAATGAAGGCAGTTTACTGAGATGCATTCACTGAACAACACCTGTCTGAAAGGGAGAGAAGTTAGACCGGCTGAGGTCTCTGGCATGGCCTTTGGATAGCGTTGCCAGATTTAACAAATCAAAATATAGGATGACCAATTAAATCTGAATTTCTGATAAAAAAGACCAATTTTTTTTTTTATTTTAAGTATATATTTTAGTATACTTCAGTGTAAGAAAGCCACAAACACTGCATGGGACCCCATACCAAATAATTACTCATTGTCTGACATTCAAATTTAACTGAGTGTCTTATTTTTTTTTTCTAGAAATTCTACTTTCATAATTGTCAAGAATTAAGTCAACAGACCTTGTCTTTTTTTCTTCTCAACTTTGAAAAGTCTTTAGATGCAGTATGCCCTATAGAAGGGGGCCAAACATGTGTGAGGCAGCATTATTTGGCCAAAGGGAATTCTTGGAGGTGATGCTAACTATGAATTGTCAGCAACCGTAACTCCCGAGGAAATGAGTCTTTCCATTTCTGACAGAGGAACTGGGAAGTTTCTGCAGACATCATGATTAGGTGTGTGGGAGGAGAAGGAAGGGGGGAGGGGAGGAGGAGATTGGGTCAGGAAGACAGGATAATTGATAAGTGGCAGGAACTATTTTGCTGCTTCACCTAGAGAAGATACATATGATCAATCTCAGAACTGTATAGACTAGAGCAAAACTATAATGTACACTATAGTATAAACAAACAGGCTTCCTTCAGAATGTTTGGCTTCACCAGACCAGTGCGTCTTCCCGGGTTATCACAGCCCTGGACTTAACACTGTGGAACTGGAACAAGATCCATACAAACAGATGCCTAGCTCAGCCATACAGCTGGAGCTTTGCTATCCAAAACCAATTCTCATAGTCATTTTTTTTCCTGTCTAAAGCACCTGCAAGTCATTTGAGAGGTTTGACTTTGAAGACCATTGCCTAAACGGTGACACAAACATCTACTTGAGCAACTGAAATTAAATGTTATTATAATCTGCATTATTTCCATTACTACAAATGGAAAGGCACAGTTGCTGCCTGAACAAGGAGAGGAAGGGGAGAGGCAGAAATAACAGCACGTTTCATAACAAAGCAAGGCAATCAGTTCATAACTGATAACAGTTCATTGAAATTCATTGAAGCTTGTTAAAAATGGAACTCATGTAGGATATTCTGTGGGATTGCTAAAATTAAAGTGTATAAAAAATTTTTTAAATTCAAAATATGCCAAATAGAGAAGGATTATGAAATATTGGCTTCTTTCTGCATAGACATACAGATTCGTTAAATAATCATGAAGAAGCAGATCATAATCATCTTATTTAAATCTTCCATTTATGGATTAAACTATTAGAAGAAATAAACAAATTAATTCCAGTTAATTTCTAATAAGCCTAAGAATAACATATGATTAGAAATCAATTCTGGAAGAATTCGAGAAATATGATTAGAAATCAATTCTGGAAGAATTCGAGAAAATAAACAAAAGAAATTAGAAGCCTTTTCTCCTTAATTCCAGATTCTGTCATAATTATTATAAGAATTAATGAAGACTCATCCCACATCAGTGGTGCTCAACTAGGTGCAATTTTGCTCCCTAAGAGATATTCGGCACTGTCTGAATATTTTTGATTGCTACAACTAGGAAAGGGCCAGAAATATTGCTAAACATCCTACGAGCCATAGACTAACCCCCATAGTAAAAAATTAGCTGTCCCCAAATGTTAATAATGCTAGGATCAGGAAAGCTTACTCAAAATATTCATCTGATAGTAAGCACCTTGATAGCTTGCAATTGAACCAAAAATCCATTCCTTGGGCCAGCTACTCACTCAATAAATATTGATGGAAGCTCTATTGCATTTTGAGTACAATATTACTTGAGGAGTCTTAAGGAGAATGCAGAACATGGTGTCTACCATGTCATCATTATGTCTTCTTAGGTTTTATAGTGCTTCCGCTCTATTGCCTAACAATCTGGGACTGGTACACCAACTACTAAATATAAAGATGACATTCTAGACTATCGGTGTCCTTAGAAAACTTAGCATAGGACCTAAAATAGGGAGCCTATTTTAAACAACACCATTATAACTAGAAAGCTATATTCGATCTCTAAGTCAAATTCTAGAAAAAATAGGCAAATTTATAACATTTTTCAGAAAGAAGAAATGTTATCTGCTTTGAGCATTTATAATTATCGCCAAAAATAGAAGTCATCTAAGACAGTAATTTGGTTATGCCTCAGATATAAGTGCATAATAAATATGTGGTTAGTAAATAAAATATGTAAGCTATATTATACATAAAAATCACGTAATATATAGTTCGCATGTATCACATAATCAAAGCTTTGTAAGATACATATAAATTTGCTTATAAAATTATAAATGGAAGACATCTGATTCATGTCATAACTAAGAATGTATTTTAGAATTGAATTTATAAAATTAATGTAATTCATAAAAGACAAAGACTCATTTTTCTCCTTCATTTACTGCATTCTGAATGAAAAAGGAAAGCAAAGTTGATAGGCTACTCGGTGCTTACTAAGTTTGCTTTGAAGGAAAAACATGCTATGAAATGAGTATACAGATATAACGCATGCAAGCCTATCACTGCTTAGGATTTCATTAAAACTATCAATATTGTGGTAAAAGCAGTATTTTTCAGATCTCTTTCCCAAATCAATTTCCTAATAATAAACATTGAAATATAATTTTAAAAAATCCCCTTTGATCCCCCTCCTTTACATTAGCAGAACAGGTATATTATATCAACATGAATAATACTTGGAGAATAGATTTTTCTAATATTGTATGGCCTGTGTATCAACTTTAGAGTTCCCTAGGACTCACATTTATTGATAAATTCTGTATAGTTCATCAAGTTTGGGTGATAATTTTTGAAAAGAATCTCAGGGGATCAGTAATCTTTCTTATTATTGTTTTGATACTTCTATTATTACTTTTAATAACCTATCAGTAACTTAAACACATGTAAGAGGAAATAAGGGATATAATCTAACCTAAGTAATTTCTAAATTTAGTTATCTCACTTGCATTCAGATCTCTATTTCTCTCTCTTTAATTGAAGAAACAAGTAGGATCCTTGTGAAAAAGCAGAGCTTACTATTGTTATACCTAGTCATCCATTGGGGCTTAAATTATTATCATGAATGGTGTAGAATTTTTGTTTTGCCGCATTTTTCAAAATGAAAATCACTTTATAGTTTACAGTTTTATTAGAAAGTATGCTAAAGTGATATATTTTACCAGTTAGTAAAGCAAATCTATGGCTATGTTCTTAGATATTTGATAAGTTATACTTGATGATAAAAACAAACAAACTACAGTTAGGAATCTTTTGTGGAGAGTGGCTGATTAAACAACTCTACCACGTGTCACTCAGATCACCTTTGAGAATATCGAAAACTAATTATTCAGTCTATATTTTAGAATGCATTTTCAAAGGTTTTTAAATGGCAAAGAAAACTAGTGAAATTTACATGCAAAGAATATTTTATGAAAGATTTCATGAAAAATAACAAAAAGAACACAAAATTATAACTGCTCCACTAAGAGCAAATAGAAACAGATCTAGCTTCTGATTAGAACAAATCCAGTTGGATCTGCCAAAGACAAAATAGCAATTCAAAGAATTATAAAAACAATGGAACTTAGAAACAGCAATCAGAAGTACAGATCTTTATTCAGAAAGAATTCAGATTCTGCCAGGAAAGATAAATCAATACAAACATACTCCCTCTCACAGCATAATTCAAATACGTCAGTCAATACATTTGAATGAGTCGAGAAAAAATATATTAAATGATTCATCTGAAAAAAAAAATGGCAAATGGCTTACCTAAATTCTACCTCAGTGAAAGTTTGAGTTTCTCAGAATTATTCTAACTCTAAATCAGGAGAATGGATCCATTCAAAATGCGCAAGATTTTTTTTTCTTTTTAAAATCATCTCTTTTCGTAGCCTCTTTGAAAGGGATCATGACCATAATAAATTATGACATAACCACTGTCATATATGTGGATAGTACCAATATTAGTGTTTTGTCCCTAATACATCTCAAAATCTAGACACTTGAAATGAATGAATGTCTACCAGAAGTGGAGGGTGGAAGGCAGAAAGCAATATTACCTGAAAACAGAAACGGAAATTACTCTTCGTGTTTGATTTCAAACAGCTGATAATGAAACACTGAGAAAGATCAATGAAACCACAATGCACGAGAACGTGCCGACGGCTCGATCACAACAGGACGCATTCCTTTAAGGAAGCAAGATTTATGTAATGCATGAGATGCCACTGCCAAGATGCTGGACAGATGCCAATGGTGAATGTGCTTACTCCAAGAATGTGAAAGATTGACCTCTGCCTATAAAACTGATGTTACCAAAAGAGAGCGCTTCATATCCAAATTGGTATAAAAGGAAAATAATGTTTTAGATATTATTTTTATTATAAATGAAAAAGATTTTATATTTTGATCTGATTCCTATTTCTATTTGGTTAATTGAGAGAGATCGTTGATGAGTATTCTCCCTTTACCTTGAAAGTTGTGTCACAAAAAACTCTGAGTTAGGATTGCATATAGCTGTGTTCCTCACTTGCAGCACTATTGCTATTTGGAGCTGTATTAATCTCTCTTGGGGTGTGGGGATGGGGTGACCTCAGGAGCGTCCCTGGCCTCCACCCACTAGATACTGGCAGCACTTCCGCTCTAGCTGTGACAATGAAAAAATCTCCAGGCCTTGTCAAATGACCCCAGTGGGTAACATTGGTAAGTATGAAGAATTAAGACTTGTTAAGTGTTAAGAATGCTGGAAAAAATAAAAATATACAAACAAACTTAGATAAACACATATTATGGATAGATCAGAAAACTGAATAAAGATATCAATATTGGCTTACTAAATTCATCATTTATTTGCTTTGATATGTTTATAGAGAAAGAAGCAGAGTACCACAGTGAAGTGGGATATGGAAATAAAATGAAAGACTGCAGAACCATAACGATGTTTAACATTATCGAATTACTACATTTACTATTACTTGAAATGATTATAAATCCATAGAAATGTTCAAATATGTAATAACATTTAATTTTGGAAGTCTAGCAAGTCTTCACATTGTGCCACACTTACGGGGTTCATTTCTTTTTTCAGGAAACACGAAGAGTATTTCTCTATGAAAAACATGGTTAAACAATCATGTTAAGGGTCTGCATTTAATAACCTAGAATGCTGAAATGTCAGTACTGCCCTTCAACAAAGGGAAGAGGAAGAGACTCTCCTTCAAAAATTATATGGTCAGATAGAGGTAGCATATATTACTTTTTATATTTAAAAAAATCACTGTAAAATTGCAATTGTAATTAGTGCACGGAGAGTAATCAAGTATATGATTCAGGGAAATATGGACAGGTATATTTGGTGAGATCAACTTCACAATTGATCTGTGATTGAAAAATTATTTGAGACTTAGTGGTCACTGGAAGGGGAGGAAGAAGTGTTCAGATTGAGAATAACAGGTGCAAAGGCTCTGGTGGTGAAGAGCATAGTCTTTTGACGCTGTTAGAGAAGGTCACTACACTCATTGGGAGTGTGTGAATGGCTTTGGAATGACGTGAAAAAAAAGTGTTTCATAAATGATACATCATCAAAGAACTTATAACCAATAAAAGGGCCTGGGGCTTGTTTAGAAGAACAATGGGAACTCCGTAACAGTTTAAAAAGGGCAAGCGTTCTGATCAATTGTGTAACTTAAAATGAAGCCACTATACATTGAAAGAGAAGAGCAAAAAGGAAAGCTGACGCTACCTGACTTCAAGACTTAATATGAAGTAACAGAAGTGAAGGCAATGCGGTGTTGGCAGAAGAACAGACAAATAGATCGATGGAACAGAACACAGAGTCCAGAGAGAAGACTGGAGTGACCTTTGACAAAGAATCCGGTGAAACACAATAGAGCAAAGGTGGTCTCTTCACGAATGGTGCTGGGACAATGGACATCCATATGTAAAAAAAAATGAATCTAGAAATGGACCTTATGTGCCTCACAAAAATTACCTCAAAATGAATTATGGACCTGAATATAAAACTCCAAAAGTAAAAAACACCTAAAAAATAAACATAGGACAAAACCTGCATGACTTTGGGTATGGTGATTCCTTTTTAGATACAATGCCAAAAGATACGATCCATTGAACTGAAAAGACCACTAAAAAAAAAACTTCTGTTCTTTTAAAGACAATATCAAGAAAATGTAAAAGCCACAGACAGGGAGAACATATTTGCAAAAGACACATCAAATAAAGAAATGTATGTATGTGTGTGTGTCTCTGTGTGTGTGTGCGCGCACCCATATATATAATTTTCCTAAAATTCAACTATAAGAAATCAAACAACCTGATTAAAAATGGACCAAAGACCTTATGGCTACCTAACCAAAAGAGATCTACAGCTCATAAAGAAGCATAAAAAGATGCTCCATATCACATGCCATCATGGTAACGTAACTTAAAACAATGAGATACCACTACATGCCTATTAAAATGGCCAAAATCCAGAACAGTGACATTATCAAATGCTGTGAGGATGTGTAGCAGCGGGAACTCTCATACCTTGAGGATGGGAATGCAAAATGGGACAACCATTTTGCAGGACAATTTGGCAGTTTCTTACAAAAGTAAACATACCCTTACAAGTATATCTCTAGTATTTACACCCCTTGGTATTTTCCTAAAGAAGTTTAAAACTTAGATGCCAACATGTAACCTACACATAGATGTTGACAGCAACTTCATACATAATTGCCAAAACATTCACAAAGACCATCCACATTCTTCATGAACAAAATAGACCCGAATAAATTTCAAAAGAATTGAAATCATACCAAATATATTCTCAGACCATAATGAAATTAAATCAAAATCAATAACAGAAAGAAACCTGAAAATTCCAAAATGTTTGGAGAATAAACAACTCACTTATACATAGCACATATTATTTAAAGAAGAAATCTTAAGAGACATTAAATAATAGTTTGAATTATATGAAACAGAACTTAAAAAAGATGCAGAGGAGGGGGTAGTACTTAGAAGGAAATGGCATTTATTAGAATGTATATGCTAGAAAATATCTAAAATAAATAATCAACTCTTGCTATAGAAAACTAGAGAAAAGGGGGCAATGTAAGCCTAAGTAGAGAAAACAATAAAAATTAGAGCAACAATCATTAAAATCCAAACAGGAAAACACTAGAAAAAAATCAATGTGATGAAAGCTGATGTTTTGAAAACATCAATAAAAGTGTATCATTTTTCTATCCTCCTTATTTAATCTGAAATATTGTATCAACCCACATAACATCACACAGCATTAAATTAAGATGTTACTCTTTGTAAATATTTAAGGCTGTATCTATTTAAACATAGGGGTTACAGCAACAGTATCATTCATCTCCTAGATGACCATATTTTTTTTACCCTGATGACATTCATGCTGTTAATGTTGTGCTGATGTTATACTTTTCTTTTGATTTAAAATAGATAATGCCTTTAATATTAGGAAATCAAAGTCCATTATGATTATAAGAAAATATTGTCTTGCTCAACACTGACTTTCTTTGTTTAATCTTTTGTTTGTTTGTTCTTCATCTTTATGGCCTATTGTGTCAAGCATCTGCAGATTTCAGGGAAGCTGTTTTTACTACTGAAAGTATTTTAATAAATCTCATGATTTTTAAAAGCGAAGAAAAAATTTAAAAACTATATATGTAAAAGCATAATATCAAGAAGGTCATCTGGAGAATAAGAAAGCACTCATCTATGGTATCTAATATAACAAAGAAGGTCCAAATAATCGAATAACTTTTACACTTTTATCTAATTTATTTAAAAAATGAGGCCCTTTTATTTTCAGTCTGCCTCATAAACTGAAATTTCTTATAAACTGTAGAGACTTGTAGGTAAGTATATACTACAGAAAGCATGAATCTAATTTGATTACATTTGGACATTCCACAAAGTGTAAGAGTTCTCATTTACTCAATGTAAGTATAGAGAAAGATGAGGACTCTTCAAATTTGTGAAATGCCTGTATTTTATGCAGACAAGATGAATCCGGAAATGAAGGGTTCACATTCCTTGCTTAGAACATACAATGTATATGAAATCAGATGTGAAGAGATCGTGGAGTCGAAGATAAGATTTTGAAGACACCAGAGTTGAATCTTGGGAGAAAGGTAAAGACACGAATTTAAGGGAGACTCATCATTGCTGATTGACAAATAGTCACGGGAGGAATCTCCAACTCTCCAACGGAGAGAAAGCAACAGCATGTACTCAAGCAGTACCTGTCAGACTCGTTCGGGACTGATAAAAAGCACACTCACACGACTGAATCTTGGCCACCCCCAGCCAGCAGCTCCAGTCGCTGTTCCCGCAGGCACCCCTGGGAGCCTAGGATCAGGTTTCTAGTTGATTGAGAGAGTGGCTCTCTTTCTTAGCCCATTATTTTGTTTGTTTGTTTCTTCTATGGATGGTTTCCTTTAACATTCTAGCTCTAGTTTCATTAAAAATATTATTTTAATTATGTTTGTAATTTTGCCAACACCCCGAATAGGGCCTTAATAGGGCAAAACCATTCCCTCAACTCAATTTTAACATTCAACTGATTCTTCAGTTTATAGATTATCTTATTAATCTCAAATATATAAAATGCACTTAAATTCATTACCTTATGAATCTGTGAGTAGAAAAAAAAACAGTACAATTATGAGTGTCGGTTTGAAATTCTTTAAAGGTGAATTTTGTTAGAGATTTGTTTTTATGATACTAATAAAAGTAAAACATTTCAGATAATCATCAATAGAAAGAACAGATCATAAATCTTGACCAAAAATGGTGAGATAAATAACTCATTTTTCCCTAAATGACTCCCATGTAGATTTTAGAAAAAGAACATCTTCTGTGATCGTTGCCTATTTTTCTAAGCAGAGAAACTCGGGTGTCTGTGCTTCTCAAACAAAAAATAAAGATTATAAATGCTTTTAATAATTGAAAAAAAACTGTAGCTATTGTTTTCTTTCATCCTTGTTCAACAAATATTCATCTGAGCAACTAACATTTAGTGTTATTGGTAAGTAATTCTAAATTAACTTAATATGGGAAATACATCATTTATGATTTGTAACCGAAAGTGTTCATTTTCCGACTCATATAACTACCTCAAAACTCATTCTCCACATAAGTTTGCTTTTAGTACTTCATGCTATATGTATTAAAGTCCTTTAGTTACGAAATCATATATTTCACTTAAAAGTCTGGCAGACAAAGGAATTTGTATACATGTAATACTGTAAAACGTCATAGATAGGTTATCAAGATGGCAAAAATATTAAATAAGGTTATTATAAAAATGTCTTTTGTGTTGTGTGTGAGGAATGAGTGTACTCTTTGGAAACAGAGAATAAACAATTTGTGTTGTTTGAAGAAAAATATATGCATGCATTGGTATTAGAGAGGTGAGCAGGCAAATTGTTGCTGAAAAAAATGGTGAACAATCAAAAAGCTGTAAGTATAAAATTTTTTTTCAGAGAAAAAGATTTCATATTTGGAGCTGCGAACTACTTCCATAATTAAATACCTTTTAATTGTTTTATAAAAGGTTGTTTTTTGTAAAAAGTATTCAAATACCTTTAAATATTCAAACCATTGATTCAGAACCATATTCAGCAAATAAATATGCCATGTAAATTTTAGAACTAGATCTACTCTTTCGTTCAAGCTTTTAAAATGACCAAAGCTTTCAAATTCTATATCAAGAATTTAATGTAGTGTTTCATTCATTATACTTATTGTATGTTAGAAGCAATTAGTATTATAGAAAAATAGGCCTCTGATAAATCATACGATTGGCTAGTTGGCTTTGAGTGATCCTAATGATTAACCAATTTAGACAGAATTTACAAGGATGCATATGTAGCACTTCAATGTATATTGTATTCTGCAAATATTTAACTAGTTTCGGTAGGAAAGAATCCTTAAAATCTATTTATTTCTGCTTACTTTTTATGATAGCAATATTTTTGCCCACGGGGAAAACAGGGCTCTTGTTAAAATACTACATAGGTTAAAAATGCAACATTTTCACTTGCTTGGAAAAAACAGTAAGTTCAGAGTTACGCCACCAAGGGAAGAATGAGATCAGTGAACCAAAAGCAGGAAACATTGGTGTGTTAAGTAATTATTTAACTTTTTAAAAATACTTTGCTTTTGGAGAGAAATGTTTTGTGCTGAGCTGAAATATTGTAGTAGAGAGATTCTGTAGTAGATAATATCTCAAAAAACAACTGAGAAGTACATTATACTTAAAGGAGATTTTTAAAAAGATGGAGATTAGAAGTGTGTATCAGCTAAATGCTGATATGTTAAGAACTTAATATTATTGACACATACCCCCATGATAAAAATAAGCAATATGTGTATGTGTGTGTGTTTAAAGGAAAATATTTCAAGAAAACTATTAGAAAACCCTGTTTTGGTGGAAAAATTTTAGTTATAAAACTGAATCAAAACTTATTTCATATCTTAGAAGGATAAGAAGCAAAAGATAGAATTTGTTATAAAAGGTATTTATTCCTGAGCAAACATAAAATATTTTGATAATTTTGCCTCAGCATGGCAATCATTTCTGAAAAATGCTTTTATTAAGATATTAATGATGTAGTCCTCTGGCCCAACATACGATAATGTTGTATAAAAGATCTTTTTACAGTTTATAGAAATTTCTGCTTTATAATATTAGTTAGTAACATTTATGCCAAAGTTTGTGTAACTTTTACGTAAACTATAATGTTTTAATATCATAAGTGAAAATACCCAATCAGAAAACATGTTCAAGATTTTTTACAAATACAAATAAATAATATGCTGATGAAGTAAAGTTTTATGTATACATAGTCATTTTACTCATAGATATGTTTTAAGTAACCAGACTATTTGCTCCTCCATTCGAAAGGGAGACAAAACTTGTTAAAAAATGGGAGAGGAGCAAGCAGGACTCTTAGAGTTGGTTATCCAAGAAACTTTCACAACGCCAAGGGTCAAATATTTTATTAAAATGTACCCTGAGCTGAAATTCATGAGGAAACAGATTCTAGAACATGCTGGCTACTAATTCACTCACTGTGTATTTTAAACACTGCATAGACTATATTTTGTCACTGAGTTAAATAATATAAAGGTTTGAAAATGCTCTGATCACTTAGAAAGGAAGGTTCATATAATTAAGAAGCTGCATGGTATGTTATTACTGATATTGTTATCAATTTTATATAAAATTCTTGTATTCTCATAGCTTAAATGATATTAAAATTGTACCTTACATAAGAAGACCAGGCCCGAGATTCTCAGTGGTGTGTACCAGCTTCTCTACCTTTCTTAACATGCATCAAAAGCAAGGCCCACATGCTCAGTTACTTAACAATACGTTTTACTTCTATCAACATGAGCCAGGATTGAACCTCAGATGTAGAAAATTTTTACCAGTAGAATAGCTACGATTTGGCGAAACTGTATTATGTAACCACAGTCGCTTAACTAGGACGTGGCAAAGTTGGATTGGAATTTCAGGGTCTTATTCTTAGGAATAAAGTTAACAAAATGTCTGCAAATGTGTCTTGGGACTATGAGCATGATTTCCCAGTGTATAATACTTTAATTACTCATAATCAAAGATGCTATTTAGCTACATATTTAAGGCAAAAATATGGGTGATATTTGGTTTCCTATGTTTCTATATATTCTTTTCTTTCATTATAATGTTATAAACTACCAAAACGGTCCTTAAAACTTCAATAATTACCATTTGCTTTATTTGAAAATTATTATATTGAATACAATTACATTAATGAAATCATTTTTGCGATAGTTACTTTTAGGTAAAAGTAATAGTCAAGTTTTTTTAAAAAATCAGTGGCTTTATAAAATCTTGTTTTAAAATTATTTTGCTGTTTTGGAAACCAATTTTGAATATTAACATTTTTAAAAACACATTTATTTCATGAACTTTTGGACAGTATTCCAGCACTAATATTTTAATCTAGTAATACAATTATACTATATATAAAGTAAAATTAGTGGTATAAATATTTCACAATTTCATGATTTCAAAACTTAGACTTTTAAAATTTTACTTATGTGCCTGCTCAAAAAATTTACATATTTTATTTTGCAAAGTAGGTCCCAAGGAAGCAAGAATCATAATTTGTATCAAAGGCAAGTAAATGTCTTTAAATTTATAAAACAGCTCTTTTACTTATATAGTTTATTATGCGTTGACTCTCAGGCTACTTGGAACTTCAAGGCTGACATGTCTTATGCACGAGTTCTGAGTTCGTGAAGGCTAAACTATAAAAATAGTCTTTTACTTCAGGTTTTAAAAATGACAGTCCAAAGATAACAGCGAGCTATCCCAGCGATGGAAGAAGTATGTGCTTATAGAGAATTTATGGCGTGTCCTACGAATGGTGAGCATGGGAGCTTCTCAACTTAGACCACTGTGTAGCTCCAGCTCAGATGACTCAGTTTTAGGACTTCTGCCTTTTATGATATAGAGAAAGAAAAGTGTGATGTTTGCTTCCTTATACTCCCACAAACACAGTTTTTATTTGTTACCAATTGCTAGAGAAATATGCCTTTATTTTTTTAATTCTGCTATATTTCATGTCATGCCTTTCATTGTACTTAACAAAAAATATAAAAATGTCCATGACAGATAATTATACTGGAGAAAATATCCAACGTAGCTATTATCTATGTCCCACTAGTCAGTAAGACACACACAAAGACTTTAAATTTCAAGCTGTGACAATGTAATGTTAGCTTGCTGAGTACTATAGCCTCTCAGAATGCTCTGATTTTAAAATCCAAGTATAACCACAAATGTCTATGCGAATTATTCCTTTATTAAGATTCTTTAATTACATGCAAAGTAAACCAATTAGTTTATGAAGATTTCAGAGAATCAGCAAGAAACCAGAGAGAAAACATATGTAAGTGAAGACAAAGAAAGCTTTGGAAAGCTAGTGATAAAAATAACGGCTAACATTATGTGCCTTTATATGGGAGCTATTCATTTAGGTGAACAGGTACTCACATGTATAGCTATCTGATATTTCAATAAGCCCTCTGAAGTAGTTAGTATACTATTTTGAACTCATATCCTCTACAATTGCCTTTTCTTTAGAAGATTTGCAATTATTGGCAATCTATAACATTGCTAAGGCTACTAATTCTAACAATATACAACCAGGAACTGGGGATAAATACTAGATGGATTGGAGGTCAGGATAGACCTAACATAAAGTTTGCCATTGTTCTATCTCAAACACCTGGAAAACATATTTATTAATAGCACAACTAGTCAACTTTTTGTTGTTGTTGTTGAGAGCCAGAGAGTAAATATTTTAGACTTTAAAGGCCACAAATGATCTCTGTAACCAATCTGGAAGACAGACAGAAGGGCCTTTCATTGGTCAAATATGGGTAGTTGAATGTAATAGATTAATCTCATTGAATACAATTGGTTAATGCAACAATAAATAATGCTAAAACTAGGTTAATGAAAGTGGACCATTTACATAATCTCAAAATATCTCCTATAAAATAATTATTAATTACAAAGAGAAAATAGGTAATGTTACAGTAGAGAAAACTGGCAGCCACCACCATAGTCTGGCTCCCAGTGTTTACATAACCAGTAACTGAACACATAGAACTTGTATAGCACCTGATAAGATGTAGTTAAAATATAATAAGTAAACTAGGATCATGTCTGTGATATTTTTGAAAAACAAAAACAAAACAAAACAAAAAACAGAGAACCTAGATTTATTTATGAGGAAGTGTCAGACAAATTCAAACTGATAAACATTCTACAACTGTTCTTGCCGTTTTTCTAAGGTTGAAATCATATTAACATAAGTAAAAGTAAAACAAATTCCTGGGACCCAGGCCAGAATAAATAAATCCGAATCTCTGGAAATGGTATCCAGAAAGTTGTATTTTTACAATCTCCTCTAGCTGATGTTCATTTGCAGCCAGCTTTGAGAACTGCAGATCTACTTAAGGTAGAGAATAGCCATCGGCAGGATCAAGTGTTGTTGTGGTGGAGTACATGACACACACACACACACAACACACACACACACCATCATTAAGTCTATCATACCTAGCTTCAGGTCTATTACATTAAATGCAGAGTCACATGAAGTATATCCATTTGAGATATCATACAAAACTAAAATCAGACTTTCATAGTTAAGTACCCTGAAACTTCATTACCAGAACTACCCTCTCGAAGTAGGATGATAAAAATGTTGAGTTTTATTTTGTTCATGCTTCTTTGGGACATGCTAGGGTATGATTTTAGCTACCTATCTTGTAAATGTGAGGGAAATAAGTTTTTGTGGCATGGAGAGTCAAAGGTGTTCAATCCACTGAGAAATAACTTCGGAAGACAGAGAAAGGTCATTGAAAACCTTCCTTTGGGCATTAATGTTTGAGAAACTTCCAGATTTCTGCAAATAATACTATCCCAATGATCAGGGACTTAGTATTCCCTAAAAAATGCCCTAAGGTTCACATAAGTGAGCAAAGGGGTTATGAATTCAACTGACAGTCACAATCTGTAGAATCAAATTTTATTTTGTTTTCAGTACCCAAACATGAACCTACATGAATAAGATGTAATCAGGACCCTCATAGATTACTTAAGAATTTCATTTGTGCACTCTGAAGCATCATCTAAATGTAATATTCAGGTAAAAGATTTTGTTACAGAAATATCACGGGCCTACAGTAGACGTAGAATATAAAGCAGAGTTAGATTTCAAGGGCACTGGCCCTGAGACTATTATCCACGGACTTTCATTTCCTTTTGCTCTGTTTTTCTCACCCTCTCCTTGAGACTGGTTTCTCAGCTCTATTACAGATTAGCATGCCCACAGTACAGTCCATGAATTCTTAGCTCTAGTAGTTCAAGGTCTGACTATATTTTTTTGTCCCTCATTCTAAATCCCACGGGAATCTGACTTGCTCCAGTTATCCAATCTTAGGTCAAGAGGAACAACTAATTTGGTCCAATTATATAGCTCACACTTACAGTTACATAGATCAAATTTGTTTGAGATTAAAAAATTAAGTATTTGAGATTGTCACTCTCTTTAGAGTACATCATATAATCAAATGTAGCCACCGAATATGGTTGTAGTATTTTATTCTGTTTAACCTGCTTTGCCAAAAGGGTTGTCCCCTGTTTCCATGTGTCCTCAGATGCTAATTTAGTTATTTCCCCATAGTTTTCTGTAGGTCCCATCCTGCAATATGACTGTTCTTCCCCTTCTTAACTAAGTAACTCCAAATACTGTTTTTCCCTGGGCATTCATAGCCTTTAAGCCATTCTAAGTAGCATTTTTTTTTTTAAATCAGATAATAGTTTTGGTTAAGAATTGGAAAAACAACCCTAGATATTGGTTAAGAAATATAAAATTTATTATAAGTGTATTAGGAGCTTATATAAATAAGAAGTTTGGAATGGAGCAGAACAGAGGAGGTTCTGGAATGCTTCTCAAGCTAAACTCCTGGGACAGTTTCAATGACGGCTGTAGTAGAGCATTTCTGCTGGAATAAATGAATATTAACCACTTCTCCTTGTCTTGCACTGCTTGTTACCAGGAGAATAACCAATGTGTCTCCAAGGGAGTGAATCGTAAATGGTCATAAGAGTTAGTGAGAGAATCTTTGGAAAAGATAGTCTAACCGATTTTTATTTAAAATATTTGGATATGGCTTTGAGGATAACTTGCCCTACTTTCATTCTCAATTTTATTGTGGAAAGAGAGACCCTGTGGGGTGGCTCTCCAGGCTAGTACAATCTTCATTTGTCATTCATGATTTAGCATGTGAGGTTCTGACCAGCACCTATACCAGTTAATATAGCTCAGGTAACCTAAAATAATTTTAAATTCTTCCATGATTAATTCTGATCTTGTCTGGGTTTAGAAATACCCTTAATTATAGATTTTATCAGCTTTGGTCCCAGGTTTAAATTCTATAATTGCCAGCATGACTGGTTTCATGGATAGGATGGATTTTTAGAAGCAAGTGGCATTTGGAGTCATAGGAGAAACATTGTGAAAGATTAGAAGTTTGGACAAGGGCAAGAGGAGAAATGAGAGATATTGGTTCAGATGGAAAGAGATGGAAAAATGGGGGAAGAAGGAGACACAGATATAGGAAGACAACTGAAGGAAAGAAGGGGGAGAATGTACTAGAGGAATAATCTAGCTCGTTACTGCTTATGTTTGCCAACATTTTCATTAGCTTTAACCAAAAAAAGTGTTTTGGGAAATCAATTGTTAGATCAGAGTTTTATTTAGTGGACTCTGAATATGAAAAATATAACAAGAAGAAATGTTGCACAATGGGCCTGAGAAATGTTATTTGGTTTCAATGATGTCACATTCTGAGGCACTGGATGTTAAGACTTCAACATCTAAATTTTGAGGGGGACAGAATTCAGCCTGTGATGCCACTAAAGGCCCAAGTAATATTGGTGAAGTCATGCCATTTTGAGGGATAGCATAAGAATTAAGATTGTAAGGAGTACATACAAAAAGCAGGGTTTTGTTTTGTTGGGTTTTTTTTTCTTTTCTTTTCTTTTTGAGTAGAATAGGGTTTCGATTTAGAGAACTCCAAGAAAGATAACAGTGGCCAGCTGAAAGATTTTGCTTGGGCCCTGAAAATTAAAAGTTATGTTTTGGTCTCTCCATTCAACTGTTGACCACCTTTTCAAAATGCAGACCCAACCATAAGTAACCTCTGGGAGGCAAAAAAAAAAGTAGGTGTCTCTGGATCAAAGTCAATCTCTCAAGATTAAAAAAAAAAATTGAAAAAGATGGAGACTGTATTTGTTTTTACAAGTGACCAACAGCAAAGTTGTCTAAATGGAGATCGGTCTTGTGAGAACAGCAGAGTCAATGGTCTAGGAGAAAAATTCAAAAAGGCTTATAAAATCTATTCCTGTATTCTACCTCCCTAATTTCCTATGTGTGACAAACACATTTAGACAACACAGCACAAAATGGAGAACAAAAGAGAGTGAAGGGAAAGAGAAGAAACACCCTGCTTCCATTGAGGATGCCAAAACAAATGGGAACCAACACAAAATCCAGGAAAACAGAAAAAATAAGGAACTCAACACAAGCAGAGTGGAGATCAAAACCAATGCTAACTTATCACATAAACGAAGACTCAACGAGCTGTGAGAAGCAGGTCAAAGAGTGACTTCATATGTACCATATGTGGTCGAAGACTGAGTCCATGGGAACTAGATATCTTTGTGTGGATGCCAGAAAAACTATAGAGATACATAACGACTATCCAACAAACACAGTGTCTTTATTCAGAGCTTATCATAGCAAGAGAATGAGCTTTACTTGCATTGGGCAAAATCTTTGAAAGTGGGCAGGAGAGTGAGAAGAGTCACAGTGAAAAAAAGAAGCGACCACAGGTACACCATGCTAGAGGTGTAGACATAGGGAAGCTGGAGGCTGGCTTAGTAGAAGCTGAGCATCCTACGTGACTGGTTTGTGGAGCATATTTGGTTTCGTTGGTTAGTCCTGAGTTGTATGTAAGTGTAAGTAAAAGTGGGGAAGCCTACCGTCCTTAGTCAAGTCCTAACCATATTTGAGTGATTATTAGAGGTAGTATTTAGCCCCTGAACTGATTTCTGCAGAGTTGCAGAGTTTCTGGTTGACTTCTTAGGCTAGCTCTCAAGACATGGTGGGCAAGGGTTCTATTTTCATATGTGCTCTGGCCAGTGCCTGTTTGCCTTTTTTTGTATATTCAGTTTCTCGCATATACCATACAAAATATATACTACATAAATATGTAATCCAAGCTTCTACCTGTTTATTTTTCATTCTATCTATCTATCTATCTATCTATCTATCTATCCATCCATCCATCCATCATCTATCATATCTATCTGTCTATCTGTCCAGCCATCTATCCATCTATCTGTCCATCCGTCTATACACACATACACATTATCCCCAACTGCATGGGAGAGATCAATATAAGTGAAAAAATGTATATAAAACTAAATTGTGAAGAATATTCATGAAGAATTTTAGAAGCATTTTTGAGGATAAATTTTGAACTATGTGTGAATTGGGGAGAAAGTGAGATAAGCCTTTGCTTAAACATTCAAACAAAATGTGTGTAATCTAGGTAAAGAGAGGAAGGAATAGGATATTTCCTAGTAGAATAAGGATGCATGAGCAAAGACATCCAATGGTTGAATAAAATTGTATGCCAAGAAATAACATCAACGAAATCTGTTAAAATATAAAGAGAATGGATGAGTGGGTAACAGCTACACTCTGGATCATCTGGTTCAGGAGCTTAAACTTTGATCTTCATATCATGGAAAGCTAGTGAAGCTTTTAAAGGGAATACTGACTTAATCAGAACTTCTTTTAAATAAAATGCCTAGAGGACACTGGAGGATGGATTTCACTGGGCCAATCTACAGCCAGAGGAAGCCGTTTTAAGTTAGTATAAGGATACTCAAGTGATAAGTGCCTGATATACAGCAGTGGAAAGTAATAGAGATGAGAGTAGGAAGCAGTTTCATGAATCAATTATGAAATAAAAGCAAAAGGACTTTGATATTCCGAATAGAGAGGAAGACGGAGGAGTTAAATTGTACTTGGTGACTCCAAGGTCAAATCACTGACACTGATAGAGACCTCAAGGCAATGGATTAAGTAAAATGATATTTAATGTTGAATCTGATGAGCTTGCCTTTCCTGTGAAAAAGCCGGGAAGATATTTCCAGTAAATATTTTGATATAATTTCAAGTTAAAGGAAGACGCAAGGGAAGATGTTATGAGTTTTCCGGAGAAAGCGGGCACAATTATAAAGTTAATGAGAGCAGGTAAAGTGGAAAATGACAGTAGGTGTCCCTGCATATGTTTATATAAAATTGTTTCTCTCCTCTAAAATAGCACTCACCACAGCTCTAGATTTTCAGGAGGTTATTTGGGTGCCTGGTTTATATATTCCTGTTGGCGTTCTGACAGGAAGTAATTTAACATCATATTTACCATTCTAATTTCAGTGACTAGCATAACCTTAGAGTGCTTTAATAGCTTAATACTTTAAAATAAATCGATAAATAAAGAAATGAATGAAAATATAATCTTGAAGCAAGCACAGATTTAAAGACGATAAGAAGAAAGAGGGTCACAGAAAAATGACCATGAAAGAATGGATGAGAAAATGAGAGAAACATGCAAGTGTGATATTAAGAAAGGTAACGGAAGAGGGAATTTAAAGAGGCAAGTAAAAGACTCTGCAGTTCAAATGGAACAGCAAGCCTTGGTAAGTAAGGACTAAGATCCATCAGCTTTGGCAACAGGATGTTCGCAGATAGTTGTCAGATTATGTCTATAGAGTAAGAAAAGCAATGTGAGAACGCGGTGGATTGACATGAACGATAAGTGGAAGAGAAAATCGTGACAGAGATTGCAGTCTGCTATTTTAAGAACGTAAGTGAAAAAGTATAGAAATTACAGGACCGTTAGAGAGAGGTGGAATAAAACGATATTGTGGTATTTTGATTGCAGTATTGAACCTGGGAAATCTGCACATGGTTTTACGTTAGAAAGTGAAAGCAGAGAGAAGGAGAGATAGAAGATACAACAGGGAGAAAACGATAAAAGGAATAACAAGTGAGGACCTTCCTCTTTGGGTCTTTAGTAAAGAAAGTGAAAGACTATTGACAGGCTCTTAGGAAGAGATTTGGAGAGGGGCAGTAGACGTGAAAAGAAATCATACCTGATCATCTTTATTATCTTTCAATAAAGATCTCGTGCCATCTGGTTTCAAATTCATATTAAGTCTCTCATAACACTAAATATACCCAGATATTTGGGGACTCTATTAGAATTCGAAATAAGACAAAACCAATTTTTCCCACAAATAAGGCATCTATGGAAGGTTTTTGTTTTGTTTGTCTGTTTGATGATGACCACATCAAATTCTCCTATCTCCAGTGCCTTATTACAATTTGATATTGATACTCCTCCCATTGAGAAAAGGAATCTGTGTTTCCTGCTCTTGTATCTGCATGAAAATGGAACTACTCTCGAAAGGACTTCTGACATTATATCATCTAAAGTGATATAGCTGCCACATGGTTTCCCTGGGACACTCACCCTTGGAACCCAGGTACCACCCTGCTTTAACAAACAAACAAACAAACAAACAAACAAAAACAAAAAACAGTTTATTCAAGGAGGTCATGGATAGAGGTTCGGGCTCAAAACTCTGGCTTCTCTCTCCCTACCCAACAACCAGCTCCAATTAGTGAGCCACGTGAATGGGTCATTTTGGTAGTAGATGATGTCTGTCAAGTTTCCCCAATTATTCCTACATAAAGCAAAGATGACTCTTTCCTTGTAAGTCCTGCCTACATTGCAGATGTGTGAGCTAAATAAATGGCTGTTACTGTTTTAAGCTATTATAATGCAGATTGGTGTGGTATGCAGCAATAATTACTTAGAACAATACCATTAAATATATTCTACGAAACAATACCATGCACACAAAGCCAAAAAACCCAAGGCCCATGAAAGAGCAGAAGCAGAACCTTGACCATCCTTCTTTTAAGAAATACTAATTTACATTCTCTGACCTATGACAGGTTAGCTAAAGACATTATTTACTTAAAAGAATAATCTATTTTAAAAATTATTAATTTATCTATAATTTTTACCAAAACTGTACTTATTGAAAAAATTTTAGCAAACATAAACTACTGTTCAGAAATGACTTAGACAAGTAGGCAAAGTTAAGATTTATACTTGAGAATCAATAAAATATCTAATTTATTCTTCTCTGTTACCTATATTTCTATACAGACAATTTGGCAGGTATCCTTTGAGATGTAAAAACTAAATTATTTAAGCATATTATAATAAATTAAATAGTTCTTAAAAATATTTTGTTGCTATTATAACAACATATATCTGAAGAATTCTCCTCTTAATTACTGACAATGAAGATTATATGCTTCACAGTGATAAACAGGGGTCTGTGAAAGTTGCTTAGTACTGTATTAAACATAGAGATTCCCTTAGATTATATAATATTATATAAGCAGAGAACTTATTCCACTGTTAAAGTCTAAAGAACAAAGAAACATTCACATAAAATAATTCAAGGTCAAAAATAAAATAATAATAATAAGTAGGTGATACCATTTTTTAATAATATTGGCTTTTTGATCTTTGGAAATTTTTTCTCCTAACAATTATTATCTTGCTAATACTTATGATTCATAAAATATGTTGAACAAAAAGAGAATAAAAATATGTTTCAAAGATTAGTATAATTTTTAAAATGCAGTCTGTGATCTTAATGTTAATAGACTCAGAAATTGAAAGATAATATCAGTATGATAATTCAAGCTTTTATATTAGAGGAGAACTAAGAAATTTTTAAAAGTAAAAAGAAATGTTGCCTTTTTTATCATGTATATGTAAAGGGATTTGAAAACCAAAAAGTATCATATAAGGTTTTTTCATGCTTATAGATATTAGAAAATCCAGACAAGAAAATCTAGATCATACGATAAAAACTTTTTTATCTAAGAAGGAACAAAAGAAAGATATGATTATGACTTAAGTTCACTGAACAGCAGATGGAGTTATTAGTGAAGGATGAAGATAAAAGTTAGGAAATAAAGAGACAAAGTTAGTGGGGTTAACAATCTGAGAAAACATCAAAGAATCAAAACTAAAAAGGAAGATGTGTCTATTCAAAAAGTGAATCAATTACTCAGATATTGGTAAGGCCAATACTGTGGGTGTTTTGAAATCAAAGTAGTTTCATTTAAACACCTGAAAATGGAGAAGAAAACCGGGTGAAAAAAATGTGAAGACCCAAGTAGAACGGAAATATCAGAACCGATATGTCGGCCTTTAGATATTCAAACAAAGACATGCAGTGTCGTTCTAACACACTCTAACAAGGTCTTATAAGCCACTTCAAAAAGGAATTCTGCCTTTGAAATGTGACCTTTTATTCAGATTCTCTTTAGTTAGTGGTTAATTTGTGTAGAGAAATACCAAAAGAACATGTCTGCTTCCTCTATATCATATATAGAAAGAATTTTAGAAATTACGTATAGCACATGAGAGAAAAAGTAAGAGATTACCATGTATTATATTATATAAGTAAGATCAATTTAAATAATAAGTCTAGGAGAAAAAATTAATTTATTATAGCAATATATCAAAACAAAATAAGTATTTTAAATGTGATCACGTTAATCTATTAATTTAATGAATAATAAGTAAACACATGAGAAAATCTGTCAGGTACTTTAAAATTTATCTAAAGGTACTATAATGTATATAAAGTAGATCTCTGGGACAAATTTCAAATAAGGAAATATTTCCTTAAAGTAGGAAACAAACAGCTGTCTCAAAAGATTTCACGGGGGTTTATTTTACAAAGAATGTCATGTATTTTCAATATATTATAACAGTGAATTGACACCTCAGTTACAAAATGAAGAGAGATTGAATGTAAATTTTCTAACTGGAATTGAGACTGATAATTGGTGCATTTTATAAAATAATTGCTTATTGAGAATTCAATGAAGAACAAAGTTTGCTATGTTGTGGCATTAAATTCAAATTGTTGGTAAGCATTCTAATGGAATAAGGAAGCTGCTGACAAATATTCTTCTAATTCTTCTTACATTATGATTATTCTTACATGTGTTGTACAGTAGTCCCCCCTTATGCACAGGGATATGGTCCAAGACCCCCAGTGGATACCTGAAACTGTAGATAGTACCAAAGGCTATATATACTGTTTCCCCTTCGTCCTTACCTCCATACGGTCATTTTCACATAAAAGAAGCATTTCACAGCTTCTCTTTAGCATATCGGAATTGCCAGCATCACTACTCTTGGGCTTTGGGGCCATTATTAAATTCAATAAAGGTTACTTAGCACAAGCACCGAGACATTGTGACTGCTGATAATACAGACAGTTTCTAAGTAACTGAGGAGTGAGTCGGGTAGCATACACAGGGAAATGCTGGAGAAAGGGATATTCAAGTCCCAGCTAGAAGAAGTGAGATGGACGGACTATAATTATGTTATGTAGAAAAGAGCCAAATGCAAGAATTTTTAAAGGAATGAGTTATTTTCCTTTATTTTTCATTAACTATATATATATATACATATATGTGTGTGAATTAAGTAACAATATCCTTTAACTAAATACATGGTAGACCTCTTGAGATTAAGCTATATATAAATACTAGAGAATCTCTGTATCTCACAATCAGTGGAAAATTCTCCGAGACTATTTCTGTATTCTCTTACCCAGGCATTATTTTTCCCCTTAGGTAAGAAAGAAATGCTATGGGATTGAAGTTGGCGAATTGCCCTATCCCCAGGTAGAGAAGGCTCTGTTAAAGAAGGTTTACTTGGAAAACAGGCCTTCAGTATTGAGTACATTCTGGACATGTTTCAAAATGGTTACTTTTCCCTTCCCCAGGCCAGAAACATCAGGGGATTTTTTGTTTGTTTGTTTGTTTGTTTGTTTGTTTTGGATTTTTAACCTAGAGGACAAAGGAAAGACTGCTTGTCCAGGAATTTCTCCCTCTCTAACTCACCCACTCTCACATCCAGCAATTTATAAAATATTATCATCGAAGTGTTTCTATCAGTAAATGACTCATAGAACTTTTCTCCAACTACAAATCTTTTAACTCTCCATAATTTGAGGTAGCAGTTTGCTGTGTGATATCTGATAAATCAAAGAAAAGTAATTAATTTTCAGTTTGTTTAGCTTTTTTTTTTTTGGTGTAACGATGAGCATGATGACTTAGAAGCTTTTCACATATCAAAGCTGAAACCATAACTCTCTACACTATATTTCAAACGATGTTTTTAAAATATAACTTTACAAAAAGTATATTATCTATATATATATCTATATATATCTATATATATAGATATATATATAGATATATATAGATGGACATATAAAATTATTTTTTAAATTTTGGCTACTAAATCATCTTCCAGTTTTCTGTTTTTTGTTTTTAATGGTACAAGGACTCTGTCAACCATGCAAATATATTTCCCCAAAAATGTATGATTTTTCTACTAATAAATATCTCATTATTTGTATAGCTAATTGTTTCTACATAGGAGTTTACTAAAATTTCTTGAAACAAAAGCCTGTGATTTTACAAACAGAATTGAAAAAACAAGAAAAAAATTAAAGTGCACTGTTATTTCAAAATTATAATATTTCTGTGATTTTAAATTGTATGATGTGTTGAGTTGCCAAAAATGAAAGTATAAAACATGACTTTAAAAAACATGGTAAAAATGGAATATTCCAGTTTCTTTCTTCTGTAGGTGTCTTCTATTCTTCCAGAAGTATTTATGTGACTTCCACAGTAAAGAGAAAAAAGTGTAGGAAATTTTGAGAAATGCCAGAATTAAATACTAATGCATTTAACTTTCAAAAGATAATTATGTATATTCTAAACATTGTTTTTAAGATTCTGTCTCTAAATGTAAATTGTTATTATAGTTTGTCATAATGAAATTTGGAACTAAATATGATTCATATATAACTTTGGGACATTTAAAAATGTCTATATTTTTATAAAGACTTTTTCATTTTGAACTAATTATTTGATCTGTTTAATTGTTTTCCATACCACACAACTGCAAGTATAGCATTATTTACGTGATTGAAATGAATTCCAGCATCAATTCTTCAGGAATAATCCAAGGGGAAATGAACAATAAGTGAAAGTAGTTTAAAGCTGAAAGAATATGAACAAAAAAAAATTACTGAATCTTGGCCATTTAGAGAACATATAAATAAGAGCAAAATTGCACTGGACAGAGTTAAGCATGTAAGGAAGACGTTATTCAAAGGCAATTTGCAATAGGGGAGAGAGACTAGAACACAGTCTGAACTCCACCGAAAGAAGCATGGGAGGTTTTTTTAAGAGCTGGGGTGGAGGGGAATAGACCATCTGGGCTTGTTAATGGCCTTTGCTTAAAAGGAAGAAGAAACTTTCCTACATTTTCATGACCGAAAGTAGGGTGCGGCTTCATGCAAGTTGAAGCTATACTCCTATTCACCTACAGATACTAGAAGACAGGAATGCTGGCTTTCTTAATGATTACATTCTGAAGGGATGGCTCTCAGGTCCTTGAGATAGAGAGTCCTGGGTTGCATAAAACTGGCGAAAGGTTTTTAATTTTTTTTTTTTTCTAAAGAGGCACAAAAACAATTTGCAATTACAAATTTTCTAAGTAAATGCTCCAAGAAAAGAGAGGAGAGGGGCCTGTGTGGTTAGGTCATCTATGGTAAGAGGGAGACTAGGGGCCTAGAAGTTGGAGGAAGTTTGTCTAAAATTTTGTCAGAATGAAAGAAATGGCAAAGATATTATGGATATTTAAAAGGAATCAAGTGTATTATTTTAAATTTAATATTGAAAATACCTTCATATACTCACACACATGCATTGACTCTTTCTAAAAAATTAAAGTTCAAATGTTTAGTTCTCTAATAAAAATGACAGAAAAGACTTCAGTGAGCATTTTATGTATTTTAAACTATATATGCACGTAAAGGTACGTGCATTTTTATAACATATAACCTTATCTGAAAAACTTATATTATTTGACTTAAGTAAATATAAGCCCATTTTTATAAACATATATGGAATCAGACATTTTTATAACCTTAGGCATACCATATAATCATATATATACACATATATACAAACACACATACACACTAAAACCTTACATATATATTTACATATATATTTAAAATCTTAAGTGTATATAAGAATTACTAGAAATTGATAAAATACAGATTATACCTTTATAGTGAAGGATAATCATATCCACTATTAAAATCTATGAAAGTAAAAAAGTTATTAATTCTATGAAAATGTGAGACTTTTAGTAAGGTAATAAAATGTTTACGATAGAAATCCAGAAACATTTTGACTTATTTTATAGTGACATAAATATTATAAATAAATATTAGTAATATAAGTGATTTAAAGAGCATTAAAAAATGCAAATGGCTAGGGATCTCATTTTCAGTTTAATATAATTATAATTTATAATTTTTCTTTTATTTCTTTCCTGGAATTTAAAGGCAGCAAGGTTTTTATGTATAATACATGTAATAATATTTAATTACACCTGAATACTTTAATCAATAACATAGTCAATATAATTGTGATAACTTTGTTCTCCCCCTACTTTTTCTGGCTCCTGATACTTACCCAAAGCAAACGAAGGACATTGCTTTGATTTCATATTTTGTTACCTATCTTAACATGGCAAAGATGAAGAGGCAAAGTAAAAACAATGTCCTTCTGGTGACTATGAAGGTAGCTTCTACAGGCAACATTACTAACATTGTTAAAAACAATACTCTATTTTTGTACCACAAATTGGTGCTAATAAAACCATCATTTGGTAAAATCAAGGTGTCCGTTTATATAAAATACTTAAAAAGGCAAGACTAATCCATTTATAGCAGGATGAACTAGATAAATGAATGCCTAGGATCCTGAGATTTGGGTAACAGCTGCCTAGAAAGAGGCATGAGGAAATTCTGGAAATGAAAAAATTTTCTGTATCCCGATTGTGGTGGAGACTCCATCAGTGTATAAAATTCTAAAAGTTTCTTGAATGCTTCAATAAAAATGGGTACAATTTTTTTATATATACAAATTACTTCATATGCAAAAATAAAATAGAATATGCATTAACCTTTCAGGTTTTTATTTAGCACATTGATTGTTAAAGTTTGAAATCATTGCAACAATAATACATGTTTTTTTCTTATAAGAAGAAATTCTGTCACACTCACACAAAAAAAATCAAAAGCGAGTCACAATAAAAATGGGCAAAAGACTCCAAACTATACCTTACAAAAGAAGAATGCAAACATCTAATGAACATATAATAAGTGTTTGGTCTCACTGACTATATCCCCAAATTCTGTTTACATGTATTTAAAACTACAAGTTCTGTCCCTTAAATTTTTGGAGTTTTATTATGTATATATTCTTAATCTTTATAATTTTTAAATAATAACACCCATGATACCCAAGGCATGAAAAATGAATACTTGTTCATGAAAATGTTATATGTAGTAGCTAAAATGTGTGTGTGACTTGGAGTGTAATTAAAAATGAGTATACTCATCGACATCCTTCTAGAAATTTAAACAAAGCGTTAAAATCATTAAAATATACATGTTATGAGCTATAAAAAAGGGGGGAAAAACAACACTATCAAAAAGCACACTGAACCTGAGAAAACAAAACCATTCCGAAACAAGGTGAAACATATTTTGCACTACGCTTACACAGTCAGCCATAGTACGTATTGCAGTATTCGTTTTTAGTCTTCAGCGTGATATTTTGCAATACATGTGTGTATGCATGAGACTCTATTATACGCATTTATAGAAGAAACGTTACATAAATCATGTGAAACCCAAATAGACAAATTAGATGCACCGGAATATATATAGAACAGTGCGAAATTAAGAGAGAAATGTTTTTATCTTGATATTTAAAGTAATGAAAGTCAAGGTTAGTAGAAAATATCAAATTAGTACACATTGAATAAATAAAAAAGTTTTACTTTACTTCTTCCTCATATAATTTTAGACCACAGTCCCCAATTCATTTGAGTATTTGAAGAGATATAAAATGTCTTTAATAAAAATGGGTTCTTTTTATTGTGCATACTAAACATTAATCTAATAAAGTTATATATCAAGTTTTCAAACATTTAATTTTCTTTAATGGGCATTATATGTGTATACATGTCTATATATTTTAATGTATATATATACATGTATATTCTATGTATACATGTATGTACATGTGTATGTTTGTATGATGTATGTAACTATGTATCTATGTATCTATCTATCTATCTGTCATCTATCATCTACATATCTACTTATCTATTTTACCTTGCATCTGTCATTTAGAATATACATGCTCTGGGATTTTGTTTTTAAAAAACCCTAAATCTCTTTGCCAGCTGCTTGATAATGATCACAGACTGAGGAAATGGTCTCAAGGATCAATCCTGAAGAAACCTATTCCAATTATTACTTTGCATCAGTATTTCACATTCTCTGTTCAAGGTAAACTTCTTGATGACGTTGTAACATCTGTCCTGCTATTCTAAGTTGGAAGCCTGCTAAAAAGTTACAAAAAAGCAAAGGGCCACAAATGTAGTTGGGATAGGTGGCTTGCCACTTCTGGCACACTGTTACAGACCACATTTCAGACACCAAAAATTAAGTATGCATGTGTATTTAGTGTATACATTCTTTCCTGTGATCTTAATATGCAAATGAATATGAACATATTTAAGAAGCCAAATAAGAGCATACTTCTGTAAAAATGTATAAAAATTTCTTCTGCAATTATATGATGCATATTCTTGCTTGAGAGCCGAAATGTGGATTATTGTAAATGAGGCAGAACATAATTAATTGTAGTGCATTTCATATGTATTGATGGCTTAGCTCTCTGGAAGTGTTATAGTTAATAGAAATTTTAAGCCTTTTTTCTGTTCAAGATGTTTACTGTATTTTATGTGTCAGTCTCCAGAATCAGTGCTTATAGAAGTTAAATTTTATTGGAGTAAAAAATTTTTATAAATTAAGACCCTTCATAGTTAAAAAGGCCACATTACAACTCTTTTTTTTACATGAAATAATGTATTACAATAACACTATCATCTATAGGCAAAAGAAGGAGGAAACCCTGTTTCTTTTTCGGTCTGACAGAAGAAAGATGACTATTCTCTAACTAAAAGTATCAACGCAAGTTTTTCTTTCAAAAAAAAATTGTCTTCATTTTGTTAAAATACAAGACTGAACATGACAATTAAAGTAAATTCATTGCAGTAAATGAATATCATCACTAGGGACTATAATTTAAGGAATAACTATTATCTCATGGCATAATGTCATAAACCACATGTAATCTTTAGTATGTTTTCTTTCAAAAATTGACTTCCAGAGGTATTTAATGTTGTAGAAACAGAAAATACAATGCCATTGATATCTTTATGAATGGCATTTTTGTGATTTATTATATGGTCTATGATTTTAAAGGTAGCTGATTACTTTCTATAAATTATACTGATATTGCACGGAAATAATAATCTTTCATTTTTAAACTACCTACCAAATAATTTTTATCAACAGTGTTTATTTTAAGTGACTCCTAAATTCAAAATCTGCCTAACTTTAATTCCTCAGTCTCTACTTTCTTGTTTTCCCTCAAATATCGACTTCAAGTGGAAAATTCAACTCCTTTTATTCTATTTCCAGACTAGAGGATTTCATAAAGCATTAGCTCAGCCCGTGACTCTCTGATCCTTCTTGCTAGCAGTCCACACTCTGTGTGCTTTCCAGGACTGGCTTCGCTTTGCTCTTGTGAACACTCAATTCTTCCCATGATACATAGTAAACACTTTCTCTTGAACTAAAAACATTGCATGACACATCAAATTATTGGCCTTCAATTCTGGTTGGCTTTCTGGAAATGTACTCATGAACTTCTCAAAATCACAGGACTTGTGCAAAATTTCTTTCTTTTTCCTTCCTTCTTTCTCTTTCTTCTTTCTTTTTTTCTTTCTTTCCTTTATTGAGAGAACTGTTTAACATAAATTTACAGGTTTCAAGTGTACACTTCGGGTTAATATATTCAACCTACTTATTGCACTGTCTGTTCACCACCCAAAGTTAAGTTTCCTCTGTGAAATCTCTTGTCCGGATCATCCCTGAGATTTTAGTTTGGGACTTTAGTCCTAGCAAAGAGTCCAGAACTCACCCTATCCCCCTGGGGCCTGTCCCTTTCACAGCACTGAACCAATCCTTTTCAAATGAAGGTTTTGGAGTATGCCATGTAAACATAATAACACGAACAGAGCATTTGAGAATGTGACATACTGTGGTGGTACCAAGTGATAACTGTAAGGACAGACTTCAGCTAACTGTCAGAAACCCTCGGAAATAACATTCTGTAGCCATCATGTTTATCTCGGCTTTTCTTCCTTCATACAGTATTTGTATTTTTGTTTTGCTTCCTCTTAGTTCCACAAGAATTAAATGACTCCTTTTTCATCACTATCTATGTCTATATCTACATCTAAAATGTACTGATTACATTTTGGTCCCCAGGGGTGACAAATCCAGTGGAGAGCCTGAAAAATAATCCTGATCTCGGATTTCTTATTGTCAGATTGATACTTACAGTTCTACTATTGAAAAAAGAAAGTATATTATGCAATCATATTTAAAGGACTTGCAAACTTCCGCTACTTCTTAGCTCTGCATAGTCTCCAGTGCTCGACCAAAATAGCAACTGCTCTCTGATGATTTCTACACTGACACCCTACTGTGTCCCCGATTTCAACACACACAAACCCAACTTATTAGATTTCCATTCAATGATCTGCACACTCTCTTTCTAACTCCAGTAATTTCATGTTCAGGTGAAATAAGTAAAACTATTAATCTTTGTTTCTGCTACAAAATAAAATAAAATAAAATAATGATGAAAAAAGCATTAGAGTAAAATGCAATTTAATTTTCACCTGTTATTCATTTAATGTATTTTGAGTGTCTGTGCAATTGTAGGTCTTTTTCCAAATCTGGGGATACATTATTAAATGAAATATATACGTTCCTGGCCTTGTGGTAAAGAGAGATAGTCAATAAACAAATGAATGTAAATATATAGCATGTCAGTTTTCAGCAAGTGTCCTGGATTGAATTCTAGAATGACAAGTGAATAATATTCATTTCAGTCAAGAAACATTCATCCTCAATGAATGGCTAATCCTCGCCTTTAGCCTGCATGAAAATATAAGAAAATACAATAGTTTAAAACTAGTATTTCCTGAGTTATGTATCTCAAATATCAATCAGAGGATAAAACAGTCTAGATTGAGATTGCAAGGATCTCAGTCTGTGCCTTTGTATTTCTATTACGATATCATATTTTTTAATGCATGCATGTACATTCTACAGGACTCTCCACCCTAACTCACTATAAATTGAAAGAAAATAACAAACTGAAAAGCAAAAGCAAAAACCAGAAAAACCCATACTTAATTTGTTAAGAATATGTAAGATCATATGAATGCATGATAAGTGAAGATATATTCCAGAGAATACCTGCTCATAACAACATTTTACATTATTAAACAAAGATAGCTTCCCTTGCCATGTTTTTTCTCAAATGTCTATATTTTTAAAATAATTTTTAATGTATTTTTTGCATACGTATGCATTGAGTTTACATTCTTTCTCAAGAATAAATGATGTTTCTCAAAGTAAAACAAGTCCTTCATCTCCTTGAAGGGAAAGATAATATGGAACTTGAAATAGCCAGATTATATTTAATTTTTTCTTTCTGTAAAAGGCAAAAACAGAAGCCAAACAAACAAAAAATCTCTATATTCCAGGCTCACCCAAGGTAAACGTATTACATGCGTGAGATTCCTATTACAGAGCTAAGTACATTGGGGACCTCAAGCAATGTCATTTCTGTTCCCTTACTCCTCTATTACATCAAGCCATCAGTTGCTTAACGAGTCTCCAATCAGTCACTAATCCATATTTCTTACATGTAAATAATAATGTGCAAAGCACTTTACTGTTTCAAATGAGGAGACATATTTGCCTTTTTGAAAATATCACATTTATCATTGTATACATTCAGAAGTCAAATTGTTCTGATTGCAAGGCACTTAGGTGTTTTTGTTTTTGTTTTTGTTTTTCTGTAATTGTTCTATATCATTTTAGTTTTAGCTCTGTAAATACTTTATGTATTAGTCCAGGATCATTACTTACACAAATTAGGTACCAACTAAGTACTCAATAAAGTCTTATAGTACACTGCCTGATGAATTTGGACATCTTTCTAAAATAAACTATTAAACTATTATATTATGTATACTTCTACTTATGCATTCAATCTTTTTAAACTATTGCATAAAAGCTTCTGTCAAAATATATCATATTTACACAAAATGCATAGATTTGAATTTAAAATAATATATAAATGGAAAAGAGGAGTCCCTGAATTAATTTAGAGAGAGCTATGGTAAAATATGAATGACAGGAAAGAATAAGTATTTTTACAGTATAATTTGAAGAAGACAGAAAAGCCAAAGAAATGATTAAAATTCTGGAAATTGAGTGACAGAATATTTTGCAAATGACAATGAATAGGCAAGTCAAAAAATAAACAAGAATACTCTCTTTGGGAAAGGAGTAGTTGAAGTATCTTATAAAAAATGGTAAGATAAAAATATGAGTGGATGAAGTGATAAAGTGGTGTCAAAGTAATCTAAAATTAATATGCTATATGTGAGAATTCTGAGTTTTTTTAACAGTATGAATATTGGAATTAAAAAGGAGTTAAAGGCAAAGAGAAGTACCTTTGAAAACCTCTAGCATTAACTGAATTGTTAATTTTGAAAATACCTAAAGAAAAACTTCCATATATGTTTTTTCCTTTTTAATTAAGGTGAAATAAACATAGTATATTACTAAACTTGTGTATGATTCAGCAGCATTTGGTACCTTCAAAATAGTGTGCAAGCACTCCCTCTCTCCAGTTTCAAACCTTTCATCACCCCAGAAAAACATTCTGTGCAAGAAGTAACCACTTCCACACCCACCTCCCTCACCCGTTGGTAATCACCAATCTTTCTGCCTCTATGAATTTGCCTATTACAGGTATACCATACAAAAGGGGTCATAAAATCATGTGATCTATTGCACCTGGCTTGAGAAGAGAAAAATCCTCTCTCCTAAACCAAAAGCACATAAGCCAAACTATCGAGAAAACTCAAAGAAAAATCTTCATGAAAGGTTTCAGACAAAAATAATCACAATAGATTCTTTTGGTCAATTTCATTGTACGATTATTTTAACTATATTTTTTTCTAAATAATCGATATGATTTATTAAGTAAATTTGTCACAAACATAATTTAAATAACCTAGGTAGCATTCATGAAGTGGGAAAGGATATGACAGACCAGATCCAGTTCTTTACCTTTCTAGCAAGTATATAAAGTATTTGGGGATAACATATTAAAAGTACCTATCAAACTATATTGTAAATAATGATAACAATAAACTAGCATCATTTTTAGTTATTTGATGCCTATTCACACAAAACACCAATTTCCCTCTTAGAAATCACTGAAAAACTATCTGTTGCAAATACATTTTATTGAGACACAATACTTTCATACAAATCATCATGAGCAAACACTAGAAAAGATATGCTATTTTATCTTAAGTTGAGACCAGTTGTAAGAATTTACTTGTAAAAGTAGAGTAAATAATATCAGAGTTCTGATCCCAAATCCCCGAAACTGCAGTGGCTTTCCTGTGGCCAAGTACAAAGGAAATATGTTCAATTTGTAAGCTTATTAGCAGTCGACACACAACAGCTTGGAAATAATTTTCCCAGCCACCACTCTGCACAGTGTTGAGAAAGACCAACTGGATTTGCTTGCCATGTTAATAGTTAAAACTCAGAATTCTAGTAACACATTTACCACATAAAAATGAGTATAAAATTTAAAAATTTGTTTGATACGCTGATAAATTATAATAAATTTTCTCTCAAATCCAAACCTCATTAAAGTATAAGCATATTAACATGTCTTTTGTGTATCAGTACTGGAAAAGAAATTAATGAATAAATGAACAAATAAATGAAAAAAAATGCATGTAGTGGGAATACAGGCCAATATAAGAAAAGTTTATTATTATTTCTATGACTGGAGGTCCTTATGCATGAAGATCTTTTTTCCTAGGAATGTTTCTCTTTTTCCCAAAATAATTTGACTTGTATGAATATCAAGGTCTTACTTTTCAACATACACTTAAAATTCCATTCAATCCTTAATTAATTTTTTTTTGTTGTTGTTTTTTGTTTTTGTTTTGGTTTTGGTTTTGGTTTTGGTTTTGGTTTTGGTTTTGGTTTTTTTTTTTTTTTAGATAGGACCGATACCTCCTTCCTTTGGGCTTCTCTCTGTCCCTCCAAATTTTCTCCATTCATAGACCTGTTATCACTATATCTTCCATTCATTGGTGAAATCTGCCTTTAAATCCTGTGATGTAAACTACACAAAAACAGGCATATTGCTTACTGCTCTTGTCCCCATGACTTGTTCAGCAAATGGTTCATAACTGGTACTCATGTTATGTCTGTATTAATAATTATGATGTCTGAATGAATAAAAAAGCATATTGGGAAAAATGTTATAAAGTTTGCATACTTCACAAGAGTTTGCAGTATTTTTAAAAAGTTATTACTACACAAGTGATTTACAATTACTTTCATCTTTGAATCGAAGTTATTATTTTTCTGTTCCCCATTGACTCACATCTTTGAAATCCATTCTGAACTTTGAAAAACTTTACTGGATATATTTTTTCTTCTATCTGCTTTTAGAAAAAGCTGTTTGAGGTAGTTTTCCGGTCCTGTATTCAATGGCCAAAAAGTTTTCAAAATGAAGGTCCACTGTTCTCGTCTCATTTGAAGCTTCACAGGAAGTATATATTTCTCCACACACAACCATCATGATGTTGACCTACTAGAAGCTTTGCCATGTGTTTATCTAATGGGTGTTAAGGAGTGGGAAATTAGAACCATGGGCTTTGTTCGCTTTGTTTTCCTAATCATTAGTATTGTAAATTCATGTAGTATTATTAAAAGGAGAGGATTAAGTAATGTAGAATAAATGGAAAATAGCATTAACACCATTTATTTGACCCTTCTCATGGCAAATATATTCGTATTTTTGTCTTTAAGATTTTTAATACCCATATCTTAATACAATATTATATGAACACATATTAATAGCAGAATCAACATTAAGCTATTTTCTTTTTATTAATTTCTGATAGTAAATTAGAATAGCTATGTTTTGATGAAAATGTGTGCACACTTATGGGGGAATCTCTATCTTTTATGTGGTCAGAGAGTTGATTTTGCCTAAAATAAATATTTATTACCATCAGATGGCATTTCCTCAAATAAAAACTTAATAGGACTTGATCATCTTCATCATAAAGGATATTTTATCATCAAACAAGTTTCTAAGAATTTCCAAAACTATTTTTCTGAACCAGAATAATACAGACTAAGGTCACAGGTAACTGTTCGATTTCTACTTTTATCTTTTCTCTTTTATGTCCAAGTAGCTTATCTGAAGGAATGGTATTTCTTCAGTGCAATTTTACTGAAAGGGATTTTTAAAAACTTTTCTAAAGACAATAATCCTTAATACACAGTGTTTGAAAGTCTAACTTCTATAAGATTGAGGGCAAATATTATGCAAATAAAGACCAAAAAATGTTTATGACGGTTGAACATTTAATCAAAGACCTTTAGTAGTGCTGAGTTAACACTAAAAATCTTTAAGAAGCACAGTTCCTCATATATTTAATGCCCCTAATAATAGTATGAGAGATCAATTGAAATATAGTAGTTGTCCACATAACTACATTCAACTGGTATTTTGATTTCATAAGAAAACTTGCCACCAAAGTCACACAGGACGCTCAGGTTAAATATTTAAACTAAATACTTTTTTTCCATGTCCACCTAGACCAAGGGTTGAAAAACTACAGCCTGTGGAAAAATCCTGTCCAGCATCCGTTTTTGTAAATAGTTTTATTGGAAGAGGGTCACACCCACTGTCTCATCACTGTCTACTCCTGCTTTCACTTGACAATGACAGAGTAAGTGATTACAATAGAATCCACGTAACCTGCAAAGTCTAACATATAAGTAACTTATCTGGTCCTTTATAAAAAAAAAGTTTCCTAATCCAAATTAGACTGTTCATCATTACAGTGTTGAAATTAAAAAGTATACATATAATCAAAACAAAAACCTAATCTTTCATAACATCTCACGATTCTGGTAAAAGAATTAAAGTCTTTTCAATGGTTTATTAATTTATTTTAAAATATTTTATAATTTTAAGACTGAGGACATTTTATTTTTTTTTCTTTTTTGCACAATGGGTATCTAAATTTATTGTGATATTTTATCATTTTTACTCAAATCATAAAGTGCCTTTTACTTGAAAAGTGACCCCCCTAAACATTTCATGTAAAACATGCATAAGCATAAGTCTTTAAAAAAATGTCATCTTATTCATCTCAGCTGAAATTTTATATATGAGAAAAATTAAACGTTATAAGTCAGAAAGTAATAATCTTGAAATAACTAATTTGATGCACATTCTTTTTTTTTGAAAATTCACTTTTTTTTCCAGGAGATAATTCATTGGGGGGTTTGAAGTGGTCATGGGCCGATCTAGAGAAAAACACTTAACAATTAAGAGGAATTTTCCGAGTTAGCATTATGCTATTTATAGTAATTTTTGTTACTTAATGATGCAAATATTCCACACAAAATGTCTTCTTACATTTCTAACAATTAATACTGAGTTAGAAGAAATTTAATGCACCATTAATAATAAAAAATTTCATGTCCAAAGATTAGTTTTGTCAACCACATAATTTAAAATTACTACTTTGATAGAGTAATTCTTTTCAAAATATTACAAAACAAATATTGTACTCCATTTACAATTTGGGGAATGTTTTTTTTTTATGAATTTAAGAACATGGGATCATAATAATTAGAGAGCAATGACTATCTCATAAACTATGAGAAATAGGACAGAAGTCAGAGGCAAGTGGGTGGGAATAATCGCATACTTTTTTTGCCTTTAGTTCATTTCAATAAACTAATATTGATAAAGAACCCAGTCATGTCAGAACCCCTTAAATGTTAGGGATATAGTGATTAATAATTTGTAGTCCACGACTACCAGGAATTTTCACTGTGTTTTAAATATGAGAAATTCACCTGCATTATATTCATCTGTTGTACTATAACCAGTCCACAAAAAATATTGTATTCTGGAATATGTGACAGCTGAGAGTTTGACAACTCCACAAAAATTACTGACAACATTCAATACTCTTTTAATTTAATTTAATTCCTATAATATGCCAGGTGGTGTGATGAGCAGTAGGGTTAAAATGATTAGTATAATAGACACAAGTGCTTTTCTTCATGGAAATTAGAGTTTACTAAGGAAAACAGCTTTGATCAAATATCAATGAAATATTTATAATTTAAAACCATAAAAAAATCTGTAATCCTCATGTCATTTAAACCCTCTCAACCATTTTAAATCTAAATAAAGTCAACTAGGTAATATTTCTGGAATTTAACACTACCAATAATATTATTGTCCTTTTTATATCTGGACTCACATTTCAGCATATGAGGAACAAAAGAAAAGGCTTTCTCCCTCAATATCTACATTAAATATGGAGAAATAAAGAGAAGAAATAAACTCAGAAAATGTAGAGCATCTGCGAATAAAGTAGCATTGAGTCAATATTCATGCACGTATGGGGGAAGTTGCAGATCACATCCATGCAAATACGTTAGGCATTTTGATCCTTGAGAAACACTTTACATTCCTCAGCCCATGAATATCCATGGGCCACTTCACCGGTGTTTCTTTTCTGAAACACAAATACTATTTTTGCCCTTTGCCCCATTTCATATACCCGTCAATGCCTTTTGTCTTTCTCCTGTCACAGAAAACATTTGATTCCAATATTTCCATGTTCGAAAAACAATAAATGATGAGCTGAACGGCTGACAACAATCCAAGCTCACAAAGTATTCCTATAGAGAATGTCCGTTTCTAAAAGGAATTCTGTTGCCAGCTATGACGTTCATAAACTTTCCACTCCTGTAACTGCTAGATGTAGAAAGCCCTGTTCTATGAGATATGTAACAGAGAAAGCTTACTATTCATGGAAGAAATATTGTAGTTGTTTCCTGAAGGGATGATTAGATTTCAATCAGATGCCGTACACTTATTTAAACTAATTTGGACAAGCATACTCTCAGAAAGCCTAGATATTTATTATACAAACAATTATTAGCAGAGAACAAATGTGTTTGCATAGCCTCTTTTCTGACTTGATGATATCCCAGCTCTCTGGTCTTTCAAATGTCCTGACCACACCTGGAGCGTACGGTTCACTGGAGACATAAAATAACACGCCAGATGCGTGGGATTTCTATCAGCATCAGGCAATCGGAAACCCTTCCAAGCCAGCGGCTGGTCAGGCTAATTAAGAATCACTTCTCTGTTATCATCCAGGAATAGAGCTGATCCTGGTGCAATTTTCTTAGAGTCCTCTAGCCCAGAGATTTCTCAGGATCATGGTCATTTTTTTTTATTGGAGTTCTTAAGACAAGATAAATATCTAATAGTACCATATATTATATTTTTATGCTTACACAACTTAATATGTATGTATGCCCCAACACCTTAGAATCTGTTTGGGAAACTCTAGAATTCAATTAGACCCTGATGCCACATAGATTTTCATGTGACACTGCTTTTTATTACAGCAACTGCTGAAAACCTCGCTTTGTGATGATATGGTAGAGACATTCCACCAAAGACCTTAAATCATACTAGTGAAAAAACTAATTTGATAGAATGTGTGTCCTAATCAGGCTTTACCTTACTGGGTATGCGGAAGATAAAATAAAATGACATAATTGTTTAAAGTAAATATTAAGTTAGAAGGAGACAGTTTCCAGTAAGAGAGGTGAAGGAGAGGAGGGGATGCATAGAGTATAGAGTACAAATTTCAACTGTGCAGTCCAAAAAGGATTCTGAAAACGGGGCATTTTGACCTGAAGAAAATGAAAGACTGAGTGTTTTCATCGAGTGTTCTGGACGGGAACAAAAATAAAACGAAGACCCTGAAAGTATATATAAATCTGCCTAGCGAATTCTAAAAGCATCAAGAAAGGCAGTGTGACTGGAGGTGGGTGAGCAAGCACACACAGAAGCATGGATTGGGGACAAATGATAAAAGACATGAGAACTCAGGGTAGGACTTGGGCTTCCACTCTGATGACAAAGGAACAGCTGAAGTGTTTCGAGCAGAGAGGGAAGATTATGTAACCCACAGCTAGCATGGATCACTTGACAGCTCAGTTGAGGCTAGAATTTACAAGAGAAAGAAGAAAGACCAGTTAAAGAAGGACTGCAATGCGAGCTAGAGTTGCTGGCATATTGTATCAGGATAATACTAGTGGAGGGAGACAGAAGTTGTTTTATTCTTACTATACTTTTGACTGGAGCTAATATGACTTATTGATGAATTAAATTTGGAAGCCGAGAGAAAGAAAGTTGTCAAAAATGTCTCCATAATGAGCTATAGAGGGATTTAGGAGGAATCAGGATGAAAGATAATGAGCTTGGTAAAGAATGTTTTAAGACAGAGATTCTTGTTAAACACCTAAGTGTCTTCTAATATCTATATTATAGACACAATAAAATATATTAAACAAACGAGTCTTTATTTTATGTCAAAATAAATACCAACGGTTATATGTAACTTAAACGGACCGAAGCCAGAGAAATACTTTAGCTTTACACTCCCGGTTTATATAATTATATCCTGGTGAAAAGACAGATTATTCACATTGACCTATGCAAGTAGCTATACTACGTTAAAACAAGGTAACGATAATGTATCTTGTAACAATTCTGAGTAGTTTTGCCGCCAAGGCCATCAATATATATGTATAGCACATTTTCGACAAAATCATTATAAACTCTGGCAGTGGCATTGTCTGCAAATAATGGTTTGATCTTTCACAAGTGTTTGGCAGTTAAACTATGAAAAATGTAATCCAGTGCCCTTGACCAAAGTACAGCAGTGGTTTTTCGAAGCTTTGCCCATTATGAAAGTATAGGAGAAACATGAAAAGCCATGGATTACAGATTAAGAAAAAGATAAAGGCAAAGAGCCTTATTCGTATGTTTATCAGAAAATAAAATACTTAAAACGATACCTTTTGATGTTTCTTCTAGAATATCTGGTCTGTGGCTTCTAATTCACGGCAGGACATTCAGGCTAGTGTTGGAGATGAAGAAAAGTCATCAGATAATGACAGGACTGGATGGCCCACTTAATTTATTGCAATAACAAACAATAACTAACAATGTTAGCGCAGGAACTGTGAGGCCCCCTTTTGGGATTGTGTAGTCGACGCTGTTGAGGCCTTGCCTATAAGTATTTCATAAACACTTAACAAGGTTTTATGGATAATGTATGCAGAGGGGGCCATACAAACCATCTGTAAGGTGAAATGAGCACAGAAATATTAGGAATGTTTGCTTCTTTTCAGATGTAGGAAAACACATCATTGGGTTATTTTTTTCTCACCTCTAAAATCATAACATATTCATAAGTACAGCAAAAAAATGAGGCAAAGGTAAATGAGCCCATGAAGGGTTCAACTTTGAGCTGAGTAAGACAAAAATCTCTGCTATATGAGTAAAATATAAAGAAAACAAAAATAACTTTTCTGTTTCTTTATAAGAAGAAAATGTCAACCCAAATTAAATATTGTAATGTGCTACAAGTGTTTACCACTCTATTATATATAAATTTCTCTCTTTAAGAGAAACATACTAACATATACCTAAATATGTATGTCTTTTAATTATACACATATATTTAGAGTAAAAAATAATAGATAACATTTAAAATTGCAATGTCAAATTCTAAATATACTTTCAAAAGATATTTATGATACTGTCTGTTCAATATGGCTATTTTACCTTTTTTTAAATGTTATGAAGAACTAGCATATTTGCTTATAAAGTCACAAAGATAGTAAACATTGAAGTATTTTCTTCATCTACCCACCTATAGTCTTTAAAACCATTACCCATTAATTAACTCAACATAATATGAATTCAAATATCTACAGTTAAGTATATAAGTATATTACCACAGAACTAATATACTATTAATCAAATGACTAAGTTAAAATAGAATGCATTTTAATGTTATTGCCTGAAACAATAAAACTGTTGATATTAAAAATTTTAGTGAATTACATTGAACATACTTTAATCAGAAAAATATATCCATGAGTTCATACTGATATCTATAAATGAGTGAATAAATTAATAAATGAAGGAAAAGAGATACATCCATATAGAAGAATTCTAAATAATGCTTATAGATACTCTATCCTAAAGGAGAGGGAGGACAAATCCCCGTTCATTAGGTTTGGGCTGCACATAGTGACTTCCTTCCATAGTAGTACCATATGGAAATAAAGACAGGAAAAAAAGAATAACTTTACAGAAGAAAAACCTGACTACCACTACCGCCAGATAATCAAGATCAGCACCAACTCATAAAACGTGGCGGGAGTATATGTCTTTGATATGCTGTGATAGAAATGGCATTTTAGCTCTGTGATCTTCCTCCCCAAAACGTATATCCCCGGTTTAATTATGAGAAAAGAATCATACACATTTCAATACAGGAGCTTCCTACAATCGACCCGACCAGTATTCTTAGAAACCATCGAGATCAACAAAAAACAAGGAAAGTCTGAGAAAATGTCACAGCCGAGAGATGCCTAAGGAGATAACTAAATGTGATGCAGTATCCCAGACAGGACCTTAACAGAACGATGCAGGGGCCTGTCCCTGTGGATGGAAACCAAGGATGTCTAAGGTAGGATGGTGGGTTACGGTTGGGGCCCTGATCATTCCAGACAGAACAGGTAATCTCAAGCAAAGACTGGGCCTCAGCTCAGGTTTGGAACGTATTTGTTTCTTACTAATAAAAAGAGCATTGCAATATCCTTGGCAGTGACATAAAAGATGAACAAAACACAGAGCCGACAATGCTGCAGGCAAACGTGGAGTTTCCCATATTGTTCGGGGCGGTGGAAATTGTTTCTATCTTAAAGAGGGCCGCATTTTACATATCTCAAAAGCGTGTGCAATTCGATCCAGCTACCTTAATTCTAGATACACACTTTCGCTTGATAATTTCATGAAAGCAAGGATTCATGAGAAGGAGGTTTCTAACAATGTTTACAAAAGTGAAAAACATAAAAAAGAACCAGATTAAATTCAAATTTTAATTCCTATAAATTATATGAAGACTCTAAAGCAGGATAGTCATATTCAGGCCAACAGGCTAAAATAATGTTTTTCTCGAAAACAACTATGCCTATTTGTTTACACAGAGAGCAGAAAATAAGAGGGTCATTCAAATGGAAGATGAAAACTGGCCTCTCCATTGTTTTGTGGAGGGCTGTGTTGCAATGTTATAGGTAAGCAAAAAAAAAAAAAAGAAAAAAAAAGAAAAGAATAATAATGCACTACACTTTTTAACATGAGACTTAGTTGTCAATCTGTGGAAAATGTATGTAACTGAACAAATGAAGTAGCGTGTTTTTTCAATTTCCTTTCTAACCTGATTTATGAATCATTTTACAAATAGATTTTAACTTTGGTGGTCAAGTCACTTGCTCATAAAGTGTTTGTAAAATATTATCACTAGTTCTAACCCTCCTGGGTTATTGCTGCCTATTTTTGATTCGGTGATAAACGATCCATCTTAAGTAACAAAGCTTTAAATCAAGACCTTTGACATGGCTTTTGTAGTTTATAAGGTAGTTCTTATAATGCTTTAAAATAATTTAAGGACAAATTACAGTACTTTTATTAGATGTGATTATATCCTGCTGCCCTCATTCTCTGCCTGAGCATAAAAACAGAATACTATACCAGTTAATCATTTTATTAAGCATATCATTTTAGTAGGCATATTAGTGTTTTTTTAGATATTCAAGGAAAAAATTCAATTTTTAAATTTGTTTTCCATTTTAAAAGTTTTATTCCAACTTTTTGGTGAATTTATATATTTCTCATTCTTTCCAGATAAGTGTAAGACAAAATATCACAGAACCACATGGTAGCCCTAGCAAAAAGTGACTACATCTAGTATTAAACTATTTTTCTTTTTCTAAAAATATAGATAATATTTTTTTTAAATGTCCAAACTTGGGTGCTGACCCAATTTATTTATTCACTATTTCAAAAAATTATTTGTATGTGCCATACAATAAAATAAAATGGTCTCTGTAATTAGATTTCTTTTGTCCTGGAAAGATGCATTTGACTAAATAAATAAATAAACAGATCAATAAGAGTGTGTGAATAACATAGAATTATAACATAGAGAAGCTGAAAAAGGGTACTTTGTAGAAGAGCCAGAGTATGCTCCTCAGAAATAGCCACTGTCATTGATAATAATCCAGCCCTATAAAAGTCCTTGATTTCCAAGTCAGGGAGTGTGATATAACAGGTAATCAGAGGAAGCCTCCTGTCTGAAGTACCTAGCACATACAACGTTTGATATATAAAATATATATGTATTATAATAAATCACTAAACTGCATATATAATGCATACATATATTATTACATATTGCATAATATATATTATTACATACATGCATATGCAACAAACACTTATCAAATGTATACACACACACACACACAAATATATATACACACACAAAACCATTCTTCAAAACAAGGAGTAACCCTCAGAGCTACGCCAATATCAAAGTTAACTCTGGCATCGACAGGTTTTCTTGAAACCTGGAAAATACACCTTCATGGTATTGTGACATGCAGGGAAACAGATGATAAGGAACAGGGCCTAACCAAATGGAAATCTAATGTTAAAATTTCATATATAGTGATTCCCATGGGGCTCCCCCTTCCTTTTCAGATAGAAGGGAGAAGAACCTCACTGCACAGAATGCAACTTCAAAGAAACTTTGGGATTCAAATCTGGCCTGGAAAGAGGTGAAAAACACAATAAAACAGCGGCCTCTCCCCTCAAATTCATAGTCCGAACTAGTCTTACTCAGGTTTGGAGAACTGTCCCAAACTGAAGTGTTCGTCATGTTCTCTGTGAGACTTGAAAAGGATAGAAAGAGAATCTTTTCTGAAAGATTTCAATCTAACTGCCAGTGACCTCAGTGAGGTAATGTTTTACAAACATTGTATGAGGAAGCCACGTGATCACTAAACTCTAGAAAACTGTTCGGCAGTATAAACCTAATAGAAATGCAAACACACATTCTTCAAACCGCGTACACAGTCATCTTCATTGCAGCACTATTCATGTAATAAGAACGATTGAATTCACCCAAATACCATCAATTAGTGAATGGACAATTAAACTGTGGCAGTTTAAGACAATGTGATATCACGTAGCATTGAGAATTTAGAAATCAAAATTATAAACGACACCATGGATTCATCTCACAAACATGTTAAATAAAAGAAGTCAAACGTTAAAATGGCTTCGGTTGTAATGATTAATGTATATATTATTTTAATAGCAAAGGTAATATTTCATTTCAGACTCCAGAGCAGTGGCCACCGTTACACAGGTGGGGTCTGGGATCATGCAAACGAGAGACTTTGGAAGACTGGAGATGTTCCCTTTCATGATCTAAGCACTCATTACATGGATGTGTTCACTCTTTCAAAATGCAGTGTTGTGCAGTAATGATCTGTTCATTTTGTTATATAGGTTATACTACAGTAAAATGAAAAATAATAACCTAGCATATTGTCATCCTCTTTCCTTTTTCTACTTTCTTAAATGAAAAATACTATTGATCAGCTTTATTGCCTATATAAGGAACATTGATTCTGATATTTCTAGATCTTATTATTAATGATAGCATCTTATTAAGCTTAGTAAAATGCATAGAGGTCTCCAGACAGTGTGATTACTCTCATGTGCAAGTTTACTAATGATTTTATAGAAACCTAAGAACTAGTATTTTTTCATGTATTTCTAGAAAGATGTACATTAGAGAAAACCAAACTTTCTCAAGTGTCCGGAATACACTAATATTCATTGCTAAAAGTTGAAGAAAGTAAAATAGCAAAATATAGAAATGTACATGAATAGGAGTTAGATAAAATGTTTAAAATCCAATAAAGTATAAGACCGATTTCAAATGTATTAAAACACTTTTCTTCTGATTTGAATAAAATTTTTCAGAGCTTCTGTACCCTTATTGTATAGACTTTATCTTATTTTAACTACTATATATCCCTTTTTTCAAAACCCCTAAAGTACTTTCATGAATGTAATCTAATTTTATAATCACAAGAATCTATAAGCACTGTCAGTAAACAGATATTTTATCCCCATTTTACTTTTGAGGCAATTAAGCCTTCTAAACCTAAATGACTGAGGCAAATGTAAATCTTTTGATATCCTTCTTTGTGCCTCATTTTATAGTTTGTTTCAAATATTATTTTATAAGCTTGAATCCATAGGAATGTTGAAGAAGTATAATACATTTATTGATGTGCCTTTATTATGTGATCATGTTAAACCATGTCTTTTTAAATTTCTTTAATCTCTTTCACTTTTATACAACTAACAGGAGTGAAATTAACTGGTTAAGAGAAATATAGGTATAATTTTTACTTAAATCGTTATAGAAAATAGGTTTGCATTCTTGATTTCGTTTGCTTTTTCCTCAATACCAACTATTATGTGTACTGATAGAATATAATTTTCTTGATATAGTACATTAAAGAAATCATTTTTCATAGCATTTCAGGTCACCAGCATGGCAATAGGAATAAATCTGTAAGATTCTTCAATTTCATTTTGGATATTACATAAAGTATAATTTCAGAAAAAGAACCACAATAGAGACTCAGACTCAAATTTCTAATAAAAATGAAAAATTTGATATGCAACATTTTTCTGGCTTAGTAACTGCCACAAAAGTGGAATTGTTGTGTTCAATTTTATTTTGTTATCTCCTTTGTGAGACAGACGTGGCAGGAAACATCATTCCCCACTATTATAAAAAAATAATTGAACTGGATTGATCTTTGGTCTGATTTGCTAATTGTCCAGATTGTTTCCTACAGGTTTTTTTTTTTTTTTTTTTTTTTTTTTCCCTGGAAGAGGTACAGGAGAAAAATACTGAATGAAAATTGCCTTTTACATTCCATGCTGCATTCTGATGACAGGAATTTTTTAGGAACAGATTTTTGTGGCAGTATGTTGAGGATTAAAAAACAATTTGGTCAAAAACTATCAACATATAAAGTGAATGTCATGTGTCTACTATAATACTATGATCGCTTTTTAAATTGTATGTGTAATTATTAACAGATTTTATATGTGTACTTATATCTCAGGTACACAGATCATAAAGAAAGAGTTGCTTTCAACTAGGCAATTTTGTCCTTACCCCAGGTTTAGCCATGTTGTAGTTACTCCTGTTTCTACTTCCAAACATTTAACATATACACCAAGTGCCTACTCTATGTACAACATGATATATGTAATGGTCATTCATGTCAGGCAAAATTACCCCAAAATAATTGGTCCTTATAGAACTCCTGCTCTAATGCTAGAGAAGTACAATACTCAAACTGACATATCAAAATTTAACATGACACTTGCATTTTTTGGAAACAAAATCTATTTTGTTTTGCAGCAGCAGTAAAAATGACTGAGACTGTCCTTGTTACACACTGAGCTGAATCTGAAGCTCTTTTCAGGGGTTCACCTAGGACCCCACTGAGTGTCTACAGTGTGCACAAAGAGCACTCTTCTGCACTTTTGTTGGACCAGGTGTTTTCCTGTTTTCCCAAGAGCATCATTAAAAAGCTGTCCTTACTGTGGACACACAGTGCCTGGGACACAAGATACGGAACACTATGTGATACTATGTTTTTCTTCAATAATGAGAGGAAATACTACAATCCTGGATAGGAAAATAAACATTGCAAAGAAATCAATTTTTCATAAATTTTTCTGTTCATTAATTCAGTGGAATTCAAAGCACTGAATGCTATCCGAGTTTTTATAACACTTGACAAAATATGTCAAACATTTACATGAAAAAGGAACAGGACAAGAATCAAGACCCAGCTGAATAGGAAGGAGGGAGGGCTTACATTATAGCATATAAAGACAAAAAAGACAGTAATTAATATAGTTTGTAATTATAATTAATAAACAGTATTCCATAATTCTACCTAGAGAATAGAGAGCCAATAGAGACAGTTTTCATAAGTCTTTGAAATATAATGAGTTAGCTCTAAGATAAGTGAGGAAAAATGGGAAATTTTAAAAATTAGAGCAGGTAAATCATCATCAATATAAAACAAATTAAATTTGATTACTTTCTCACACCACTAATGAAAATCAAATCCATATGAATTAAGAAGTTAAATATCAAAAGCACTTTTTTTTTTTAATTTGACATAAAATTCAATTGGTTCTATTTCTGAGGTGGAATAGTGGAGTATTTCTTAAATAAAACAAAATTGCCATTTATAAAGCAAAAGACTGACAGATGGGATTACATTAAAATGCAAAAGGGTTTAAATCAAAAGCTATTTTATAGAAATTGAAATTACATGTTATAAACTACAGGAAAATATTTGCAATACACATTACGAATAAAGAAATATGAAAAACTTCTGCAAATCAGTATGAAAATGACAACCTAATATAAAAAGTAAAAAATACATGAGAAAGAACTTCACAGAAGAGGTAATACATATGGTTAGTGAAGATATGAAGGGCATTCAATCATATTTTGATCAGATAAATGGAAACTGAAACCAGAATGAGATTCAATTTTATACATTTTCAAGCAGCAAAAATCAAGAAGACAATACTATGTGCTTAAAAGTGTATGATTCATCACAATCTCTTATAAACTGTTGTTGGAAGTTTACAGATAGTGTACAGAGCCATTTTGTACAGACATTTTTTTAAAGTAATTTGACATTATCTTATAAATTTTAACATTTATCCCCATTCCCACTATTCATGAATTTCACTTCTAAGTACATACGAAAGAAAAATAATACAAACGTATTTTCAGATAACATTCAAATATGCTAATAGCACACTTCAGGACACAAAAGACGCCCCCCCACAGGAGAACGGTAAATCCAGTATGGGGGATCACACAATGAAACACGATACAGTGCTCGAGAGGAAATGAGCTACAGCTAGCTGTGATGAAACAGATTAATTTGAATCTATTAATGTAAAATTTGGTTTAAAATTCCCTAAAGATGGTGTAAAGTATGATACTATTTTCATAAAGTCAAAATATCTGAGATCAGAGATCATATACTTAATAGAAATGCCTTGAAACGGGACCAAATTAAGTTTTTAATGTAGATAATGATAAAAACAAGATTAAGAAAGAGGCTAGCTTGGGTGGTGAAAGGTGGGAGTACTGAGTAGGATATTATTACAAGGAAGGAAATGAATTATGGTCATTTTTTTATTTGTCATGTTGAGTAGTGTATATTCTTAAAGCAATATATACACACATGAAGTGAACCACACATTAACAAATGGTAAAATGATATAAATTAGGTAAAGAATGATCCCATTCTGTGTACCTGAGACCTAAAGCTTACAACACACACACACACACACACACACACACACACACACACATTCTTTAAGATAACTTTGAAACCTTTCTCTGTATTGCCATAGCTCTCCATGCAGCCTCATTTTTCACTATTTGATGGATAATATTGCATGTTATACTAGTATCGAGCCACTTATACTTGGCAATATAGAGTCCGATTTCATCTCACATCTTCAGCGCCTATACATATTTCATTCACTCAACCTAGCCCATTTTGTTCATACTTTGTAGTTCAGTTTGGCCTCAGGTTTTTAACAAAGTAGTCTCTTTGATTCTTCCAATGTTAATGAAATGTATCTAACCCTGTGCTTCCATAATACACTTAGTGATTATATAGGCAGAGTGCAGTTTCCTTCACGAGACTCAAGCAATTTAAAACCTGGAGTGCATCTGGTTAATCTGTACATTCTCAAACTCGGTATTATGCCAGGAATGTAAGCAGACATTCAGTAAATATTAAGTTAATTCAAGAGTAAGTATTACAAATGAACCTGTTAATTGAAATCTGTTGGACTCTATCCGTAATAATCACCTCTCATTATAACGTTACTATCTCTGCCCACCTCTAAGCTGGTCAACAATTTAGCAGACTAGAGTTCCAAGAATTATTATGCCACACGCATCACCCCACAACCACCCTTAGAGATGAAGAGAAAAATTTAAGACTGACATATCACTTCCCACCCCTCCCCAACAATTTTTACCTTACGGTTTCAATATCTGTTGGTGATCTTTGTTTAAAAAAGTCGTTACATTGAGATTTCTCATTTTATTATTTTTTATACGTTTAGTAATTGGCGTTCTTCAATAAAGAACTTTTCCTCCTTTCCTTTCCTTTTACTGAGTATAAGTATAGATTGATGGATTTTATTAAAACCATTGTTAAATGTTATAATAAAATTATTATTGTTATTATGCTTATAGTACCCCAAACTTAGGCCAGTAGGAACCCTTTCAAACTAGCTCTTTGTCTTTTTGACATGACCCCATGAGTTGCTTTGCATTATGTATATATATATATATATATATATATATATATATATATATATATATATGAATGAAATAAAATAGTTTCAGAATTGTAATATTGCAAGTTTGGTTCTCGACCACAATGATAAACTTAATGCCACAATAAAACAAATCACAGGAATTTTTAGATTTCCCAGTGCATATAAAAGTTATATTTATGCAATACTGTTATCTACTAAATGTTCTATAGCATTATATCTTTTTAAAAAAGTGTAAAACCTTAATTAAAAAGTACTTTATTGCTAAAAAATGCTAACCATTATCTGAGCCTTCAGTGAGTTGTAACCTTTTTGCTGATGGAAGAGTCTTGCCTCAATGTTAATTAAAACAGTATCGGAGAAGCACAGTAAGGAGAAGAGCAATAAAACAAGGTATGCCTGTACCGTCTTTGGAAATATTATGTGATGACCTCTCGATATGTTAACTTGACTAAGCTACAGTCCCCGGTGTTTGAATCAAACCCTAAGTAATGTGTTGCTCCAAAGATATGATGTAGATGGGATTACAATACATGATTTTAAGTGACGAACATTAACCTAAATAATATGAGTGGGTCTGATTCAATCAGTTCAAAAGCTTTAAAGGCAAATTTTCCCGAATAAGAAAAATGTTCCCTGTGTACAACAGCTTTCAGCTCATGCCCAAGAGTTCCAGCCCGCCCTTCCCGACAGCCTGCCCAGTGGATTCTGCTGCAGCTCCATAAACGCATAAGCCATGTTTATGCAATAACCCTCTTACAACGTCTGCCTCTGGTTCTACTCCCACTCACGTACTCTGCCTCACTGTTTGACTCCTCTGTTTTGAACTCTGATTAATACAGATTTGATATTGAAAGTGGGTTTTATGTTTCTCTTCCTTTTTATTAACAGCTAGTTTTAATTATCCATGTTATCACTCAAGTTACTGTATGTGGTATTTGGGGATCATACATACGGATGTTAAGATTTTAATTTTGAATAGATCAACACTACTTCATCCTTCTCCTAGCTGGTGCTTCATATTAGAGTGGATTAATATTTTCTTATCTAAGTAATAAATTTTATCTGGTTCTTCATGTCTATAGGGTTTATATAACTTGAAGGCTTTCCCAGAGACAAGCTTGAAATTCCTTTTATTTCAAGATAAACTTTTCAGGGAGAATTCAAGTAAGAATTTAAAAACTTACATTAGGAAAATTTCAGGATCACATTTATTTTTATATGTTGAAGTCTGTCTCAGACATCCCATAAACATCCTGAAGTTGAGTCAATTTCTAGGAGGATTCACATGGGTTAACTCTAGTTATCCTCACAGCCAATGTTTATTACGGCAAAGGATTCAGAGGAAAAGGAAAAAGAAATGGACATATATTGACAAGGTCCAGAGATATCAAGTACTGGCTTCTGGGTCTGTCTTTATCCGGGTCACACACTTATATTCTCTCCGGAGCCAACTACAGAGACACGTGGAAAATGTGAGGGCCAGGAAAGCCCACTCAAGTCTCAGGTTCCAACGATTTTATGACAATGGTATTAAAATCGCCTTGCCATCCTGGAATGACTCAGACGGTATTAACTTTTTGCTAATTTCTAGAGTTACACCAATTATCACGCCCTTGAATTCTTACAAGACTGTCAGTTCCCTTTGGCTGTCTTGTTCTGTTTAGATAAGTCTTTACCCTCTACCTTGGGCTCTCAGCCTCTGCTCCCGTTCCCTTAGCTATCCCAATATCGGTCCTAAGTTTACTCACAAGTTCATTAGTTTTCTTGTTTCCCCATATATGGATTTCTTGTAACAAAAAAATAAATAAATAAACTTCAAATATATTTCTTCAAAGTTTATAATGTTCGACATGCCTTTTAAACAACCATTTTATTTCATCCCTGTATATCTTATCTTTCTAAAGAGTAACTTCTGCCTATCTTATCAGTTCAAACACTTAAGGCATTATAAATTCTGTTTTCTGACTTTCCCTATCAACTTCACGTACGCTATGCACAACACTTTCAAAAGAGTTGCTCAAATTCTATTCTGTGTAATGATTATTTTTCTCCTCACTGCATCTACTCCATTGAAAACTGCATTCAGATTTCTTTAATAATTTAAGATTTGGTATGTGAGTGAATTAATTCCCACAGTCAATAGTATTGAGGGCTACAATTACTATTTGGGCCATTACAGAAAAACTAGCCCAGTGTATCAAGTATGTATTAAGATTGTGATGTTAATGACTAATCTAAAAACCAAAGAATAGAAAGATTGCATTTTGGAAGACAAAAAAAATGTGTTTTCAAAACAACTTATAGTCATTCATAAGAACTTAAAAAAATCAAACAGATTGAATTAATATGCTGAAAATAACGACAGATAAAAAAGAAACGTGATGTCTGTTACTATAAAATCTCTGAGGCAGCAGCAAGTTCAAGTAAAATTGCTAAACAATATATTTGAAGTGACATCATTAAGAGCATTTTGAACAAAGGATATTCAGAAGAATTCATGAACTTGATTTCTCAAATTCAATGTAATGATATAACAACTGGACTTTAATTGGCTGTGAGAGGCATAGACGGCTTATTCTTTCACTCAACTCATATTAAGATCTATTCTCTGAGAAACTTTGACTGCAACATTGTTGACTGTAATCACTATGCTGTATATTCCATCGTCAGAACTACCTGCTAGTTGCGAGTTTACACCCATAAACAACATTGTCCCAAACTTTCCCTCTGCCCCGACCCCACCTAACCATCATTGTTCTCTGTTTTCACAAGTTCATCTTTTTTAAGTTCCAAATCTAAGTGATATCATACAGTATATGTCTTTCTCTGTCTGACTTACTTCACTTAGAATACAAGCATACCTCGTTTTATTGTGTTTCGTAAACAAACCTGTGCAGTGTGCAGGAGCGTAGTTCAGCATGATACTGACCTCACCCCTCCCTGTTTCATATGACTTACATTTATCTCAGGTTTTTTTTTTTTTTCCATGAAGAAATCCAGGCTAAGCGATAAGGAAGTGCATATTCTCAAAACGCAGTATAATTTTTAAAACTCATTTCTTTCATTTGTCTTATCATCATAAATGCCATAGCCACTGTTGGTACTTCTATAAGAATGTAAACTGTGGTTGATTCACCTTTCCTACAATCTCTGTCCCCATGGAAGTGTTACCTGCTATGACTAGGTATGCAAGGTTCTCAGCTCCATTCCTTCTAATGGTAACCTGAAAACTATCTTATTATAAATGTAGAGTACGTGTAGCCTGACTTGTAATATCATAAAATACAGAAGATGAGCGAATTATTCCCATCTCACCAATATTTGTCTGTCTTCTGACTCAGTGATGCCACAAAAATGTAGAGATCTCCATGCGTCATAATTGGGAGACAGTGATGGTAGTGAGGGCCAACATAAACTAAGTGGAAGAACTTCGCTGAATCGCCAATTTTTTTTCATGAGTGATTGGATCTATTCCACATGACTTCATGCAAATGCAAGAAACTGACTCAATAATCGCAGTTAAACTGTAGAGAATTTGCTGTGTGTCTTGCTGAACTATTCGAATCATAAGGCGCGTGCAATTTGCCAAATCCTATTTTAGCCAGTCAAGCTGAAAAGATTTCTCTAGTCAGCCTGTATTCCTCTGAAATGACACCTGGAGAGTAATGCGTGTGCTTATAGAGGACGGACTAAAAGTAGATTCAATAAGCTGTCTGTCCAGTTTCCACCACACACAGCGTCTGGGGACGGTGTGCAACAAGGCAAAAAGAAAAAACCCAAGTGGTGCTTCTGGCATTTCAGAGAACGTGAAGTTTCGAAGCCACAGGGACTGTATTCTGTTTGCTGCTTGTACCTCAGCACCCAGAACTTGTCAGATTTTAAGTCTCTCCACCTCTTACAATTAGTACTACATCACAGCGTCATATTTGCTATCAAATATTAGCATGGGTATTTTTCCCCCAGTGGTTCAGAAGTGGGGTACTCTTTAATAGTCTCTATGCATTTAAAAACAACATACAGTTTTTTTGTTTGTTTGTTTTTAACAGAAGCACTGTCCTATGAATCCTGTCTGAGTTCTCTTCAACCCCCACATAATCACCCACTCCTCCCTCCCCTTTCAAGAATATGCCCTTGATTCTAAACCTAGGGAAGTAAAGAATCAGGTAAGAGTATTGAGCAAAGGTATATTATAATACATAAAGTGATAAAGAGCCGACAATGTATTCTTTTTTAATTCACATGTAAAACCTTCTTGATAGCGCTTACAGGTATCCTGTTTACTCAATTAAGATGAAAATAAGGTACGGCCAGTGTGTTGTGCTCAGGTCTGTGTGCTCACAACACCTACAGTGCATTGTCTCTGTAATTGTTTATTATATTAAAGGGAAACTCTGCTTTGATCGGCAGGACAATGTCTAAGTCAATTTCATGATATTTGGAGAAATAACTCAATGCGATTCTGACACGTCACACATCCAAGGAGAATTTAAGGAGGCGATAAAACCAAGTGGTTTGACATTTCAGTTATTGGAAGACTTGAAAGTGATTAGTTATACCAACATACACAATGAAAATAATTAAGAAAACTGACTGATACACTAATTCATAAAATATAATATATAAAAATGTTATTGATCATATGTGTGTGTGTGTGTTTTTTTTACCAAAGTCAGAAGTTATATTTTAAAATACACATAACCTCACCAAATGCTTTTGATCACTTACCAGTCTTGTTTTTCTACCTAGGTTTAAAAGGAAAGGTCTGGATGCGAGGAATATATTTCTTGGCATTTCCAACTGATTGAGGATTTATATTGGATTGTAAATTTGAACTTTCCTTTGGAGATGAGAAATTCTTCATAGTTCTAGTATTTACCTTCTGACACCTAATCTGTAGCCATAAACTGAAATAAAACTATTGCCCTCAGGGATACCTCATTTTCCACGGCCACATTTCAGAAAATTATAAAGATACTAGAGAGAAAAACTGCAGAAAGTTAAGGGATATGTTTATTTATAGAATCAGTTTAAGTAATGGTTTAATATATATTTTGTAATTGATGTAACTGAAGATAAACTTACTCATCTAATATTTGAAGCATTGTGGCTAATAATATAGATCACGACATTTAGAAAGGAAAGTTTATTCTACACGTGTTCTCGAAAAGAAAAATCATTTAGAAATTGCTTCACAAAATGTGAATTCATACTCACATTTATTTATTCCTTTAAGATCAGCAAGCGTTTGAAGTTGTTTTAGTGGTTAAAAAAATCATTAATTTAACAGATGATAATATAGTCCCCAACCTATTTCTTACAAACTACATAGGTTGAAAAGAAATATCGACTTCTAAATCTATCAAAGTTATTTTTAAGACTTGGTTATTTTAGAGAAATTTTAGGTTCCTAGCGAAATGGAGGGGAAGGTACAGAGATTTCGCATATACACCCTGTTCCTGCACGTGCATCCCCATCATCAACACCCCGCCCCCCCAGTGGGGCACACTTGTTACAGCGGATGGACCTGCACAGACACACTGCTCTCTCTTAAATTTTATAGTTTATATAAGAGATAACTCTCGGTGTGGCACATTTCGATCAGTTTAGACAAACGTGCAATGGCATGCATCCGCCGTCATAACACCATACGGAGTATTTTCACCACCCTAAAAACCCTTTTAAAATCTCCTAAAATTTTTTTTTGAAAATCAGTATTAACCCCTAAATAGAAAAATATTTTATATGAGGAAGAATTGAGTAAGTTGTTAATCAATAAATGTCATAACCTTAGTTTTGATTATTCTTCACCCTGGTGCAACTGAGCCAGCTTTCTCTGAATTTGCTAGAAACAGCCAGTAAGAGCACAGAAACAATGCGAGAGTCAGAGTGCCGACCCCACTCCTCATGTTGCTGAAAATCTACGAGGAACTTTTGACTCCCCCCGACTTAAGCCTTACTGATAACATAAACAGTTGGTTAACACATAAGCCAGAGAAAATGTTATTCAGAAAATCATAAGGAAGAGAAAATAAATTTACAGTATGTATTGAAAAACGTTTGCCTGTAAGTGGGAACCGCACAGTTCAAACCCACGCTGTCCAGGGGTCAACTGTAATTGATTGCTGCAGAAGCCGGAGTAAAAGCCTATGGGAAACTGTTGGCTCTTCACAGTTATTGCTTCTCTGTGTTCTAAAGATCTGTCTCCCCCACCTCTAACCAATAAAGCATTGTTACCGCTTTTGTCCATCTCCTAAATCTTGCTCAACTTTGTTTTTAGTGGTCTCTAACCCAGTACTATGCACAGAAGGGAAGTCTGAGAAATACGGTCCCAGAACAACTAGAGAGAAAAAGATCAACATGGCCCAAACTCATTAAGAAACTTACTATTGAATATTCTCTTCGCTCCACATCCTATTTATGGGCAAGTTCCCTCTCCACGAGGCAGAGCAAACCTCCCTACACAGAATCTTCAGACTCAGTGTCCAGGATTTCCATGGAGACAGACCCTGGGGCTATGAATCCTGGCACCAGCACTTTGAATCAGAAACCAGCGACAGGAACTGAGGACGAGCGAATTATTTCTGGTTGAAGTTGGTAGGGAGGGCAGTGTTGGGTGAAGCGGTGGCAAGTGCATGCATTTTCTGGACGCAGTGACAGCAGGGATTGGGTCAGCAGCGTTCTTTGTCACGAGCTCCTTGTCTATGGCAGTAGAAACGCCATTTCTGGTGTCTGTATCCAGTGAATAAAATACTTTCACTGAAGGATTAAAACCCCCTTCTTTGGACCTCGCATAGATAATAAGAACTACACATTGTCTTTTTTTCTGTGATTTTTACAATTATTTTTAAATTATTTTAAATCCTAAACTCTACCATTGTCATTTTTGAACATTTTTTTGTCAAATACCAAGGGCTCTATTTTTTTTTTTTCATCTTTTGCAACCAGGACACAGATTAAGAAGATTAGTTGTACACCAAAGGCCCTCATGCTGCATTTAACATCTCCTTTTAAAGGATGATAGCTATCTAGACTCTCTACAATACAGGTTTGTTTTTTCCAATTTTTTAAAATCTTTATATCAATGAAATCACATAGAATACGTGCTTTATTATTTGGCTTCTTTCATTCGACATCATATTTGCAAGTTATGTAATTGTTGAGTGGTTGCAGTTAATTTATCTTCTTTGCTGAATAATAATTGGGTAAATATATATTACAATAATCGATCCATTCTTCATGAACATTGGGTAGCTTTTAGGTTTCTGCTACTATAAAATTATGAACATTCCAGGACACGTCTTCGGTAAAAGATTATATCTACATATAGTGCATAGTAATTTCCTAGGAGTAGAATAGCGAGGTCATAGGATATGCATACACTGAGCTGTAATTATCACTGCCAAATCATTTTTAAAATTGACTTCTGGTGTATTCCACTTACGCAAATTAGATAACATTAGGTAATTATGTCCTTCAAATGCACTATATCCTTACTGATGCTTTGTCTGATTGTTCTATTAGCTATTAAGAAAAGAATGTAGGTGGCCCTCACTATCTTTTAAGTTCTGTCAATTTTTGCTTTATGTAGATAATGCTTACAGATTTAGAATAGTGATTTCTTCCTAGAAGATTGGTTCTTTTATCATTATGACATTTTTCATTATCTCTAGAATAATTCTCTTTTTAATGTATACTATCAGAATCTCAACTAAGTTTAAGATACCTGAGCTATGAGGTATTGGAGTGTTTCATTAAGGCAATAAGCAAACATGAAAGTAACAGTCAAGCTTTTAATCGCCTACTGTGATAGCATGATGGTATATAGTATAAACACGAGTTTAAACCAGGGAAAGCACTGGTTCTCCTTTCCAGCCTAATTTTCCACACAAAACGACACAGGTGGATCATCATTAGACAGGGCATCATCTCACGGCAGAGGAGGCTCTGAACAAAAGGCTTCTACAGTTCTATGCGCCTGTAGGCTGAGAGAAGGGTGAGGAGAAAGGTCTGGGGGAGAAAAACTACTGAGTATTGAGTCAGAGTAGAGAAGTATCTCTAAGCCCACCCCTTCTTCCATAAAGAGATCTCAGCAGTGGCACCTGAGAACGGCCTCAGCCAAAGCCCCAAGATCAAAAGCCCTGCAAATGCGGACATCGGAGTTCGGAAGGCAGCTACATGTAATAGCATGGCCAGCCAGAGGGGTCCTGAATCCTGACTGCGGTTTACTTCGGACACTGAGATGCTCTCACTATTACAGTCTGCAGTGACAGTACTTTCAGCTGACTTTAAGACAATATAGTCTCTTCGTATTAGCGTTCCTAGTTATTGTTGACTAGAACACTTGAATGCCACAAACTGTTTAATCACACCTGGAAACCGAGGTTCTCATGTAGGGAACTTTTTAAGGTCGAATTTTGGACCCTGTCTTCCCTGCTTTGCCTCAACTACATCCACATTTAGGCAGCTGGCTCAGGGGAAAACTCAAATTTTCACATTAAAAATAAAAATCCCTGTAGTTTTCATTACAGATGCAGTTGACTGATAGACTACATTCTAACTTACCACTAAAATTTACCTGAATTTTGAAGTAAATCACATTAGGCTTAGAGATCTTAAGAAAGTTTTGTAACAGAGAGGAAATTCATGTAGAATATAATTTTGAATATCTTGTGCCCAATCTTGCCTCCCAGAGCCACGATAAGTAAAACTTATGACTAAGAAGCCCAAAATTCAACCGAAATTGTTGCTTTTTGTAAGATAATTTTTCCTAGAAGATAAAGGAAGATAAAAGTTAATATTGTATTTTATTTTCAAGCAACAGCATTATGACTTTTAGACTCTTAAATTCTAGGAAGATATCACAATATGAAAGAATATTTTATTTCTCAATAATTTGACTATTAATATTTTATTATTTGTAATTTTTATGTATTTACAGCATTTACTCATATATTTCTGGTTAAATAAAATGCAAATTTAATGTTTCAGCTTGAAAATTAGGACTAAATTTATATTGCTTATAATAACAGCAAAACTTCAGAGTTCCCCTTAACTATGGATACAATAAAAATGTTGTATTTTTAGGCTTCAAGCCTTTTTCTAGGCTTTCTATGTCCCTTTATTGAAATATTCCTGATCAGAATATACACTGTAACTCCAGGTTTGGATCTATCAGTTAAGGATTTGCCCTTAATCTTCTTGTTTTAATTTCAAGATATGACATTTCTTAGAACACACAGTGTGTTTGCGCTCATGAATAAAAGTATTACTTTAACCAACTTTATGGGGTCATAATGTGCCCTCCAATTATTCTCTGGAGCTAAAACCTGCCTGATTCTCAACTATACAGCATGAATATTAAAAGCATTCTGCCTTGCTTTATCAGATTCTGTATCTCTCTTTCATCCATCCACTTATACAACTTGTTGTAGCTACTATACAATTATATTGAGGCTGGAAAACTTGGACTGCAAGTCTTCCTTTTGAGAATAAGTCCAGTAGCAAAATTATATTTCTTGATTCTACCCCCGTCCATGCTCTGCAACTTTTTACAGAGTCTTCTTCTTACCCACTGGAAGGAGGCTAGACCTATGTCATGCCTGATGGTAGAACTTCTCAATGATAAAGCTGAGAGATCATAAGAAACTACACAGGAGATATTATAAACTTATATTTATAAGTCAGCATCTACATATAATGATCCAGTGGCACGGTTTTAACTTTACCTAAACATATAATCTGAAGAGCCTTAGGAAAAGAAATCCCAGATTAAAAGTGACGTTGGAATTTAAAATTGATATTTTACCTCTGTCTTAAGATTATTACAAATAACCATCTAATTTAAAAGCATTCGCATTCTAAAATAGAATTTCCAGTTTTATACGTGTAAAATTCAAGTTCTCTAACTACTAAGATTTCTTTAACCATTCGTGTTGTAAATTTACTTTTTAAGGTTGGTTTTGGAAAGCTACAAAACAGATGATCTGTATCTTATGGAATATATGTATGTACACACTTGAAAATTGGTAAAATCATATGTAATTTTAGTTACCTCTATTTTTGTGACACTACCAAAATTTCTGTTGAAATATATAGTTTCATTCTACAGAGACCATTTTAACAATTTTCAAAGTTTTAAAATACACTTGTCAGAAAACATGTCTACGTGCACCAAAAGTGGTCATTTCTAATGTAATCAACCTGAAATTACCAAAAATTATGAACATTTAATTAAGGCGTCTTACACCATTTGGGAGTTATGGAATTTTGTCCCAATGAAAGTAAAATGTGTTTACATTTTTCAGGGTAATGAAAATCTTTTGATCCCGTGTTCCAAGAACAAAGAGACTAATCAATGCAAAACATGTCCACGACAACAGTAACAGCTGTTTCAGCAGAAATAACATACTGATTAGAAAAGCACAGAACACAGAATTCAGCAGTTAGTGTCAAGCAGCCACGCCAATCTCTTGTGTCAATATTCCGGAAGAAATTAAAGTGTACTACAATAAGACTTAGAAGATAATATTACTTTTGAAATGCTTATGCGTATCGGACACAACAATTCTGATTTTGTACAATAATCAAACACCAGTGGCCAATGGTGTGTGTAGACTGAGAGGTAGAAAAATAATGGTGTCCAGGCTAGACTGGAAACGCCGTGACAACAAACTGTGGCTATCTAGTGATGTATAACATGAGACTGAAATGAAAACCCACTGCGTGTATTTCTAAGTAACTAGAAGTGGGTAAAACATTTATTTTAGTTGGTTCATCAGTACAGATTACCAACTGCTTTTGTCACGTTAATAAAATCGTGTGTTAAGAACATAATTCAAATGGGAGGTGCTGACCTGATCACTGTATCTGCCATTCTTCTGCTTACGGTAACACTCGGCAGTAAATTTTGTCTTCGTTAGTGTTACTTCTATCTAAATGTGCCATACGTGAGGATGTAGTGGTGAGCACAAGTTAAACAAAAACTCACAATCTGTGGACTGTTAAGTCTGTTGTTTATAAAACCTCTCCAATGTCAGAAAATGAAATTTATATTGTATTTAATTAAAGCATGATTTAAAACATTTTCTGGAAATTAAGCACTGTCTTTAAGTTCAGTGTACTCACAAAAGATGTTTAGAAGGAAAGAAGTCTAATAAGAAATATTCCAATTGCTTTATGATGAGGATTTAAATTCGTACAAAATTTTTATAAGAAATTTAATTATAGGGTTCAAAATGTTAAAATATTTTTAAGATTTGAGCCACGAATGACAGTGGTTTTAAAGAAAATTATACAACTCGATTAAAAAATGATAATGGTATCATTAATGGAAATACCAATGGCATCCTAAATGCTCTTCTTAAGAATAGGCTTATAGGATGAGTAATTTGGCACCAGCGGGTAGGAAGTAAAAGAATTAAGAGAAAGTGACCAACCTCCCTCCCTCCCTCCCTCTCTTTCTCACCAACCTCCCTCACCCCCCCAATTTCCTTGCACTTAGTCCTCTATATTATGCAAAAGTGGGTATTGGGAAAACACCTTTGCTCTTACTAGAGTAAGAACTGTACCCTAGATATAAATCAGGGCAAAAGAAGGCCTGAGGTTTGCACAGGTTCAACACAATACATAAGGAAGGAAGATAAGGATGCATGCTACAACTGTTGGTAGAAATTAAATCCACAACCCTGCAACAACCTTTGGAACCTAGAATTTCACAGGTTTCTGAAACACTGTAATTACTGGACATGGTCACACCTCTGCTTAGAGGTGTCACTAATGAAAAGTCTGTGAAAGAATCTAATCAAAGAAAGTTATACAAATAGAAGATGCAGGCAGAATAGAATAAGGGATAACATATGACTGAGAAAGTATTTATGCCGTTTTAAATTTAATGAAATCAATCTTTTCTGTTGGGAACAAAACAAAATTAGCAAAATAAAATTTGAAAATTAGTAGAGTATATAAATGGACTTATAATTGTGAAAAAAAAATGGATAATGAAAAGTGGAAAATGAAAAGTACATATTTAGAATAGAATTACCTTTAAGAATTAACCAAAGGCCTAATACCTTTATAAGTATTTCTACATATGAACGAAACAGGTAATTTTCCTTGTTATCTAAATTTGTTTGGGACACTTACATAAAGAGATCGATGTGGATGAATCTAGTTCATTTTGCAAAACTCTCATAACGATGATTCTAAAATTTATTAACGACTGCATAAAATAAATTCTAGACACACCTCTGTTATGAGCACGTATATTCTCTTAACTTCCTAAGATCCCTTTGACGTTTTATGACCTTAGCGAGTGCTGATCCTTCTGCTGAAACTCCCTTCCTGCTACCTTACCTGGCAGCCTCCTTAACAACCTTCATGCCTCAGTTGAAGTTTTTCTCAGCGAGACCTTCTCAGATCCAAGCAAACAAGATGAAGGTTTTTTTCCTTATAAATATTGTGACTGAAATTATGCAGTGGGGTTTTTCTTACTATCCCCACCGCCATGCCCCAACTAAATTTAAACCCTGTGGTTCCTGCTTACAGTCTTATCTCAGGTACCTAAGAGAAGGGCTGAATATATTGGTAGTCACTCTTGGTAGTCAAATAAATTTTTGTATGAGTTAATTAATTAATATGGAAATTAGTAGGCAATATTAGTAAATCACACTCAAGAATATACTGATCACAAAACTGTCTGCTCACGCTCTTAGACCATTACTTTAATAATTACGTTAGTACATAGAAAATGGCGTATACATATTCAGATAATATGAAAAGGGAGAGCAGAAAATAGTTTCCACAAATTTTTCTGACTAGGTGATGGTAGTTTGATTCAGAGATAATTTATAAGTATGGAGGAAAGCAACTTAATGCATCTTACATTTAGAACCACATACTTATCAATTTAAACGCACTATTAGTCATAATATTGCAAGTGTTCTTTAGGCTCTGTGTAAAACTTTTCATTATGCTAATTTTTGAGTTCCTGCAGAACCACAAAGAAAACATGAAGATGGGAAATGGATGTTTGCTCCTGCCAGAAAATACTACTTCTTTGCATTTTAATGTCTGAGATCCAGAGCTTGGCAAGCCTTTGATTTGATTGTGCTCTTACTTACACACTTCTGCCATTCAAATACCTCCTCACTCCAAACCAATGTTTCCTTTAAACGTTGGCAGTGACACAAACGACAACTTTTACAGCATTCAGACACAGTCATCTCTTGTTTGAAGGACGAATATCCGTTAGCCATTGTGGTTGACGGTTAGAGTCCTGGGTGATGGTGTACTAGAATGAAGCACTTTATTCTAAGTGATAAAGTTTTCATAGGCTTTTTCAAAATATTGCGATGCTTTTCTAATGTTGAGTCTTCTAATAGGCGGTTTTCAGATAGGAGCCCTTCCGCCTGGCTCTACAAGAGAGGCACTCAGTGAAAAAGCCTGCAAGTCTCAGTGCGTTATAGCAATTATTTATTTCTGCATCTTTATCCTGCCTCTGGGGCCTCTCCGATTCCAGGCTGCGGGAACAGGCCGTATCGTGGAGACTGTATCCTCACAGCAGCAGGGAAAAGCAGAAGGACCACAAGTCTCATGACACTTCGGTGGCACGTGTCTCCTTCTCTCTCATTCCACACCCAAGCTATTGCCCATGCCCGAGGTCAGATGGGAGGGAATGTAACACAATGTTCTCTTTTAACTTTAGTATTTAATTTCGTTGTTGTATTAGCTATGACTCTGTTTTAGTCAGTTTTTGTTTTAGTGTGCATAATATCAATTCGTAATTTCTCTGTTTACTTGCAAACAGAATTATAAAATTTCAGGTATTGTATAAGAACTTTATGCAATAGTAAGTATACTCCCATTTACCCCTTTTCGAACTGTGTTATTCTTGCATACTTCAAAAAATTTTTATATGCGACAACTTCCATACTATATTATTATTGTTTTTATTTTTCAAAAGTCAATTAAGTGTACATAGTACACTTTCATTTATCCCTTCTAAACTGTTCTATTCTTATTATACTTTTAAAATTTTGTTATAAATCCCACACTATCATTTTTCTGTTTGTTTTGAAATGTGAATTTTACTTTACAAACAGCTAATTCAGAAAATCTCTTACATATTTCACCATGTAGTTACCATTTCTGGGGCTCTGCTACTTTTTTTTTTAGATGTACATTTCACTCTGATAATTACTTTCTTCTTGAAGAATCTCCACTTTCATTTCAATAGTACGAATCTGCTGCTGCTGAATTATTTTCAGCTTTGAATTGTAAAAAAGTATTTATTTACACATTGTTTTTGAAACATATTTCCACTGGGTATATAATCATGTCTTTTTTCCTAATATTGTAAGGTGTTTCTCTCTGTCTCCTCTGACCTGTTTCTGAAAGAATGTCTGCTTCCTTCATGATCTGTTGCTCTGTGCGTGTGCATCTTTGTCCTCTGGTTCTTTGTAAAAATTTCTCTTTTATACCTGCTTTTGAATAAAATGACTGTGACATGCTTTGGTATAATTTTCTTCATATTTGTTGTGCTTGAAATTTTTTGAGATTCTTAAATTATCTGTATTAATAAATTAGAGTAAATTGAGAAGAAATATGGACCATTGTTCAGATATTTTGTTTTCTATGCACACACCCCCATTTGACGGAACTCCAAATAAACATTTATACGGCTGCTTAACATTTTCCCACAGCTCAGTAATCCCTTGCTTGTATTCCTTAAAATTATCGATTCTCTCTGCCTTTCTCCTGGGATAGTTATACATATTTTTGTTGCCGAGTACACTAATCTTTTTTCTCTCTAGTACATAATCACTGTCAAAATCCAAATATTTTTTTCATCTTATACATTGCAGTTTTCATCTCTAGATGTTCACTTTTTGTCATTTAGATAGCTTCCTATTCTCTTTTTTACTTGTCGGACATATTAATATATTTATAACAGCCATTTTAATGTCATTGTCTGCTAAGTCCAGCACGTTTAAATTTCAAGTCGGTTTTGATTGACGTCCTTTTCTCTTCATTTTGCATCACATTTATCTTGCATCTTTGCATGCCTGGTAAAATTTCCCTAGTTCCAGGCATGATTATTTTCTTGTTTCTTGCTAGACATTTTTGTAACAATTGGTGAATAAAAAGCTTACATAAGCAGAAGGATGGAATATCTTGCATCAATTGTTAAGCTAAACTTAGATAGAAAGTGAGATAGTCTATGTCCCAAATAGACCAGTGACGACAGAACGGAAGGGTAAAGAGGTAAATTACCATAGGTATAGTAATGGGAACAAAGTGAAATTTCTTCTAAATTTTATGTTTTCTTATGTTCGTACACACCATGGTCATTATCTGGAATACGAATAAACAATCTGGATTAGGGTGGTCCTTACGTTTACTAGGACTATAATCCTTTTAGAAGAAGAAATTATAGATGAAGAAACACATATGAAAGAACACCATGTGACGATGAGACAGAGATGGACTTACACTACCACAAGCCAAAGAATTCGAGAACTGCCAGCAACCACCAGAAATATGTTTTACTTCTGAGCTCGTCCAAAGGAACAAAAGCAGAAAAGCCCTTGATTTTGGATGGCTTGACTTCTGAATCGCAAAAGAATAAATTTCTGGGGTTTGGGGGTTTTTGTTTGTTTGTTTGTTTGTTTTAAGCCACCGTGTTTGTGGCATTCATTGCAGTGGCCCTAGAAAACCAGCACGGTTGCTGAGACGCACCGATGGTATAATTGGTCATCATAATTGTATGACTTCTTTCCGCCACATACAGCTGTTATTTTAAACACAGAGACAATGGAGATGTGGACTTAACTCGGGTTTCACTTTGCCAGGTCAAAGAGAAAGTGAGGGGAAAATCGATTGCTGATATATGCGAGGTTGTGAGGATTATGATAGAGAATGGAATCTAATGGCAGAGAAGTAAATTTAGACCTGGATAGATTGAGAAAGATACAAAAAATTGTAGCATCGTTAAATTTTATGTATTTAAAATATTGAAATCGGAATACTATAAAGAGAAATACAGATAGTAACATTATTTAAACTGAGAGTGTGAAATCTTTATTATGGTATATTTATTGTCTTTGCCTCTCCTGATCCACTCTCTATCTTGATGCTTATCTCCTGCCCAGGAAACCCACCTGTATGGAGACACCCACCACCCTCTGTGGACACAGATTAAGTCCAGCCAATGGGTAACCCAAACATGAAATCACAGTGAGTGGGGGAAAAGGTCAGGATATCTGTTCTATGGAGTCTTTTTCTGTGAGATCCCATTAGAACCTGTCACACTGTCCTCTCTAGATAGTCTTCTCTGCACAACAGTGTCTTATGTTCGGTGCATTCTTTGAGACTTAGGAGTAATATAACTAACTCTGTTCTTACTAACCCCATCCTATTGCATTATAATTGATGTTCCCCTATTTTGGTCCCATACTTTTTAAACAATAATCTTATAAATAAATCCCTCATGAATGATGATACATTAATGGGCCTCTGCCTGTCAGGACCTTGACGATACAAAGAGCAGATTTTTATTGCTAACATCAAAGTTGAGAAGCAAATAAGAAGAGTAGGGTAAATATCATTGGTGGGCAGAGTTCCAGGAACTGAATAGACTCTCTGCTGGAAAACAGTGTAGTTACTGAACCATTAAGAAGTATATCAGTGAGATAAATTAAGAATTTATGGGGAAGGAAATGGATGTCGAGGATGATTATATGAAAACATAGTGATATCATCTAAGGCCATAGTGTGAATGTCTGGAACCAGCCACAAGAATCAAGCACGACATTTCCTTGACCCTGTCTCAGACCAGTGTGAGAGAAAAGAGTCATGCTTTACAAGGCTTGTGAGTAATATATTTCCTCAGAGAAAGCCAGATTCAGGAAAAGTAATAGCATTCAAGCAGCATTTTACAGGTCAGTGGAAGTTTTTGAAAATTGGAAGTGGTGACATGTTGTCACCAGAGAACATGTATAACTTATTCTTACATGTGTTATTTTTATGAAAGATTTAATAAAATATTAAAAATCTAGTAGAGCACCTAGCACTATGAGGTAAAAGATAATCGCTCAATTTTAAATAAATTTCTAGAAAGTCAACTAACAAAGTATCTAGGAATAATCTTAACAAGAAATATATTTGAGCTATTAAAAGAACACAATTATTTGTTAACAATAATAAAGTTTTGAAAAAAATAGTGAAATACAGTAATTTTGATTAGAAGATTGGATTTGCCCTGAATAACATATATTTAAGGTAATTCGAACCAAAATCTAAAAGAGTTATTATGAAGTAAAAAAAAAATGTATTTTTGGAGTCTACCTTTGAAAGAAAACCAAAAGAGAATAGGAAGAGCAAAAATAACTAAATATTTTTAACAAAATAAAAACAAGTCATATTTTTGATACATAATGCTTCTCAGATTCATTTAAATAAAACCCCAATGATACACTTAAAAAATAATGAAAAGTAATTAGAGATATAAACCAAAGATTATTGCTTTAATATGAGTGAAAACATATGCTTTATAGCACTTCAAATTTCTGATTATCTACAAATAATCCTTAATATTTAATAAAAAATGGTATATCGTTATAGCAATCAGAATAACTACAAATCTTTAAGGGTCTAGAGATTAGTTTCCAAAAGCTAAAGGTAAATATCAGACCATTTTTGGCAAGGGCAATTTTTTCACTCTATACCTCAGGAATAATTAACTATTTCAATAAATATATTTGCTATTAACAAGTTTTGCATCTTAAAATATGCATTGTCAATCAGGTTAATAACTAAAGTTTTAAAAACTTAAGTGTGCTTTTGAATGGTTCCAAAATATTTTCACTTCTTATTCTAAGAATAAGGTTTCAATAAGTACCAAGACTTGAATATAAAATTCTAAACACTGCACATCATAGATGAAACACTAGGTGTTATATAAAGATCATTACTTAACAGAATCATTCTTACATTCTTTTTTTCTGGAATATTTTGTCATATATCAATTGCTAATCCAAAATGTTTTCCTCCGAATTATTTCACACTCTATTTGCAGGTGGCTGCTGTTCTAGTCAACCGTTTTCACCATCATGCTGTGTTTCCATCACATTAAAATTTATTTGCTTAGACCACAAGTATTTTCACTCCACAGGTGGGTGGTTTAGGAATAGAAACTCTGCTTCAAAAAGCAGGTCTCCTGGGAAAGATCTCTTCCACAAATAACCACCACATACTCATTTTTCAAAATTATTTCTACTTATTAAATATCTAATGAAAAGTTATAATTGTGATATTACTGGCTTTCATCTTGAGAAAAAAATTTAATTCTATACTTCTAACTTTATTATCTGCATAGCAATTTGCTCAATAGGAAAGACACTAGTTTACTCTTCATAGCAGAAGAGCGTGAGCTGTGGCTGCAACATCTCAGTCCCTGCAGTCTGAAAATATAAGGCTATCGACAGAAAAATCCATTTCACCAGCTTCTGCATTTGTACATGCATTGTTTAACATTGGAGCTACAATAGTTTCATCATGCAGATAAGACACAATCAATCAAGTATTAGAATGTTGCCCTCTCTCTTCTAAAACATCTATTAAATCATGAAATATTTCCTGTAGCATTCTTTGTCTAATTCGACAACATACTTTCTTCCTAGAATCCACTTTTTAATGCTGTGTGCATTATAAGATAAGACCTAAAAATGAATATGCTTTATCAACATTAAATATAATTATAATTTCGGAGTTAAAGATATTATGTTTCCCCCAAAAAATCAACTACATAGTTGATCAACCGATGTAAAGGGTTAAAAAATAGATGAGACTCGTGTTCTTTTATTCATTCTTAAATTTTAGCTTTTTAAAAATTGTGTAAATGTGGGTATTTTCTACAAAATTATGTAAAGATTGTCATTGCATAATTATCTGAGAAGGCAATAGAATTAAACTTCTAAAGCATAGAAGTCATTTCCCTTTTTATAAAGAGAATCTTAGAAGCCTAAGGAATAGAGTAACTACAAAATTGTTTGGGTATTCGTTTACATTTTAGAACTTTAAATTCTACTGGTATTTTCTATACAAATAATATATCTTTTATCTTACCATATTATGAATCTGAAAAAAAAACTCACACAAAACAAATCTGAGTAAAATTCAAGTAATTTTTATATATTCAGTGAAATTGAAAATTAACCAAAAAAAAAAAAATGCAATCACTCAGGATTAAAAAAATAAACCTAAAGAAATATTCACAAACTATTTACAATGTATTGATTAGAAAAATAAAGATAAAAATGAGTAAATAAGCATTCTATAAAAAAAATTTAAAAAAACAAAAAGATGAAATTGTGAGCAGCAAAAAAATACATTTTGAACCATAAAAATAATTTTTTAATATACACAGTAAGGTAAAAAATTAAATTAAATATACTCAAAAAGAGACAATTATTTAAAAGTGAAGAGGCAATATATCATTCTCTGTTAATATTTTAAAGTTCAAATTTTTATTTGTTTAAACTAAAAAGAGTTGACTATTTTAGTCAAAGTAATGATATTTAATAATAATTACAACTTTAATTTTGAATAAGCGAATTCATCGAAACAACCCTTTCTTTAATCGTCTAATGTTTTATAACATACTCATAGACAACCAACTCTTTGACAGTCAATGAGAGGTAATATATATATTATATATATATATTATTATATATATATAATATATATATATATGTATATAATGTTGAGGTAACACTTGTTTGTGATTAACAAGTTCCAGAAATATGATGAATAAGACAAAGCTAAGAAGTGTTTTCTTAGTGAAGATACTGCATCCCCGCCGTGGGTATGACTGATAAATGCAATAAATACTGCTATTTGGCACATTTTACAGCTCTTTTCTGTTTGTTCCACCAGGTTATCTTGTGGATATTGGGAAATCAATTTAAAAGATTATGTGGAATAGCCAAAACAATACTGAATTAGAACAAAGTCAGAAGACTGACACCGCCTAACTTGAAGACTTACTAAAAGCTAAAGTGATTAGGACAGTGTGTGAGGCAAATGAGATAACCGCTCTCTACAGAAACCAGACAAATGGCCAAGACGTGAAAACACCAAAGCGTCCTTCCATAGATGATTGGATAAAGAAACTGTGGTACCTGTACACAATGAAGATGTGGTACCTGTACACAATGGAATATTACTCAGGATAAAGGAGCTGTGGTACCTGTACACAATGGAATATTACTCAGGATAAAGAAGCTGTGGTACCTGTACACAATGGAATATTACTCAGCCATACAAAAGATGAAAGAGTGCCATTTGTGACACCATGAATCGATCTTGTTACATTTTTGAAAATTTCCATAAATTTATCATTAAAACCTAACACAGAGACATTAGTATTTGCAATCCATTTCGCACAAGTACTCTTCACAAATTCTACACAGAGAACATTCTACCTCTAATCACCACTGATCAAGAAAGTCTTTCTCTTAATGTTGTTGAATAACTAACACAAAGTTCAATGCAGAATTTAGTGAGTCTTCTGCAAGACTTTTATACAATAATTGTGAATATGCATTTGAAAGTGGTCAATATTGATTTTCCTAAATAGTCTAAATTAAATCAATTTAGAATATTGATTCTAAAATATTGATACAAAACAATCTTAGCATTACTTAACACTTCAACTTTTATTAACAGTTTTCTTTTAGATCTTGTTTCTCACTTATTTCCTTATGACTTTGTTATTTATGATCGAAACAGGAAATTCTTTCTTAATAAGAGCAATGAGAATATGTTTTCATTTTATTTTTAAGCTTTTTAAAATCCTCTTTTTAAAATTAGTAATTCCTAAAATAAAATGGTATATTTTAATCCTGTTCTTCTCCTTGATTTTTTTTTTTATTTTAGGAGAAAGTTATGTTTAATTATGGAGAAATATGTCTCAAGTTTCTTTTCTATTTCTTCATTCACATTACTTACAACACTAATCCTTGTGCCTAATCAGAGAAACTCTCAGCCAACTGAAGCAGCAATAGCAGAAATACGAAACTGCCTTTGATATGACTATTCCATTAATAAGTTAAAAACAAAACTTAAAAAATTTCTGTGGAAAAATACAAACCAATTCAGAAAGAGAGAAAATGCTAGCAATCTTGAGGGCTGTGCAGGTATTTGATCGGAGATAGCTGTTTTTATTTGGCGTAGACCATATCAAATAAACCTCCTATAATGGTTTATTCTTTCAAGCATAGGCGGTAAGTTTTCCCAAGGCTAATTATTTTCCCTTATCTGAAATGAATTTTCTGTGGTATTTAGCAAATTCTGATCAGTGTGTCTTCTGAAATGTCAATGTGCATTTGATGTGGATCCAAAGCATTATTTGAATAGTTCTTTATATTCATCCTTAAGTTTCTAAAGTTGTCACATGCATCAAATATCCTTTGAAAAAAGAATGATGTGATAATGAGGGGAAAATGTGCTTACCACATGCACAGGATATTATAGCGTTGGCTCCCTGAACTGCATCAAATAAAAGCAGCAAGACAATAAAAGAATAAAAAGAAATTGCTAGACACTGGGTTGAGCAAGTCGGTTTCCTTATTAAATAAACAATTTAGAGCTTCTCATCACTCTTCAGTACGTGTTCCCATGTCACCTCTGGTAACATTTCAAAACTGATTGTGTGATTTCTCTGACTAGGCATCGAAGTTTCAGACAATTCCTTTTTTTCCTTTATAAAGTACTTAGACTATGAATAAATCTGTTGGACGTAAACTATGCAGCACTTTTTGAATCTGTAATGTAGAGGTTTGATCAGGCCTACACATTTCACGTACACGTCCCCAAAATGATGTCTTACAGAGTTACAGAACAAATCATTTCCCCAATTTCAATGTCAGATTCAATGACTACATAAACCTTCATACTATTATGGAAGTTAGTTAAGCAACTTTCAAGTCAGAGACGAGATACATAAAAAATAGGATGGGGAAAGACAGGCTGGTTGGGATTTTTATTCTTTTATATATTTTGTTCATGTGTTTCTACTTTGCCGCTTGATCTTATCCAATTACCACCCCGATTTTCTGAATTTTGTTGGGAAATATTCATTGGAAACAGCTGCTGTAGTCTAGATCATTATTGCAAATTGTCATTATTTATTCTTCTTTTCAGTTTTCTCTGCCAGCTCTAATCAGAATCAATATTTCTATGAATGTTTTCATCAAAATAATTAAGAAAAATGCATACCTGTTCAAATGATTAACACTCCACATGTGCTTAAATACATGTGAAATTATTTTAATATCCAAAGCCATAGAACTCTTTGGCTATCTGGCTCTCCAGCTTCTTACAGTTACCATGTTCTTGAACTCCTGGCTAACCGCTGATCTTTTTATTGTCTCTACTTTTGCCTTTTCCAAAGCAAAATATCATATAGATTGAATCATAGAGTATGTGGCCTCTTCAAATTGGCTTCTCTCATTTAGCAATAGGCACTTAAAGGATTCTCTGTGTGTTTCTGTGATTTGATAGCTTAATGATGAATACTATTCCATTGTCTGAATTCACCACAGTATATTTATCCATTCGCCCACTGAAGGACATCTTGCTTCCAAGTATTGGAAATTACAAATAAAGCTGCTATAAAAAGTCATGTGCAGGTTTTCAAATGGACATAAGTTTTCAGTTTATTGGGTAAATATCAAGGAATGTGATCATTAGATCATACATACAAGTATGTTTAGTTTGGAAAGAGACCGACTATCTTGCAGAGTGGCTGTGCTATTTTTTATTTCCTTCAGCAATGAATGAGAGTTCTCATTGCTCCACATTTTCATTAGCATTTGGTGTTGTCAGTGTTTTAAATTTTAGTCTTTCTTACAGATATGCTGTGTACTATCTACCTGTTGTTTTATTTACAATTCCTTAATAACTTATGATGTTGAGCATCTTTTCATATGCTTATTTGCCATCTCTCTATCTACTTGGAAAGATGTCTCCTCAAATCTTTTGCCCATTTAATAACTCAGTTGCTTGATTCTTATCGTTGACTTTTAACAGCTTTTGTATATTTTAGATACAAATTCATTGTCAGATGTGTTTTGCAAATATTTCTCCTATTCTCTGTCTTGTTTTTTCATTCCCTTAACAGAACTTTTTACACAGCAAAAATGTTTCACTTTAATGAAATCCAACTTAGTGATTTTTTTTCATGGATTATGTTTTTAAAGTTGTAGTTTAAATGTCCTTATCTGAAAGTTACCTAGCTTTTCTTCTATGTTATGATCTACGAATTGTACAGCTTTGTGTTTTACATTTAGGTATATGATCCACTTTAGGTTAATTTTTATGAAAGGTGTAAAGTCCGTCTGAATTCATCTTTTTGCATGTCAAGGTCTAGTTGCTCTACTATCATTTCATGAAAAGACTATTTCTCCCCCACATCATTAAATGGCCTTTGTTCCATTGTCAAATATCACTTGGCTATATTTGTGTGGGTCAATTTCTGGGCCCTCTATTCCTTTTCGTTGATCAATTTGTCTATTATTTCACTAGTACCACACTGTCGTGACTACTGTAGCTTTATAATAATTCTTGATGTCATAGTTATCAGTTCTTTGTGACTTCATTCTTCTTCCTTTGATACTGTGTTGGCTATTCTGGATCTTTTGCATACACACACATATGTACACACACACGCACATATACACACACACACATGCACTAGAATCAGTTTGTTGATATACAAAAAGTAACATTCTGGGATTTTGACTGAGGTTGGGTTGAACCTATACATCAATAAGAAAGGGCTGATAATGCATTTTTTAATAAAAGTATTGATTATATTATTAATAAAATATTAATAAAATAAATATTAATTGAATAAATACTTCTCTTGATTCATCAGTTTTGTAATTTTTCTCATACAGATCTTAAATATGTTTTGTTAGATTTAAATCTCAGTGGTTCAGTTGTTTGTATGTAAATATAAATTCTATTAATATGTTATATAATATAAATATAAATTTCAAATTCTAATTATTCATTACTGGTATATAGGAAAGCAATTGACCATTATATATTAACCTTGTGTTCTGTGACCTTCTGATATTTGCTTATTGGTTCCAGAAATTTGTGGTTGATGTTCATTCTTAATCATTTAATTAATAATACCAATTTTTTCATAGGTAAATTTCTGTGGTTATTTTTATAGTATTGCTCTCTATTACTACCCTAGACCCCTTGGATGGCAAGGATCATGGTCTATATTATAAATATTTCAAATAATCTCTAACAGCTTTTCACATTATAGGTATTTAATAGGTGATCATTGAAAAGGTGAATAAATGAGAAGAAAATAATTCAGCCTATAATAATTTAACATAACTAATGGTAAAATCAAGAAAATCCTCATTCAAATGAGTAAACTTATTTGTGCTAAAGAAAAGAAAAAATACAAAATGATACAAGCAGGACTTTCATATCTGAAAGTAAAGTAAGGGTGGCTTTCTAAAACAAGGTCATCTAAACCCAGTGTATAACACATGCTTATCTCGAAAATATATTCTTCTTAAAGCTTTGAATTTCTGAAAATACACTCTTATCAAAGCAGACATAGCACAGCTTGCCTAATACTTTGATGTTGGATGACTTGTTCTTAAGCTGTGTTTTCTTTGTGGTTAAATCCTTGGTTGAAAGGTTTGCAAGTCTGCTAAAGTAAAATAAAATAAAATAAAATAAGAATAGATAAGATAAATTATATGTCCAATAGGATAATACATCTACATCAATAATCACTTGACCAACATAAAAGGAGATTATGAAAATACAGTGAGGTTTACATCTGACTAATTTGAATAGGGATTATAGCATTTTTCTTTAAAATACGAGATTGTTCAGCTGTTGCTAGAGAATGTATATTATATTAATTCTGTATGTTAACTAATATACACTTAATAAAGCCAAACAGTATAAATTCCTCATGATTTTGTTACGTCTTACATTTGTAAAAATATTTAAGTCTAAATGATTGCTAATAAGTATACGAACATGTTTTCATCAGTCCCTTATACAGAATCAAAGAATTTGAGGGAGAAGAAAAAATAACTAGGTATATTGTGTGCAAGTGTATTATGTGGAAAAATAAATTTATTGCCACCAACACAAATATCATAAATAAATAGGTATACTTTATTGTTCGACCTCAGACCTGACTCCATTTTAAAATGATAATGAGTCCAAACAAATACATTTGTATGCAAATATAATTTAAGCAAATATTAGCTATGTAAATTATATATATATAATGCAGAAAAGCTATATATATATATATTTTTTTAATTCAACAAAGGTTTCTTGACTGTCCATTGAAGTTTAGGAACTACATTAGATAGTAGGAATGTAGAAATCCAATCCCTTGCCTTCCAGTAAAGTGATATGCACCCTGGCTCTGTTTCATTATTACTTATAGAGCTAATAAGATAAAGACACCTAATTTCAATTTTGAAAACTGTGATTTTTTTTAAAAAAAAATACAAATTATTCATTGTATAAGGGAGAGGTAGTTAAAATAATTCTAATATCATAGAAATATGCCCTGGATATAAAATATTCTTTAATGGTATATATCTAGTCCATTGTATTATTCCCAAAAACTCATTTTATAAGACTCAGATTTTTTTATTTGCATTTTAATAGAGGGTAAGAACCTACAACAAAGTTTTTGTGAAGCATTCATTAAAGGGAGAGGTGAGGTTGAAGAGGCAATCACATAAACCATAAAGTGCCCAGAGTCCCATCAAATCAGAGAGGAACAGAGTTTGGAAGTCAGAGATCAGAATAACTAGACATGAAGAGTAGAAACCAAATGAGGAGGTAACTGAATAATAACCAGTGCATATGTCAGAGGAAATTCCAAAAGGCCAGGCAAAACTCAGCTGCAAGGGAAATTAACTCTGCTGGTGAGGATATTAGCAAACTCGTACCGGGCTGGGGCATTTGAAAAGGTGTAACCAGCGGAAGTTGAGAAATACCACTCTACATACAGAACACGCAGAAGACACACTAGAGGTGTCTGCCTTAATCCCAGGACTAAAGTAGACCAAGAATTAAGTTATTCTCATCTCATTCAAACAAAGTGTGTAAACAAATTTTGGGAGAATTAACCTCATTGGGAATCAACTCATCTATGGATTGGATAAATCATACTTCCAAATTCTTAAAAGGAACACAATTTTTTACAAATCTCTCAATGACAGAATATTCTTAATGTCTAACAAATGATAACAGGAGACATACAAGAAGCAGCTGAATGTGAACCAAAATCATGAAAAATATAATCAATGGCAGTATATTAAAATATATATATATATGTTAGCAGCCTGCATTCAAGCACTCTGAGAAGCAGGGCAAGACCACGTCTCCCAGCCTGCTCCCCCAGAGCCGCGTGAATGAGGCTCAGTGAGTCCAGACTGCAGGGAGGGACGAGCAGAGATGAGATCATTACAAATAAGGACTTGAACATAGTTGTTATAGTATTTATATCAATTTAAAGTAAAACGTGAAGGTGATAGAGAATGACATGGAAGATATTTTTTAAAGAAACAAATAGAACTTTTAGAACTTGAATACTACATACATACGATACATAATATATAAATATATGTGATACACGTGCTAAATGACATATAAATTACTGAATAGACTTAATAGCAGATTAAAATCCTGAAGAAAAGGTGAGTGAAAATGAAAATATAGGGATAGGAATTATCCAACCACAAGCAGAGAAGGAGAAAATGAAGAAAAATGAACAGGGCGTCGGTACTGTGCGCAGTAATCTAAATGGTCTAACGTGTGTATTTGAGTCTCAGGAGGGCAAGAGAGAAAAATGGCATAAAAACAAGGACTATCAACAAAAGCCAGTGCAGACAGTTTAGGGCAGAAATAGTGTAGGCAATGCGGGCCGACGGGTGGTTGTGTTCACACACACAATAACAGGCCTGGCATTGGAGGAGCTGGTACACATTGACCGCAGGGAAGATATTTATGAAACACCTACTTTTCATCACAAGTTGGTCTAGGTGCTGGGTAATGACTTTCTCGAGCTCGTAGAAGTGTGTTCTAGATGGATTTTTAGAATGAATTCTACCAGGAAAAGGAAGGAAACTCCTTAGGGGATGTCTAGCAATGGTTGATAAGGAGGGCCTAAATTTTTCTGCCGGCTTGCTAAACAAGAGGGTGGGTTTAAAAGGCTTTACTAAGGCACAATAGAATTTAGCCACTGACTGAATAAGGGTGAGAAATAACTCATATTAGACTTGGAATTTTGAAACATCAAGGGAAGAAAAAAAATGTGTAGAGAAAGAAGATATGTTCTAATGTATATATATGTAAATAATTCAAAGCACTAACAGGACAACTTAGAAATATCAAGAAAATACATTATAGGGCTAAACCTTGTGAGGTCAGTATTGCAAATTAGATTTGGGAGTTACTTTAATTTTATTTATTATCTCCCTTAATTCCTAAAACTGCACTAGATATTTAGTACATTTTTAGCAGAAAAAAAATTAATTGAGTAATATTATTTGTTTATAAGATTACAATTACTTTGCACGGTGATGATAAAGAAACCCCTACATACTTGAAAATATTTACATTTACTTAGAAGACTGAAGCCATAAACAAAAACAGCAATAGAATGAATGCGCTGCAAGAAGACACTTTGTGTATTTTCAAAAAATATTTTAAAGTTCAAAGGTAGTGAGCACCAACTTCCATTCAGTTTGGATGTGTGCGCGGAATTGAACTACTGAGGACGCAGCAAACTAGCGGTTTATCGATGGAAAAATCAAACATTATATATTTAACTAGGTCACAATGCATTGAGAATAAAACTGATCTGAGTAATTTCTCACCATGAACTTAAAATACAGCCAGCGTGATTATGTCCACATGTTAACGCTTTTAGAGTTTAATACAGCAAGGCATGGCCACAAAGGGTGCAGTGCTGAAAACAGCCTAATCATCTGATATCAAGAGCATTGATTAGATGGAGGAAGCAATTGTGCAAAGTCTGCGGAACATTACGTACACATTTCAAAGTATTATGGAACACTACGGCTTTCTTAAATGCTGCCCCAGGCAGACTTTTCATTGCGAAATCTTGTATGGTCTATATGACCTGTGTCACTGCTCCTGTCTGCTGTCAGGGTTAATCCATTCAGGTCAATCTTGGGTATCTACCTAGAGGCTGTTTTTAGCCTGTTTATAACAATAATATATTAGATGTATTAAGAACTTTTATTTTATATTAATATCAAAATTATAATAGGTAGAGCAATTTCTTATTTTTTTAATTAACATTATTTATGTTCAGCATTTCAAAATATTTGTTTGCTTTCCCTAAAATACACAGACTTCCTAATATCTTCTATAATAGTGGAATAATTATGTTAGTGATGAAAGTGTATTCAATTCATTTTCTTTTGCTTTCTAAAACACTCATTGCTGATTTTACAGATAGGTAGACACATACAAACACACACATTTACACACATATATATTGTGTTTCACACATATGCATATAATCATAAAGAATGTAGACAGAAGAGATATCTCTTTTAAGCAAAATCATTAAAATGCCAAAAATCATTGATCACTAATTCAAGAGCTTTATACTATGTTCTATTTTTAAATATGGAAGAAGACTTAAAAATAATATTTTTACTGTTAGTAAATATATACTGGTGAATGTGCTTGCTGATGCCTGTATCTGTGTACTATTCATCATCCATGTACTGGACAATTATTAGATGCATGATATCTCACCAGTCTCTAAGAATGAGATCAATTTTCTCCTGGACCAAATTTCTCTTCTAAATCAAAAACTAGTGTATAATTTAGTTTAAATATAAAATCATTGGTTACATTTCAAAATAAGTCATCTTAATGAAAAAAGAAGGCTATGAGTTTATATTGGCTATATATATTTTTTAAATGTTAATCCACTTTACACTCAATCCTGGAAACTATAATTAAATAACAATTTGGGGAAAAAAGAGTAAAATCAAGTGATGGAATGTAACAATCCATTCGGTAGATATAGATTCAGTAATAAGCATTTAGGTTCCTTCTGGCATTTTTTTTTGAAACTGATTGCCACCTCTATAATCCTCTATCATTGTTCAATGAATTTTTAAAACCCAGGAAGAAAATAAGGACAGTAGTTAGTGTTTTACATATAATTTCTCTTACTTTTTTGATGATTTGGGGAAATACCTATTTGAAATAATATTCCTATATAACAAGAATCTACAAGATTCTGATTATCAAAGCCATATAGTTATGGCAATAAATATGACCCAAATCAATTTGGGGGTAAATTAGGTAAAGAATGGGCTCACAGGTTATTTGTAAAACATCAGAAACACCTAACTGCTTGAGGGAATTCACCAAATGTTGAGATATTTATTAGAATTTACATGGTCCATTATTATCAATATATATTTTATTGGCATTTAATTCTACTTTTAAGGATTTCGTTTCAGAGTATTATGCCTTAAGACCATTGCTAAGGGGCACTACAGATTTTCATACAAATTAAAGAGTTTTCGCTGGTTCCATACATTCTAGTCAATGGTTCCTTCGTGGTGCCTTGACAATTTATGTTATATAACAATATTGATCAATTATTCAATATATATTTAATTTTACTTTACTCTTTTATACAATTAGGTAATGGAAAATAAAGGTCATTAATATTTAGCAATAAGAGATCTAGAATTTCTGTTCTTAATGCAATTATAATAAACTGGAAATAACTAGGTTTTCCAACACAGCAAATTTTTAATCTCAATAAAAAAAATTCATTAATTTTTAAGCTTTGTCTCTATATGTTCCATTGTGAAATAAAAATATAAAATTGAAAACACATATGAAGCTACAAACACATTGTCAAAAGATGCTAAAAAATTTATAATATAATTTACCCTTTGAGACCTTCATAACTCTATTACTTCACTTTGGCAATTTGATCTGTCAGTATAAATTTACAAATCTATCACAGAATAAAGGGAGTACTTCATTCTTAAAGAAGTACGATGTATGCCATTTATGCTTAGAACATAATCTGCTTCTCGTTTTAACAAGTCAACCGGTTAACTAATAATTTGGTTTAGTCCCACCTTCACCTTTAGAGAAGAGATGAAGGGAATGAAGTGATAAAGGAAGCTAAGCAATTTAAACAATCTCCCAAACGCTAATGAGGATGTTTACTGACAGTGATACTATTTGTGGCAAGGATTTGGAAAATAGTCTTTCTTTCCTTAATTGCAATGACATTTTCTGATACAGGAATCTTTGGGGGCATTGGAGGAACTACCAAAACTATGAGCCCTTTGGATGTCTCTACGGTTATGTTAGCATTTACCCATCTGTTTCTATCAAATTATCCTCAGGACCCATACTTGCTGATTCTTAACTCTACAGATAGTTTACAAAATACAAGCTTAAAATACAAAACGAAGACAAATAATGCGAGATTCTAGTTTTCTGGAAATATTTCCTGCATGTAAGCTAAACATTCTTCTGATGCTTTTACTTAAATAGAAAGAATAAAGCATAAAAAATAAGCAATCACTGTTAAAATTTAATGTGTAAATATTTTCACTATTTAACATTAAAAAGCTATGTATAGTAAATGATCCAATATTAATGACAAAATCATGTTTATACATTCTATTTTCATGTATTAAACTCTAAAATACTAGATAGCATTATAAAGATTTGATCAAAATGCTAGACTCTAAAGGTAAAAAGAAAATTCAATTGTATTTTCTTGCCTTTAAATTTCTTATAGCATAATGGGGAAAACAAAATCTATAAAATAGGATAATTATAATATTATACATGGCGGTATATAAAGTGATATAATATTTGCTAAAATAATTTATATATGAAAGTTAGATCAAGAGGTGACACATGGTATGGTGTGTCAAATGACAAAATTAAAACAATGTAGTAACTAGTTTGATGTCCTTATTCAAGGGAAACAATCCATAAAATCGGGAGTACAATGAGTCACAAGCAGTGACGCATTGTTCCCAAGGGATTTGGGGTAAAAGTGCATTTTATAGAGCATTAGAAGAGGCAGCGTGGAAACAGTGTCTGATTAGCTAGGAGGTTGGGGATTTCCTCATAAGCTAGAAGATCCTATTTGCTGGGTAAGATAAGCTAGCTAAAGCTGAGTGGGAGGATTGTGATTGGTGCACATTAGGTTTTTTGACAGGTGTTACCCAAGAGTGCAGGATGACAGGTTTAGATTTGTGATGTGAACCGGACTACTTAGGTGGCCCCCATTTCATGGTCCTGATATGCTAGTTATTGAGTAGAAACATTAAGAAAGAATATATTAAAAATATACTCCCTAATGTGTCCTTTACAGGACTTTTGTGGTTGGCTAGGATTCCAGCCAACCTCTTCTATATCCTAAAGCTATGCATGTTTTTCTTCCATTTCACTTCAAGAATGAATATCAGTACCTCTTTAACTCTCTTCAAAAGTGTAACAAAAAACAATTAATTGGGTTTGGAGATTTTGCTAAAGTAAGTGTATAGAGGAGAAAATTTATACGACGTATTTCTACAATGTAAATTAATATAACATTTTCTTAGACATCTGTTTTCCAATATCCAATGTCCCTACTCAGATTTCTTCTCAAATATCCTTTATACAGTGGCTACCTTGGTAGAAATGTTTTTTTTTCTCTTTCCCAGATTTTGAGAGACATTTCAATTCTCCTCTGTATTAATGCAGAACATCTCAAAGTGAGCCCTGTCTTACCTTTAAATTTGCATATCCAAATTTAAACGAAAGTGCCTCCTTTTGATAGGGTCTGTCTTACTCTCAATGAAATTTTGGAATACCTTCGTGTCTTCGAGTACAGTCATGGTTCTACTCTCACGTAAGTTAATGTCTTACAAATAATATCGCTCTCTTAAACAGGAATTTGGAGAGATATATATTTTCTCATAATATACAGATTGAATCATAAGAAGAAGTCCAAATAAACAAGATCAAACAAATATCAAAATAAAAATAAAAATGGTCTGTGAAGGGTGAAATAAGAAACTGAAACTTTTGTCTGTATATAAAGGAAGAGAAATTTGATAATAAAAATCCGAGATTTTTTTTTTTAAATTGTTGAGGATAATAAATGGTTTTCGAGGGATTAGACTCCAATGTAATAAATATCAGCAGCACCTTAGCAATCATGACAGTTTTGAAGTACAAGAATTAAATTTAGAAGAACTGTGATGACAGGTCACAGACTGAGTCAAAGGTGAAAGAGAGTGTGAATAGATAGAAAAGAAGACTATTGAAGCAAACCAAATATGGGATGATCGGGTTTCAAATCAAGTAGGACGCTGATGGTAAAGATGGAGTGAATCTGAAGACAGAGAATCACATTACATGGCATACTAAGAGAAACGTTGAATTTATCTTTACGCATAAAATCTGTAGCATTAGAAAACATTTAAATTGCATGTGTGTTAGCTCTGAAAGTAGTCAATGTGAAAGCAACAAAAATAGTTTGTACTAATCACTAAATCCAGAAATCAGGTTTCACAAGGCTGAAAGTAAGCTTAATCTCTTGAAAACTACATTTTATTGCAAAGCTTCATTCTTATCTGTTTTGTAAATTAGGGAATTTTTATATAATATTTCACAAAAATATACCTTTATTTTATATTTTGTATATACTAGAATATCTTAGTCTAATTATTAATATAACACGATTTTGATGGTGGGTTTCTAAAAGTGTATATTCTGAATGACCTCCAAAATGAGCGGCCATGTTTAGAACAGTCTGTATGTTATGCACGGAGGCATGCTCGTAGGGAGGAAACTGCTACAACTTCTACTTATAAATATACTAAACTTGCCTTTTTAAATATTTATTTTGGATATATTTTTTAAAAAAACATTTACTAGGGCCAATGTGACTATTTATAAATAAATCTATTTATGTGTAATAAACATTATTATATGTGTGTAAGTATACACATTACATCTGAATCCTTCCGCACAATAGAAATATCTGGGATCCACTGTTAAGTGATGAACTATCCATGGTTGAAGGTACCCACGTACAAATATTAAACTATGTTAAATCATATATACACACAAATGCACGTATGTAATTTCTCTTCACATCACTGCTGTACAGAGAAAAAGCAGTATGTAAGCCCCTATGTGTCCAGCCACAACAATATTCTGTCACTCTAGAAAAGAGAAAGTTCCTTAAGCTTCTCCTGAAGAGAGGCCATGTGCCATAGAGCAAGGCTGTTAGATGCAAAGGCCCACAGAACGACCAGTTGCCTATAAGAAGCCAGCATCCCTTGAGCAAGCCCTCAGTCAACTCATCACCCTGGACATCATTCCCCCAGGATAGAAGTGAATATTCCTCAGAGGACCCACACCATCCATATTAATCTGGTTTCCTGTCTCCCCTCATGAGACTACCATGGTGACTTCCATGAGTCTCATATACTCCTTCACGCACTTAGAAACCCATACACCATAGGTACCTCATATACCTTATACACCACTAGATACCCAAGCCTCCGGTTCTACTCTCCATTTTACACACACACACACACACGCATACATACACACGTACATACATATGCATATACATTAATGTATATTAATAATATAGTATATACTATATATACTAAATATAGCATATATATTAATCTATATCTATACTATATATAATATATGTAGTAATATAATATATAGTATATAATAATATATATAATATATAATATATATTATTATATACTATATATATATATATTAATCTGACACAATGTCAGATTACTTATACAACCTCCAAAACCATGTTATGATATATGTTGACTGGCAGATCTGTAATCAGCAAATTTTCTCAAATTTTCAAGCTATTACTATATGTCCATCTATCTCTTTATAAAAGATACTTGGTATCCTGACAACAGTCCTATCTCTAAAAGCTCTCTCAAATAAACATTTTTGTGTGTGTTTTGTGTGTGTGTGTGTAATTATTACTAAAATTAGGACTCAGAAAGGTGAAAAACAAAATAAAACGAAATAAAAACTACTCTTTGAACACGTTTCCTATCAAATTCCATTTCTTTCCTACCAACATTTCGATCTTATTGAGAACTCCAACTGATTTTTTCTATGAACTAATTTTCCCAACCCATGTCTTCATGCTATTTCCTACTCAACTTCGATTCAATGCTCTGTAATTATAACAACAACCTTGCAAACACTTTTAACTCCCTTTCCCCTTTGCCATCTGCTTTCCCAGATAACTAATTAAACTCAATTTTCTGTCTTCTCCATGACTGCACACATCAGAACTGATGTATCTCACCTGAAATTCAAGACCACACATTTCAAATTATCTTTGTATTGCTCAAACATCAGACTATACTTACACATTTTCTTTCATTTCCACCTAGCCCAAATCTCTATTGCTCATTTTTTATAACTCTTTTAATTTTGTTTTTTTTTCCCTCTAGTCTTTATTCATTCTTAATTAACAGCCTTGCTTCATTGAAAACAAACAATCTGAATTTCATCTTATCAGGAGCACATTCACATGCCTTCTGTTTTGCTATTATAGAAGAAATATCCTTGCACTTACCTGCACTAGTAAGTACCTTCAATTATACTCTAGACTTTTTTTTTTCAAGATGTTATTCCTACTCTATATGCTGATGATTCCTAATTTTATACCTGAATTCTCTGAACCTTGGACTTGGTTAACATGCTCATGTAGACTTCTTACGGTGATCTCAAATTTAAAAAGTCAAAACTATCTTGATTCCTGGTCCTAACACTCTCATCTCATTCTTTTTTAATCTTCCCCAGCTCAATAAGGGTCACTTTTAATCATTTGCTCAAGGCAAAAGGTAAGGAACTGTCTTAGAGGACTACCTGTCCCTCATCCAAACACATCAGTAACTCTTTATCTTTTCTATCTTCAGAATCTGACTTAATGTCTAATATCTACACTTTGCACTAGTTCTATTATCACTGTGCTTGCTCACCACAATTTCTTAAAACAATTAGCCTACCGTGTGTTCTCTCTACTCTCACATTTAACCCGACATACTATTGTCCATATAGTTGCATAAAACTCTTCAAAGTATCTTCCATTGGTACCTAAACTCTAAATGGTCTTCTGGCTAAAATAGCTTTACACCATCAATCTTCCTCATAAAACCTGAAAGGTAATCTCACCCTCCCAATTCTATTTCTATTGCTTTTATAGGGTGGTCACATTGCCTTTCTTTTGGTTTTTTGAATGCATGGAGCACATTCTTAGTTTTGAGGCTTTGCTTGGAATATCATTCAACTCAATTTTCCCACAAATATTAGTTCTAATTTGTGGTTGTGTTTTACTCTCTTAGGGGGGCATTTTTTTTTAATCACTTAGCCTAATGGAGTCACATTGTCATTGTACCATATCAACCTGATTTACACTCTGTGTAGCACTTAAACATTTGATTTCATTTCTTGTGTAGGCATTTATGTAGTTATTGAATTATAACCTGTCTAATTCAATGGTATGTCACTTCTCTGTTCAATACTACATTCCCAATTCCTAAAACAGGGCTTGACACATTGTAGGGTCTTAGGAAACATTTATCGAAAGAATAACTTTGAGATATTCATTGATTTTAACATTGTCAAGCAGGGATCAGTAACTCTCAGAGTAATGAAGATCTACTTGATTCCCACTTACAATGACAGAATGAGAAACTTTATTGTAAAGCTTGCTTTGAAATCTCACACCCAATGCCTCCAATATATAAAAAGCCCTTTGTCACCTCAGAGTGAAGAGGACACTTAAAATTACTATTTAACATCCCAAAAGAAGGGAGTGAGGCTGCCTTCAATATTTATTCAGAAGAATAGGAGAATGTTATTAATCATAGCTCAGTAATTTTTGTACACTCCGCAATTGTGTTACACTATAGAAAAGAATAAACATTATGCATAGGATCTAAAGGAAAAACAATTTATTGCTACTCTGACATGTTATTTTTCTTCTCTCTTTTTTTATTCTACAGGTTAACAGACCCCCTTTTAGAAACTACTTCACCGAAAAGATAATACATAATAAAGCAGGTGTAAATATGCAATGCTATTTCACTTCCTACATGGATTTTGCACGTGTTTCTCACAATTTTTATTCGTAGCAATTTGGAATAGTGAGAACAAGAAAAAAATTGAATGAAAACTAACAAGACAATGACAAAATTAAAAAAAAATTTACCAGCATCAGTATTTTAGGCAATTGTTTGAATAACTGTCCCACATAGTATGTAATAATGTTCAATTTTTCATTAGAGGCCAGCTTTGTTTTTATTTTTGTCTTTAATAACTGATTAATAAAAGAAACAGCAGACCATGTTCCTGCTTGTTGTTTTTCACTCATAGAAATTTTAGAATATCACATTTGCAACCTCATGCACATCATAAATGGGTATTAAATAATATGAGGACTGGAGGTTTATGCAATGTACCTAAGAAGAGAGCCAAATGGAGGAATAAATAAGGGGGTTTCATTAGATGGGTCAAGAAAGCTGTCAGCTTTTTTCTGATTAATTCCTTATGGATTCAGTTAGGGAAAAAAAATTTCAGAAACTAACAGAAAGAGAATATAGAAGGTAATGTATATATAGAGAGATAAATGGTATTCTGTGCACTTTTTAACATGGGAAAAGAGTGTGTAGGTAATAATAAAAGTGTGTCGGTGTACACACAGGTGCTCAGCAGGGTAGGTCCAACTTTCTCAATATACTACCTGGACAGCTCAATAATCAAACTGGGACTCTTCGCTTCGTGGAAGATAGCATCACAATGCTCTCTTTTCTGCAACCTGGAGATCTGTAGTACTTTTAACATGTTCAGCAACAGCTCTTACAACTTCATTATGTAGTGCCAGGCACTCTATGTAGAAATCCATTTCTATTTCCCTTGTTTTATCTCTTCCACATGCTGTTTTTCTGAGTACGTAAGCTATGCTTCGGACTTGCCATTCTTTTTGTCCGCTGCTTCATTTTATGTATGTTGACCCCGGCAACAGGGATCTAGACTTGGCAAAAGCAGTTCTACGAACAGACGCTCAACCAAAAATTATCAGTTTGCCTCATGGAGATATACATGAAAAAGGACTGAGAGACATCATTTTCTCAATATAAACCTGAAGTGAATATTTTTTAGAGAATAACCAGACTCTGGCTGATGTCAAACAAAACAAGGTTTCATCTCAACTAATTTTCTGTTTTATAAGAGAGAGTAAATTTACTAAATCCAAGCCATATAACATAAGCAGGGAAAAAACAGATTATTTAAAATAAAATCAAATTATTTTAGCTTACCATTTTCTCTTATTGTGTCAATACATGTTTTTATTTGAATTTCACTAGTTAATAATGAAAATACAAACCTACTAGCTCTCAACTATAAAAGGATTTCTTTGAGAGTTTATAAATAGGTCCTCACTCTTGTTAAATCAGATGCAGGTTTAAAAACATCTAATAGCTATAAGGTTATGAAGCAATCATTAGTATTATTAAAACATGGTCACTTGTGTTTGTTTGTTTTTTTTAAAGCTTTCCATATGGAATTTTCAACTTAAGTCTAATGGACTAACTGGCATTACATAAAATATCAGAGTTACATGAGCTACGACGGGGATTATAGAAAGACCACTGGTTGGGGTCTCTGGCCTTGAATACACCTCAACAACTCTTAGCCCTAGATCAATTCTGTGTCTCTCTTCACTTCATTTGAAGGAGAAGGAACCAGATGCCAGTGTGTCACAGGCGACAGCCAGCCCTGCTACACTGAATTAGAAAATAGGCACACGGTGCAGCAAGAAATAAAATATGTAACTCAGAACTGGCTGGGCAATCCATAACACTCAGTACGCATTCTCACCCTGGGTCATGGCACTGGACAGCAGGATTAGAAACCTCAGATGGTGAGCCTGAATTAGACAGGCTGACACGGGCCCCACCCGCACAGGACATAACGGAAAAGTGAGCAAGCATTTCTGGGCGTGGGAATATTCAAATTCTGAATAGGCAAGAGGAATTAAAAGCAACGTGAATAAAGGTAATAAGAAAAGTAAAATCCTCAAAGTGAATTAAAATAATTACAAATTGTAGAACCAAGAGAGCTACCTTGAAGTGCATGCTTCACAGCTTCCTGATATTATTGCTTAGAATAAAAAAGATGGAGGGTACACATACATGATCTGTTTCAAGCTAAATTTGTGGTCACAAAGTAATATGCGGCATGTTCATAAAACACAGATTCAAATTTAGGCTCAGATTCAAATTATAATATCACATGAATTTATCTGTTAATTATTCTGCTTTTTTCTGTTATTTTAGTTTTAGTAATTGATCATTCTTACGTTGTTAAGTTATTTTGTTCCTGTGTCTGCCGCCTGGTTACTGCCACACTTTTATTTCTCCTAGCTTCATGCCCCTTCCCTTTCCATTGGACTAAACATGTTTAGTCTTTTTAAACTAAAATGAACTAAAAATATATATTATGAGTTCAGGTGAAAATTATATAATTTAGCATAAGTTTTTTATTATCATATAACAATATTGTTACTTTTCATTAATTTGTGATAATGAGCTGTAGTTAAAACAACCAATTATTTATAAGGATCATAACATATTTTTCAGCAATTGTGAGCATGTATATTGATCAGCTACTTAGCTTTTGAGATTATATTTATAGTTGTAATTCCACTAATTTTATTTAAAATCATGGTTAACTTTTCTTAAATACTAAAATCTTCAGAAATTCTCTGTGTATCTTCAGGGGTCATGTCTATGTCAGTTTATAGATTACTACTCTGATAGGATATGCTTAAGCTTGCGTGTTCAATATATTTTATTAAATAGTTACCTTAATTATCTTCTATGTTAAGGGATTTTTTTAATTACATGTATTGCTAAGTTATCATCTCTGCATGCCATTTCAAGGTAATATAAGAAACATCAGAAAATATTTTCTTTCAGATAGGGTTAAAAAAATCACAAAATTAAATTGATGTAAAGCAAACTGACTTAATATGTGATGCTTAGCATCCTCCATTTACTTCTCTGTCAGCCTTAGGAACTGGGATCAGATTTCTCTTTCTTCTGAGTATCAGATATGCTCTGGATGCAGCTTGGGTACTTTAGAATCTGTATTGCATGAAAGGTTACATCTCTTCTTATGTATATGTATTGCTGTTATCCCTAACTCTATGTAGAGTGTCGATATTTTCTTCCCAGTGACTAAGGAACTTTGGATGCTTTACACATTTCCCCTTGACCTTCTACATTCTCCTGGATTATGCATTTTTAGTTATGGTATCTTATGAATATAAAAGACAAAAAGCTCATGACAGTGAAATGATGGATAAAGGACGAACTTAGGTCAGGCGAACTCAGCAAATAAGAACTAGGCTGTGGCCATGAATTATTTAGATTATTTTCTGTTCATTGTAGTCGCAGGGTCCTGAAGTGAAGGTGCATAACCGGGTTAGTCTGAAAAAGTTCTTGCCTCTTCAGGGTTCCTCAATCCACTTGGAGTTCAGCATAAAGAGTGTTTAATCCAAAACTGTGCTTCGTAATCCACCTAAACAAGTTTCACGATTAGTGTGAACTCCCTCTAGAATATGCTTCCTAGTTTTCTATTAATTCAGGTTAGAGGACTGACATCAGTTTGGGTATCTCTCTGTTTATCGACAGAAGTATTTTCATGAAGAGTTTGGATGAGCTATTATATATTATTTTTTATTAAAATTATTGGTGTGGCGTTGGTTAATAAGATGAAATAGGTTTCAAGTGTACAATTCAATACTATGTCACATTTATATTGCATTCTGTGTTCACCAAAGTTAAATTTCCAAAGAGCTAACTTAGTTACTGCTTCTCAGATTTTGGATTGACTTGGGAATCGCTTTTACTTTTAAGAGGATCAAAATAACTTGTTTTCAAAACTCGACAGAGTTATAGATATGCTTTGTCCATTTATAAATTGTTTCTCCTCTTAGTGAAGCTTTCATGTATGCTGTCTTATCGTTACTCAAACTTCAATTCATGCTAGTCCTATCTCATCCTTTGAGGGCTGATTTATGACAGGGCAAGTCATTTTGTTTAATACCTCCTTTATTTCACCATCAGACACATATTTCTAAATACTAGATTTATTTCCCAAATCTCTCTTCTAAGAAATATGGCATAAAACCTATCAAACTAACGTTTTCATCTTTCTCTTAAAATCTTCCAAATTATTCAGTACTCCCTATTGTATGTGCCTTCCACACATTTTAAATTTTAAAAATCAACCTGATTATTATCTTTTCTACATTGAATATTTACTGTTCATTCTTATTTTCATGTCTTTTTGTTTTTTAATCAATGTTTAAATGCCTTAGGATGGCTGATGTTAATCTTTGTCCAGCAAATCCTATCTACATGCTTGCTTAGAAAGTAAATGTAATATAATTTTACTTAAAAAGCTATGTTTGGTGTCAATTAAATTATAAAATAATGTCCTCTATTTATATTAACTTGTGTATTTGATATTTCTTCATGACTTTAAGTATGTGATTATTTTATCAGCCTCCCAGTGAAATTGCTGTCATATTTATATGTTATCACATCTGAAATCAATATTCGTTGGGATTAAAGAAGTATTTCAGTTATAGAAAAATATCTTAAGTGAAAGTGCTGATATTGAAAACCTTGAAGGTTTCAGAATGGATTTAAATTGATGTGTTGTATTTCCCATTATTACCATCATTTTCCCTTCTTGTAGCCACTAAGTTACTTTTCTATAAAGTAATGTATACGCCTCTTAACATTTCAAACGTATTTGCACTCAATGTGCTTATTTTTCTACACTCAAACATTTTTGTCTCACTTACAAGCTCAACTTCATATTTATAGTTGATACCTAAATTTTAAAAAATTCAGGTCGTAAGAACATATTTTATGTGTTTATTTACATTTTTTATATCACGCACAATGTAACTATCATCTTGAAACTGAAGGTTTTAAGGATTAGAAAATAGCTACAGTTTTTTCAACTTTGGCATCATGTGAAAATATAAACTATAATAATTAATACAACAGCGAGTATATACGTTGAGGAATATTAAAATTTTTACTTAAATAGAGTCAGATACTGAGGAAAAGACAACGTCCATATGTACCCTTATTCTGCTACAGTCATTCTCATGAAGACTTTTTCTGGCCATACAATTTCGGTCCCTGTACTTCTGTTCTCTTCTACTGTTTCTTATTTCAGTTACTTGATTTGAATTCGCTACTCTGCAAGAGGAAAAAGGATGAAATAGGGATTTCGAAATATTTAGCATACAGTGGTTAGTTATTTTCAAGTGCTGTGAATAGTGAATCATCAAAAGGAAAATTAAGGAGGCTTTCTGGAAGGTATCAGAAATTTCGTGTTTCGCCCACATAGTTGTGAGGGTTGCCATGATGTTGGAAGGAGATGGAACTGGGAAGAGGCTGGAAGACACAGTAAAATTTTACAATTTATAGAAATTCAGTGAAGTTTCACAGACTCAGCTTTGAACATAAGCATTCACTGGGTACCACAGTAAAGGAGGGGGTCTCTCAATTTTACTGTTTTCTTCAAGTCCCAAAGTGCTCAAACATCTAAAATGTGTGTGTGCGTGGAATATGGGAGTGAGAAGAGTTAGTAGCAGTGAAAATTGTTTGTCATTTTACTATTAGTCCATTTTCCCCAAGTATTTTCAAGATTGACTCTAAATCCTTAAATTATCTTCTACGATCTTCTATTCTACTTCATCTAGGAGAGTCATCCTTATAAATGGTAGGGGAGTGAGGGGCAAACTATCAGAGAATGGTATGGCGTTCTCTGACAAATGAGAATGACTCATATCTTCCTGAAGCTGGCCATGATAGAGTGTAGCTGAAAATTTATTCCCTGCTGAAGGAGGATGGTTTATCAACCTGTGCCTTTGATGCTAGGCCACATATTCCTTATTTAACTTCAGTGTTCTAATCTTAGAACCATCGAAATACTGGCACCTTTAACTTTGGTTTTTAAGACTACTGAAAAAAAATCGACAACGAAGCCAGTTTTTTAAGTACATTCATTGGTTCAAGGCCTAAACTAAGTAATCTTATATGTTATTGCCTGTGTACCTGTTAGTCCACCAGCAAATAATATTCAGGATGGGGACCCACTACATCATGATAGCAGACTAAAAACGAAATAGAAACAGGCAAGTGTGTCTGAAAAAAAGAGTTTCTACAATCCACCTAGATAACATATATATGAAATTAGAGAATAGATTTCAAACTTATAAATGATTCCCCGGAGTCTTCTCTAAGTGTGTATGATGTAACATATAAAAGTTCCTCTCAAAAGCAGTAGTTTTGAAACATACCCCTACACTGTTTAACTCTTTTCCAAGACCATCAGCAAATATTTTCACCAAATATACTTTCCTGATGTGACTACATATGACATTTTAAAGGCTTTCAATAATCATTGTATGTGAAATGAGCAGCTGGGATGAGGCTGAGCTGCCCATGACCATAGGCACTGCTTCGTTTCCCGCCGAAGTCAATGTGGCCATGGAGCTTCGACCTCTCTTTGGGCAAGATATTTATCTTTCGAGGCTTTAATCTGTCCTAATGACTTTGGTTTCTTTACCACCATAATTCACAAGGAACCTAATTGCTTTCTTTGAGATGCCAGCCCGACTTGAAATCGCCGGCAAGCTTTGGCACTGAGGGAGAAGCTGAGCATCTGTTATCATATCATCACCTCCTCTGCTCACGAAGAAAGCAGCTGCAGCTGTTTTTAGTAAGATTTCTCATTTCATGTTCAGGGTTACGGAGAGGTTGATGTCTTTTTTTTTTTTTTTTTTTTTTCCCCTATGAGCTAATCTACTGAAGTAAGACTGGGTTTTTAAGAAGCTTCCTCAGTATTTAATGTGGCAATGAGGCATATTTTCTGTCATGGAGTCATGCAGACAGTTTTTTATTCTAGTCTTTCATGAAGTGATGTGCAATTTTTACTGACTACTTCGAAATTAATTCTACTGTCTTATTTATGTTATACCGTGACACTTCTAACCAAAGCTATCAGCACAGATGTAAAAGAAACTCCTATTCTAGAAATTTTATCTCTGTTGTGATATTATACTTTCTCTCTTTAAATAAGTCATGGTTTGGAAGAGTTTCTCCCTGTTTCCTAGCTCATCATAAAGAGTTGCAGATAATAGATTCTGAGTACATCAAAAAGAAAAAAAAAACAGATATTTTTGAAGAAAGATTCATTAATACCAAATTCGTGTTCCCCCATTAATATAACAACTGAATAACGAAGAAACAAACAAACAAACAAAAAACTCTACAGAAGTGTGACTCATTTTCATACCTAACGTCTTATCCACACAAACTGTAGCAGGCAGCTAACTGTATTCTATGAGGAGGCCCTGGAGGCCGGCCCTCTGAACCTGCATTGCCAGTAACTTTGATCTTAGGTTAGATACAAAATCTCTTTAACCGCAGTTCACATGAAAATAAGACTATTACTTACAATCACTTGACTCAGATATGAACATTTAAAATAGTTTGGCCTCCTTTGACTTTCTTAATCTTAGCTGAGGATGGGGGCAGTGCCATTGGGACACAGTAGGTTAATAGGACTGTGCATACCCACAGCTGAGATGGAGAACATCCTCCTCCTTTTCCCTCACTTGGGGCAAGCGGAAGTTTCAAGCTAGAACAGAGGATGGAAGCAACGATCTTCAGCCCCTTATTGACGATAGGAAGACCTGTTTACTCTTCTTGTGCAGAAAACTAATCCTACCGATGGTGTTCCCATGTCTTCATCGAGTCCTACGGCTCAACCACAAATGATCTTTTATTTTTTCAATTTAATAATAAAATTAGGATCAGTATGTATGAACGCTCAACCTCTGCCATCAAATCTTTATTACCCATTATTTTCCTTGTTGTGTCTAAAAGTCTTAGCCTATTAATATACCTCTTTTTTCCTTTTTTTTAAAGAAAACATTTTTGAAACAGGAGGATAAAAGCAAAGATAGGACCATTTTTTTTTTCCTATCTCTGCTTTTAGTTCTGAGTCCATTGAAATCTGTTTTCTACCTAATCTACTTAGTATGACGATCACTTATATAATCTAACTCAAAATCCACTGTAACGTTATCAAACACATCCATGATGCTTACTATATAACATATATTTAGATTTAGAACTTATTTAATAAATAATCTTACTTCATTGTTAAATACCTGAAGGCTTGTAATTGCAGCAATAAATAAGAAAACTAAAGTTCAATCAGCAAGGGGAATCCATTCATGATGCACAAGGGTCATTTTAGTTTTATCTCCACTTGGTTAAATATATAATCTAAGATATAAATAATCTTCTTTCTATTTATTATTATATATATGGCACTGTACAATATAGATCACAAAAGTGTTCATTAAATTTGAAATAATATTAACTAAATATAGAATATTAAAAATGCTTTTAGAGTAGTCATTAAAAAAATCATTATACATGTTGTCTAACAATATTTAAATTGAATGTACATCATTACCATGGTTTGATCTATTTTAATTAGGTGAATAACATAGAAATTTTATTATAAAAGAATGTTTATTGTCAAAATAATATAAAGCCACATAGGAAGTCTTTGGAATATATCCTCAAAGAGGATTTTTTCTTTTTTTTTTTTAGGCGAGGCAACCCTTGATTGACCTCGCGGATTGCAAGAACCTTGTCAATTTACAATCCCTTATTTTTTTTAAATTTTATTTTGTATGCCTACCGGACCTGGTCTTCCTAGGTGGTCTCCCATCCTCCCATCCAAAAACTAACCAGGCATGACTCTGCTTAGCTTCCAAGATCAGATGGGATCAGGCTTGTTCAAGGTGGCATGGCCACAGGCCTCAAAGAGTATTTTGGATTCTTTGAATGACCAAAAATACATAAAGTCATAATTTATGAAAGATGAACACAATTAGGGAAGAAATGATAGGAAACGGTCATCTTTTTAAAATAATACCTTTTACTTTAATATACTTTATATTTTACCATGCTAAAAATTTCCAACTCTATAAAAGAGGATAAGAAAAATATCATTAGAAGTTCCTTCTCTATATCTATCCTCATCTGTTAGTTTCTAGAAGTAATTGTAGTATCTGGCTTTTTCTTCCAAAACTGATATTTAATTTCTAATCAATAATTTAACAATTTTTTATTATATACAAATAGGATGATACTAGATATGCTATTCTAAAATATGCATTTATTATTTAAAAAACTTTTCATATTAATTGTATTAAATAGCCATCATTTTTTAGGACTATATATTACTTTATCTTATAATTGTCTCATAATGTAACTTGAAATCTTGTATCCATGGGGATTTCATTTTTAGTTATATTTTTATTTTATTACTAAGAATCTTACAAAGAATGTGTGTGTGTGTGTATGTATATATATATATATATATATTATATATTGTTTATCTATTATTTGTATGCAACTATACTTAGTATCCTTAGGAAGTATAATTTTATTGCTCTATTTCACACCGCTTATCTTGTATTAATCCCACACTCACCACTAGTCTCAAACGGATTTTTCCCACTGCTATGTGTATATTCAAAAAGAAATGTCAGACTCTAAAAATACGTTCAACTTAGCTCAATCATGAAGTTCTCCACCAATAGTCTGCTACATGAAATGTTATCTATCCACACTAGTTCTAGGCTTCAAAGTAGTGGCAATATCTCATAACCAAAATTCATGACGACTGCAAAGAATTTCCTACAAGGAGCAGTTGTCATATTTATTATTTGTTCCACTTGTCAACCTTTTCTTTTTTTTTTTTTTAGTTCTGAGAACAAACTACAGGACATATTTATTTCCAGACTCGCATGTAAAATAATTAGGTGTCAGTCTAAGCCTGAGTAAATATAAAATAAAACATCTGTGTTACTATAAACTGGATTTATTCCACAGATCTTCTTTAATTTAATGAAAATCACCTGACAGAATATGTTGAGGATCTTTATTAGTAATATAGCTATGACTTATGACACAGCTGCATATAGCTCAATTATAATGGGTGGTACATCCTTTTTGTGATGCTATTTTAACTCTGTGGAATTATGCTTTGAATGCCAATGTCGTGATAAAGCTTGCAGGAGAGAATATGACCCTCTCCATCTGTTTCCCTTCTGACCAGACTTGGTTCTTGAAGGTTGCATGAATGGTAACGAGAAATCTTCAAAGCAATTAACTTTATAGTCAAATACTGCCTAAAAAGTGGTGGGGGAAAAAAAACTTAAGACCATACAAACTCTTCCTTCCTCATATTAATTAAGGAACAACATAGATATTTGTTTCTCTGTGCCAATCTTTTATTTTCTTTTTATGTTATGCTCATTTTCATCCTTTTGTACTGCTGCTGAATTCTGATGAGGCTACAACGTCCAATCCAATCTGTTCAGCTTTCAGGTAATTATTCTGTGTACTTAAACTCTCTTGCCACTGAAATAAGATGAACAAAATGCCAGGATGCACAGTGACCATGTGAGCAGCAACAAGGGGTGACTGTCAGTGTTAGTATTTGCCGGCCTGGTAGATGCTGTTTGATAACGTAGTTGTCAAAGATATTTCTTCAACAGCATTCTTGCCTGGTTAGGATTTGTGTTTTTAAGGCTGAAGTTCTATCATTGCAATACTCTTTTTAATTAATTCTGAATTACAGCGATTTCTAATTCGGAGCTCTGAAAGGCCAGTAAGATCAGATACACAGTGAAACATTTAAATCAGAAATTATATCAATAGCCAAATGACTACCTCAAAATCTAAAAGCAGCAGTAAGTTAAATATTAAGGAAATGGATGGCCAGATTGAAACAATGAGATTACAGAAATAATTTATCATTTATTTTGATTAAGCTACAGATTGAGTAGGCATGCACAGAACTTTACAAACAGAAAATTGTTTCCCTCTGATAGCTAGGGAGGTGGAGAAAATAAATTGTTTCTAATTATTATCCTTTAACATAAAACATAAAATGATTCAGGCACTCTTGCAAAACAAAAATTAAATCTGGCTGTTGATTCAGCTAATGCCACCTACGTTCTATAATGTGTGACTCAACGCCCAGGCAATGTGACCCAGGGCCATGATGAAATCAGTTTCCTTCATCTGACAAAGAGGACTTCAGTGTTGCATTCCTCCTTGCTGTTAGAACTGTCTGTCTTCCACTTGACACTGGTCACCCATGGAAACTGTGTTTATGGAATAAACCCTGTACTTTATAATAATTTGCAAAGTACATGTACTGTCTTATTTAACCAATGATCTCACGATCTCTAAAACTATTCACATATTTAAAGATGCCGAGACTATAAAACAGATGTCCCCAAGGTCAAATGAGTGAGCCTTAGAACCAGACTTGAACTTGTGGTTTCTCTCTCCACAGATGATAAACTTGACCCCGCTCCCCAGGAGACACACAGATCCTTCTATAACACTGTAGCATGCAATCCTTTCAACAACTGAAAAATAATACATAAGTGATGATCTTCTTAGCGCAAATTTACTGCCAGGATTTTTCTCTCCTGAGACTCACTTTCACTTCATAACTCAAGAATATATAAATAAATTGGTTGTGTACCAGAGTCTGACACTTACATGTAAACTACAGGTTATTTTCTGATAATACATTGTCCAGAACAATCCCTCTGAGGATTTTTAACGTTCTCATAGTAATTCTGCCTTTGTATACAGTCAAGTGAAATTAAAAAACAAAACAAAACAGTAGGTCTTGATTCAATTTTCATAATAGCGCCCTTGAGAAATGTATCCTAGTGCCTTCAATGTCCTGAAAATGCAGATGAAAGCATGCCATTTCAGTTAAGTGTTCCCTATTGGATGTTTTTTTTTCTAACTTCCTATTTTGACAGTGGCAATATTACTCTCCCATTTTACTAGTCTCGAAAACTTTATAATCTTTAATCTTTAATTTCTCCCTGTCCGATACAACTTAATCAGATATCATTTTCTACTGAGAAAATTCACTTTGCCACTTACTTTTCGTTTGACTTTGGGCAAGTCAAATTCGCGCTTCAGTTTCGTTGGTGGTTAAATGAACATAATAGAAGTACACATCTCATATGGCTCACGGAAGCATAAAATGAGTTACTATTTCTTATGTGTATAGCCTTTCACACAATATCTGATGTATGTTAAGCAATATATGAGATTGGCAATCTTAGCCAACTGCACAAACTCTCTGAAGCCGTGTTCTGAAATTATATAATTTCCCAGTCACATTATGCTCTATTTCCTAACTGCCAAACCGATCCTGTCAGTATTTTCTAAAGGATGTCATCATTAGATGACATCATCTGTTACCACACCTTTTCTCAAAACTGATCTTTATTTATAATGTCTGCCTCTAGACTTGAGAATGACTTCTAGTACTAGTAATCAGACACTTAAGGACACAGCTCAAATTTCCCACCCTTCCAAAGTAATTTTAGGCCTTTTCTCACAGAGAAATTTCATCAAACTCTAAACCCATAGGAATTAGTACTTAATTTTTAAGATTTTTGTAAGGGTAAAATGATATGAAGAGCTTAGTCCAGTGCCTGATAAAAACAGTAATAGTTCAATAAATGTCAAAAATTATACATAACTATATTAAATATGACATATGGTATCATTATTTATTATACATACTACCAATTGACTGCCATGCAGTTTTTTGAAAATGTTTTTCTAGATTACCTTTAAAAACATATAAACATGTGAATTTCATGCCCATGTTCATCTTGTTTTCTCAATTCCACTGTAGATTATTTTGTAGATAAATATTATGTCCTCAAAATTTACACATATATGCCAAATTATGATAAAATATTATAATGGTACCTTTACCCACTGAGTTCACTTTAAAAATATGAAATACATGTCATTTCCTAAACATAATAACATGGAGTTTTGAAAATGAAAGTCGCAACATTTTATAAGAAGGTGTTGCCAGAGAAAATAAACAGCCTTTGGATTCAGCCTAAGATAAAAATGAAAGAGTTATCATTCACAACATATTAGCCATGTGTTCATTATTCCTGTCAATGACTTTTAACAACTGTGGGACTAAAATTACAGTTGCTGGAAAGTAACCAGGCTTATTCCGTTGGCCTGGGAACCATGAATTCCTAAGTAATGGTAGGCTTGGCCTCGGTCCTCTATTCAAGCAAATCAACAGGTGAAAGAGGACATGAAGGCTATATTTAAAAACTCAATGAAAAATTGGATGAGGAAAAGTATTAAACAAAGCCACGACTACCTGAGTCTAGGTATGGGTGCTGTGTGTGTGTGTGTGTGTGTGTGTGTGTGTGTGTGTGTGTGTGTGGTCTCTAACTCATAGGTTTGAATAGACATATAAACCTTTGGCTTCCTAAGAAACGGTCGTCAGTTGACAGAAGACATTTCTTCCACACATTACCATATTTAAATGTCAAACGTGTGTGAAACCAAAATTGGTAGACATTCTCATTTTTACAAATTCTTGATGTTTAGAAAGTTTTATTCATAGAAGGATCCGTAGAAAGAGAGACTACATTTTTGAGGCCTTTTTTCTCCCATCAAATCTGGTTGATGGCAGGGAGTGTGTGTAGCTCCTGCATATATGCAAAACATTTGCTGACAAACTCACTCCCCCATTCAACAGTTTTAATGACAAAACTCTACTAAGAGAGCAAGGCTATTCTGAAACCATCTAATGCATCCATGCATTGTTTATTTTGCTATTGTCTTTAATGCCTAAGGATGGCATTTGTTAATTTTTAATACTTGAACTCCCTCACAGAAAGAGAAATTAATAAAACAGTGGTTTGTGATGATACTTTTGTGTCATTTGCTGCCCTCGTTACAGGTCAATAGTCAACCTTCTCATCTTTCATAGTAGTACATGTTCCACCGTAAAGGGAAATAATATATTCTTAGGTATTAAACAATAATTGCATTAATGTGTATTTACTTTCTAGTTTCCCTTTGGGCTATTAAACCACATAGAATGATTTATGCTACATGTAAACCAGATTTGTTTAAAATCTGACGTCCCATACTTTTCAGAATCAGTAATACTACAATAGAAAAATATTAGCAATGAAGTACGGTGTAAGGAAAATGTCAGAAATGTTCATTAAAACTCTTTGTATACACTGTCAAAATCCTATATTAGAGATAATAGAAAAGAAAGGAATATTCTAAAGCACACATAAGAAATTGAAGATAAAGTAAATATAATTAACTCTAAGTTCTTCAAAATAATGAAGAAATACAGAGGCATGAATAAATTTAAAATGTAAATAATAAAATAACTTTCCTAATTATTTTAATTTGAATTCAAAATGCATGCAAGGATTTCTTACATACATATATTAATGATTATACTTTGCCCGGTCATATTAAGTTAATATTTGGATTGTTTATAGTAATCTAGAATTATATTGGTTGATAAGAAAAATTAAATATAAAATGTTACATATTAAATATCTACAGATGAATCAGCTTTGACTGTTCTATGCATAATTCGGGCCAAAGCAAAAATTTGACTTTACTCAATGTATACAGGGCTACAATAAAGTATTTTAAATATTTAAAATTAAAGTGGTATTCAAATATTTCATTTGGGAAAATAAAATCTAGGGGTAAATTGATAAAAGTAATAATTTTTTAATAAATTATATATTAAAATATATCTGGGTAAACCTAAATAAACCTCTACGTGACCAGAGTGTACACTGTAGTAAGTCAATCATCTAGTGCACCATCAGGAAGTCTAGAAAGGGGAGCCCCAAACTTAGTACCGTATATCCACCATTGGCCAAGCTCTAACTTGGGGTTCTTAGTAGCTCTAAAGAACTGGTTATTATAAGACGATGACAGCATTAGATTTTGTGATCAGCTACTAAATGCCACTTTTTCTGAATGTGTATTACCACAGACTAATTTAAAATAAAATTTTCTCCATTTCTGGATGAAGGGTTTCTCGATATTGAAAGATTACGACAAAATCAATCTTGAGCATAGAACGTGCTGTTTAGACAAGGCATTATCACATTTTACTGGACTTAGATGTTTGTGGGGCTATGTCCCTGCTGAATTCTAAGTGTTGAAAGTTGAAAGACAGATTTTTTTCATTGTTCTCTCTGTAGCCACTCAATCTAGTAGAGGCCCTGGTGTCTGATAATCACTTACTAAGTATTTCTTGAATAAACCCATTAGTCTCTTCTTTCCCTTGCAGAATTAAAGTATATCATATTTTGTAAGCAATATCACATTCGAATTTAGTAAACATCAAGTTCAAATTGTGATTTTTTGAAGAATAAGAATTGCATAGCTAAAGCTTGTATCGCTATATGATGGAACAGCATCACCTTTTACTTTTCCCACCTTCTTTGTATTTTTTAATTATGAGTATATTCAATCAAAATCTACTCTAGAGAAAGTGTTTAGTCCAAGAGTTATTTAATCTTGAAGCCCGTACATTCTTAAAACTGGCACTTGGCATGGGTATAGTACGAGCAGATGTTCATGAGAGTTCCAGGGCAGGACAGACACTTTAAAGATGTTAGTGACTCAGCGCACTGAATCTGCAGGCCGCTGCCAGAAAGCTGAAAGATTCTACGGTCTTTCTGTGTATTGCTGTTTTCGGCAATAAAATTTGCATTTTAATCTGCAGGGATGTTCACATCTTTTTGCCAGCTAGTCTCAGCATCCTGTCCAGAATCATCAAGCTGAAGCATGATGGCCTCGACAAATATTTTCATTTCACTTAGCAAATATGTCTTCCATCACTGAAAAGTTAACGCCTCCATAACTAGAACTTGTATTACTTCGGAGGATCTAAAACTTCATTTAAACAAACAAAAGTGATTTCGTAAGGAATTATACTGCCATAACAGATCAACAGTTTGAATAAGGGAACGGTCACAGGAGTCTCCACAGCATCTGGAGCACATAGAATTCGAAGTGCTCAAAGGGGAAAACGTTGTCCTTAGTTATGCTTGCTCACTTTAGTGGAAATTACACATGCATATCAGAGTAGAAGCAGTTCCTGCTCAACTTACTGAAAATTCTAATTAGAGAGAGCCACACAATGCTCATCCAATTACACCTATGGACTTTCTAAAACTACTTATGTAAGCAGAAATATAAATTAACATGGGTTGCCCAAAAAAAATACAAAAAGATATCACGACATTAAAAGAAAAACTAGCTATTAAATCACTAATACTTTTAGTTGCTGGAGGGATATTTAAAATGAAATTAAAAAGGGAACAAAATGTTTTCTGCTTCATTTTCTCAAAAGAAAAAAAGAAACATTGTATAAATGCTTTTTAAGAATATCCCCAGAGATGCTTGGCAAAATGTTCCCAAGGAAGCTATTCTAAATTCCAGAAATTTGTCGAAGATATCCTTTTACTTTCTGATATTTAGATTAAAAAAAAATGACAAATTGCACAAAATGTAAACTTGAAACTTTATAGTGAAGAATAGTATTGTATTATATGGTCATTGACTTCACACAGTTAAGTGGCAATCTTTGTTCACGCACAACACCAAATTGTAGAAATAGAAATTTTACAGTCTCCCATGGTTCATCCTCAGAAAAAGACAAGGAAAAAAATGGTGAAAATTAAAAAGAGATAGATGATAGATTACCAATGTCTATTTTAGTAAAGCCTAATTGTATCTACTTTTATAATCATTTTTCTAATTTAAATCTTGATCACTTTTTCCTTTCTATACACCTTTCCCATGATTTCCTTTACACTGTTGTGTATCGACCTTTTTAACAATATCAGATGATGATGATCTTAAGAGTGAATGTAATGATTATAATATCACATTTTTAAATCCCATATCCTAGTGTGTGGTACAGTTTATACAGTTCCTATAATTTTTAGTATAAAATTCTATTACTTCTATATGTTCAAAATATATGAAACATAAAAATTTCCCAATTGTGACATACACATTAAAAATGTGTATCAAGCAAATATGCATGGTCTTATATTTCCAGAATTTTCAAAAGAAAAAGTAAAAGATAATAAACAGTGTGATTTGCAAGATAATCCTTCCTCTAGTGTAAAGACTTTCTTAAGTAAAAAGTTAAGGTGATGGTATTAAAATGATACAATTAATTCTTCTTTGAAATATCGATCTATACATAAGGAATCTAGAGTTCTCAAAAGTAACAAGCAAAAAATAAAATTATTTTAAGATGAAAGAATCAAGAGGACAGTTTTTGGAATTAGATTATGACTAATTCTCCATCAAGACTCATTTAATGTAGTTAGAAAGAACTTTTTCAGCAGCCGGAAAATTACTAAAAATTATGTGCCAGATTTGATTATGACACAAATGACAAATTATATCCAACCGTCACATTTTAGTTACATAACATTATTTCATTTAAAATTTTCTGACTGATTAATATTCTTCATTTATGTGGGATCTACATTTTGTATATTTTGCTGCTAATAACTTATACAGATAATGCATTTTGAAGCTTATATTTCATAGTTATTCTTATATTGTATGTTCTATAATGTTTGTTATTTTGAAAACATTTTTAATATTCAGTAAATGTTAAACTTCAACATACTAATGTTAATACTGGTAATTCAATATTAGTGCTGTTATTTTGTTCTGGCAATTTGATAATTTAATAAAAATGATAATAGGAAAGAATAACAGAGAAGATGAAAAACAAACAAGAAGGCAAGATTGAATATCATTTTATATTTTTATATCATTTTAGAATTTTCAAAGCACTTTTACAAATAATTTCTTGATAACCAATTCCAAACCAAATTATTTAATCTAATTTACCTCAGCAATCTTCTGGCAGGGTCATTCATTAACCTCCATATCATTGGAAATAATGTTTATTAAAAGACCTGACTTCCCCTATTAGATTGACAATTCTATTCCTTCCAACTCTCTGTTTCCTTTATTGTCAATTGATATATTTATTTACAATATTCTTATTTGGTCCTTTGTACTTATAAACTGATGGTCAACCATTTTATACCTGTGTGTGTAGAGGAAATATAGCAGTGATGACCAATAAATTATACTATCAATCTGTTGAACTATTATAAAACCCAAACGGACACCAATATAAAATGGGTCACTAAGAACCAAGCAGGGTTCTTAAAGTAGAATCTATTATTTCATCTAAATGTTTAGTGATAGACTCTCAGGAATACCTAATATAGGTGCTCAACTCTGATGCTGAAGCTAAAAGTACTTCACTACCTCACCAAAACACCCAGAGCTGGAGGTAAGTAGTAGCTGGGAAAAGAGAGACAGACAGGAGAAAAAGAGAGGAAGGAAAGGTAGAAGACGAAATGACAAAGTGGAGAAGGAAGAAAAGAATTTAAAACACTCTAAAGGTCTCATCTGGAGATGAGGAGCAAGAGAAAACAAGTACCCCATATTCAGAGGGATACAGCTTCCTGGGAGGTAATGCGCGCAGACTATCAGGGAGGAAAGAGTCGCTGCTCTGTTTCCATATTAAAGGAACAGGAGTCTCAGACTGCGAACAACAGTAACATGAACATTTTACCAATAACAAGGCAACAGGCAGAAGGAAATGACATCCATTCAGGGCATCTTACGCATCACATGAAAGAAATACTGCCAATTTACACACTGTTCTCAAAATAAAAAGACTAATTTTTCTACTAAAAGGAAAACACTGTCAGATTAAGCTTAAAGAATAACTCCAGCTCTGACATTACAGGAAACATCTTAAACGATGTGATGAAGAAAGGTTGGCCACGAGGAACGTGGCCTTACGTGTTCCTTCCGTGGCTCGGCCCGGATCCCACCCATTCTACCCCCTCCCGGAGCAGCGGTGACTGGGAACTATTTCCCACCCCCTCCTGCGATAGAGTCCTGCCGTCCTGCAGCTTCTGAGAAGGAGGTGGAGAGGCACAGACCTGAGACGTGGGGCCAGCGCCATCGCCCTGCAGCAGAGATGTCTGGCAAACGAACAATACCCTTAGCACGTGCGGCTGCCGCCGTGAATTCCAGTCTGCACACCAGAGCGCCAAGTCGCAGAGGTGCCAGTGGACGCAGCGGCAGGTGCCCGGATTCCGGATTCCGGGTCAGATAACCCTGGAAACAACGTCCTTGTGGTCATTCTTGACGCCCCCTCGCCCAGCCCCTTCCATCATGTTAATCACCAAATTCCTTGAAATAGCAACAGTGGTCTTCTGAAGCATTGCACTCCGATAGGTACGACGAGAAAAGAGATCAGAAAAATTCAAGTGAAAGGAAAGCAGTCGTAAAGAATTAAACAGGATAAAGAGCTATCTTATATCACGAAATTTGTATACCATTACACAAAGTATGGAATGCAAGACTATAAGAACATGATACCTGCCTCACTTCCAAAATCTGTACAATTGTGTCATATTTTCAGGAGCTTTTCCTAGCTACATAGCGACAGAAAATGTGTTTTAACCTTTCTAGTCACTGCTATAGCAGGGGAGGATAAAACTGATGGGCTGACTGTCAGAGAAACAAACGCCTAACACATATGTAGGTATGCTCCTTACACCGAATATTTTATCACTTAATTATAAGCTAATATCATATAGCTAATTTCATTTTGAACATGTTCTATTTCAGTAGAGCAATTTAAAGTGTAATAGAATATGCTTACATATATACATATTTTTTAGCATGTTATTTTATTCTGTTATTAGTTTCAAGTATACAGTCCATGTTCATGGCAGTGCTATTCATAATAGGCAAGATAGAGAAGCAACCTAAATTCTCATCGACAGACGACTGGATAAAGAAGTTATGGTTCAAATATACAATGGAATATTACTCAGCCATAAAAAAATGAAATCCTACCATTTGCAACAACATGGATGGACTAGAGGTTATTATGCTGAGTGAAATAAGTCAGAGAAAGACAAATTCTATATATTTCACTTATATGCAAATTCTAAGAAACAAAAAGAACAAACTAATATATAATTTTTATGTATACCTACACACATGCATAAAAATGTGTATATTTTTTTTTTGTGCATATTTATGAATCATTTGCAAATAATTTAAATATTTTACATACTATTTTACCATAAAATCTTTACGATATTTCAAAACTAACATTTACAAGACACATTAATACATTCAATTAAAAATAAATAGTAATCGACGGGTTGTATTGGCTACTCGATTATGGGACAGACAGCTCCAGTAACCAATGGCTGTGCCCTTTACCACCTATGATGAAGAAGAATATGAGACCTGAGCCAGGAATGAAGATGGAAGATCATTAAGACCATCAGGTAAAGCAGAAATTCTTGAAGGGCTCAGTCAAGGGTGGACTAGTAAAAGCACCTGAACTAGTCAAAACAAAGAACCCACCTAACGAGCAAAGAAACCCACAAAGTGTTTCTATCACTATCTAGTCTCTAGGTTGAAAAAAAAAGTCTCTCTCTAGATAATTGGTAACCATAAGTTATTCCATGTATGATTTTGAAGTTAGAATTTATGCCCTACTTATTGGTAGAGAGTGCCCAAGTTGGGAAATTATCATAAAAATCGGTCCCTGAAAACTGACATCTCCCCAACACCCAGAAAAGCCAACTAATGCAAAAGCACTCTTCAGTGAAAAATTCTCCACAAGGGCTGCACAAAAACCATACATAACTGCTCAATTAAAATTACTCATACTGTAATGTTAAAAAGCATATGAGCAAAGATAAGAATTTTCAATAGTCAATTTAGATTCATATGGTTTCAAATAACTCTGAGTGTAAAACATATTATATATGTGATACATATATAATTGAATGTGTTCATATTTGCTAGCATTTTTGTTCTATTCTCTTTAAAGACCATCTATACTTAGAGATTTATGTAATAAAATATCTTTTATTACTACATTTTATATAATAAAAATATATATTTAAATTAGAATGTGTACTTTAACTTTCTAAATCTCCCAGAAAAAAAAAATGTAGCTTGGAATTCATAAAAATTCATTTTATTAAATTGAAAAAAGAATTTTTAATGTTTTATTTGGAATTTAAAAATATTAAATCCCAAAGCAAAATGTGTTTATTTTTAATGAAAGTCCAAAGAAATGGAAGCCCAGCCCAAGTCCTCATTCTCTGTTTTTCTAACTGGGCTTGGTCTCAGCCCCCAGCACCTCACATAGACCCCAGGAGAAAGGAAATTGCCTCAATACTTTAAAACTGGCTGTTTCTGGAATGAATATGGAATCTTCAAGACAGTGAAAGCTAAATTAGTTCAATAGTAAGTCTTTCATGTTTTCTTGAAAAAAAAAAAAGTCCAAAAAGTTAACAAACTCTGCAGGACTGGGAGAGAACTGGTTTCACATTCACAATATTTAGAAAACACGGCTTTTAGAAAGTTACCTTTGACCACATTTTGTTTATTAAACCTCATATTATATTTGGGTTTGCCAGATACCAGGGCAGTAGATTTATGTAGTAAATGTTTGTTCTCTAAAGGAATGTAGCTTGAGAAAAATCTAGCGTTCACTTTGCCAGGACGAGTCCATCATTTATATTTTTTAGTTTTTTTGTCTCTTACTTTCCTGCCTTACTGATCCCAAACAATTTAAACTCTACTATCTGCATTCTCCTTTTGCTTCTGAACTGCTAAGGACTTCTGGAGAAATCCACACAACTATACCGGTAGCTTCAGCAAGATTTTCATGGTTTCCAACCTCTAGTGAGTTAATACAGCTCCATCTGCCAAACTTTTATTCACTTCTAATACTCCTTTTACATGTCCCTCCAAACAATAATCCATGTTTTCTTTATAATCAGCTTAAAACCCATATTCTAATATTTTCTAAATTGCCTGACTTTGTATGTTTATGAGAAACCATACAAACTACAGAAAAAATAAAATATCTAAGAATTAATTCATATAGTTGCATTTTTTTTTATGAAAAAGTTTTCAAATGGCGTGGATTTTCTCCTCTGGCCAGTTTCTTTATATATTATAAAAATTGCTAAGAAATGAGAGATGATAAATATTTTAGGCTTATATCACTACTTTCATATCAAGCAATTTAGTACAGAATTACACAAATAATATGAAAATTGGAACTATAATCATTCAAAAACATTTCTATTCATTGACTTAAACAGATATAATGTTTTATTTGTACTAATCTTATAATTGAATCCTATTGTGTAATCTTATCAATGATATTTAACCAGCTAAATATTTGTAGTTTATTTCCGCATCATTTTTCTCTGCTTTCTTTCTAGGAGTCCCTTAGTCTGTATCTCTGTTCCAGACACACACACACACACACACACACACACACACACACACACACACCACACACCCCTTCTGCTTTATAATGTCTATTCCCTGGAAAACAGGGCAATAATCGGGATGTTGGTGTCAAGACATGAAAGTCTGCTTAGTTCTTACCAATTGGCTCAGACAATATACCTGGATTTTAAACTACCACGATTAATACCCATTACATGCCTATGGTACCAAGTGTGTATATCTGTAAAGCAAGCTTGCAAAGGACCAGCAATAATTCCAGATAATAAAACTGTCTACTCAACAACCTTCTTAGAAAAGAAAAACCAGTAACTTCCAGTAATTCCATCTATAATTTCTTAGGATTCTATAGGGAAAGAATTCAACAAGAAGGATATTAGAAGGAATGAATAAGTCTATTTCTGATGTCAGCTACAGAGGTAAAAGCTGAAATTTACCCAAAGGCTGCCTCCTGCCAAGTTTTCTTCTTGTCTAGAAACCCAGGCAATCTCAGGTATGTTCCTGGAATTTTTCTACCTTAGACAATTCTCTATTCCCAAGACATATTTTTGCACTTAAGAAAGACAGTAAAGAGTTGAGAAAATGTCAATTGTCCTCTTGATGGAGGATTCATTTACCTTTTGCAAATATTTTCCTAAATCTTATCGTTCTACTTCTTTCAACATTATAGACAAGATACATTTCTAATATAATTCTATGGTGTCTATATTTTTCAGGAAAGTTATCTGAGGGGATTATTTGAATACAGTTAAGATATAAAGTCTAAAATCATTACATGTACTTACACATGACATTTTCCTTTAGAGACATTTTCTTTTAATAATTGATGTATATGTTTATCATTTTCAACCACTTAGAGTATGCTCAAAAACAGGGCCAGTCTGTGTCTTAAAAGTATTTTGAATCACCTCAATATTCATTGTATTGAGTTGATTTTGTTAATTAACTATTTTGTGACAAAGTTATCAAACTAATTCCCAAGGGTTTCTTCAATTATATTATTAGATATTAATACAAATTATTAATAATAGTCTTCATTTTATTTGATCAAGTCCCTTTATCCTTGTGAAGATTGTTATAATGTGACTTTTATTAATATAAAAAAACAGGAATTATGTAATTTAATGCTGTAAGAGAATGGAGAAATCATAGCAAAACCAATATTTGTAGTTAAGAAAACTAAAATGAAATAAGAAACTATTTAATTAATAATAAAACTCAGTTCCCTGATACTTTATCAATCGTTCTTTCTGGTATATATTATTACTTTAAGCTTAGATTTTAGCCACCTCCTTATTCTAAATTTGCCACCATATAAGTATATGTTTATAGTAAAAGTAACATTTCAGTAAAATTGCAACACCTTTTGCTTTAATAAATTCAAATAGATTTTTTTAATTTTTAATTATTTATTTAGCTCCTAATAGTGTTCATTGTGTAATGTTTCTCTAATTGCCCATAAAGATCCTGCCAGATTGGGATGAAGGATGCAATTCAATGTCTAAAGGATGTTTCCAAGGTCTGGCATTGTTAGAAGCTCTGAATTACAAGCTAAATTTTAGGCAAAGCGTATGTTTAGAGAGAATCAGCCTGTTTCTAATGGCATGTGTTCATATTGCTATGTTACAATTTTTTTAATCTCAGTGATCTGTCACTACTTGCAGATGAGTTAAATGTGTTCATTTTTTCCTCCTCCCAAAGCTGCATATCGTTCTGACAGTATATTTGAGTATCTTATTGTTTCTGCCTGTGGAGATTATCTAGCCCATCAGGGTTGCTTTACAATAATCATTACCCCGACAATGTTGCACTCCTTATTGATCTTTTCTTCCAATGAATGTGTAACCTCCTCAGAGAGTTTAAGAACAAATTTTAAATTCTGATTTGCCTTAAACTAGCTCTGTGTGCTTGAATGTTATTTACCTCCTTTGAGTTTATAAAATGAGGAATTGAAAACTAGCTAGGTATTATCAGATAGTTCACCTAACAATAAGAAAAGAAAATTTTAATAAAAGTTAATTAAGTAATAAGAAAAAAATACATGTCTACTTTTGGTTTAACTGATCTCTCAATATTTCTTTGTAGAATGTGATTGTATTCATTTTCCCAATATCTAAGGACAATTTGGGAAGTTTGGTTTGCCTCTTTAACTTGCTGATTGATGTCCCATAAGGTAGTGTGCTGAAAACTAGAGGAATTTCTCTGATAAAAGTTAAATTTATGTTATTATCTAAAATTGACAGTGTTTGTTTTCATGGTGACAACTAACTCATAATATAAGCCTTCTTTAGCACTGCAAGAGATCTATATAACCATTCATGATCATGTTGGGAGATGCTTTAAAGAACTCAATCATTGTAAAATAGTTCTTTATTAAATGTGTCCAGAATATTTGATACATTTTTGTTCTATTCCTTTAAAGACTGGCTAAGGTATAGAAAAACAGTTTTAGAGACAATCGTCTGATACTGTGCTGGAAGAAGCAGTAAAATTCCATAATATAAATGTCTGCTCTCACACACACGTTTGTTCACAGACACAGGACCAGTAGAAAGATAACTGGCATGACATTGACATTAAATAAGAACCTCGAGAACAAGTTTAAAACGCTGACGAAGCATCTACTCTGGGAAATGAGTGATAAAGAAACATGGTACGTTATTTTGTAGATCAGAGATTTTTATTGTAAATCTGAACACAGGGGCAGAAAATTAGAATGTAAAAGAAATAATCAAATCAAAACACGATATTGATGATTTATTTAGCTGAAATTAAAAAACCTTAATCTAACCTGATGCAAATGCTTTGAATAAAAATATGAAACCATGCTGATTATTGCTTTGAAGCCAGTTTCCATTAAAAGCATGTGGAGATCTCTAAAGTTGGTTATGTGTTTTTCAATATTTAAGAAATATTATTTTACAAATAGATGCTCATCTGGAAGAAAGAGATGGAGATGAAGGCAACATAGAGAGAAAGAAATAGAGGTAGAGTATAAGAAAGAGAAATTATAATGAGGGAAATTCAACTATAAATGAAACTTTTTTCAATAATATTTTTGTTTAAGATACATATTTATTTTAAAATAAGGTAATCTTTAAGGAATTGAAAACACACGTAAGAAATAAATTGTGGCTCCGATATGCTTAAAGATTATATGGGTGGTTAGAGTCAGGTTTCTAAAATGATATATGATAAACAGAGTGATCAATAATGGGAAACTAAGTAGAAAATAAATGATAATAGTCAGTTAATAGCTCCCAAATTTCACAACTTGTTAAATCAAAACTATCAAACATCTACTTGCATGATATTTAGAAAATAATTTAGTGACTCAATATTTCTAAGATAAATTTGCTGTTCACCGTGTCTCATCCATATTAATGACAGATAAGAACACGCAGAGCAATGAGTTTTGCATTTATTATAAATCCCATTGCATGAGGATAATGAAACATTTCTGGTAATATAAATCATAGGCATTTCACATTTTGTGTGTTCTCAAAGTCACTTGGCCTATAGAAGCAAAGCTTATTAGATCTTGCGTGAATGATTATTACAAGAGTACAATTCTCTTGGGTCATGTCTATGGAACTCAATTGTATTCAATTACATAGTATTATTTGAATCATAATTACCCTTATATACCTCATCGTTCTACATGTGGCACAATAAAATGGTTCAAAATTTCATTTGATAAGTTATTTTGAAAATAAAGTTCACATACAAATAAGCACATACACACCCCCAAAATCATGTATATGTGTGTATTACTAAAATGGGAACAAATACTTTCTATAATAATTTCTATAAAATGACCTTTTTCACTATGCGTGTGTTACAGGAAATACTAACCCTAATTATGACAGTTTTTTCACGAAAATAAAATATGTTAAATTGTTATCACAAGATAAATCATGTTACCTATTTTTACTACAATTTGTCTTTAAGTGGGAAAAAAACAGCATAATAAACTATATAGTACTTGGTATCTGAAATCAAATTGTTCACCCAGCAGAAACAAGAGAAAGACAAGGAAAAAAAGAAAAAATATGCACTCTTAGTGCTTTGAATTTCCCTACTTTATGAAAAGAGAGAGAAGAGAGAGAGAGAGAGAGAGAGAGAGAGAGAGAGAGAGAGAGAGGATAAGCATTTACTGAGTGCCTACCTTATTGTGTTGCTTCGTTTAACCCTCAGGACAACAGTGTGAAGTAGATGGTAACCCTAGAACAAGAATCAGAGGAAAAAAGATGAGCCATAGAGAAAATACAGGCAACACATCTAAAGTCTCTGGCTATACAATAACATACATGGAATATACACTTGAAATATTACTTGACTCAGAAGTCCCAGATTGTTTCATTATATTGTAGCAAACCCTCAAGAAAGAAAGAGAGAGACAAAGAGCGAGAGAGAGAAAGAAGGAGGGAGAGAGGGAGGGATGGACAGAAAGAAGTGAGAAAAACAGCTCTAATGTGCGAACCTTGTAATCTAATATTTTAAGCAAAAACAATGCTGTTTAGTATCTGATTATTTCATTTTATTTTCTAACGCTGAAAATATATTCTTAGTGTTTATAAATATACATGTAATATATATTTAATTTTTATCTCAGTAACGATAAAAAGACAATCTCTCACAGGTGTATTTTATTTTTATGTAAGAAGAAATATTAGCACTTAAGATAATAAAAAATGTTCAACTTCATTATGCTTAGAAATGGGGTATAATAGACTTCCAGCATGTTGGAGTTATAAAGATCTTAATATAGCCTAATTATGACATTTAGTGGATATGAGACTTTGGCCAAGTTAATTAACTATTCTAAGTCAGAATTTTCTCATCTGTAAAATGGGATTGATAAAGACTGTTTTCTAAAGTTACAGAGAGAGTCAGTGATTTAATACACATATCAATTATTCTTATCATTGCTATTATTATTAGCAGAAGGAATTAAACAGCCTTAAAGTTACAAATACATGTAACTAAGTAAATGTGCAAAAACATAATCATTTCGCCATAAAGAAGATACAACTTGTGAAAAAAATGTTTGGATTTCATCTACATATGAATTTACTGTGTGAACAGTTTGAAATAAATTTTAAAATATATTATTAAAGAACTCCAAATATGTATAATCTAAGGAACATAATTAATTTAAAACTTTTTAAACATTTAGAATTTTAACATAAGAAACTCTTTGAACTTTTATTTTTATTACTATTTTATTTTATTTCTAAACTATGGGGCTTTATTTATAGAAAATATTCTCTAGTATCATCTTATGCCAAAGACGCATCATCAATAATAGGGAGCCAAAGGAATTTACTTCTTTAGACATAGATGCATACATGTAGTATTAACCTATACTTTACAACTCATATCAGATATTACAAAATATAATTTTTATTAAGTGATTCTAATTTTTCAAAGCCCTTAACAAAATATATGTTCATATTTACGTTTATCGAGGTAAAAAGTTATTTTCTAGCTAAAATATCATTAACATTCAATGCTGAATTAACTCAGAAACTTTTATACATGCATAGAGACTTCCCAATATATTACTTCATACATGGTATAATATGTTGTATTGAATAAAAATCATTATAGAGATTGCAAAATTAAATTGACATAGCAATGCTTGATTTATATGTAAAAGATAAATTGGAAGTGTAGATAAACTACTTACATGGTTTCTACAAGAAACGATCTTTAAATACAAAGATATAGATGGGTTAAAAGTAAAGGGATGAAGAAAGATATGTCATGCTAGCATTAATTGAAAGAAAGCTGGAGTATCCATAATAATTTCAGACAAAGCAGACTTTAGAACAAGGAACACTATCAAGGGGAGGAGGAGTATTACATAATCAAATAAGGAGTCAAATCCTCAAACATATGTAAAATCCTTTACCAACAGATCATCAAACTATTTGAGGCAAAAACTTATAGGATTCCAAGGCAACATAGACAACCCCATTATTATACTCAGAAGCTTCAACAATCCCCTTTCGGTAATTTATAGATAAAGCAAGCAGAAAATCAGTAAGTATAATGTTGACCTGAATTGTCTTCCAATCAATTTAATCTAATTGATATTTATGAGATACTTCATCCAACAACAACAGAGTACACATTTTCTCAAAATCACCTGTAACATTCAACAAGAAAGATCACATCCTGGGCCATAAAACACACCCTTAATAATAGTGAAAGAATAAAAATCATACAAAGTATGTCCTCAGATGGCAATGGAATTAAACTAGAAATCAGTATCAGAATAATAGATGGGAAATTCTCAAATATTTGAAGATTGAAGAACATATAAAAAACACACAGATCAAAGAAGCTGCAAGAGAAATTTTAAAATATTTGCAATTAAAAATAAAAATGCAACGTATCAAATAGAGGACACAATGAAAGCAGTGTTTAGAGGGTAGTTTAAATCACTGAACGCTGTAGTAATGGTTTTTATTAAATTGGTACTATGTTATTTGTGGGGGGGGGGGGAGGGCAGCAGTTGAAGTGAAAACTCAGAAAAGTATTCCAAGCCCAAAGACGAAGAAATAAATTTAAAAGTCTTGTTACCAAAATAATCTTTCCCTAATAATCAGGTTTGCTTAGGGAATCAAGGAAGAACTAGATTCATTTTTAAAACTGGAAAAATGGAAAGAAAGTAAACAAACTGAAAAAAAACTAAAATTATATTTAGTTATATAGTAGTATTAATACAATTATACCATTAAACTACATATCTGGTAAGCTAAAGAAAGAACTGTAATAACCTTTAGTGACATGCCTGGAAAAGTATAAGACAACCTTTTGTTTGTTTGTTTGTTTGTTTGTTTGTAGTAAGATATAATATATATCACACCTTCTTCATCCATTCATCAGTAATAGACACTTAAGTTGCTTCCATACCTTGGCTATTGCAAATAATGCTGCAGTAACCATGGGATTGTATTAATCTCTGATATCCTATTTTTATTTCCTTTAGATATGTACCCAGAAGTGGGTTTGCTGGATCATATGCTAGTTCTATTTACTTTATTTTCTTTTATTTTTTGAAGAACCTTCATACTGTTTTCTATAAGATTAGATCTTGACGGTTATTCTAGGGATCTACCTGAAGGATGAAAGGGTAAGAGCAGAAAATATTTCGAGTAAATAGATCATAGAGAATGACTGGAACTCAAAGCTGTCTAACAGAGGGCGGGAAAGGCCCTGAGAGAGCACCCCCAGCTAGTTTCCAGAGCAAGAATATAGATTCAGAAATATATATTGAAAATAAAGCAATAGATGAAATGTTCATAATTATAGCTTGTGGAAAATTTCCATTTTAACTTTCAAAAGTTTGGAATGGACATACTGGAAGATCAGATGATCACCAGAAAACAATTAGATTAAATATTTAACTTGCATTAGTTACTTATAATGTACTGTGCTGTACTGTACTATACTATACTATACTATACATATAATGTAGATAACTTGTGGGCTCCCTGAGTACGTGGCAATGCAATTAATAAATTTAAGATCTAAATTATTATTTAGCAGATTCAAGCGTATATTTAAAAAATAGAAATAATGTGGCCTAACAAATTATGAGCATATTCAAACCGAAGCACAATTATTAAAACCTGAAATTTAATTATGAAGTTTCTTCTTACTATGAAAAAAGACATGTATTGCTTCAAAATATCTTTTTATAAAACTGAAAATACCTCTCACAGATCTTAGAATTATTTTCTTGAACATCCAACCAAATAACATATGCACAACATGCTTAGGATTTAATTAGCTTTACATAATTATTCTGGTCATTAATTTATTATACAAATTATGATCACTGAAGTTCAGTAAGAAAAATATGCCATTTCATTACATTTTATAGGTGGTTAACTTTTACATAAATATAAATATACAATAGAAACTGCATGTACCTATAACTTATTTAAATATATTATAACATAACTTGCTTGCACAGCAACATAATTTTTGAGTTTTGAAAGTTTATGTAAATTACTAATCTTGAGAAAATGATGACCTACAGTACCAAACAGATTTCTAAATTATGTTTTCCTATTCCAAATAACTTTAATAAATGTGATGTTTTCCAAAAAATAAAACAGACTTCTAAATCTATATCTTATCTTTCACTTGAGTTCTTAAAATTTATATTTTGTTTCCCAAAGACTGCCATACAATGATCTCTACAAGTCCCCAGAGGAATCATGAAACATTAATCTCTTTAATAAATATGTAAATCTCAAAGTTCTGCACATTTTACAAAGTAAATACAAAAGAAAATGTGATATTAGTAAGTTAAACTATTGATATGGAAACAATAAGAATTTTAGAATTTTTATTTCAGTTGTAATAATGATAAGCTGGCATTTATTTTTTATAAATAAATATGAGAAATATATAAACTTAAAATTACTATATTATAATTTAGAAAATGAATAAACATTTTCATAAAATTCTTCAAGAAAATGTATGTATTTATAAAAGTATTAATAAAAATCAGTTGTTTAACTGTAGTGAACTGAATATTAAACATTAAAAATTTCTTTGAAGTTATTATAGATCTTTTTCATAACAGTCAAAACAATATATTGATTAAAGGATAATGGAAAAAAAGTCCAAGTATTAGTCCTAGTCCCTGTTAAATAAGTTAATAGAATAAAAAATATTGCCAAAGATAAAGAGAAAAGCATTTCATAATAACACAAGGCCCAATTAATCAAAAGAACACAACAGTAACAAAACTTCAAAATAATGAAACAAAACTGATAAAACTGAAAAGGAAAGTTTAAAAATCAACAATTACGTTAGGATGTTTTGACATTATTCATTCAGTATAAGACAGAACAAGTACGCTAAAATTCAGCAAAGATATAAAAGAAGCCGATGACACTATCGATCAGCTTGAACTAATTGCAATATATGGAGCCAAATAAAAATATAATACAATACTAAACAAAAGCATAATACACATTGTTTTCAAGAATATATTAAATATTTAACAAGATAAATGATATTATTGGTCATAAAAATTATTTTGACAAATTTAACAGATTGAAAGAATATAAAGTACGATAGAGAAAAATTAAGCTAGAAAGCATTAACGAAAATATATCTCAAATGGAAAGCAAACAACGCACTTCTAAATAATCCATAAAGGAAAAATCAAAAAGGAAATTAGGAAATATTTTTACTGAATGAGAAAAATGAAAAAACACACACACACGACATACAAACTTTTGTACGATAAAATGTTAAAGAAGTAGACGAACATTTGAGAAATTAAATGTTTAACTTAGAAATGAATAAAATTATCACCTCCACAATCTAAACTTACACCTTAGGAGACTGGGTGGGATGGTAGGGACTGGGCAGCGGGAGGGGGTGAGGCGAGGTGGAGAAAAGCAGAACGAATCCAAGGCAAGTTGAAGGGAGAAAGAAGGAAACGTTAGAGCATAGACCCATTTCACTCACGACGAATGTAAACGATACGGAAAAATTATAAATACACTATTTCTTAAAAGGTCAAAGAAATCCAGCAGAATGACCAAAAATATGAGAGAAGACAAATATACCAATATTGAATAGACATTAAAAGAATCATAAAAGACCACTATTTCAAAAATATAAATTTGACACACATGAAATAGACAAATTCTCTGGAAGACTCTAACTGCCAAAGCACAATCAATAATGACTAGTTGAGTTGCAAATCTTATATTCAACTATTCCTTGGGCATCTCTGGCAATTTAAAGGTGAGTTGTTGAGAAATTTGAAAAAGGATATGCTAGTTTTTGGTTCATTAGACATGTGAATTATCGATCATTAATTTGTGGAAAATATGCCTGAATGTATGCTTGTGTATTTGTACCCATGTGAATTTATAAAGTACTTCACTCAGAGACTCAATGTTAAATCACTTCCCTAATGACAAAAATTATGAGCAATAAATGAAAAATTAGGTTAGCTTGACAGTGTTTTCTAACTTTAGAGATACTCTTCTTCCTATAACTGGATTCCAATTAATTTCAAGATTGCTATGCTAGGGATTTTCACATTTCGGGAAACTTGTAACTTAAACATAACATACTTCATTTGTCAAAATTCTGCAGATCACTGAATGTAACTGTGTACTGCAATATTAGTAGTCCGCTGTTTGCTTTGAAATAATATTTATATGACAGAGATTCATTTCTGAATTTTGATTTTATAACAAAGACTTGCAAGAATCAAGGAAATGTTGCTGTGAGTCTATTTTCTCAATGAAAAAAAAAAAAAAAAGGAAAGGAAAGAAAATCTACGTCTTCCAGGATTACAAGTAGACACACAGAATGCCCACTAAATTAAATGTCGTTTTTAAAAACTCGACTTAAAATAAATCCGTTCTTTAAAGGAAATCAGTTTCATGAAGGCCTCACCCTTTAACCTAATTACCTCCCAAACGCCATACCTCAAATACTTTAAGAGTTAGGTCTTCAATATATACATTGGGGGGGGGGGGGCTGGGAGGGGAAATTTAGCACTCCCAGAAGTATTAGAGCCAGAAAAGGCACATGAGAGCAGAAAGTTTCAAAAATGAAAAGTAACACACAGGTGGGTAACCTACTGGGAAGAGGTATGGATGGCACAGAGACTGAGAGGACTGGGTGACAATCGTTCTCTAGACTATAAAGAAGGTAGGCTAAAGTCTATAACTGAAACCCTCTCTAAGACTAGACAGTATCAGGAACTTCAATATTAGGAGGATACCAATTAGGAATATATCAATGGGAGGCTTATTAGCAGATTAATCATCCAATCAAATGTAAAAGCCAGAAATAGGCAATTTTTTTGTTTTATTTCCTAAGAAAATACTTAATATGTATGCTTATATCTTTCACTAAAGGAATAGAAATTGCAAAAACAAGTTTTTAATTAAATGTCTCACTCTTTGGTTGTGTTCCCTCTATGGTACTCCAAAACCAAAGTTAATAATTAGCATTAACTTTGTAAATAAGAAAAAAAAATAAAGTCAGAAGCATTGCATTCTCCAACTGGACAAGAATCTCAGCTTTTCAAACATTTTTTGGTCCCTCAAATACGGGACCAAATATGAAGCTGTGGTAACAGAAAAAAGCACTTTAAAAAACTTGCTGACGCTCAGAGAATCATAAAGTAATCTTTTCACCAATTATATTTCTAAATTGTCATTGTCCCTTAGAGCTTGAGTAGGATAAATTGAAGGAATATGACCAAAATAGAAAGGAAAACAAACAAAGGACCAGGCGAATTGACAGAGTCTAAGTAATTCTGATTATATGAATTTTAAAACCAAAAATACACTTGGTTTTAAATCTAGCTGTACGAGAGTGAGGCGACATGACAAATAGATCTGACATTACTTGTTTTGTAAGCCATCTTGCATGTCAGAATTCCTGTGGCGAAAGCATAAAAGCTGAGGTGGACTTGGGATCGCGAAGAAAAGAAAGTGTGCCTTTAGCATTTACAACGAGCGAAAGCAGACATCCCATCGACCCTTTGCTTCCCACTCGGGAACTAAGGCCGAAGGCCTTCTACTCGAGTTGGTAGAAGAGCGCTTCCAAAGAGGGGGTCTTTTTTATAATTACTCCACCCATCTGGGTGTTACTGGTTGTCTGAAAAGTCAAGCTAATGTTGGACAGAAAGGTTAAGAATCCAACATTACTGGAGCTGGGAGAAACAGAGAAAAAAATGTTTGCCTTTAGAGGACACAGAAAAGTCAAAACAAAAAATGTGCTACAGGACAAAGGTAAAGGGTATTGAGAGAGAAAATGACTGTACAAGGTTATGTAAGATGACATTAGAAGGGGTGCACGCGCTTTGCATGTGAATTGTTTAAGTAAAGGCAGTTGAAATATTAAATCGGGAGCTGGGAGGCACACAGTGTGGACTCATTCTATAACTAAATTATATTTACAAGTAATGGCATCATCATTACATTTGTAGGTCTATTTCTAAAACAATACTACGGTAGAAAAATTGGCTCACGGTAGAAAAAATTGAAAATAAAAGGAAGTATAAGGACAGAATAAATGTAACATTCAAAAGAACCTTCGGTGGACGCATGGAATGTGGTTGCATTTAATCATTTCCTTGGTTTTTAGAAATTTGATTATAAATTGTACTATAAATGTACTTCAGTTAAACATAAATATTTTTGAGTGCTGACATGTGACAGTAACGACTCCATTAAAAACACTATTATCAGCATTACTATTTCATAGAGAAAGAAACTGAGATCAGAGTTTAGATTTAAACCTAAGATGTCAAATTTCTGTGCCTGTATTCTTCACATTTAGATTATATTTATATTTATATTACCAGGCTGTGGTGGAACCCTGTCAAGAAAGCCAGGAATTCAATAGTCCTTGATCTGCTGAGCAAGCACATGAAGCTGGTATCTACATTGCCCACGACTGTGCCTCTCAAAAGGAACAGCAACAAGGGCCCATGGAGCTCTCTCTAGCAGCCTTGGGCTTTCAGGTATTAAAGAGAACGACAATACTAAAAGGCTCAATCAGGATTTTCTGCAGGCAGTGGTGAGATCGAGGTGACAACCCAGAGACCCGGAAGCCACTTCCTGCCCATTACTCCACAAGCAGCACCCGGAAAATAGTAGCCCGTAGAGACAACGAAGGAGCAAACCTTCAGGAGAAAACCAGACAGTTCTTGGACCGCTGGAAGCCCAGTGGGATGCTCTTTTTGCCCTGAGGGGTGTGGATATATATTCACATGTCCATTCTCAAGAATACTGCGTTAATTGAGGGAGTTGGGAGAATGCTCGTGATTTTGAGAATCACACTCAGGTGACTTGGGTGGGACTGTGATGCCACGTGGTCCTTTGCAGGAAGTCTTCTGCCTCCACCTCTCCCTAGACTGCTCAGGCAGAGGCCACAGGACTACACCACTGTCCCCTCTAGCGCATGCTAAGAGAACGAAGCCAGCCTCCTGGTCTCGCCCTGCTTCTCTCTCCTCTGCCACTGGGAAACTCATCAGAGTCTCCCGGGATATGGCGGGTCCTGCTGTAGCTCCCAGAGGGGAACTGCTTAAGGAAACTCTGGCCTCAACTCACACTCAAGCTAAGAGACAGGGGCGTAGTGACAGGTCCCTCTTCCCTCAGCCTCTGATGACATATTTAATTTTGTTTTTAAAGAATAAAATTACCTAATTGTTACAAAAAAGGTGTGTGTGTGTGTGTGTGTGTGTGTGTGTGCGTGTGCATGGTTTGTGTATATGTGTTTTGTGTATGTGCATTTGTATTTGCACGTGAATGACTTGCCTGTGACGTGGCTGCTGCTAGCTCATCCCAACTCGAGACAACCAACAATTACATTTTTAGGAATTTTCGCAACCTAATTGATGGGCAGTTTGAAATCAGCCATCTTGGGGATGTTTACCTAATATAAAGGAACACAAACTATAGATGACTGATCTCTATAAACAGAGTTTTCATCTTCATAGAAGGTCCCCATTCATTAATTTTGCACATTATTTTACCAATGAAGAAACTGAAGTCCAAAAGTTATACCGATGTATTTGTGGTCACCTGTGTAGGTAGCGGCAGAGAAGCCGAGCCTTGAGTACTATTTCTCAACATGGGTCAGTGTTTTCATCTGGGATAACTGATGTAGCTTTTCTATGAGATTCTCAGTTATTGACTATTTTTTCTCCCTCAAAATTAGTTCATACCAGTAGCAATGAGCACAAGCAAGTGGCTGGTTTCTGATACGTTCCTCTGGTTCCTCAGAGGAACCAGGACTCCATGGAGAAGTGGCTCATTCTAGGGCTAGGATCAAGAGTGTACAAGATGAGCTTCAAGTAGTCCAGAAAGTAAGTGCTAATGAAACAAATGAACAAGGACACGTTAAAGGGACACAGAAGTCAGCTGAAAGGACTACGAGTAGCCAGAGCTGGAACAGTTTAAGCAAAAAAAAATAACAAAGAACTGGATTAGAACCCAAAGCTTAAAATAAATATTCATGAGTCCATACTGATGTAAGTAACTGACTGAATGGATAAATAGGGGAGAACAGATAAATATTTCATACAGAAGAATTTTAAATAATTTATGTATTCTCCTCTCAAGGATGTGGAACACTCACTCCTTAAGGTAGGCAGCTCATAAGGACTTCCTTTCAGAGAGTAGAGTATGGGAAGAGGGTTAAAGGAGCTTTACAATGAAGAAATAAGAGGAACACTACCTTATCCACGTAATGGAGTTTAACGTTATTAGTGATAAGTAATGCTAATAGCATGTACGTGGTCTTCTGCGCCTCAAAAAATCACCACAATCTAATGATGAGAAAAACATCAGACAAACCCAATTTGAGGGGCGTCTACAAAACATTTGCCCATCACTCCTCAAATTGTTGAGGTCATCAGGAACTATCACAAGGGAGGTCTGAGAAACTGTCACGGTCTGTAGAAAAATCCAGGAGTCATGCAACTGAATGTAATGTATCCTAGATGGGATTCTGAAACAGATAAAGGATAGTAAGTAAAAACTAAGGAAATCTGAATAAAGTGTGGACTTTAGTTAATAAGAATGAATCAGCATGATATCATTAGTTGGAACGAATATACCATATTCATGGAATATGTTAATAACACGGTAAAAGGTATATGGGAACCCTCTCTGTCATAATTTTTCAACTTTCCTGTTAAACTATTGAAAACTTAAAAGCATTTTTTCATGTCAGTTTATGGTTTATCCTCATATCAAAAACTTGAGCTTTGAATCTTTAAATGGGGCCACTTCATTCTTTATTGAAGAAAAACAAACTGATATCTCAGGAACTTCTAGAGAACTGAGTCATGGCTGGAAGAGCAGAAGATAAAATTTTCAAAGACCCTCATGAAGGAATTTTGAAATCTGGCTCAGAAACTAAGCCGGTAGTGTATCTACTCAATTGAATATATGGAAAACAGAAACAAAGTCAGTAGCCATAGAAGCAACAGCACGTTGTTTGAACCTTCGCTTGAAATGCATAATAAACTATTCAAAATGTTCTCTCTCTCTTTTTTTATCTGCTTTAAATATTCGATACTTGGTTATTTCAAGTTAATTTAAGCTCTTTTTGTATTATCCTACGATATTTATGTGATCTTTCCCTAATATTTACATATTTGGCTAGATGGTTGCTCATTAATAAACCTATTTAAAGACCAGTATGTTTGTAGGAGGGAAGCGGGAATGTAAATCAGTTCTACTTACTGGCTCAGAGCAGCTCTGAGGAAAAAGTCATGACAGAAAAAGGGTGAAGCTATTAGAGAAAAAGAAAATTGAAGAATGACAACTATTCAATTTTATGTATTTAAACTTTCATCATATTAAAATAGAAAACTGACAGCAGACATCTTAAAAGGGTTTTTCTAATATTTTTAAAGAATCACACAATTTTTATATATTTTAATGTATATCAAATTCGAAAGCTAAATCCTCACCTCTGTGTTATTTGTAAAATAAGAAGGAAAACATTAAAATAGAATTATGCAGAATGAATACTGTTACAATTAAGAGTAAGTGGAACTTTCGCCCATATATGTGGACTTCTATGCATGTTTTCTGAATAGGTGGCTAACTGGATTCTCTGGGATTCCAAAGGCTGAAGGAGACTAAGTTAATTTGTGTGAAGTAGGAAATTTAGTTAAAAGTTGCTATTTATCTAACAACAGTAAAAAAAGAAAATTCCAGAATCATTTATAATCAAATGAAAACTGTATGTTAGATTAAATATATCTGGTTGTTTGTATGTAAACTTATTTCATTTTTAACACAAAGTTGTATATAAATTATGTAAATTAAAATATAAAATTACTTTTATAATTAAAAAATCATATCTGAGAAAACAATTTCGAATGTTATCTGAAGAGCTGTTAACTGCAAATTTTTCTTAACCCAGAACATTTATATTGTGGTAGATATTGCTCAGAGGGGATCAAGCTAGCTCTGTTTTTAAATGAGGTTACCTCAATTATCTGAAACAGAAAACAGGATATAACTATGCCATGATCATTGCAATTTGATATTATCAACAGGGAGAAACGAATGTTAGTTTCGGATACATGACTTCTGCAGAAACTGCAGGTGATAATCCGTCAATAGAAACAGAATATTGATAATTGAATTAATGGCGCTCAGTGAAAATGAAGCTCGACGGATGAGCCGCTTAAAGGAGCTTAATTTAGACTCAATCACTTGTCACAGGGTAGAGAAAGGGCATATTTGTGACACAGAAAGACTTTAAGTATCATATTCTATAATAGCCAAAAAAGTGTTCAGCAAGAAATTTGTATTATATACTATTACGATAAGCCAAGATAATTGAACATTTTTTTTTCTTGTTGCAGACCAGTATACCAATTACAATATTAACATAATGGCCATGAGTCAAGAGATTTTTATTTAATATTATATGTTCTAGGTGTAGGGCATATATAACGAAGTTCTGATTATTTGATATATTCAGTCACATTTAGATATTTGTCAATTATTTGTAACTTTTATTATTTATTATAATATTGGATTTATTAGCCTCTTTAGAAAGCATTGGCAATAAATGCACTCATTTCCATCAGCAGAAGTAAGAACTATGTGGTTGATGGAAGGATGTCATAAGACAGCCTTGTAAAATAGCTTTAATTTCTAGAGTCTATGTATATGAAAAGTGAAAAAAAAGGCTGCATTTGGCACTCTTGCTTCTGAATAGAAAGTTACCAAACACTGATGTGGTGTTCTTTCTTTGGAAGAACTTCCAGATAAAAATAATATTTACAAATAATATTCCCTGACATGGACCAAGTGCTTCTTAGAATTGTAGAAAGTCAGAATTGCATAAGAAGAATTTTCTAGGCTGTTTCTGCATGTCCTCTAAAGTTCAAAAAAAGCAAAGGCGATTTTTAAAATCTAAGCATAAAACATGATTTTTTTTACTAAGTATATCAGACAGGTCCAATCTGAATTGATAATATCTATGTTAAGTTTTAAAACTAGTGGATTGAATAAGGGTCAGCTTTAGTAATGGGTAAATGATGACGAATGCTACATTTTATTAAAAAATGTATTGATCTCCAAGCCACTCATACTGGAAGGTATGATAATAATGTTTCCAGTCATAGAAGCAATCTCTGATTGTGAGTTAAATAGATTCCCCAGGAATTCTATTATTTTAAGAAATATTAATTATTCCACATTACATTAACTGAATCATCTATCAAAGATGAATGGGCATGATCTGTCCTTTCGACTATGTAGGATAATAATTTAAACTAGTAGAAATTAGAATAATGCTTTTTAGGGATCCTTGGATTTAGCGAAGCCTAGCGAAATCAGACTTGTGTTCCTGGTGATCTGATTAGGACATACTACAAATGTTTCCGAATTTGTGCTTATGTAATTGCTATAGATATTACCTTTCCATCTGCCATGCATTGACAGCTACTTAGTGATCATCTAGCTGCGCAAGAAAAGATACGAGTAAGGTCCACTTTGAAGTCCCAGCTAATTGACTATTTCCTCCCCTCTGAGAGAATTATACCTATAGCATGATCATAATGCTTCAGCTATATATTTTTATAGGGAAGATAATTAACTTCTAACTTGGGAAGTATCTTTTTTACATTAGCTTATGTAACATCTGCCCTATGCTAATGTTCTCAGTTAAATATTTCTACTCTTCTTGCTCTTTTATTTCAGTCATTCATTCATTCCAGTTATATCTAATAGCAAAATAACTCTGAGGAGGAAAGTAATTTTAATAATGGAAAGGAAAGCAATGCATTTCAAATATATTTTGATATTTGAAATTAGTTTTAATAACTTCTAGTTATTGCAAATTAATAAGTTCTATTCTTCCTGTAATAACTAAATATGAATTTTTCATCACCAACACATAATAAATACATAGAAAAATAAATATCTGATGTATTTGAACATGTGATAGACATCCTTAGTTTTTTATTAAAACTGTTTGTTTTTATGATGGAAAATGGGGTTTTTCAAGTTTACTTAGAAGATATAAATTAATTTATTTACTGAATTTAGGGAAGTGCGTCCAGGTCAAAAAAGCCTTGAGAAGGAACTGATGAACTATGTGAAGAGACTCCAGATCGTTAGAAAGTTTTATATTTTTCCTGCAGATGGAGAGAGATAGCCATGAAATTTATGAGTCTAGCAAGGTGGAACTTCATGTTCAGGAAATATTACAGTAGAGATGGTTTGTTACAGTAGTTTAGGGCACATGCTCCGGAAACACTACCCGAGTTTGACACCCAGTTCTGTCATTTATTGCTGTGGTATCTGGTGTTTTATTTAACATATTGTATCTCAGTTTTCTCATCTATCAAATGAAATAAGTAGAGTACCCCCAGGGTTAATGGGGAAAATAAAAGTCAATTCATGTAACATGCTAAAAACTGTGAAGCTCATCACAAATCCTCAGGAAGATTAGCAAAGTTTCTAAGCAAAAATCACATTTTTATAACCTTGGGCAACTAACCTTCTAGATGAGGAGTAGATTGCATCAATTCGATGCAGAAGCATAAGACTTAAAAGGCGGAATGGAGGCAGAGATCACTGTACCTGAGAAGGTGAAATGAGCAAACTCTGCATTCCATTATCTGATTACCAGCTCCGTGGGTGTTCGAGGCAGTTTTAACAAAGGGGGGTCACAGAAGAGCACTGGGGACTGCAGTGCTGTTTGACCTTTCTTCTTCACAGATGTGGACTTGAGGCTAACAGGCTAGCTACAGTCTCACATGACATTCTAAGTATCTAATTGCCTGCCTGAAATCTTTCTGCTAGAAAGACCTAGAGTAGTTTCTGATTTCTGTATCTCTCTTGAAGGATACTGTGCTTATATCATCAGGACTGCAGCATGTAACCACCAGAAGCAGAAAGGACAGGGCCACTGTAATGAATAGATTTAGTGCTTATTTATTAAAAAAAAAAAAAAAAGGAATTTTGATTCCTAAAATACTTTTCGTAAATTAACATGGTACCATGATTTTATATCACCTGATGCCATACATCCTAATTAAAATAGATAATGTGGCAAATATAACTAACGAATATTAAATAGCAAACTCCAAGAACTTAGAAAATGCCTAAATTAAAGTTCTTAGGTCAGTGTTAAATCCATCATTTACTATATGGTCAGTCTGATATATTTAAGAACAAATAAACACCACAAGGACTCTGCAGGATAGCAAATTAAAAAAAAAAAACAGATGTATACAGCCTAAATTTTAAAGGTATGTGATTAGAACGAGTTAATTTTTTACTTTAGTACTAAAATTATTTGAAAGCAACTTTTGGAGTCCTAAAGATTCGTGGGATGCTGAGTCTTCAGGAAAAGAAATGGAACAAAAACTGAATCTGCTGAACTAGGCAAACAAAGTAATTTGCTCCTGTTTGGTATCTTGGAGAGTCTGAGAAACCTGGAATAATTAAGATGTCTCAAAAGAATTCAAAAAATAGTTTTGAATTAACGTATCTGACACGAATATTACTTTTCGTGATCCGCTGTATAATGATAGCATATGAGAGTAAACTCTAATAAAGATGACGTCTTATGAGATAAGAAATGCCCCTTTTACCGGAGAGGCCAGATTTTTTTTTGTAAGTATCTTGCACGTCTCTGAGAAGGGGTAGTGGGTGAAAAACGTCTCCTCGTATAAACTAGTGAAAAATTCTTTTCGGCAATGTCACGACGGATGTGCTTTTGAGGTTCGATGGTAGCTGCCAGCTGTGCTTCCCTCCCCGACCAGAAATCGTAGGCATGGACATCCGCAGGTAGCACGGAGTGAAAAGAACTTGTAAAAGGATCTCTACAGGCAGTAAGGACGTTTCCCCCTTTCTTTTCCTTGGATGCTGCGGGGGCTCTGCTAAAGCGTGTCCGTGTTTAAAATACACACACATAATTTATAATGACTTTGGGTCTAGTCTGTAAATTCAAAGCTTTCTATCTTTTGCAGGAGGGCAGGTCTCTTTGCAGGGATCCATTGTTTTCCTGTTACACGTCTGATATAAAAAGCTGAACAGTTTTTAACGTGCTTAGGTGGTTGTTTTTGAGATGACTGGCCTAAAACATTCACAATGTGGTGTATTAAAAATTCACCTTGGGGTTCCTGCGTGCGTCTCCAACAAGGAAGAGTCTAGACATTTAAACTGAGAAAAAAGGAGAACCTGGATACTCATGAGTAGAGGAAACACATGCAAAGTCATCGGATTCTGAGACAGAGAAAATGAAACCTGGCTTCTAATTAAAAGTCAAAAAAGAAAATATTCCAAGCTGATCTGCAGTTTGCTTCTCATATGGGCAGCTCTAAGAAATATACTCTGATGAACGACTGCAGGGATTTTTTAATAAACAAAGATTCAAGATTCTCACCATTTCTTAAACTAGCTAGCTACCTTGAGCATATTTTAAACAGAGGTAGACACTAGTGAAAAATAAGACTAAAACACCCAGCATGCATAGAGGTAAGTAAGAGAAAAAGAAGTCTTCACTGCATTGTCTGTATTTAAACCTGAAGACATATCTTCCAAGAAATTGCTGTCAAAATTTGAGCTCGGGTCAATGACCATCGAAATATTTGGGCCTAGGAACACATTTGTAACCATGTGTTCACAGAACATTTTAGAAGCCCATAAACAGAATGTATATATGGATTGATATAGATAAAACAATAAAATGGCTCAGGGGAAAATTTTTTTGCTGACTTATCAAAATTTGATTTATATATAATACTTCTGCTTTATATCCCCAATATAAAAATATAAAATAAAATATATTTTAAATGAGAATTGAATATAAGATATAATCATTTATATTTTAATGTCTTATACATTATGAAATGACAAATGCTCACATCCACTGCCTAATATAGAGTTTTTGTGTTTCTATCTGCTCAGGATTCAGAATTGCTCAAGAAATATTTATTTCCAAGTTGCATCCAATATATTTCTATGTTTTGTTTTATTTACTACATTTTATCTTTGAGAACCAAAATAACAAAATTTCGGTTCTCAAAGATAAAACATAGTAATGAAAAATATTTTTTACTGAAACTTTGCAATATTTGAGAAATAAACTATGTTTATATAAAAATCATTTTTCAAGTCTTTGTTGCGTTACTTCATTGTCTTTAAAAATTCAAGACTTTACGAGCAGTTTTTGGTTTACAGGAAAACGAATCGGATAGTACTGAGACCAGCTAATACTCCTTCCCACATTCCATCTGTTTTTTAATATCTTGCATGGGACATTTGTTTCCAATAATAAACCAACACTGATATATTATTATTAACTAGACTTCATAGTTTACACTAGGGTTTCCTCTTTGTGTGTACAGTATCATGGGTTTTGAAAAATGAATAATATCATGTATCTTTACAGATTGTTACAGTACCTTCAAGTACAGCTTCGTCATGCTAAAAATGCCCTGATGTTCTCCTAGTCACGTCACTCCTTCCCATATCCTCTGGAAACCCCTGAGCTTTCTACTGTCACTGCAGTTTGGCCTTTTTCAGAATGTCATACAATGGAAGTTGCCAGTGTGTAGTGGCCTTTTCCGATAGGCTTCTCGCACGTAGCAACGTGCACGTAAGGTTCCCCTATGTTGTTTCGTGACTTGATAACTCATTTCTTTCTATTGCTGAATATCATTCCACGATACAGATGTACTAAAGTTTGTTTACGCATTCACCTATTTAAGGGCATCTTGATTGCTTTCGGCGTTTGGCACTTATGCATACAACTGCTATAACATTTCTGCACAGAATTTTGTTTGGACCTAGGGCTTTGACTCATTTGTGCAAGTACCCAGGGGTGTAATTGCTGGAACACACGCTAAGGCTATGTTCGTCTGGCATAAACTGCCAGACTGTCTTCCAAAGCGGCTACGTCGTTTTGCATTCCCACCAGGAATGAATGAGTTCCTGTTGCTCCACATCCTTGTCTGTATTTGATATTGCCAGTACTTTGGATTGAAACCATTCCAATGGATATGTAGTGATATTTCAACATTATTGTAATTCATAATTTCACAATCACATAGGATAGTGAGCATTTTTTGCATATGCTTATTGGCCATTTGTATATCTCTTTAACGAGGTGTTTGTTCACATCTATTGTCCATTTTTAAATTTGAGTAAGATCGTTTTTTTTTACTTTTTTATTAGTTAATTTTTTACGGTGACATTGGTTAGTGGAATCTGGTAAAATCTTTTATTGACATTCAGCGTTTTTAAATGTTCTAATATATCTTAAACATTTATTGAGTTCAATACTTAAAATTTTAGAGTTTTATTCTCTATTTTGAGTGTGATATTTTTCCAGCATTTTGTATGTGACATTTTCCAGCATTTTTTAATAGGTATTACTAGATATATATAGGAAAGTATTCACAATGCCCATTTCTCACATCGTTTCTAATAACTCTCAGCTGAGTATCATTGTCTTTACAGCAATACATCATCTAAATTGAACATCTAATCTGAAAATGACATTTAAAAACATGAGACTATATGAATTTATACTACATATTTGTCCCATGTACATATACCTATGCATTCATGTTTTTAATGATTTTTTTGGTTTTCAATGACTGAGTCACAGTCCATTGTTTATACATGCCACCTCTTCTTGATCATATGCATTATTTTTGATGACTACATTTGTTGATATGTCCAGAATGTTACATGAACATCCCAATAGTGCCCACCCTTGTTCTGTTTCACCTTTAATGAGAATGTTTCTATGGTTTTACCACCAAATATCATGTCCGCTTCCTCTTCTGAACATGTCTCTCCTGCCTTCCTCCTCTCTTTTTCCCATTATCTGTTTATATCTAACTAGCCAGCTCATGTTAAGAAGACATCCACCTATGTTCATTAGAACGGAATTTAAGATTTTGTCAAAGGTTTTCAGATGTTATAGGAACAAAACAATATTATCCTCTTCTTTAATCAATAAAAGTATGAAATCAGAAATTTCATTTAATCATAAAATCAGCATTAACTTAAAGGTGGTGATATATTTCACTTACATAAAAATATACCCCTCACTCTCCGTTTTATAAATCATTTCCTTTAGCTGTTTAAAAAGCTAAGGACCATAGTATTCACAACAATGGAGAGAAAAATTAGAGCCTGCCTGATGTCTAATAAGGTTGGGCCAGACAATTCACTCTAAAACTGACTGCGGTCAATTGTAAGCAGAAGAGTGACTGTATTGTATTTTCTTCTCATTCAATGTAAGAGATAAGAATGATGGTTCTTCTAAATTATTCGATTACTGAGACTGTCTTTAGTGATCTGAAATATAAACTTTTACATTGAAATTTATGTTAACTGCAAAGGATTCCAGGGCTTTGTTTGAGAAAGTTTTCAAGAGTTGCATTTTGGGGAATGGGGGTGGTAGGAAATATGTCACTTAGTAAAATATGGTAATGCTATTGTTCCCTGAATTTGTAAGTGAAATCACTTGTCTACTTTGTTTCCTTTCCTGTCTTTGTTCTAAACGGAAGCTAAAATAACCCTCTAATATTTTCGTAGGTTTTTGAGATAGCTGCAATATTGTGCGTCACTAAAGCTTTAAAAGGCAATAAACACGCTTTGACCACTTCTTAACTGAAAATTTGTGGACCCGGTTTATATTTTATACTATAAAATATAGTATACAGCTCAATTTGAGTTTCTGTCTACTCATTCCCTGTAAGTTATACAAGTACCATTTGTAAACTGATGATCTTGAATCACCAAATCTGGTCCTGCTTTCTCTTCTGCATTCCAGACTGACACATTTGGTTGCTTATTCATCACCCCGGCATGGATTTTTAATGATAATCTTACACTTGCTTTGGTCGAACAAAATGCTCAGTCCACTGTCCCATCAACAGCAGCTCTACAATCTCTTTATCAGTATCAATCTATCATCCAACCAGTTACTCAGCTCAGAACCTCCAAAATTATCCTCAATTCCAGTCTTTAGGTACTTGATACACTAAGTGTAATCCTGGACCACAAATACCTGAGAACTTGTTTGAAATGGAATATCAAGTGCTTCGATTCAACTATAGATACAGAATCTGGGTATGAACAGGATCCCCAGATGATTCATATAAATATTAGAGACTGAGAAACACTGCCACAAATGATCTTATGTATCTAATCTACCAGTCATTACTTTACTTCTATTTCTAAAACAAATTAAAAATAACTTTATCATCTCCATTGTTACCACTCTAAATCTTAATCTCCTCCAAGTGATCTACTTCTCACTTCAACTTTACTTCACTATGGTTCATTCTTCCCACAGCCACCAGAGCGTTTCTTTAGAATTATATATCAGACCCTGTTGGTCCTATTTTACCATGCATTTGAAGTTCTTTAGCCTCTTATAATGTTCTATGTGATCTGTCCCTATCTGCCTTTCTCTAATCACATTTACTAGTCCTCTAATCACATTTATTCATTCATTGCATTCAGCTATTTGCTGAATGTTAGGAGATATTTTTCCAAAGGCAAATAATTCTTCACTGCCAATGGTATGATGCTGTCCCAGTGCCCTAAAGATCTGTTTGGTGATTCTTCCACTGGAATTTGCCATAAACTGTATCATTTCTCATCACTGAGACCTACAATAACACCATGGCAGCCTGAATCTACTGCTGAGCACTGCATTGCTATGGGCCGCACCCAAGTCTGGCAGCCTCTGTATCCCCTAGTCTATGGGTCTGAACCTACCGTGGAATACGTGTCCTCAAAAGCAAAAGAAGTGTACCAGGCACTAACTTATCTGTGGTAAAAATACACAAAATACAGCAATTTGTCTCCTATTTGGAGGGAATATCCTTGCACATCCGGACCACTAGACCCTAAAATTGTTCTGATTGACAGGTCCCTGACTGATACTTTGGACAGTTTATCTTCCAAGGTCTGGAGCACGAGCTTTACCGAGATTTGGCACACCAGCCACACAGTGCTTGTTCTATCAAAACAAGATGTCATCAATATAATGTATCAGTGTAATGTTCCAAGAGATACCTAGATGGGCCAGATCATTTTGGACTACATTACCACAGAAGGCGGGATAGTTAACTTAACCCTGTGGAAAATCTATAAGTGAACATTGTTGTCCTTTCCACATGAATGTGAATTCTTTCCAATCCTCTATACCAATAGGCATGGGGGAACACCACTCACCAAAACAATGACCAACATGTCATGCGCTGAGGTTTTAGTAACCTGTAACTCTCAAATATGTCAATTGTATACTCAGGGCTCTGGACTGAATAGCATCCCCACCAAATTTTACATGTCGGAGTCCAAACCTGTTTCGATTTCAATTCGAGTCCCAGCTCACAATTTCTTCCTCCCCACTTTTTGTTTTCAGAAGGCCCTTCTAAATACCTGGACTGCAATACTTCTTTTGCCAATCATTTTATGCTTAATATTTTCATTTTTGTTTAATTTTTAACCAACTTCATGGAGGTAAGATATACACACATAATATTCAATCATTTTAAGTGTTCAATTTTATGGATTTAAACAAACTGATAATTTTGTAAACATCATAATAAAAATTTAGAGCATTTCCATCAATCTAAAATTTCCTAGTTTTCCTTTTATTTCATTCTCCTCCTTTCTGCTCACTAGCCCATGGCAAACAATGATCTGCTTCTTGTTACCACAGTTTATAGATGTTCCTCTGTTGTAAACTACAGGCCATTCACCTGAATTACCTAATTTTACCTGAAATTGTATTCTCTTTTCTTTCTAAAGGATTATTTTTATTGTCTTTTTTTTTTTTTCAGTAATGATAAATATAATTATCTCTAGATATATCCATTTAACTTCTTTTTAACTGAGAGCCACAAAATAAGTGAAATCCAGAATTGATTTCTTGCCTTGGGTGTGATACAAAAGTGATAAGAAAAGAATGTCTGCTCCTTTGCTCAAGGATGTTTCCTGTACCTCTTGGTCATCTCTGCAGAAGTATATGTTTGTGTTGAGATCACTGTAGGTTTTTCAGGATTTCTCTTACCTACCTTTAATTTTTAGACTCTTTATAGGTAGGACAGAGGAAGGAGATCTGATATCTGGAACCAAATGAGAATTCTAAAAATGTAAAAATGTCTGTCTTTTAATATGAACTAGTTTCAACGAGACTAGAACAAGTGGCTTGGCATCTTTTTTGTCTAATTATTTCAGAGTGTTTTCCTGGTTTGTTTGTTTGTTTGCTTTTTTATTCTTCTTAACATTCATTTCTATGAGGAGGAAGGAAGCCTAAATTGACTCTATCATACCTCTAGCATTTCTCACCTGTTTTGAAATGATAGCCATATGCCTAAAAATGGAATACAATTTCTGTTAAACAAAGACAAGGATCTAAAGTGTACGTATTAGAAATATCAATTCATTTCAGTTTGTATATCAGCTCTGATAGGAAATTACAAGTTTAATTGATACCCAAAAAAAAGCTGATTATGGAAATCAAGTTTCCAACAGGCAACAGGTCACTCCAAACTAAGAAAATGACAGAGGAATCAATAGGACAGATATTATATAGTTATGTAAGATTTTCCTGCACATCCCACTGAGGATGAATAGATCTTTAACAATTAGAGCTCACATCTATGCGGTATCTGTAGAAGTTTTAAATTTATTCAACATGATTACTCCATGTGGACTGTACCATTCCCTTTGAATGTGTTTGTAGCATGAATAGGGCTTGCATAAAGCCTGAAAGGAAGATACTTATGCAGAGACTACTGACTAATAATCAAAATGAGTTTTCTCTTCTTTATAGGTATAGAGCCAGGCTCCATGTGAGTGGCAATGATGAAGGCCACCTCTATACCTGGCCATTGGAAACCTCTATGTGTCTGTCACCAGCTCTTCAATTTCTGGGTGACTGAGAGAAATTCTACCCAGGGAAACCTTCAAAGTCATGTGTTAAAAAAGTTGGAGCCTCTATCAGCCTGTGTTTCTGAATTCTAACATGAAAAACCTCCCGATTCCTTACCCCCAAGGTATGAACCAATAATAAATGTGTTGCTTTTGAGTCATTATGCATTTGGGCCTGTTTGTTACCCCCATCTACCTTAACTAATACTATTCGTGACCTAGTGGCATCAACCAGACCTTAGAGTTGCCATCTTGGTCAAAATATATATATAAATTAAACCTATCCCTTTGGGGGCATATTAATCCATAGAGAAAGCCATCTTGCTGGTCTCCTTTTCTATATTATAAATGAACAACACATACATAAATATTTATACATTCGAATATTCCATGGAACCATTATATCTATACAGATAAATATAATAATACTTCAAAAATATGGAGAAAGAGCAGTAGTAAAAAAAAGATGTTTCTACCTTTTTATTTCATATTCAGAATAAACTAGAAAACCTTAACCCTTACTTCTTACACAAGTGAATTGACATATATGTGGAACATGCTGTATAAAATCTTTTAAAAAACAAACACGTGGCCACTGTATTTGTGTTCTTTTAAACTTCTGCTTTACACAAAATATATTTTCTTTAATATTAGAATTTACCACAGGATTTAAATGAACTAATGAGCTAGTTAAATTCTCAGGCAAATACTTTCGCCCCAGCTGAAAGGGAAAAAAAAGCAATTTCTTTGTATTACTTTCCAAATCCTTATATAATAAAAAATGTGTCAAAAAACCTAGAAGGTAGAAAATCAAGAATGTAATAATAGGCATTGTCACTAAACATTTTTGATACATCAGTCTAACTGTGTGTCCTCGGGGACATTCAGCAGGAAATTGTACCTTATTCAGGTCTTACAGATCGGTCATCAGAGGCAGCAGAGGACTCATGTTCTGCAGAGGAGGGCGGTCCAAGGTGTTCTCAGCAATTTTCATCTCATTTTTAAAAGAGGAACATGCAAAATGGCATGTGTACACCTTGACAACTTGCCTACAGGGGGCTTCATTAAAAGCATTTACCATGAAAAATCTTGATAACAGCCTTTTGTTGGAAAAGGTAGCTGAAAACTGTCAAATTCTGGCCTTTTGTGGTGCATAATTAGCTACTGCCATTGCTATATTGTCCAGACTAAAACTGGGTTTTAATGGTTCTTCAGAAATAAACTCCTACATTTGTCAAATTTTGTGTAATTTGGACATTTTGTTCTCAACGTTTATTATGTGTCTCGCTTAAGCTCTATAAGTTGTTTGTTCATCCTTAGCTCATCCCCTGATAAGAAAGAGATTTCTGAAAAGAAGACAAGGATGCTCTCCCGAAAATACACCAGAATCTCAGCCGTGGTCCAATCTGAGTTAGTGATTTGCTCCATATGTCCTCATTCCTATTGCTATAGAGTCTGAGTTTAAATTGTTTGATTTTCTTTGGAATTACCAGTTTGTTTATATTTTTATTGTATTTATTCTTATATATTTGCAACTAATACCCTATCCTCCCATAAACCAAATGGTTTTTTTCCCCTTTAAATGGAAATAAAAACATTGTATTTTAATTCTTAGTCTATAGCAGTCGTTATGTACTTAAAATGGAAAGAGGAGTTGGAAACTATTTAAATGTGCTGAGTCCTTTATATACATCTTACTTAAAAGTACAAAAAAAGTTTTAAAAAATATGTCTCCTAATGCTTTTTGTTGTAAAACCCAAGTTATAGATTTTAAAAGCTGAGGTATAACAAGAAAGAAAATATTGCTTATCCTGTAAATATTCTTTCTATACCCTCCTCGTCTTTTTTCTTATTATTTTTTTAAATAGATCTTATTTACTGTCACCGGATTTCCCTTGTGGGGTGCATTCAGAGCTCAATCATCTCTAGCTGTGCCTTGACTCTGCTATCATGTGTCCCCACAGAAAGTGACCCTGCCACCTATGTGTCAGTCCTCGTCCCTATCTAGTCTCACTTTTCTCCACTTCCAGATTAGAATCCATGGCTTTTCTTTATTATCACTCCCGTGAAACATCCTCGGCAGCCAACATAATCTGTTTTGCTCATAAAACTGCCTAGACAATCCCCAGTTCGGGAATCTTCCATCAACCCCGTGCTTGAAGAAAAATACCCAATCTTGTTGACCGGACTCATTAAGATGACCACTAACCTCAGGAGGGCCTCACCTGCAACTTGGCATCCTCTTACAATTACCCGGTTCAGCAACTCTCCCACTCCTTCCAAGAAGTATTTGATGCTAAAGAGAACCTTCCTCGAAACGCTACATGACAACCACTCCTAGCCCACTCTTTGTTCAAGGAAACAAATAACCACAGAAAAGAAATTCCAGAAGTTCCCGGCATCCTATTTCCAACTTATCTACCACTGTTCTCATATATTGTCATTCCATCTAGTAAGAAGGATTGATGTTTCCGCTTGTTCACTGAATCTCATCGATTTTTTTGTTACTCAGGGACGTAATTCCAGGAATCACTCCTCCTCTCCCTGTTATATTCTTTTCCCTTTGCTCACTGCTCATTTCATACTCTTTTTTTTGCATAAAAAATACGCATTTTTACACCATAACCATTCTTCCCTGCTGTATCACTTTACAGCAAAACTGAGCACTATTTCCATGTCTTTTTCTCTCAGTTTTTCTTGAATTCACTAATTTTCACTCTTATTCCCCAACAAAATATCTTCACTTATATCCAGTTCACTAAATTCAAAGGCCAATTTTTTGCTCTCACTTAATCCATCCACTTCACTCAGTTTGACAGACTTTAAATACCCTCTCTTTGAGGATGATTGACAGATACTTCTGGTTGAGATATCCACCCAGAATTCTAGACTTGTATGTTAAGCTAGTTACTTAACATCTCCATTCAAATGACTTAAACTTTATTCTTGATTTCCACCTTACAAAAAACTTTCATCTTTCAGTTGCACAGGCAAAATACATCTTGAATTTATTTTAGACTCTTCCCTTTCCTTTTATCCTTTATATTCAAAACATCATTCAATCATTTCTCTTCAATGAAAAATCATTAAAAATCTGTCTTATTCATACAGCCTCTACCAGTAACTATTTGGTCCAAACTACTATGCTTTTCTCTCACCTGAATTGTTGCCATAAACTCCCAAGTGCTCTTCGTCTTTCACTCCCTGTCCTCCTGTAACGCATTTCAGTACAAAACCCAGAGAGAATGATCTAAGCCAAACCATTATACTCATTATTTTTATCTCACTTGGAACAAAATTTAAAACCCCTTGTGCTACAAAATGCTATAAGATCCGGCCACTACTATTGCTCTCGCTTCCTATATTAATTCTCTCAGCACTGGCCACTGTGTTCTAATCACAGGTCTCCTCACTGTTCTTCATGCATGGTTGCCTTTCTCTCTTTCTAGAATGTTCTTGCCTAAGATACCGACAGAGTTTCTATCCTCCGTTTCTTCATCTTTTTGGTGAACATTACACTATCCAGGCTTCTGTGACTGTTCTGTACAAGACATTTTATCCTTTGTTCCTCTTCAGTCCCCTTCCCTTGCTTTACTCTCTTCCCTGTAATTTATTACTGCGTGTCACCGTATACTTTTAATTTCTTTGTTTTTGTCCCCAACTAGCGCATGAGTTTCTTGAGACTAGTGTCTATATTGTGTTTTCGGCTGCTATAAAAGCAAATATGAGTCTCGTTTAACAGACATTAGATATTTGATAAATGTGGGATGAATTAACGAACATTCTTCAAATAAATTTAGACAATTATACCCTCAACTGTTATATAGGACATATACAGCGATTTACATTTCATCAGCCATTAGTCAATGGAGAAAATCTTCGATTATGTTTATTTCAGATAAACATGATATCACAATGAGAATTAGCATTTGGTTTAACATATTTTTGATTACTTCGCCCACATAAATTTGTCTCACTCCCGTCTTGTATTGTTTAATAAGAAAATGGGTGGTGTTTTCTCTCTCACTTCTCCAGCCTTGCTTTTGTGGGTATCACATTCTCCATATTAATTTCTTTCTGTTTTAAATGTATATTTGGTTTCTGTTTCACTGACTGAATACTGACTAGCAAAATACTCTTAAAATAATGTTTTTACTTTTTTGACATAATTTTCTTGGTCTTAAGAGATCACTATTTTTGACCATATTTGAAGTATTTCTATGTCATTGAACCATCTGACATTACACCATTAATTCTTTCCCGTGTCTAAAATCCCATTTGCAAAATTTCAGATTCCTGGGGAAATTAAAGACCACATAAATTTTTTTCAAATTCAGATGAAATGATCCTTCGATCACCATATATTAAAATTTATATCCTTAAAATTTATATTTGTCTTAAAGCCCTTTATATGTGACATGGCTATTAAAATAACAGTCCCAGTTATTTTGTCTAATATTTGTCTGTTTTGCCTTTTTTCACCTCTTTAATCCCAATATTTTCTGTTTACGGACATATCTTTGATAAACAACACAGAATTTGAAAAAATTATCATTGAAAACATGATTAAATCTGATAATCTTTTAATTAAGAATTCTAATCCATTTATATGTATTGTGATTAATGATATATTTCGACTTGTTTCTACTACCTTAAGTGATTTCATACACTCTGATGAACTATAACTAAAAGAGAAGTAATGTGCTTTCAACTCACCTACTATGCAGGATTAAAAAAAAATTACTAAAATTTAAAATGTGAAATACATCCGATCTATAGGACTAGTGAGGATGTCTTATTCCATCTATGGAGGAGTCCTTGTTCAGCCCATCCTGTAACTGCTCATACAATTTAGAGAGATCTTCCTTTACCCTGTTCCTGCCTTTGGGAAATAGATTCTTTGTTCATTTTCCTATGTGGCCAAATTTTACTTGGGTATGGAGAGAGATTCTCCTCTGCAGACATGCAAAGCATTTAAAACTTTTTTTTTTTTGTATGAGTTTGAGAGCCAAGAATTAGGATATGGTTTGAAAAGCAAAAGTGACTAATTAGTAGGCCTTATTTAGCAGTACAATTCCCTCGATTATTTGTATGTGAGTGGGTGGGGAGTCAGTTCAATTTATTTAAACATAACTGTAGCCAACTGTTCTATCTGTACATAGTATTTAAAACTTAGGAGTATTGTATTTTAACAACAGGTCTCTGTGCTTATCTCACTCAACCCCCTAACCTTTACCTAGTCACCTCAGGCCACTAACCTGAGAAAATTTGAAAAAGTAGTGTCAGAATGAGAGACACATGAAGCACTCACATATTCAACAGATTTTTACTGAGAACTAACTTTGTTCCGGGCACTTTTTAAGTACTAGAAACGGACTAGGATACATAAAAGAGAAAAGTCGTTTTCTTCCTAGAACTCATAATAGAGGGAAATATGCAATGAACATTAAATAAGTAGCATACAGTCTGTCAGGTTGCAAAACCTACTGTAGAGACTTAAAAAAGAAAAAAAGGAAGGGGAGTGCACAGCATGTCTTGGAAGGAGTTGTAATCTAAGATGCACAAATGAAGATAGAGTCCGGGGTTACTCCAATGGGACTCGTTTAGGTCGTAGGATGGGAGCTGGCAAAGGAGAATGATTAGGAGACGTTACCAGTGAAAAAAGATGAAAAGTCGTTTACTGTGGTCTCTAGAATTCAAGGGGGGAAAGCCTTCCAAGAAGAAAGTGGTACCTACGGCTCCCCATGCGACATGCAGGTCAGTTATAAATTCACTGGGTACTGCTGGTTCAGCTGTGGGACACAGAACTCATTACACGATGTTACGAGATAAAGGGAGGAGCATTGGAGGGAATAGATGTGCGGGCAATTCTTTCCAGATGTGTGTGTGTGTGTGTGTGTGTGTGTGTGTGTGTGTGTTTAATATGGGGAACTTAGAGGTTGATCAGGTGAGAGACGTGGGGTCAACAGGGGTTTATGATGCTGAAAGAAATAATAGCATTTCTTTTTATTTTCTGATGAGAATGACAAAGCAGAGAGGAAAAGTTTGATAACTCGGAAGACAGAATAGTAACAGAGTCTTGCCACTGAGTAGGTAAGAGAAGAAGAGTAAAACACATAACTTGAAGGTGAGATCGTAGACAGAGGGGGTACGGGCAGGTGCTCATACTGTCAAAAGACGAATGCAGGGAGTGCATCAGGCACACGAGGAGGTGATATGTGTGACATTCCTTTTCTGATTCCTTTAATATTCTGGGTAAAATGGACAATAACTCATGAGCTGAGAGTGAGTAACAGAGAAGATGTGTGGGGAACTTGGGGAGAGGTGAATAGGTATAAAACAGTCTTCTAAGAGAGTGAGAAAATAAAGGAGTTAGGAAAACGGAGAATGATTGCCAGGTAGATATTAGAGTCCATTCCGTATTCATTGTATGGATACGAAGTAGACCATTCAGCGAAGGGACTGGCTAATACCAACTGTAAGACTGGTAAAAGGGACTGATGTGTGTATATCCAAAGTGATACTTGTAGAGTGATACAAATGCACTATAGTCACAAATGCAGACTGTTTCGAGCCAGGCAGCCAGCAAGGAGACCTGTTAAACATCAACCTTTAGAGCTAAAAGCTTTTCTGAAAGAGTTTATTTAGCCACATGCTGGCTAGAAAAAAGGACCAAGTCGTACAGCCTGCAATCTAAGCCGTGGACAGCAGGGCCAGAGGAGAAAACCACGTGCCTGTCACCCTGGGGCTGAGGGGGGCTCTTCACACAATACGTGCGGGGAGGAAAGTGGGGCGAGTTCTGGGATAGATGCCCAGTCCCTAGGGAAGAAGGAGCTACAGCTTATGCATTGGTTGTGGACAATAGTCCGGAAGGTTCAGGTGTGAACAGGATGCTGTGGAATGTGGCAGTCAGCAGTCCGTTACTGGTTTCTGCCTGCGCTCTGCTAACTGATGAACTTGTCTCTTCCTCTTATCTGCTGGCCTGATGTAACTCTGAGAAGGGTACCTTTATTACCCTACTGGTGGCATGGTCACTTTTTGTGCATACTCGAATAGGAAATATGATGGTGGCCAAACAGCCACACCTCTCTGCGGTTCAATAGTTTTGTAAGTCTTATGGTGCCTAATCATTTATACACACACACACACACACAATTTACACATATACATGCACATATTTATATATGTCTATTTATATTTATACATATATATGTTTTTGATTTTATATATACATATATATTTATATGTGTATATTTATACATATATATATATATTTTTGATTTTCTAGATCCTAAAATTACATTAAAATTACTTTTTATCTTTTGTTTGTGCTGCCTTTAGTCAATCATTGTCACTCTTATGAACACCATGACATTCCTATAAATATCCATGTATTTTTTAAAGTTATAATTTCCCAATTGTTGATCCTTTATTCTATTACTTTCCTTTTTCATAGCTATTTTTTAAATGTTTTTTAAATATTTGAGACAAAAGTTAGAGAGGCCAACACAGTGAATAGACAGTCACATCACATAGCTTAAGAAATCACTTAAGAAATAGAATACTACTACCGTTTAAGTTCTGTTTATAGAACTCTCTGTACATACATTCTTTCCTCTATGGAAAATTATTATTATGCTTAGTGATTAGAATATCCATGTATTTCTTTATACTTTAAAACATGTGTTAAGCTTTAGATCTTATATTTTAAATTACGTTACAAATAATTTAAGAAGGATGCATAGACTATGCTATCATTTAGGTGTATTGTTTAGCAGGATTTCAAACTTTATACAAATGATACTATACTGCACATATCTCTCTTAAAATTCTCCATAGTATGCTATAAAGGTTAATTTCCACAGTCTTCAAATTAATGTGAACTAATTTGCTAAAGTTCTTGCATATAACTAACCCCAGTAAAGTCATGGAAAATACTGACTGATAGTGCTTCTTTATAATCATTGGTACAAGGAGTTTCAAAGTAGTTTATGCCAGCTTTTCATCATTGCTTATTGATAAAAGCAAGATTAGTAATGATAAGTCAAGTTTTAAGCTGGTTGCATAGTAAAAATATTCTTGAGACCAATAGGGTATAAGAAATCCTGGCCAAGATTCCATTTTGCATTTCTTGGTTCTAAGGTATTTTGTGTACATCTTGATCCAAGGGAAATATACAGAAATACATTTATATAATTCTTCCTGTTGAGGGAGTAAAATAGGAGGTAGAGCCTGACATGTCAAAGCCTCATGCTACGACACAGCTTTGGGTAATGAAATAAATCCTTAATTCAGCGTTTGCAATATTCTGTCCTTTCCTGCAATAAACTGTGGTTTGTAGCATTGTCCTCCGGGGTCCTGTAAGTCTTCTTCAGCACCTGAACACTGTCTACCCACCATGGTGCACCTGACAGCATTACATTTATAGTTCTTGCCACCTATACATTTCCATTGCAAGAAAAAATAGTTTATTTTTCCATTATCTTATCAAAAAATATTTAGGTTGACTTTTATGTTGAAAACAATGCCTTGATTAATAATCTAGTACATGTCTCTACTTGTATTTGTGTAAGAATTGAGTTACTAGGTCAGAAGACATAAACATCTTCAGTTTCATTAAATTTTTCTATAATGCTAATCTATTATGCCCAGAAGCAGTATATAAGTGTTTTCAACCTTCTCATTCTAGGAGAATTTTTATCTTATTTTCTTTTCAGGATTTTACATGTTGGCCAATCTGTGAAATGGTCATTGGATTAATTACCAGTAAGCATACTTTTATATATTTATTGGCCATTAGCATTTACTCTTTTAGGAATTACTCTTCACACAAAAAGTACTTTTTTTCTTTACTTTTTTTTTTTTTTTCCCTACTGTTTGCTTATTTTTATCTACTTAGGTTGTTTGTCTTTTCATATTCATTTGTACAATTTCTTTACATCATCTTTGTAACAACTCTTTTGTTCATATGTAAAACTCCTATACCTCTGGAGTCTGCGTTTTCACTTTTACTGTCTTTTGAGAATATTGTAAATGCAGTCATTTTATAAATTTGCATTTGTTTCTACTTGTTTTGTGTCTTGTTTCAGTAATACCCAAATTCTCTAAGATGTTTTCCCATATTTTCTTAGAAATTCTATTTAGTTTCATATTTATATTTTTAATTCATCTATAATGAACTGTATGTATGGCAATAAGTAAGAGTCATTTTTTTTACCATATTTACAGTGAATCTTATAAGATATTTTAATTGGCATATCTCCTTAAAGATATAAACCACATTACTGTATTTTATTTTTTGGTGGGTTTTTTTTCGTATGTTAATGTATTTTGTTATGTTAAAATATTTTTGCATTCTTGAGATTAAGCCCAATTTGGTCATGACTTCTGGTTATTTTTCTATATTGAATTTGAGTTTTTCAACATGCGCATCTATGATCACAAGTTAGATTACCCTATAATTTTTGCGTACCTTCATGGAGTTTTGGTAATATGGTTTAATAGTTAATAAAATAAATGGACAAATAATCCTTATTCTATCCTCTGGAAGAATCTCCATCAGTGGGATTTTTTGTTCCTTGAATGTTGAATAGCTATGTGTTCATCTCATCACACAGTACAGCTATCCGAGGTAGGTGCTTTTGTTGTAGAAAAAGTCTTAAATATTTAATTTATATTATAGTTCTAAGACTCTTTCAGAATTTCTATCTAGCATGTAGTCTTTCTTAGAAGATAGTCTATTTATCTTGGGTTTAAAATATGCATCACAATTTTTTTTTTATAGAATTTTCTTAGTTTCCACTACTTTTCCTCTACCAGCACATTTGATCTTCTGACAGTCTCCAGACTTTCAATTCCCAGGTTCCTGACTAAATCCTGAGATAAAGTATAAGAAGTGATTATGGGGAAAGAGCCTTTCAGACAAGAGAATGTTTTCCAGGTAAGACAGAAAAAAAAAAATACAGCTATATGTTTTTGATTAGGCAGACACTAAACCATAAAGACATAGAATGCAAAAAGTCCCAACAAACAAGAGGATAATACCAAGGGAAAACTATGGTAGCTATAGTAATATCAGTCATTATCAACTACTAAAGAACAGTAGAAACCTGAATGTACTACTCAAGGCTAACATTAACCATCGAAAAATCCTGTTACCTATATGAATATCGGTTAAAACATATCATTTAAATACTGGACATTTTAATTATATTAATTATTCCAATCAATGATCAGGGTAAACCCTTCCATTTAATCTATCTTCTTCAATGTTTTTCAACATTTTTGTAGTTTTTACAGTACAGGTATTTTTACCTCATTGGTTTAATTTATTCCTGGGTATTTTTTTTCTTTTTGATATAATTGCAAACAGGATTGTTTTTTTTTTAATTCCTCTTTCTAATAGTTCATCATTAGTATATAGAAATGCAAGAGATTTCTGAATATTGATTTTGTATCCAGCCACTTTACTGAATTCAGGTATTAGTTCTAATAGCTTTTGGTGGCATCTTTAAAATACAACTCAAAAATCCAATTAAAAAATGGGCAGACGACCCAAATAGAAATTTCTCCAAAGAAAAATACAGATGGCCAACAGACACATAAACAGATCTTAACATCGCTAATCATCATAGAAATGCAAATCAAAACTACAATAAAATGTCACGTCACACATGTGAAAATGGCTATTAACAAAAAGGCAACAAAGAATAAGTTTTGGCAAGGATGTGGAGAAAAGGGAAGCCTCATGCCCTGGTGGAGGGATGTAAACTAGTGCAGCAACTTAAAAAACAGCATGGAAATGCCTCAAAAAATTAAAAACAGGATTACCACATGACACCATAATTCCACTTCTGGGTATTTATTTGAAGAAACTTGAAAATACTAATTTGAAAAGAAATACGCATTCCTATGCTTATTTTACCCCTATTCCAAGATATGAAAACAACCTACGTGTCCATTGATAGATAAATGGATAAAGATGACGTGGTGTGTGTGTGTGTGTGTGTGTGTGCATGTACACACACACACACATACATATATACATACGCACATACACATGCATGCAATGGAATATTAGCCACAAAAAGAAATGAAATCTTACCATTTGCAAAAAAATGAATGGATTAATACTTAGAGGGTATTAATCAAGTGAAGTTAAGTCAGACAGAGAAAGACAAATACCGTATGATTTCACTTATAGGTAGAATCAAAAAAAATGAAAAAATAAAATAAAACAAACTAACACTAATTTATAGATACAGAGGACGAATTGACAGTTGCCAGAGGAGAGAGGGATCGGGGAATAGAAGGAAAAGGTGAATGGGATTAAGAAGTACAAACTGCTATAAAGTAAAACATGAGGAGGATGTAAAGAAGAGCACAGGGATTATAGTCGATAATATTTTTATAGCTATGTATGGTTTAGGATGTGTGCCACACTTACATGGTGATCACTTCATGAAGTATACAAATGTCTAATCACTATGCAGTGCACTTGAAACTAACATAATATTGTAAGCCCACTATAATTTTAAAATAAATTTAAAAGACAAGAAGAAATTCTACTTTTTGATGCCATATACTGTTTTGTGCTTGTATCACATGCTAATTAATGTGAATTTCCAAGTTTTCTAGACTTTATCTGTGTTTTTAATCATCTAATTTGGCCTTTCCTTCTATCTGCTATGCAGGCTATACCTGTCTGCCGTATTACGAGCTCTGCAGCAAACAAGCTGCCAGGCCTCTGAACCATCTTAACATACAGAGTTAGTATACAATATTCTAGGTTTGTGTTCTAAAACCATTGCAGGAATGCATCTAGAAGGTAATGAGACATCGAACTACAAAATATTTTAAAATGGTATTAACTTACAAAATAATTGTCAAGATGAATTATAATTCATTAAAATTGAGCACTGTCTAAATTTCCCTCAAAATATAGTCAAATCTTCCTTATTTCAAACCAAATTGTGTAATTACATAGTTACTATGTAAGTTTTAAAATTTATTTTAAAATTAAAATTATTTGAAGAATTAAAATTTATTTACAGATACTTCTGACTTCCTTCGAAGGCATTTAGTATAGACTCTGTCAGGAAATATACTTAGAATTTAGAACAACTTTGTTTTGGAAACAAACCAACCAACAAATTACAACAGAAAATATTACCTCCATTTCTGTCACTGTATTTCCCACTATGAAATTATACACAGAATCGAGAAACACAATATTTTATGTAGTTGAAATTTCATGGGGGAAGTGTAACAATGCCTAAAGCCATAATTTGTAATAGCATACTAAAAATATTTATATGCCACAGATGGAGCTCAAATTATCTGCAGAACAGAACTGGAAGTACCTGTAACTTAGAGGTAACTCAGAAGGTAATAAAGGCAGTTTGCCAATTCTTCACCGAATGTTCCTTCTGGAGTCTTGTCAACTCCCTTTAAAGACAATGTCATTCGGTTGCTGGATTTGGCATGCTAATCTGGAGAAAACCTCCTCGGGTAGTTTTCTATACTGATAGGAGTTTAAAAGCGACCACAGATTTTATAGAACAATATAGCCCTGTTTACACTGCTATTAACGTTCCAGTATAGATTTTCTTTTTTTCTCTAAAAGTTAAATATAAATAAGTGTCCACGGAAGAATATCTTTTATTAATTTTTATGTTGATTAGCTTTGGGGGAGTTTTTAAAAAATATATTAAACCTATTTATAGTTCTAGACTAAAAAATCTAAATAAACCTTATAAATTATTTTTAAGATTCATAATTGTTACATCATCATTTAAAAAATAAAAAAATTATGAGAAGTAATCCCAACAAAGTTCTAGCCAGGAGAGGGTGGTAAAAATAATGAGGACATAGCTATATATTTTTTTTGTTCCTTTTATAAAGTTGGGGTTATATGCTAATGTCTAATCCTTTAGGGAAAATCGTGGGGTATTTCTAATAGATTTACATTAATATATGAATGAATATAAGTGAACTGATTAATGAATACATGAAATGCTGAGAGATCGTCTCAGAATAAGAACAAAGAATAAGGGGGGAAGAAAGAGATGGCGGAGCCTTAAGAATATCTTAAAAGAGAGGGTTCACAACTGAGGTCACTGACAATAGTGGAAGCATTGACTAGGGACTTGTTAGAAATACAAACTCTCAGGATCCTCCTCAAACCTCCTGAATCCAGGATTCTACGTTTGTGAAACTGTAACCTGTGTTTTAAAAATGCCGCGGGGAAGTCTGAAAGCACTGCCCTAAGGTCACCATTCGCAGACCCTACCATCCCCTACACGAAGGGAATCCACGACCCCTCATTAGAACCCCGCCTTTGCAGAAACCTTCCATCTCCTCATTTCTCGGTAGTCAACTTGGACCTTCCCGGCAAACAGGAGTTAGGATGAAATCTGGCTCGCTGCACCGCGGAACACGCTGAATGGGCCAAAGGGGCTGGCCTCACTTCGTGTCACAAACATGACATCGAGTGGGCCTGTACTGCTGCCCTTCCGGTCTCCCAGGCTACCTGCCTTCTCCTCGCTCCGCGCACCTTCAGAGACCCCCGCTGCCCCTCTCTTGGATAACCACGGATCCCATCGACTCCGGAGAACACAGCGGGCAGCTCCCGGCCACCGGCCACCTGCTCGGCCCGCCCTCCCCTCGCTGCGGAAGGGCCACCTTCGCGCCCGTTCCCGGCGGCGGTCACTCTTGAGCATCGTGTCCCGTTGGCACTAACCTGATCGAAATTCCAGAACACCGCCTCCTCTTTCTCGTATGATTTTATTTTCCTCTTTAGTAAAACGTTTTTACGAGCACACGCTCACCTTATGCCTTCTTTCACAGAAAAAAAAAGGAAACCCTCCCTTAACCCCACACGATCTGTTCCCCATGTACTCGAATATTTATTGTTATCGCTTCTTTTTCTTTTTCTGCTCCAGTCACACTGCCTTCTCTGTGGTTTCTCAAGTATTCCCAGTATTCTCTCCCCAGACAATTGCTTGATTGGCTACCTCAACTTCTCCAAGGCTGAACTTACACCTCACTTTATCTGTGAAACCTACGGGGGTAATTCTGCTTAATAGTGTGCCATCATCCTGGGCCTTGGGACTCCTGCATCCTCTTCCTTATACATATTTTCCTGTTTCTACAGCATTTAGCGCATTCTAAAAACATGTAATTTACTCACTGTTCCAGTAAACTATGAGAGATAATGTGAGGTCTAAAGTGGAAAAGTATCTCTTATTTACTAACATAACTGATATCTGGAATAAGGCGTGAATTCATTAATAATTATTCATTAAATAAATTAATGCAGAGATATAAAATATACTAGTATGAGATATATTTTCATGCTTAACGTTAACAGAAAATGGAGACAATGAAGAACTTTTAGCTGAAACACATATTTGATGAATAAGAATTTTATATGCAGCTATGTTCAGGCCCAGAGCGATTTACGGCTTTTATGATGCTGTGTGGTGGTTCATCATCCCTTGACAGACTCCCTCAAGCCTGCCTTTATCTTTGTAATTATTCCCAGAACCAAGAAGGAACCGGAATTCCAGGAAATGTAGTCCCAACTTAACATAGTCGAAATATCCACAGTCCACCTCTTATCAACTGGATATCCACACCAAATATTGTATTTTCACGGTTTTTGACTTCCAAAAACAAGCAATTTTAAATCATTTGCACATAGCATAATGTAATTATTTCTTATACAATCAAAAACATGCTAACTAGCTCCCCAAAAGAAGATATAAAGCCTGATGTATCATTTATTTATCCTTGGCTGAAGTTTGAGTCCACTTCTAATTAAGTCAAAAACACTTTGATATTCTTAAATTCTTATACATCAATTCTTATTAAAATTTTATTTCAGCTGTAAAGCAATGGAATGCAAAAAGAAAATATTTACTATATATACTGATGTATTCATAAAAAATAAAGAACTAATATAACTATTACATTCTTTGTTTCATATTTCATTACTGGCATTTATGTCTGCTTCTCTTGTATCATTCTATATTCCCATATCTTTAGCAAACAACTGGCCGGCCCTTGGTTCTTGCATTGTGGGGTGTCCGATACATTACCCTGATGACTATGGGTCATAGTAGTCCTGACTACCCTGGATTGTAAGACTTTTCTGTTAACTTCTATCGCAGAACATGAGAGTCCTGAGAGGTGTCTCCTGGGTCACCCTTCATTCCTGACGTAACATCTCTTTCCTTCCATTGCATAGCAGCAACCAAATTTCTATGTGAAAGTGAGGGTTAAGCATCCTATGCGGTACCGTAACTCACTTCTCTTCCTGTGGTTTGCTGGAATAAAGAGCCCAGAGAGGCCATACGGCGGTCTCTCTCAGTTCCCAATTTAATGGAACCATTGCCACATTCATTTCCAATGAAACGAAGACCTGGACATCCACAGAAACCCAAGTTGTGAAACTGGAAAGTGAGATACGTGCTGCTCAATCATTAGAGAGAATGACTAGCTGAGGGCAGTTTAGACGCTCAGCAATAGGTACTGTTCAATGAAACCATGTATAACTTAGTCCCTGTGATCACAGCCACTTTGTGCATTAGCCAATTTTGTGAGGACAAAATGGTTGGGAAAATGTTGAATGATGTCTATAGAAAAGAACATTTTTTTTTTATCACCTAATTACTAAGACCTCTTCTGCTGAGATTGCTCCTTGGACAAACACCTAAAAACTCTTAGAATCTCTCCAAACTGCTGGAGCTAATACAATGAATCCAGAATATCTGCCAACAAATGTGACTCAGCCCAACGTTATTTTATTCTCTCTCTAGTCACCTACAGGCAGCATGATTTAAATGAAAAATCTTACATTTTTTTTAACTTTCTTCACAGGGTAAAATTTAGAACTTAACATCTGGGGCCTTCGGAGTTAAATTTAATTTCGTTCTAGAAGCAATAAGAGTTGGTGGGCATAGTCCTTAGAAATAACAGCAATTCCCTGTGCGGCAATTAGTTCTTCAAGCAAAGGGAGACCTCGGCCCTCAGGGGAGGAAGGTCCTTCTGCAGGCAGAGGAGGTTCAGTCTCAAATTAGAAACCAAGATTCCTAGCTGACAAGAATTCACACGCACTTTTCTAGTCAGTGACTTAATTTTAACATAAGAGTACTTGTGAGATTGTGAATTCAATTTGCATTGCAATTCAACCACCTACAAGATTAGACTTTAGGCTTGTTTTTTTATAATCTCGTCTCTGTGTCTACAGAGGATGAGGATTTATTGTAGAGTCATCACGACGATTTTTCTGATCATTTTCCAGGACCTCTAGTTGTGAATTTAAAGCCCTGAACCAATTGTTTTTTTCTCTCTCTTTCTAAGTACCGCAACACAATTAGAAATCACCAACGAATTCCATTATACTCTTTATTTTCACTAAAATATTTCTGATGGCAATTGCACTGTTACCCTAAGCCTTGCCTTCCACAGACACTGGATTACAAGAGTTTAAGTAGGATGGAGCAAGGGAATGTTTTGCCACAGCTGGCCGTGGGCTACCAGCCCCTTTACCACTGTCAACAGTGCCATTAACGCCATTACACTGTTTGCATCAGAGCAATATTTCAGAGGACCCTTCCTGAAGGGTGTATTTCTTGAAACAACTGCAGGACAAGTGATTAATTAAGAATGTGAAAACAATATGAATGATACCGAGTTAGGGGTACGTTGTTGTGATTACCCTTTCCACAACTGTGGAAGCACGCAGCAAGTTGTACAGAAGGCTCTTACCGCTCTGACTTAACATTCTTACATTCATAACTCAATGTTTTTTAATCAAAAGACATTGAACTTCATCCATTAAGCCTCTGAGATTTGTTTCTGTGTATCTCTTAACTGGCACCGTGATCTATAAGCCTACTGTGTACGCTCTAGGCGTTTGACTTTGCAGATACCCTCTTAAAGAGTTGTTAAATTCCTTTTCATTCTTTTGTCTAGTCCTCAATAGATAAGTTATAAATTTCAGGTACCAAATATCACTTTAAAAGATACTTTCTATCTAGAGAATCCCATGTTATTCATACCCAGTACTTTAAAAAAAAAAGTTCAGATATTAAATTAACATAGTAATACACTAACAAATATTTTATTTTCACAAGTACTGTTTTTTGAGTCCGAATCCATATTAATAACAGAAATCAGTTTTTTAAAATGTCTCTATAGCTTCTTCCTATTTTCATGGATCTCAAAGACAGTTGCCCAAATTCTTCCATTTTAAACTTCTTTTTAAGCTGGTTCTCAATCCCTACATTTAGTAATCATTCTTCAGTGGAAATCACCACTAACACCACTAACACCACACTCAGTGGGGGCCTATAATTCTTCACTAAGCTCTGCCTAGGTGAGGAGGCTTTCCTTGCTTATCCAGAAACATCTAAGAATCGGTAGGAACTTTTGAAGATTTTTTCGTGAAAGTATAGAAGAAGCCCTCTGTGCTTATCATTTGCTTGTTTATTTCCAGATCCATTTCTTATCTTTCTCTTGCAAGCTACATTTCAAAAGCTCCCTTGCTCCCTGGCTTCCTGATAGATTCAGTCAATGAAGGCAATTGTGCAAGATTTGAAGGAAAATCTTGAGTGAAAAGAAACCAAGAGTATTTCTCATTTCTCTTCGCCTCCAGCAATGAGTCTAGTAGTAGCTTCCTATAACTCCAGTGTCATTGGCCTGACTCTCCTCTTGTGGCACTGGCCCCTTCTAGGTAGCACGGCTTTGGTTCAAGCTCAATCCAGAATGCTGAGATTTGTTTTCTTCCTCCCCTCCCCCCCTGGTACACTTCCTGCCCTAGCGATTACAGCATCTTCTACTGTTAATCTCTGGGTAGCATTACTATTACAATAATCCTCACCCTTTCTTCATCCTATTTACCAAATTCCTTGAATTCCCTGGGCTTGAAATACCTGGATTAGTCTCTATTCCCAAACTAGACCTTTACTGATACACAGTGCACTCTTATCTACCAATAAACAGAATAAAATACAGACATTTCTAAGAACAGCTCCTCTATCCTTTATATTCAAATCTGTGCCTTCTGTAAATCATTACTTGCTAACAGTAAACACAATTTAACAGGAATGGATACTGTATTAATCCAACTCCAGATATAAAAACAAACAGTTTTAATGAGTATCATATCTTGCAAAGGCACAGTGTATATTATAAAACAGAAAAATCATCTGAGTCTTAAACATCTGTTCTTAGATTACTTCATGTAGCTCTTCACATGGGTAGACACTTTCCTTATATGGGCATAATTAAAGGTTCACTAAAATGTATTCTGTTCCAGATCCACCTCTAAAAAAAATTACGCTAAAAAAATCTCATTTCCATCTAAACAGGGAAAGAAAAAGTTATGGCAATTTGTATCATCACAGTTTTTGTCCTGACTCTTAAACAAAGCAACAAAACAAAAACACCCTGCTGCACACATAATTTTGTCCAAACCATGTGATAAGATTTATATATAAACATAAATGTAGAGATACATAGATATATCTGAACATTCTCTTCATTCATTAAAATATTAAGAAATAAGTTAATAACAGCTGTATCCTTTATACTATTTCCCCTGTTATTATGATTCTGTATTCTCAACGTGTGTTTGTTTATAACCACACTTGGGGAAAACTTGGAAGATGTTTTGCCATATCATAAATCAATAAACCAGGGGGAAAAAGGCTGTTCCAACATGATGAGTTCTTTAAACAGTGCATGGCGTACATTTGCTTATTCTGGATTAAGCGTGTGAATTTACAAGTGTTTGACTCAGTGGTAAAGAAACTATACCTTCTGTAGCAACTAATGTAACTGTTTCCTGTTTAGTGCGAACCTGCTAAATGTATTTCTGGGAATAACCCGGAGATTTCTTTCAATCACCTTCATATTCCTTTACCTTGCTCTCTTCGTGTCGTTTCTACAGGCAACTCTACTTTCACACACACTCTTCTCTCTCCTAAGAAAAGATAGTGGTCTTGCCATCTCCCGAGCCCACTCAGTTGACTCGGCCACTTTTGCACCTCAGCTGCAATATACTAACTAAACTCTTAAATACACTAGTTCTAAAAAGGGACAAAATGTAAAATCACAGAATATTTCTTCATTATTTTTACAGGACAGAGAGGAATACAATAGTATTTTCTTCTAAAACTCTTGTTTCAAGGACATTGTCGAATAGGTAGTTGTTTAATGAATAGGCTAAAATATTAACTTGTTTAATATGTAAGGTATGCTTTATAAATGCTAATACTATGTAGCCAGCACTTTCCCAGAGCTTATGTTCTAGTTCTGAGAGACAAAAATAAACAAGAGAGCAGTGTTATTTTAGAGTATAATAATTACTATTTTTTTAAAGTAAAATTTGATTCAGAATAACTAAAGGTGAGATTAAAAAAAAAAAGAGGGTAACTTAAGATGTGATCTCTAAAAGGTCACATTCAAGCTGAGGCAAAGAATGAGAAAGAGCTAGCCATTCAGCAGTCTGGGCAATACGGGTTTCTTTTATAGAGAGGAAAAGCTTGGAGTGGGAGAGAAACGCAATAAATGTCAGGATGGTGAAGACACAGTTATGAACGGAAAATGTAGCACAATAAGGAATCTATGTAGAAGGCTGACAGCTGACCCTACAGCTCTCAGTCTTGCATAAACAGTTTGGATATTTTTCCTAACTGTCATGGGCAGCCATTGAAAGATCCTAACCATAGTAGTGACATAACTTTACTTCAGTGGAAGGCAGAAGACAAATTGAGAGGGTATTAACTGCGGGATTCTAGGTAAGCTATCTGGGGGGTGATATAGTGGTGGAAATAAAAATAAGACAGAAAAGTAGATGGATTTCAATTTTATTTTGGGAGTAAAATTTATAGGTTTTGTTCAGAGATTGAAAGAGGGGTATGAGTATCTATGAGAAATAAAGTTGTTAAATTACAGATGATAGCATTATTGTTCTTGCTCTCGTACATGCTTAACTTTTCATGTGCTCTCTCAATATCTATGCAAAATAGCTTCTCCCCAATAACCACTAAAGTAAATATACATAAAAGTATTTATCCATTTGATGATTATGCACTTCCTGTACATTAGGTTATTTCCTTTTACATTCCATAGCAATTGCTGATGCCAATCCAAATTGAGACAAGAAAGAAGTAAAATAAGTCCCATTTCAATAAATATAAAGTAATTACCTAGTGATACCTTATCATTATACCATTTAATGGAACATCCTTAAATTCAAAATTTTACATTGTTCATCATCACAAGTACTATAAGAACTAGGAGATGAAAAATCTAGAAAATAATAAGTAGGAATTTGACAAGACAAAATTACGACTGAGTCGTTAATGGATCAAAAAACTTTCTTGAAACTCCAAAAAAAATAGAAAGAAAGAATCTATACAAATGATTTTTAATATAACTAGTGCTTAGGATTTGAGAAATATTTAATTAGAAATAATAGGGTAGAAAAGAAAACAAAGTAGTTCAAAGGAAGGCTTATATAAGGGAGTAATGAAGGCCTTGCATTAAAAATGTACTTACAATCAAGAATGACAGCCATGATGAATTCTTGCACGTGGGCCGAAAGTGAACCTGGTAGATTAGTATACCTCAAAATTCACAGCTAATGCAAAGAAGGAAAAAAAAGAAAAAATGTTGTTATTTATAATGTTAAGTATAATAAAGTTAAAGGTCAAAGAGAAATGAAGGATATAATCTGAAGCTGTCGTTATTTTAGGAACTATAACATTACTCAAAATTAATTATGTTAACAAATATGCCTCTTTGTTTTTGTTCTCAAACTTACTGTTATATTACTAGAGTCTTCATTTACATTACCACTAAATTCAATGTTTCACAAAATTCATTACTCACAATAAAGTTCACAATAATACATAGAATATCAAAACTTTGTTACCTTATTAATTTGATCACTTTTATATATAAGATGTTTCCTCTATCCTAATCTAGCTTTGATTAACAAAAAATAAACATAAATAAATAAAAATGTTTTTAAGTTCAGCATCCAAAAGTTAGTTGTACTTTGGTTTCACTTTTTCTCCATTAATAGAAAATAAAATTGCCTTAACAATTTTGCTATTAAAGGATGACTGAAATTCTATAGAAAAAAATTGGAAAAATTTAGAAAAGGCAGAAAGAATACTTCTGCTGCAATGAGACAGAATAATCCTCATAGCCATCGCTTCCATTAACGCACTGTGATCACAGTGTAATATGAATGTCTCAAATTTTCTCAAGACTTTGGGAGTACAGTGTTTATATGTAGACCAAAGCAAAACATGTTATATATTCATCCCTTGGCCTATAATCACAAATAATGGCATTAAAAAAAAATTGATCTGAAAAATTGGCAATACTTTCCATTTTAGAAGAGGTAAAAAAAAAAATCTTAAAAATACAAACAAGTGAAAAAAAATATTAATAAGCCTTTCTAACATGAGCAATAGAAGTCAAGATCCTTTAGTCACAGAATCAAAGGAGAAAAAAGTGAAGTCCAACCATTCTATAGAAAAATCACAAATTTCTCACTTTCCAGTCCTGCGACTCTAGATGAGTTATTTAACCTATCAGGATCCGATTTATCACTTGTGACATTTACATAATTCCTGTAAGTAACACATAGAGTTGTATGAAAAATAAATTCAAAAAGAAGGCCGGGCACTAAAAGTAACACCTGACACAAAATAAGTGCTCAGCAAATGTTAACTATCATTAACAAATAATGAGTACCGAGCCTCTTCCCTCGCTAAACTCCAAGAACTCCCAGAGCAAACATGCCTAGTTAATTAGTATCATTTCAGCAAATAGAAGACATTTAAAACAAATAGTTTTTTTTTTTTTTCACTGAGCGGGAAAAAAAAAAAAACTACCTCAGAGAAAAGACATGAAGGTTTTTTTATTTTCATTTTCTAAATATAACAGCCCTGCCAGATCATCCATCCTTCAATCAAATTCAGTTGACAAAGCGGATTAACACACATGGCCAAACAGAATTTTTAATGCATAATTCTTCAATATGTTGAGATAAGGAATCCCAAGTACTGGAAGAAAATAAAATCTAGTAATAACACAGAAAACAAAAGAAGCGAACAGAAATAATAACTTTTAGAAAATATATAAAGGTAGGGAAAGAAATCTTTAAAGGTGCTGTTATCGTCATAACCTTTAAGATCTCAGATAGCATTGCCTCTATGAAAAAATAAGCTCCTATAAATAAATACCATTCATAAGAAAAGCACTTGAAAATATAACAGAAAAATAAAAGTTCAATAAAAAGATTGGATTAGAGAAACAGTTTGGAAAGACTAACCTTTAAATAATAAAAGTTATTTTAAAATGAAACAGAGCACCAAAAAATGGGCCAGAACACTGGCAAAGAAATGATACAATAAAATTTTCAGATGTAAAAAAACATGTTTATGACAGCCAGGGTCTACTAAGTAAGTAGCTAAAATAGTAAATAGAAGTGGATCCAAACAAAGACATATCTTTCTGAAATTTAGACCATTCAGAATAATAAAGAAATCCTAACAATTCAGAGAGAAGAAAATCACAAGGAAATACTCAAGGATAACAAGACATACATTGGAAGTTGGATAACATTAAAATAAGCTCTCAAAATTTCTGAAATAAAAATTTATGTCCAGTCTGAATTTTAATTAAAGGGGAGAATATATATTTTCACACACTCAATGTCTCAATATATGCCTGTAGGCTCAATCTTTCTCAGAAATTAGTAGAATATACTCTCTCCACAAACAGGAGAGTAACTCAAGAAGAAAACTAGAAAATTTAGGAAAATTCTCACAGGAAAAGGTGAGAGAAATCTCAATGATGACAAAAGGAGATCACAGATCTACATTAAAAAAGAAAAGGTGCATGTACACATACACTATACACATACTAGAATGTATGTATACATACACGTGTATACATGCATGTAATATTTAATTATGTACATTTATAACATATAATCACATAACTATGAATATCTATAATTCATAATAATATAAATACCAAATGATCACTTATCTGAAATTATAATAGAATGTTTGGGGACTAGAAATTTTTGTGATGGAAAAAAGCAGGTAAAAGTTAACAAATTTTCATCTTTATAGTAAAGTAAAACCACATAAGTGGAAAAAATTTTAAAAGGGTATTATAAAGATGTTATTTAGAAACGCGAGAGTAAAAATATTAGCATTTGCTAAAATATTTGAAACTAGTTGTCTTTGGGGAGCAAGAAATAAGTGGGGAGGAGGGAAAGAAATAGATTAAAAAGAACGAGACTTAAAATTATTTAACTCTTTAAAATAAGAAAATACAGTAGTATTAAAGTTTTCCGAAAAATAAATAAAACACTAGGATGAATACGTGGGGGGGGGGTGTGGGTGTGTGTGGCTATCTATCTATCCATCTATCCATCTATCAAGAATTTATTTTAAGGAATTAGCTTACATTATTATGGGGCAAGCAAGTCAAACATCTGCAGGGGTCTGTAGGCTGAAACCCCTCTTCTTCAGGTGACATTACTCTTTTCCTCTAGAGATGTAAACAGATTGATGAAGCCCACCCATATGGAGGGTAATCTGCTTAACTCCTCTTAAAATCACCTAAAAAATACTTTCATACAAAATCTAAGACTAATTGGTTTTTTATCACAAAAAATATCCCCCTTTTTTTATATTAAAAACCCCCCCAAAGTAAGGAAGAAAGTAGACACATAAACTAACCACAAAAACAACTTTGATCAAATAAAACTTAAATTTAAGAAAATAACAAGTTATATAATATTGTGGAAAAAATTCATTGTGCTGAGCCAGTCTTCTGAAAGCCCTAATAAGAGAGAGGATAGATTAAATCATCCCACTTTTGGATTAATTAGTATTGGCAGTTGATGGAGAACCTCGTAAAAAGATTTTTGAATAAATATAAAAATTTGAAACCCACTTTCCACAATATTAAGTGTCAGTATAACTGTACTGAGTACCTTTCTATGGGTTATAGAATAAATAAGGAAGAAACTCAGTGCCCACACTATTCTTTAAAAGGTGATTAGGAGTGATTCAAGTCCTTCGCGTAGTTCTAGTTGGGTAGTTTGTCTCTACTTTTGAGCTGAGAAAGCTTTTTTTCATATTCTGGATATCAGAATTTAGCAGATATGTGATTTACAAATATTTCTCCATTCTGTGCATTGTTTTTCCACTCTGAGACGTTTCTCCAAAGAAGATACAGAAATGGCCAACAAGCACATGAAAAGCTTCTCAACATCTTTAGTCAATGGAGAAATGCAAATCAGAACTAAAATGAAAAATAACTCCACATTCCTTAGGTTTTAATCTTCTTCTTTTTTTTTTTGCTTCTTTCCTCCCCCTCCCCTCCCCCTCCATCACCAAATATCAAACCTTGGAAAGAATGTAAAGTAATTAGAACCCTCTAACATTGCTGGTGGGAATATAAACTGGTATGGCCACTGTGGAAAACAGTATGACAGGCCCTCAAAATTTTAAACATAGAATTACCATATGAAAAAATATACTTCTAGGCAAGAACCAAAAATAATTGAAAACAGGTATTCAGACAAATTACTTGTATATAAATTTTCATAGCAGCACTAGTCACAATAGCCAAAAGGTAGAAATAACCCAAAAATCCATCATATTATAAACTGATTAAAAAAAAAAAAGTCAGATATCTATGCAGAGAATGGAGAGTGGCCGGTTAATGAGTATATGTTTCATTTGGAGGTGATGGAAATGTCTGGAAACTAGAGATAATTGGTGTACAAGTGAATGTACTAAAGCCTCTGAATTATACACTTGATGGCTAAAGGTTGATTTCATGTTATGAAAATTTTACCTCAATAGAAAGGGGCAATTTGAACATCTAAGTGTGAAGTTGTAAAAAAAAAACAACAACAAAAATAAAAACAAAACAAAACAAAAAAGATTACAGAAGTAGAAGCAAAGATTTACAATCACTAAGAAAATATAACAATTCATGTAAATAAAAATTAAGAATAATATCACGATGGAGAAGTATCTGAGCTGAGATGTGAAAGATGAATAGAACATTAATGATACAGAAGGTCATATGGCTTTCAACCTATGAATTCAGTATGAGCAAAGGCATGGGAATGCGATAATATATAGCATATCCCAAGCTTTGAAAAGTCTGGGGTATTTAGAGGATAGAGTAAAAGGAACAACATGGTTAGAAGTGAAGGCTGTCAAATATGCAAATGTATGACATGGAATTCTGCCTTCATTCTGCAGATACTGGTAGATTACTAAGCCATTTGAAAAGAAATTTTAAAATGAGTCAATCTGTAGCGTTAGATTGCTTTGCTGGCCAATGGAAAGAGAAAATATTATATACATTGAAACTAGTATAAAACTCTACCTGTAAAGAAGAAAGAAAGGGAAAAAAAAAAGAAATAAAATGTTTTGCATGAGCAGCCATGATTAAATTTTATCTTTAAGCAAATGGCAATGGGATAATAAAAAGATTTTAACCGAGTATGTTTTGGAATTTCTAGTTCTATTTTCGGAATAAAATGTAGTGTCTCGTAGTGCTAACAGGAAATGGAAAGAGAAGCATAACGGATAAGACACTTAATTCTGGCCACTTAAGAGCATACGGTATGTTTAGAGCGTGGTCTATTTACTAATGTACACATGTCACCAGGTATCACCATACAGAGGAGATGAGACAGGTAGATTTAAAGTAGCTTGATTTCAAATAGTCATTCAGAATTTCCAAGCTTGCCTTTGAAATTCTAGCTCCAAGTCAGTTATTTTTGACATTTCCTAAAATTAGTTTTTCATATAGATAGATATACTATCTATATGACAAACCAGTGTTCTGTATAGTCCCCAGGAACTAGTCATCTTCGGTTTTCTTTTCAGCTCTCCAATCTTACTGTTGAAGCTTATTTATCATATATTCATTCAAAGACCTCCACTGGATTAAGAGAATGCTGTAATTTCTAGGGTATTATTGCTTAAGGTTATCGATACACTAGCTGCCCAGGAAGGTTTAACTAGCGATGGGGAAACGGTCCTCTGCCTCCCACAGTGCCAGACCTCGGAACGAAACGCTATAAAGTGTTTATTAATTTTAATAATTAATGATTAATTTATTGATTAATATATTAATACTTTAATTGATCTCTTTCTCTCTTCTTTCACTAGGAATTCCAGTGGTGTTCCAGGATCAGAGGGGACATAGGTACTTCGTGATTTCTAAGTCACCGATCACATTCAATACCTCCCTTTCATCTTGAAGCACAGCACACGGTTTCTTACATACCAAAAATGCAATATACAAAGGTTTCCAGACTTTCTTATCTCATGGGTTAGCAAAATTTAAAGCAAAGCATTTGCTTGCTACCACAGAATAAACAACTTTTTACTTTGTCGAATAAAACCACAATTTCATCAAGGCCATTTTACCCCCAAATTTTAAAGAATATTATCTTAGGATGAAAATATTAAATGCTTTTCATAATTAAAAAAATACATTTACTACTGTATCTGTAATTTTTCTTTTCTTTTTTTTTTTTGAACATTTATGGGCCAGAGTCTGTACTCTGTGCCTTTCACATTGTAATTTCCTTATGTGTCTGAGGATGGGGTAAAATCCTTTCAAATACGGCTCCAGACCTTAAGAGCCCTGCTTGAGAGTCTTGGCAAGGGACGATGGGAGAACCGCTTTCCAATGGCACTGAAAAAAGCCAGGCTGAATTGGGATACTCGGCTATGAAACGTAAATAGCAGTTATCTCACTCAGAGATCAGAAATTAAAGCTTACTTTTAATTATCTAATCCCGTGGGAAAGTTTTACTTAATTTCTGGCTGCTCAAATTTAATTGCCCACACCTCACGTTTCTGGAATATATGAGTCTCTCGGATAAGCTTGTCATATCTTTCTGGAACATGACTTTTACTAGAGGTTCTGAGTATAAAAATTGGAATATGTAAATTATGACTGAACACAAATTTTAAAGACTTTGCATTTGTTTAAAATACATGCAAGTGTTTCATTCAATTTTTTTTTTTTTTTTTGTATACACCTGGGATTGGGGTGATGTGAAGAAGGTCAGGGGAATACAAAGTCATTCTTTTTTGCCAATAGATGTATTTTGGTGGAAGCATCGGAGAAACATTGCACTTAATCCCAAAGGAAAAATTATATCTTTAATTAACATCCTTATAAACTGGGGCATATAAATCTTTCTACTAAAGTAAGCACAACCAAACCCATATATGCATTTAGCAATTATCAAAGTATTTCCATTTGAAATTAAGATTCTTCCTTAATATGTTTAATTTGTGCTTTCATTCAAAACCTAAAAACTACGCTAAAATTATTCAAATATCTGATTTATTAAATAAATATATTTTTTCAAATTTTTAAATATCAATATTAGTACAAATTTGTTCTGGATAAATTGTTTAAATGTAAACATATAATTTAATACCCTCTCCCCTACGTTGTCATTTATTCACTGGGTTTAATTTACACTGTAGTGAATGACTTAGTTTAGTATTTCCAGGTTTATACACTAAGCAAGGAACCTTATTCTGCCTAGATAGATAAAAATTCCATTAGGAGAAGCCTTATAATCATTGGACTAACGAACTGCCAGTGTGAAGGCTGAGGTTACCAAGCAGACGTGGTTTATAAAGAAATTAATAGAGCTTAAACGTGTTTAGAGAAAACCTGTGCCCTGTAGCACATCTCTTTCTCTAAGCCATGACAATTATAACGTAGTTTTCTGTCAAAAGGAGCACAACCCAGGCTTGATAGATGCTTACACTTATCTCATAGCGCAAATTATAATTCCTAAAATCAAAATACATATTCTTCTCCCACTTTAAAATAAAGCAACAGTACAGTGAGAAATGACTTTTGTGAATAAAAAGATATGGATTGTGGAGGGAGAGGAAACAGAGTCTTAGATCCTACATCATGAAAAAAATCTTTAAAATTATATATTCACCATATCCATTTTACTTTGGGATACCGAAATCAGTTAGCCACAGACACTTAAGTAGTGTCAGGAATATTTAAGACATCATATCAGTTCCCGTGGTAAACTATCAAAAACTCTAATACATCTGTAATTAGACTCCTAGAATGTTTGGGGGGGGGAATTATATTCATGTATATGTATAGATGTATATTTATTTTTACACTTATATTAATATATATGTAAATGCATATACACACATATGATAAACACATACAAATACATATATGAAATAACAGCTGAAAACTTCATAAATATCCTAAAAGACATACATTTACAGATTCCAGAAGCTCAGGGATCCAAACAGGATAGACTCAAAGAAAACCAAACAACCAAAACTCTTGAAAGCAACTAGAAAAAGATGAAAAGTTGCAATAATTACAAATTTCTCATCAGAAACCACTGTGGCTAGAAGAAAGTAGAACATCTTTAAAAGTGCTTAAATAATTGTCAATCTAGAATTCAGTGTTCAGAGAAATTGTCCTTGGGTTGTAAAATCGAAGATATTCTCTGATGAAAAATTTATTTCTGGAAAACCTCTCTATTGTCAATGCTAACGGCAATCTGTAAGATAAAGATAAAGGATACCACAGAGTTCTTGGATCTTCAAGAATGAAGAGAGAACAAGAGAAATAGTGGAAAGAGCCAGGTAAAAATTAAAGACCTTTTACCACTTGTGTTCTTTGAACTATGTATAAACGTTTACAGTAAAATTTATAAGATATTATTGTGGAGTTTTCAATGCGTGCGCATTTTCCATAACCATAACATGAAGGTCCACCTATGTCTTCAAGAGTTCTGCATTTAGAGGTAGTGCAAAGTTAACTTAGTAGACTGTGAAAGTTTATTTGTGTATATTGCAATCTCTAGAGCAACCAGAAAAATAAAGCCAGTAGTTACAATGGAATAATAAATATATATATTAAATACACACACACACACACACACCCTAAAATATGATAGGAAAAGATCACAGAGATACACAAAATAGAGAAACAAAATGAAATAATAAATTTTAGGTCTAAATCTTTACCCACCAATATTTACATTAAATGTTATTATTTTTAAACCCCAATTTAATTGAAAAAATTTAAACTGAAACGGTAGATAAAAAAGCATGACCCTACAACATGTTGCCTAAAAAAAGCCACTCTTATATATAAAGAAAAAGCTGAAAGTAAATGGATGCTCATACAATTAAATTCCTCTTTAATAGTGCCTTAGTAGAATATATGATTCTGTTAGAATTATGCAAATTATAATTAAATTTAAAAAACACTCTCTTTTCAGATTATAAGTCTGCCACATGGGAAAATGTGGAACAGTACCAAAACTAAAATTGAAAGTGAAAACTCATATTGCCATGGTAAACATAGAGGAGAGACAGAGCTCTACAATGTACCCATTACTTGTTAATTAAAGCAGCATTTTACGTTTTGATAGGGAAGCATAAAAATTTACATCCCCATGACCTTAAAAATTCTGTAAATTGAAGTATGAAGATTAAGATATTGTGAAATATTCAAGATAAATTTCAGTATAAATCTTAAAATAATTTTCACAGTGCAGAAGATGATAGCACTGATCCAAACTAAAATTATTGAATGACTGAAAAAAAAATAGGAACAGTTCACGTAAAATTATGTACTCATGTGATTTCAACTACGGTTTAGTATTAGAAACAGAACTGAATTTACAAATCTGAATCTTCTGTATGAGTCAGAATTACTGACTACATGAAATCAGAACTCTTGGGGCTTTATTAAAATGTGAAGAAAAATCACTAAGACTATTTTGAAACATATAAGAAATATTTATTTTCCAAAAGCTGTATAAGGAAAAGCATGATTAAATAAGTCACAAGGCTACCTTAAATTTAGCTTCAAAATTAAATTTCATATCGCTGTGAGATTTGAAACAAACAATTGATGAAAATTTATTGACGCCATAGGCTAAAACTATGGACAAATATATTTCAGGTTGAAAAAAAGGCAGCCATGCTAGAAAATGTGCCTTCACGGAATGAAGGGGTCAACAGACATGTCATCAATTTCTCAAAAGCCATGTTAGAACAAAGGAATTGAGAAAATGACGTTAATCTGGCAGTTTTCTTAAAAGTTGTTTGCTAAAACTGGAAATAGGGATGAGAGTCAAACGGCCATTTCCATGGTCTTTTCCTTCTTTAATGATAAAAGTAAAATTCTAAAATTATTTTATTAATACAATAGCTAGTAAAAATATCAGAAGAAAATTTTTAAAGAGTTGTGATATTTTATGTTTGCTTGTTTTTCTGTGACATAATATTGACCAGAAAAAAATGTGCAAATATGTGCCAAATTTAGGCCAGCATATTTGAAGGAGTGCATCTGTTCCGTTTTAGCAAAGGTGAGCTTCAAGTAGACAGTTACATGTATTAGTGTACTGCTCTTGGTTTAATATATCAGATTTGGAAAATAGGGAATTTAGAGATTAAGACCAGTGGAATAAAAGATAAGCTGGAGAGCAGGTGTAAAAAAAAGCACTGAGGAATTACAAAATTTAAAACTCAAGGGAGGAAATAAAGAAGGCTGAAAGCTTCAGGCATGGGAAGATGGAAGAAAACCAAGAAATTGCAGCAACTCAAGAAAAATGAAAAATTTATGAAGAGAGACATGGTAGCTCAAAGCCAGATTTCAATATATTCTTTATTCAAAAAGAATAAAAATATAAATAATTAATAAAATGCACAATGATAAATCAGCAATGACTAACGGAGATGGGTTTACCAGAAAACAAAACAATAAAACACCAATGGATAAGATAAAAAATATATATAATGATATGCAAGGCTAGGTTTGGAACAACTCCATATTGTTATGAAATCTGATTTCTACAGAAACACTGCATAGGGAGCAGGGAATCTAAAAATTCCCCAAACATCTCATTAACAAATCCTCACTTTAAGAGTAAATAATACCTAGGGTTAAAGGAGATTCTCTAGAAGAATTGAAAATATAAGCACAGAAAAACTGAGCCATGAAGGAAAAGTTGAGAGGGAAATTTACCTGTGTTACCTCTAACACATAAAAGTGTTAAGCTAGCCATTACAAGAACTAATGTGGTAGATCTTCTTCCCAACAAGCTACCATTTACCTGGAGATACTTAAAGTTTCTGGGATTTTAAAGTCTGGAAGAGAATAAATAACAAATAGAGAAACATTCATTCAAAAAAATGTGCTCACTTTCAGTGAAACATGGGATTTTGTGGCATTCGAGATAGAGTCTTTGGTGAGTTGTTTTGAGGGGTGAGGAAGGGATTTTCTATTAGAATCTGATTTTAAACAACAGGAATTATTTCTAACTGGCTTTTAAATCTTTGGGGCTGTCTCTGATGGTGTCCCCTTCTCCTGCTACACATCTGGGTGCTTTCCCACTGGGCAAAGTCAGACGGTTTTCCTGCTGAAACCAGAAAAAAGTCTGGGTCATAGCTTTGGGGTTTGAGTCTTACATGAACAATGTCTCAGTCCCTACTTTGGTCAATCTCTCAGCTGGATTTGAGAGGTTATCATTATTTGGGTTCCTGTGGTAACCCACATCGTCAATTCTGGGTCCGCTAACTACATTAAAATTCAGGAAAACTATTCTAGCTAGTTTTCTAGGACTGGCTTTTGCTACTGTGGGAAATTTGAATAACCATACGGCTCCTCTCATCTGTGAAATGAGTAGTGGATGAACTGATCTCTGTTCAAACTCCTAAATTTAAAATTCAAAAAAATCTATTGACAAATTCAATGAAAGTCTAGGTTTCCAGGGTAACTTTATCGTACAAAATTAATTTATTAAAGATGTTGCCAAAAATAAACCTGAGCTTTTACTGCACTATTCTCAAGCAGATTTAATTTGAGCATTCTAGATTGTTTCCTCTGAAATTTTCCATTTCGTTCAATGACTTATCATATTTTACCTCTAACCTCATTTGCTAATGGGTAACAAATCACCCTAATTAGCATGTAAAACAAGAAAATTATATTGTTTTTATTATTTGTTTATGGCTTTGTTTTGAAACACTGACATCTTTTATATGCTTTCTTATTTTCATTCCGGTACATCTAACATGAGCAACAGTATTATAAAGAATTAGTTCGCTAACAAGCAACTCAGTACAAGAAATGTTGCCAATTTGACATCTAATTCAGTGTTTCTAAGTTTTCTATTAAATGGCATCAAAACTTTTGTTTCTCTTTTAAGAGTCCCCATTGCATCAATTTTGCTTCATTTGTCACTTTTTTGGAATCTTGTTTTGTTAGAAAGTTTAAATGCCAGAAAGCCATTTTCATAGATTATTCGTTTATATGAACTCTGTGAATACTTACCCTTCTTAAGATCAAACTGGCATGATCGTCAGATGAAAAAGATATTTATGCAGTTATTAAATGACTTCCCATATTTGCAGGTAGAATGTGCACTAAAAATATTTTCTATTTTTTACCATTTTTACCAACATTTACAACATAAACTCAGATCCTCAGGCAGCATATAAAACTGAAGCTTCTCTTGCTATCCATTTTTAATACAGTATCTATGAACCTTATAATTATAGACAAGTAGCATCTACCAATTTTCTCAGAGAAAAGTATAACTGAAAAGAACATCAATTCACATTCTTTTAGAAATTTTTCTTTTAAGTTGGAGATCAATTATTAAACTCAAATTCAAAAATTCAAAGCTTTTCAAATTGAAAACTGAAAACTGGTGTATTCCACATAATGGAATTTATGTGTTGGATCTGATTTCTGACTTCAATGCACATTTAAACTGCATTTTGCCCTTTAAAAATAAATATGAAATGTATTTCTCTTTCAGTAAAAGTTCAGAAAAGTAAACAGAATAGTGTCTATCAACTTTCGCATATAAGGAATTACATTATCACAGTGAGAATCACTCACTAGGAAAATGATATAAATGTATACTGAAATATTTTGGCATAGCTTGTCATTATTCATAATGAATTCTAACCTCATATTCTTTCTGTATTTTTGGTTCTTTCTACTGTTTCAAGATTTTTTTTTGTTTTATTATTAAGTAATATAATGAATTAAACACCAATAGTGTAGCTGAAATCTAAGGACGAAAACTGTTTGGATAAAAGCAACTGATTCATAGGGTCATGAGTTGGGAAAAATCAGTTCAGAGTTGTATCATGAGATGAGCCCTAATGTACATACTCTGAGACTATTTAGGCAAACATCTCAATCGTATTATTGTTTAACTCCTTGACTAATGTCTAAGCTGAGCGTGTCAGTTTTTGATTTCAGTATTCTTTGAGTACACTCAGCCAGCTCACCATGAAGCTATTGCTAGACTAGACTCAAAGTCGTTCTGTTAAAACAGCAAAAGATTCCTTCTTCTTGGGAAAAAACATGTCTGTGAAAGTGGTTTAAAAATCTTAAAACTATTTGACCATTATCTTTGACAATTCTCTAAACTAAACAATTATTGGATTTTTAAATGATTTTTTTTTGTAATAGTGGCAAATTTCAGAATCTTCAATGACTTTATGCCCAAAATGTCTCTTTAGTCAGTCATAAATTGTACATTTTAGAATATACTAACTTCCTCCACAGTATATTTTTCTTATTCACATATGTTCTTTATCTTTTACACTCCCGAATTAAAAAAAAAAAAAACTTGACATGGTATCAATTAATGGTCATACTCCCTAGTTTGTGAATTTTAACAAATGATGAAAATACACCTTTGTTCAAAAATCAAATTCTGAATCAAATGAAAGGTAATTGGGAGTCAGGCAGACGAAGAGTAAAATTCTAGTAAGGGTTTTTTTGTTTTGTTTTGTTTCGTTTTGTTTATGATAGTGCTGTTTTAGAACATAGCTAAGGTATGCGGCAAAAATGACCTTGGCAATGGTAAACCTAAGTTCCTTTTCCACCCAGTCACAAGCAGCTCTAGCCAATTAAAAGGCTTTCTCCGGAGAGTAGGGCCTTTTAACTACTAAGGTGAATGCAAGTCTGAGCTCAACCCAGAGCACCTGGTCTCTGCAGGGAGACAAATCCCCCATAAGGGAGGAATTGGGCCATATTTTCTGTGAAACTTGTAGTATCCTCACTGAGGTAGTTAGTACTGCAAAGAGCAGAATCCAAGAGTCTGATTAACGGACCTTTCTGTACATGAGAAATAAACACTACGTAGCCCCTCAAAAAGCCCCAACTTTTTTTTTTTTTAACTCACCGCATTCAACTATTAAGGTTATGATCAAAGAGGATGATTCAGTTTATTGGAACAGAGAAAGAAGGAACCCAACACAAGAACTGTTCCTTTATAAATGTGCTTGAAAAATGTAAAGGTCTGAAATGAGTTCTAATGGCACATTGTTAGCTGCAAGGTCATTCTGTATCTGAGTCTGAAATTTTACCCTTCTTCACTTTCCATTCTCATTTTCTTCTAGCTGTATTTTTCAACAGAGCCTATCAGAAGCCCTTCAATGAGATTAAATGACCTTGCAAAAATATTCCAATACAATGCGCCACAAAATGTTACTTTGAATTAACTACCTTATATTATACAAATCTCATGGAGAAATTAAAGCCAAAAATTAAATTATCTTGAGAACTAAATCCCACATGTATTTAAGTACAAAGATGAATTCTTTTCATATTGATTTAAAGTTAGAAAAGTTAAGTCCAAAATGTAACCTACCTAATTAATAACGTGTTTTCTAGAAAGATTATCAATGTTTAAGCATCAATACTTTGCTGTTTTTGTGTGGCTCCTGGCAAAACTGCCTCTAACGGATATGAATGTGTTTAGAGCTTCAAGAATAGTATTAATCCAATAGTAAGGCTCTAATATGCTTAATATTAAAGAACATAGACTGAGAAAGGACGCGGGATTATTTTTCATGGAACCCCCACTACATGCATTAAATTTACAAAGCAAGCCAATGTTTTATTACTAGGATCTAATGTTCAGTGATTTTAGCTTGGCTATTATGCTGTCAGTCATATTTAATGAGAATTCATATTTATATTTGTGTGTGTATATGTATGTAGGGTGAAAAGCTAGAATTTAGGGAGTACATGAGAGTTATTTCTGCCTTCTCTTAAATTTCAGAAATTTATTATGAAGACACCTTCAGTCACCGGGCCTTAACTGAGATGTATTTACTTTGCTTTTTGGTCTTTTCAATATTCTTAACTTGCGTTTTCCATTTGAGTCCTGTGTTTCTGGAACTCAAGTGTTGTGTAATCTCAATGTTTATTTTAGCGTATGAGTTAGTCTCAGTTTTCTTGAACTGAAACGTCTATCAATGTTTCTAAAGACTGCTCCAAATTCATAAGAATTAAAATTTCGCCATGTGCTCTTTAAAATAGTTTAATTTGGAACTGTAAAGTCATGATCATAGATTCTATAATCAATGCAAAACTCAATTAATTACAGGTCATGTCATAAGGGGTGAATTTTCAGGCTGCGAAAAGGCCACAGAATTCCAAGTTGTTCATACAATGTTCACTCTTGTTCCTGAATGCAAAATGCATTTGTCTAGGACATCTAAACAATTTGAATCTAGAAGCTGACCAGCACTCTATAGCCCAGGCATCAGTCAGATACCTTGATGTTTAATATCCCATCCTGCAGATACGGTTAATAATAGAGGAAAGCATCTTTAAGTCAATGTCTAATAAAAAATTTCTACTGTAAACTCACCCTCACTTACAAAACAGTCCAGGCTACGCTTGTGTAATTTAAGGTCAATCTGCAGTAGCCTGCACCTTAAGGCCCAGAGCCTGCGTTTCGGCCTTTTCTATTTAGCTATATTTTAATGCAGCCTTCTCTATGTAAATATGAACACCACCCCATATAAAAAGAACCGTACCGTGTAGGAAACTACCAATATCAAAATCCCATGCGGTCCATTTGCTTTAAGTCTGAAGATAAAGTCTGCAGCATTTAAAAGCGAACCACAGAACTGAGAAAACTTTCATGTGGCAAGATATAGGCCACTCTGAACATTCCAGGCAAAACAATAACCGCTGCTACCCTAACCACAACAACAAACACTTATTGCCTTTCTTAGTTCAGTGCCACCAATTCGTTAAAGTCCCTACTCTGGCAGCCCCTAGCCTCAGTCACGCCAAATCACTATGATCCGTGCAATTGCCTAAGTCTCCGAGTTTCTTGATTGTATACAAGTTACCAACACTTCACCTCTAATTTGAACTTATGTTCCCCAAACTGCAGGCTTCTTTGCTGGGAGCCTTTCCCTATAAAACCCAAAGCACTAAAGAACAGAAGTGATATCAAAATAGCACATTTGATCCTGCCTGGGGATGAGACAACTATGAACTTCCAAGAGTGAACTGAAGAATTAGACAGACGGTCTGCCCTGAGAACCTCCAGGTAGCTCCCAATTAGAGTGAGCCTTGACCTGTAAGCCTCTATTGGTTTGGAGCAAATCAGAGGACCAGCTCTCTAGGCAGGAGGCTTCACAGAATGGAGCAACTGAGATACCTGTTCTGTGTACCAAACTCAAAATAACACAATCATTTCACTTCCCTGGGAAAAGACTGAGAGAGGAGTGAGGCAGTAGAAGATGTTCTTCTACACGGAAGGCAATATCAGTAATTAAGAACATGTGGCTCCTCTACTAGGACTCATGAAAATATGTCATGGGTCGGGACTTTCAATGGGACTGCAATGCCCATGATAAGAGAGTTTATTTTATACGGTCTAGACTTCTCAGAGTTGCCATAACTCAAAGAGAGCCCAACCCAGTTAAACAAAGTCCCCACTTAACGCTCACTTTTATGGATTTGTTCTTATAGCATTGTATTGGGAGCCGTGATCCTAAGATGAGCGGAGCTCATGACAAAGATGAGGGTGAAACTTATACAGACAAATAAAGTGTGGTAAGATATGGAAGAAACATATATAAAAGCCAACACCCGAGTGCCAGGAGCCATGGTTAGTTATCGTTGTTGTTGTTTTTTGTTTGTTTGTGTTTGTTTTTAATAAGAAAGCCTTAATAACTTAAAGAGTATATATAATAATACGAGAGGGTATTAAATCATAAAAAGACTCTTCAAAGCTTTCTGTGACCATTTAGTATTTAACACGTAAAATGCTTGGTGTTATAATATGTGTCCTGGCTCTATCCCAGCAAAGGCCTTTGAGAAAAACCTCGGGGTCACAAAAATTACACACAATTTTAGGGTCTCCATGTAGTAATCATCATTTAAATGGGTTATCTGCCAAATTCCTATACATCGGTATTAGAGACCCATGGTTACTTTCTTTATACCTAAGCCAACCAAGTTGTTAAAAAAAAAAAAAAAGGTAAATAAAAAGAAATATAACGTGTTAGAATCCTGTGTAACAAAAATAATAATTTTTGGAAATAGTGCTATAATCGAGATCTGAAATATGATAATCAGATGTAGTCATCACTGTTTAATTTGTTTACAGGTACATCTGGAAGACTTCTCAAATCTAAAATCATACAAAAATTATTTTATTTATTTTTTTGGCTATGTATGTGTGCTGAAGGTAGGTGCTAATAAATCACACAGTGGTGTTTTTATGATTTTAAACTTTCATAATTCTTAATAACTCTGTTAACTTTATAAAAATGAGTAAAAAACAAAAGCAAAATAACATTTCTACTCTACTCTGTAAATAGAATTTACAGCAGATGATCACCTTTGCAGCATAGTAAAATTATTCTTATGGTTAATCGCATGAAAAAAAACATGATGCCTTTTAATAGAACATCAATACCTAGAAATTGACATTTTTTTCTGCTTGCAGAAAGTAGATGGTATTTTAAGAAAAATTTCAAGAGACAAAAAAATGTTATCCATGAATCTCTGCTCCACCCTTCCGAAAGGAACTTGACAGAATATTTCTCTTTACGTCGAATGATTCTCATTTTTTTTCTGTAGTCAGGACATCTTAGAGATATAGTAGAAATCAATACTGGTATCAATCTAAGAAATGTTTACTGAACATTATTTAAAGCAATGGAGGAAGGGGAAGTTATGAAGAAAAGGAAACAAAAAGTAAACAACTTCCTTGTTCTCAAGGTACTTTAACCACATAACATAATTAAGAGAAGAGCTATATTTAACTGGCTCAGGGGTTACAAAGTCACATGTCTCTGTGATCCAGGCAAGTTACAGAAAAACGTGGAAGTGGCTGGATGTCACACACAAGGAATCATATAAACTGTGATAAATTGAGAGTGTGTGCCCATCCTAAATTATTAACTTTTATTTTTCAATGTTACATTAGCTGAGTGAACATATCTGCAGGCTTCATCCAGATGGTAACTTTGGGGACCAAAGCTCGATTCACTGATGATTAGACATGGCAACATATATCCCATGGACAAGCAGAATAGGCCTGTCAGGCTTCTGTGTGCATGAGAGATTTAAAAGACTTGAATAAAGTGCCAATCATAAGGAAAGTTATGCCTAATAAAAATACCCAAGTTGTAGCCAAAAAGAAACCAGTCCAAACTGAGACTGATGTGCTAATGTGAATCACTTAGATCTGCCCCTTTTCCAGCCTCAAACCCGCAAAGTGCCTCACCCCATGCTTGAATCAGTAAACCGAAAGAGCCTAATTTGTATGTCACTCTAAATGCTGATTGCAAGGAACTACCAAATATACTGATGGAAAGTAGTCATTTAAGCACCATAATCTGATCTACTCTATCTAGGATGAGAAGTCCTTAATGTTTACTTAAATATGTGAGAAACATACGTTTTAGTATGTGGCTTCTGTTCTAGACTCCCCTCAGAACAAGATTTAAGAGATTATTTACTTCAATGGGTTTTTTAATTAGTGCAAATTAAGAAGTATTTATCACCTGCATTCCACTCAGAATAAAATACACAAGTAACACATCCAATTTGATATATAATACATGTGTAGTATCTTAGCTCTGGTAAAATTAAAAATTACATCGCTAATGTACAATTTCTATTGTGATAGCCTTCACACCAATTTTTTTATATTTCAGTGGAATATCTTCGTTCTCTGATTTTGGTTTTAAAATGGCTTCTTGGAGCAGATAGTAGACCTTATGCCCAAAATTATGTAAAAATAAAAGACTGTTTCAGAGAAATTTAATAAGCCTATAACAAAATTAAACATGGTCATGGTTTCAAGTAGATCAAAAAAAGTACTGTTTGTTTCTTAACAAATGGGCTCTTTCCTAACTGTATTAATTTCCTCTTGCTGATGTAAGCAATAACCAAAACTTGAATGTCTTAAAACAACACAAATCTACTCTTTTACGTTTTTGAAGTCAAAAATCAAAGCATCAGCAAGCATGCATTTCTCCTGGAGGCTTAAAAGGAGAATTTGTTACTTCGCTTTTTTCAGCTTCCAGAAGCTGCCTGCACTTCCTGTTTCATGGTCCCTTCTCCAACTTCACAGAGCATCACCCTGCCCTCCCTGTCCATCCCAATGTCTTCTTTCTTTGATTCCAACCCTCTCCATGGCCTCTTTCTTGTAAATACTCTTGAGATTATATTGCACCGAGCCAGATAATTCAAGGCAATCTCTCCATCTCAAGATCCTCACTTAAATTCTATCTGGAAGTTCCTTTTACCAGTAAGGCAACATTGTCTCAGGCTCAGAGGATTAGGGCATAGGCATCTTTGGAGGGCCATTATTATTCAGCCTTCCTTACTAACACTAGAGATAGCTGCCTTCTTCACTGTTTTTGGAGATTTGAAATGTGAATGGCAAATTGTCTCATTCTCACTAAATATGTGTTGAATAAATGAAGTCAGCCATCTCCCTGGGGGTGCAATGGTTAGCATCATCACATGCAATGAGATCCAAGCAGAGGAAGGAATTGAGACAATAAGAATCTTTTGTTTGGAGACGCTGTGACCTGAAAAAAGAGTTGGAAGGATCCCATATCACGACACCCTAAGCAAGCCAGTACATCCTTCCTCTGGGTGGGACATATTTTATGCTGCTAGCCTCAGGACTCTAAAAAATAATAATAAATATAATATATAGCTGGGCAAGGACTATGCAGCCAATCGATTTTGACTTCCCTTTATCCAGTTTCTTTATTTGAATTTCTTTAGATTTTTTTTATTATAGAAATATCGGAAATTAGAGTCAAGTCTGCTCATCCCCCCCAAAAAAAATCATATCCCCCACGATCATTTCCTTTTTCTTTAGTTTTTCGATATTAACATAAATGATGCTTTTTTAAAAACACAAAAAGTAAAGTATAAAGTAAAGAGAGGAAAGCCCTGTGTTTTCCTTTTTACCTCGAGAAAAAATTAGTTATTTGGTTTAGTATTCTATTAAATGTTGTCTCTTTTTTTTTTACAAAAAAAAATAAATAATATAAAATAGGATAATACAATGCATTCTATTTTAAACATTGGGCTTTACAATAATCAACTGATCTTGGATCCATTTCCACTCTGCTGCCTTTAGAACTACTCCTCTAGGTGAGAGGAGAAAGACTAAATGGTATTCAAATCTCAGGATGGCTTTGGGTAGAGCAGCCTGAATGCTTCTCTCCCTTGTGTGAAACGTGGCATGCCTATTGGCGAGGAGATGCTTTCTCTGGTCCCATTAATTTCTCACTCTTATTCCAGCCTGACCTCAACTGCCTTGTGAATGCAGGATGGGCCTGGACCAAAGAGACCATGCACTGCTGCTATACACACTTTCTGAATATGCTTGGAAATGTCAAGAGAGCAAGAGGTTGGAAGCAGAGATTTGAAGAGACTGGATTTTACAGCTCTGTCGGATAAAGACACCTAAGAACCTAGTCCACAGGGGGAAATTCAGGGTAGAATCTGTATGTGTACATTTCCGAGAGATGGAGGGTAGAACCACGATGGCCCGGGAGACGGCAAAAGTGAGAACTCCTGCGTTCTGGGCACACTCCAGACTGCGGGAAGCAACCAGGGGAAGAAGCGAATGAATGAATCATGGGGCTCAAACGATACAGCCTGTCCAGCCAGCCAGCCCTGTCACCTAAGCTCTGTTGCTGTCCCAGTCCCAAATTAACTTGGCATTGCCAGACTCCTATCAGGGAGATAATAGGCAGCTGCGATTTTAATCTTTGAAATGCTAACAAACAGCTAGGGCTTTGAGCAAATGTGTATTGAAGAAAACAAATGAGGTTAAAAAAAATTTTTTTTGTGCTGTTTTGTTTCTTCTGTATATGAACGCTTGACAGAAATATTTGTCAAGTTTGTAATTCCCCAACTCACAATACCTGAGCGGACTGGAAATTTGGGAATAGAGAAGTACTTTATTGGGATAAACGCCCTTGCTGTCTGCCAGCCCTGGATGTGTTAGGATGTAGTCCTGATGTCTCTCACCTTTGAGGTACCCTGCTTACAGGAAACCTGCTTTATTTTTGACCTCTTTCCACCCAAAAGAAAATGGTATGCAAAGGGAGACAGCCTAAGAGGAAAATAGCCTTCAGCTAGAGGTACGTTTTTGGAGTGTCGGATAAGGCCACAGTGCATTGTCTGAAAATCTTGCTATGAGTTCTTGCTGGAATTAAACTCATGACCTGGTGACTCTCCAGCCAGAATATCCATTTCTGGATAGAAAACAATTACAGAACAAAACTAGTGCCCTGCCAGATTGACTTGGCATATTAAAGACCGAGCTCTTCTGTCCTGGCAGTTAACTTTACATGAGAAAGTGTCCCCAACCCTGCAGGGAAAAACTTCCTCTCTCAAGCTAAGGCCTGAAGCAAAACCAAAGCCTCTGGCTATTTGAGATCCTTCAGTTCAAAGGTTCTCCTGAAGTCCTGGGTCTATCTCAGAAGTATTTACACTGAAACCCCATAATGTATGCTTTAGCTGCTCTAGTCTGCGGAGCTAGTCGTCATTTGTACCTGGGAAGAGTTAAGAGTAACGTTCAAGTACTTCGGGAACACCTCAGGTGCATACTCTGTGGGCAGTTTTACCTCCAGTGTGAGTTATTTCATTTGAAAGGGTAATATGAAATCTGTCCCTAACTTAACCGCAGGGATAAATGGCAGTATCTCTGCCCTAGAAAAAGCATTCGGGTCAGCGTCAACTCACTAGCCACATTTGTCACAGATGCCAATTACACTAGGCTTTCTCTTTGTAGGCCAAGGTGACGTCTGTGCAAATGATTACAATGTCCTGCTGTATTCAGATTAATGCCTTGAGCCAAGTGGACAGGTAAAGTCGACTCTAAAAGAGAATGGAATTTGTTTAGCTGGTTGCATCGGAGCCCCCTGGAGGGGGTGGCTGACATCCAAGCTGCTGGGTGTTCTCACTCTGCACCTCTGAGTGTGCTGCTAGTCACCTCGACAAGTGCTACGTAAGACCAAAGGATTGACTGGTCCTATCCCGTCGGTAAGAGGACCCGGATGCCAATGGAGTGGCGTGTGAATGAAAAATCGGACACAAACCCCACCACGAGAAGCGAGGGGCGAAACTTTAGAAACAATATTTGTATTTTGTCCTTAGTGGGCAGGACTTTCTGAGTGAAAATTCCTGACAAGCGGGGTTAAAGCATGTTTGAACGGCAAGCGTGGCTTGCAGTTTGGAGACCCGCAGAGAGGTTTGCAGGTTTACTTATCCCAGAGCCATTATTTGGTTCCCTTCCAAAGTATCATAAACCCTAAAGGCATTGTGAACCCCAGAGGTTTACGATACTTCCTTTACTCTCCAGGGGAGGATCCTTTATAATCCAAAGATAAGGACATCCCTCCCTCTTTCGAGAGGGGAGGGGCTCCTCTGGAGCAATTCTGCTGTCAGCTCTGAAACCCAAGATTTCAGACTTCTCTAGTGTGGACCCACTCTATACATAGGGATCTTCTGTTCTCATCATGTCACCCCAAGGGGCAGAAGGAGGTATCAGGAACGGATGGAGTTATTGCTGTAAGCAACGGTAAATCCAATAGCGGTCCGAAACTTCATACTTGCTTTCAAGATGAATAAGTATAGTTAATAAAACTCTTCATTCAGTTATATGTTCCTGTACACTAAATTATCTATTGATGAGAGGGTCTATGGAAAACCCTCATAAAATGCCTGAAGTCTTAGAGAATATTGTAGATTTGATTTTTTTCCCTGAGGCCTTTCTTATTTTGAGACGATTTTGCTGGCTAGAAGTGTTGAAAATGAGACACAGTTTTACCTTCCAATCCATTGAGTTATTAAACATTTTATTGAAAATGAGAATTCCTTATCTCATATTTTTCAATAGCTTATAATTTGCAACTAAGAGAAGCCAATTAGCATTTTCAACATTCTGCCTCAAATCCTTAGTCAGATCCACAAGTTCATTGAACATATTTTCTAACCAAAAACGACATTCTTGCAATTATTCCAACAATCCATGATGTAAGTCTCCCTTTTTCCTATCTGCAAGAGAAATTTACTCATTGTACATTCAGTCATTCAGTCCCAAAACAAATGCTATAATATTTGTAAGTGAAGTTGGACATTTTCTCCACATGCTTATGAGAAAATTTAATTTTTTGAGTGATTTGTTCTTAGCCTTTACCTATTTTTCTATTGAGTTATTCATCATCATTTTCCTTACTGATTTATGGTACCTGTATTTCCCTTTATATATGTACATACATAAAATACATATAATATATGTATACATAGATATGTATTTGCCTTAAACTTCAGAAAATAGCTTTAAAAAAATATTACCCACAGGTTTAGTAGCCAAGCCAACCACTAATATTAGTTATTTCCTTAATTGGAAAGCTGACATTTAAATATTATTAACATCCAGAATTCTTATTTATAACACAAAATAGATGTTTTAGTTACAGTCTTAAAATTTAAAAAAAATATATCTAGTACACTAGTTACAGAATTTAAAAAGTGAGGTTGTAGTATTAGAAAAAAATTCTATTTCCTTTTTTTTTAATCTGAAAACTTAGAGTTGTAAATCTAGTACTGAAGCTCAAAGAGATGCCTGTCCTATTTACTTCTGAGTTAGTAAGTTTTGTTAGGTAATATTCATATTTAACCATTCAGCGTTTCTCATGCTTATCGGTAGCATATCAGCAAATATTTATCAAATTCCTTTAGAACGCTAAGGAATATTTTTTACCAGCTTTCTTGAGATAATCGATATGCAAAAACCGCACATGTTTCATGCATGCGATTTGATGAGTTTGGACACATGCAGGCATCGCTGATACAATCTCCACAATCAAGGTAACTGACACACCTATCATGACTGATCTTTGTTCTTTGGATTGTTTCTTTGCTGGGGGAGGGAGGGAGGGTGTGTGTGTGTGTGTGTGTGTGTTAGAAACACATCGCATGATATATACCCTCATAACAAATTTTGAAGTGCATAATACAGCATTTTTAACTCTAGGCACTATAGATACAGCAGATCTCTAGAATATAGTCATCTAGCAAAACTGAAACTTTATACTCATTGAACAACAACTTCCTATTTTCCTCACCCCAACCCCTGGCAACCACCAGAGAATTTTATTTTCTGCTTCTATGGAACTCCAAGAAATATACACTATGAAATATCAGTTCTCAGATATAAACTATCTAGTTTAAAATCAAACTAATGTAGCAAATATATAAGAAGATGAAAGTAAAATGTCCTTATGACAGACCATGTAAACACAGTCAATTAAAGGTATAGACTAATTCTAAAATAAATACTAAACGAGCTTTCAAAGGATGCATTGAGTCGTAACGCAAACAAGTTTGGGAAAACTCTCTGGGCCATAATGGGCATGCTGCCTGGTGGGCCTTCGACTCAGACTGAATCATACCACTAGCTCTCCTGGTTCTCTAAGCTTGCAGACGGCAAGTCCTGGGGCTTCTCAGACTCCATAAACCCAATTCCTATAACGAGTCTCTTCTTATATATTGTTCTATATCCTACTGGTTCTATTTCTGAGGAGAACTCTAACTAATATCCCTCCCCGCTGACATCAGAAATGGAACAATGATGCCCTCAGTCATCACTTCGACCCAGTATTGTACTGGAAGTTCTAACCAATGTAATAAAGAAAAATAAAGTAAGCAAAAATGAAAGGCATAAGAATTATAAAGAACAAAATAAAAGTGCCATATGCAAATAACACAGTTCATTTAAAATAACATCCTATATATGAATCTAGACATTAAACTTTCAAAATATGCATATGATTCCCACATTAAAAATCTATTATAGATATAAATGAAAGGCCTAAATAGAGAAATGCGCTGTCCATGAATTGTAAAACTTAATATTATAAAATGATCAATTATTTCCAAATTGATTTACCTATTCCATGCAATTCCAGCCAAAATATCTGAAGAATTTTATTGCTTTAGAAATCAACAAGCTGACTCTATTATTTAACACATGGAAATATAGGTAAATTTGAAGAACATGTCTGTATGAGAAATCTAATTATATCAAGATTTATTCAGTGATGCAAACCAAACAGTGTGGTGTTGGTACAAGGATAGAAAAATAGATGAAGGGCCAGGTGCGGATCTGTGACTTGATTGGTTATAAAGATGACACTGAAATACAACATAGTTGTTTCGGGTCAAATGGATGTTCATTTGAAAAGAAACTGAAAAAACAAGTATCTTGGTCCCTACCTCATGGCGAAATCCTGTACGAGTCATTCACAGCAGCAGAATTATTTTTAACTCTGAGCAAAAATTAAATGCATATCTGTGAATCTCAGAATGGATATGTACATTGTAATATGTGAATAAAGAGAAATAATAATAAAATAGAGCTAGATGCAAGAATGACTCACAAACACATTTTGAATACAAAAACCCAGAAACAAGAGTATTCATTGTTTAATCCTACTTGTATAACATTCAAAAATAGACAAAATTAATGTCTGGTGTTAGAAATAAGATTGGGGTTAATATTGGCCTGGGGTTGAGAATGGAAAAGAAAGCAAGGTGGGCTTCTGGGTTTCAAATAATTTTTGTTTTTAGTTGAAAAAAAATCTTTTAGATGCTTATTACGAAGCATATTTATTCTACAGTTGTGATTCATGCATGTTTACATGAGTATCTTTCTTCAATAAAAGTGACAAAACAGACTTTTGTAAAGACTGAAAAAGGAAAAATTATTCATGAAAGATAATCATATATTTTGAAGGTCCTATCTTTTCAGTTCTAATTTTTAGTTTTAATTTGATACAAAAACTCTTGCTGATAATTATAATTTAAGAAAATCTAAAATAACTATGGCATTTTACTGATTATATCGTCAGGAAAAATCAATAAATACAAGCAATTGTAGAGTAAATGTGTCATTTTGCAGCTTTGACTGAGCAAAGAAGCAATGCTGAAATAAGAAGGGATGACTCTTTGTCACATTCTTAGTGTTTTCCAAGACTTGTTTTTAATCTCATAAAAATCTACAGACATTTTATAAATTAATTGCTATACTATGTTAGGTATTTAGTTTGGGGATTAGGCTATGAGAAATTGCAATCAGATAGGAAGAGAACGCATTTAGTTTAAGTAAAGCCAGTACTAGAAATCTAAACATATAAAAACAACTGTCAAATCTACTCACACATAATGGAAGGAAGTATAATATCTGGAAGGAATGGGGATTATGAAAGAAGTACAGTGTTTGGAAATTACAAGGTTTAACAAAAGACAGTGAGAGGTTATTTAGTGGAACATGGTAAAAACGTGTCACAAAAATCCAGACAAGTAGGTATTCAGTGTTTGGGTCTGAATCTACTTCTTAAAAGGAAGGTGGGAGTTACGGGCAAGAATTCACTTACAAACGAGTTTAGGGTGGAGAATATAATGAAACTGACAGTAACAGGAGCAACAGCAAAATTCAACTGAAACTAAACGAGTAGGCAAATAAAGACCACTCTTTTTTAAAACAATCCTTAGATTTGGGTCATGACATTGACTTGGGATAGCACCTTGACTAGATGAGTTAGTTACTCTACTTGAGGATACAAAATATTCTTTTTTGCCTAAATGGGTGTGCCACTTGCAGAAATTGGTTAGTTTACTTCGTAATCTTTCCAAATGACCTTGTTTTTTTCCTTTCCTATATTTTATATCAGAATTGTCTTAATTCTAGTTCATAAACTTTATTGAAAATTTAACTCTGAGTACTTTTGTGACATTATCACACTTTATCCTTCAGGATTAGTAAGTTGATGTTTGACAATTTGTTGATATTTTTAAAAGCTGAGCATTTGATGAGAAAAGCTATGTATTAGGGGCTTTTCATATTCACATATATAGCATTAATGACTAGCTTCAATGCTGAAGTGATAATTGTCATCTTTACCTTGAGAATCATGTCTTTGCCAAAATTTCATGGCCAATATACGTGAGAATAATTTCAATTAAAAATTTAGGTTTTTTTTTCTCTTAAATTACATTGTCCAAAGAAGCAGAGTGATATTGTTAATAATTACTGTAAATCTGAATATTTTCTTCAATGAGCTTGCCTTCAAATGTACTAGCAAAGTAAGATGCATTCCTTATCCTATAGCTCAAGGCAAAATTCAGCTCACTTGACTGATTTTAAGATTAAATCAGTATATCTACTTACAAGCAACACTGCCAGAACATTGATCTGATGATAAATAATGTAGCTTGTACTTGAAGGCCATGGAAGTTTCCTTTTGCAACTTCTCACAAGTACAATTTTCTCAGTCCCCTGGGGAATTCAATGGGCAAACTGGTTGAGAAAAGAAATAGTCAGTGAAAATGGAGGTGAAATAGAACAGGTACTTCACCATTTTATCAGGTTTTCTTTAATTCAAAACCTTTATGTGATCTGTGCCATTAGGAAATTTTTTCTAAATTATAAATATCATAAAAGTATAAACTACTCCCAAAAGTATGAACACATTAATGTATTTAGAAGTTAAAAACCAGGGGTATAATACAGTACCTCATCAAGCACCTTCTGTGGACCAGGCATGGGGAAAGACTTTACATACATAACTCTATTAAGTCTCATGCAGTAAGCCGAATTCTAAGATGACCACCAATGACTCCTGCCCTTTTTTAATCTCTCTCCTTTACGGTGAATAGGTCTCTGCATATGATGAATATTATCTCCATGATTATGTACATAAATAGAAAAAAATGGATATTTTGGATGTAAGTAAGGTTCCTCATCACTTGATTTTGAGTTAATTCAAAAGCAGATTATCCTGAGTGAGCCTGGCCTATTCAAGTGAGTCCTTATGTGTGACAAGGAGCTACACATACCCTACTTACTGCTGGACAAGGTGAAAGCAAACAGCCATGTTGTAAACTGCCTATGGAAGGGGTCATGTCACTAAGGGCTGAGGTTAACTTCTAGTTGCTGAGAGTAATTCCAACTAACGGCCAACAAAAGAGAGATACCTAAAACCACAAGGAAATGGATTCTACCAACAACCTGAAGGAGAAAAGGACCCAGAGATTCAGATGAGAATCTAGGCCCAGCCAACATCTTGATTTCAGTTTTTTGAGAAAGGAACAGAGAACCCATTATACCATGTCCAGATTTCTGACCCACAGAAACCCACAGATAACACACTTGTATTGCTTTAGGAACTTAGTTTGAGGGAACTGATTACGTAGCAATAGAAAACTAATGCATCTCACCACAGTCTTGAAATGAGGTATTATTATTCTCATTTATTTCAGTAAGAAAACTAAAGCTCAAAGAGGCTGAATAAATGAGCTGATGTTAGTACAAAGCTCAGTCTCTGAATATATACATACACACCTGTAGTCTATCCTCAAACACATTATTGCCTGGACGCTCACAAAATTTTATTTCACTCAAATGTGAATTGTTACCAGAATCTTATAGTTTATAAGAGAGAGAGGTCAACAAGAAGATTCCCACACCTTTAAAGGGACACGATTAACCTTAGAAAGACTCATGAAATATGACACCACTGATCTTGTCACTGACTCCATAGATTTGCTTTTTCCAGAAGGTCACATAGTTGGAATTATACGGTAGATAGAAGTATGTGGCTTCTTTTACTTAGTCCCACGTGTTTAAGTTTTCTCCAGATCTTTCCATGACATGCCCGCTTATTTCTTTTTAGACTGAGTGACACTGCACTCTCTGGATGTACCACAGTTTACGTATTCATTGCTCTATTGAAGACGTGTGGGGTGCTTCCATGCTTTGGCGATTACGAACGAATCTGTATAAACATCCAGGTGCCGGTTTTTCTGCTGACCTAAGTATCATCTCCTTTGTCTAAATAAATACCAAGCCGCATGTTTGATGGATGGATGGGAAGAACATGTTTAGTTGTGTAAGAAACTGCTAAACTGTCATCCAAAGTGGCTTTACCATTTGCATTCGATGAGTCAGATCAAAGAGTTCCTGATGCTCCACATTCTCACCACCTTTGCTATGGTCAGTGTTCTAGCCCTTGGAAATTCTAAAGACATGTAGTTCTATCTCATTGTTTTAATTTGCATTTCTCTGGTAGCATATAATGTCATTTCACACACTCTTCTCATATTATTTGCCATATGTATACCTTCTTCGGTGAGGTGTCTATTAAGGTCATTAGCACCTTTTCCAAATGTTTCATTTTCTTATTGTTGAGCCTTAGGTGCTCTTTGTATATTTTGAGTAACATTTTTTTTTTATCAGATGTGCCTTTAAAAAATATTTTTCTCCCAGTCTTTGGCTTATCTTCTCATTCTCTTGACACACATTCATTGAGCAGAAATTTTCGATTTTAGTGAAGCCTGGCTTCAGTTTTTTCTTTCGCGGATTTTTTGGGGGAATGTTTTTTCTAAAAAGGCATCGCCATATCCAAAATCATCTAAGTTTTCTTCTAGGAGTTTTATAGTGTTACACTTTACATTAAGCCAATATTCATTTGAAGTTCCTTCTTTCCCGATGATGTAAGGTCTGTGCTTGGATTCATTCTTTGCATGAGTGTCTAGTTGTTCCATTTGTTGAAGAGACAGACTGTCTCTGCTCCATTATGTTGCCTATGCTCCTTTGCCAAAGATCAGTGGCTGTATTTGTGAGTCTATTTCTGGACTCTCTATTCCGTTCTAGGACTCTGTCTATTCTTTTACTAACCACACTGTCTTCATTACTGTAGCTTTATAGACACTTAAATTTGGGTAGCATCAGTCCTCCAAATCTTTTCTTCTCCTCTAATATAATGTTTACTATTGTGGGTCTTTTCCATGTAAACTTAGAATCACTTTGTCAATATCCATAAAATAACTTCCTGCAATTTTGACTCGAAATGCATTGAATCAATAGATCAAGTTGGGAAGAACTTACATCTTAACAATACTGAGGAAGAATTACTTCTTAATATAGTTTAAGAAAAATTTTTTAATTATAAGCTAATATTTAAACAGAGACAGGAAAAACTTAAAGACAGGTATAGAAAATAGCATTTCTGGTTAAGTGCAAAAATGCAAAGGAGGTGGGAAAATGCTTGTCCCATCATGGAACTTCAAGGAATTCAGTGTGGGTGCAATTCAGTGAACAATGGTTGAGAAATAGAAACTGAAGGTATAGAAGTAATGAGGGCTTATGCGTTATGGGATGTAGAGGATATTTTAAAGACATTGGCCTATACCTTGCATGCAATGAGAAGCTATTGGAGAGATTTTAGCACAGAGTTGGCATTATTTGCTTAAAATGTGAAGGGTAATTCTTGCTTCTATGTTAAGAATGGACAGAGATGATGACTAGAATTAATGGAGTAATCGCACTGTAAGCTATGAAAATGTCAAATCACTATACTGTACACCTAAAACTAATATAACCAACATAATATTGTATAACAAGTGCATGCAATTAAAAATAAATTAGAAAAAGAATAGATTGTTGGAAAGAGAAGAAAGAATTCAGGGGAAAGAGGTGAATAAAAACTATTGTTGTAATCCAAGCAAAAAGTGGTGGTGGCTTGGGGCAAGATGACAGCGTTGGAGTGGGTAAGAGAGCTGCAGACTCTGGGGAGCAGCAAAGGCAGCATCGACAGTAGACAGTAAATGTGAGAAGAAGTGAGCGAAAGATGAATCTTAAATGGCTCCCAGTTGCTTGTCCTGAGTACCTGGAAGGATAAAGTAACTGGACGGATAAAGTATTGACGTAGGGACGAATGTGAAGGGGCATATTTGAAAGCAGAAAAAAAATGCATCTGCTGGAGACACTGTGAAGTTAGAGATATCTACTGCATATAAAAATAGAGATGTCAAGTAGCAGGTAGATAGACACCTGAAGTTTAAGGGAGAGGCAGAGATATAAATTGTGAGTCATCAGCACAAAGATGATAGTTAAAACCAAGGACTGGATGGAAACTCCAAAAGTGTGAACAAAGAGAGGGATGAGAACATCAGAAGTCTAAGGCTTGGGAAGTCAAAGTGAAGAAGGAAACTCAGCAAAGAAAATCTGAGAAGGAACAGCCACTGCGGAAGGAAAACTGATGGAAGTTTCCAAAAAGCCATGTGAAGCCTCACCGTGATTTAGCAGTATTCATCGACAGGCTACAGAGCAGGACCTCTGAGAGTTAGGGGTGGAGAGTAATAAAAGATGAGCACTGAGAGCAAATAAAAATAAGTTTTCTTAAGACAAAATCACTTTTGTGTTGCAGGTGGGGTCTGTCTTGACACTGACTAGCACTCTCATTCTTGTTCTTTATTTTAAAAAATGATCTTGCTTTCTATTATATAAGTCTAAATTCTGAAGCTCCTATTCATAAATATTTTTGACTAAACTGTCATAATTTAGTGATTTACCTCTACTACCTGACCTCCATGTGCTATGGCTGTAAAGCCTGGCATTATTTTGATTCCACTTACCAATCTGCTTGAAATAAAAAATGTGGAAATTTCACTGACCTTTTTAATGTATTATCTGAGGATGAACTGAAAGTTAGTACAAGTCTAAATAATAAGCCCTTTTCATCTTACACTCCTCATTAACCACTGATTATTCAAAAATAAAATGATAATAATAATAATAATAAGCAAAAATAATGGCATACATGCATGTATTGTGCAACTGCATGTATGCCATTATTTTTGCTATTTTTATTATCATCTTTTAAAATGTAGAACATGTATTTACATCTATACTGGAGTCAAATACATTTTTATTTGATTTTGAAGAAAATACATAAACATAAATCTTAAAAGACCTGTGTGAAACTATGAAAGGTAAGTTTTCTAAAGTAATACACCTTTATATTCTACTTGCTGCATGATATTGACTTTTCAGATATCGTTGTTACTTTCTAACATGGAAAAGAGAAAATGCATTTTAGTATAGGACTGAACTGGGAATTAGAAATTCAGAACCTCCCTTACCTATGCAACAAGTTTATGCTACACTCTTGAATAATGCACTTAACCTATAATTTCAAAAAGAATTGAGCAAAACAAAATGTGTCAAATACTTGTCAAGGCCTAAAGGTATGACTCCATGTATATATGCATGAGTAAAATATTTGATATTTTAAATCTACAACAGTTCATAGTCTTATTAAAAACTGAAATCCTAGGTATTTCACAAGTTTTGTCCATTAGAAACAGCAAAAACATGAAATATATTCTTTAAAAAACATGTAAACATATGTAGAGGCATAAACTAAGATATCCCATGGCATTATGCCATGTGGTTGGGAGAATGCTGTACCACCTTTTAAGTCAGTAATCGTTTTTAGGGAAATATTCTCATGGTATTATCTGAATGAGCTATCCTCATCATGTGCTTAAACCTTTGCAGCTTTCTAGCACAAAAATAAAGTCTAATTCACTAGCATGAGCTATACATTCTAGGTCACGGAGAACTGGTCTGCCACATAATTTTCCTTGGCATTGTCATCATCCTTGCCCGTGTAACTCTTTAAAAACCTTTTGCTTATGGGAAATTTCAAACATATACAAAGCAAACCAAATGATATCATAAACCTCATCTACTCATCTAGTTTCAATAACTCAATACCGTTGTTTCGTCCATACCTGCCCCAATTCCAAGCTTCTCTACTAATTATTACTATGTTATACTTTTTTTTCAGGTAAAATTAATATACTTTGAATTTTATATATTTAAACTGTGTAAATTTGACAAATGCACTTATTTAACCCAAAGCCCTAGCTGACTATAGAACATATCTATCAGTCCAGAAATTTCCTTGTGGGCCTAACCGTTCCACCCCTTCCAACAGATGCAACCACTTTTCTGATTATTTCCACTATGGACCACTTTTGCCAGTTCAAGGATGTAACAGAAGTTGAATCACACAGCTCTTCCGTTTCTAGCTTTTTTTGAGCAGCACGATGTCTATGAGATGCACACATGGTGTTACAGGTGGCAGTATTTGGTCCACCGTGTGCATATACCACAATTCGTGTATTCATTTCCCTGTGATGGACTGTTTGAAGTTTTGGTTTATTAGTTAAGATTCTATGAACCTTCTTGTATGAATTTTTAAGACAATTTTGTTTTTTATTCTTCTTGGATTTAAAACACCTAGAAGTGGAATTGCTTGCTCAAATGGTAAGTTGATGTTTAAAGTTAAAGAAACTTTCAAAACTTTTTGCAAAGTGGTTTTATCATTTTATATCCTTCTTACCAACATAGATTTCTATTTGCCCATATTTTAGCCAAAATTTTGTTGCCAGTTTTTTATTTAGATATAATTGAGATATAATACACTAATTTTCAATTCACTAATTTAAAATGTACAACTCAATTGTGTTTTGTATAATTACAGAGGTGTGCGTGATAAAAAGAAAGACTCCATTTCGGGTGTTTGATTTAAAAGCTTTCAAACACTATCCCTTCCAATCTTTGTTTGTCTTGCATACGGCCGAGGCAACAAGAGAGCCCTCACCTGCTCTCTCTTGGCACTGGTTCAACTCACCAACTGACGGAAATTTGAGGTTATGTTCAGTTTTTAGCTATTATGAATAATGTGATAAACATTTATGCGCAAACTTATTTGTGGAGATGTGTTTTCATTTCTCTGTGTACTCTTAGGAGTAAAATTGTGAGGTCATATGGTGACTCTATGTTTAGCATTTGGAAGAATTTCTAAACTATTTTCCAGAGTACTTGCACAAAACGTTCTCAACATCAACATATGAGGGTTCTCTTTTCTCCACATTTTGCCCACACTTATTATTGTTTGTGTTTTTGATTATAACTATTCTTGATCATAGTTTTATCTCAATTTCTTTCTAAGATCTTTGACAAACTGTTGATAAAACGCATTTTACCTGTTTATGTATGTTTATACTTCTCCTGTGGTAATAGAGAAAGCAAAAAACGTAACAATCATATCTATAGATCTAATGAGGCCACATAGAGTCTAGTACCGTGTCAGCAACTTATAAAGCTAACAGATGAGCATAAGAAGACCATAAAAATCCACAACACAATGACCATATACCTAGATCAAAAGTGGATTGGAAAAAGGGATTAAGAAAAAATTTTTAAATCACTCTAAAAAATTTTTAAACTGGTAAGAAAAATCAGGTGAAAAATCATCATAATAAAAGGAAATATGTTTTTTAATTAGATTGTTCATTTGTTTCATTGTTGAGTTGCATTAGTTCTTTGTATAATTTGAATAGTAAGCCCTTCTCAGAAGAGTTGTTTGCAAATATATTTTCCTATTCAGATGACTGCCTCTTTGTCTTGTCAACGGTTTCTTTTACAGTGCAGAAGCTTTTTAGTTTGATGTAGTCCCATTCATTTATTTTTGCTTTTACTTCCCTTGCCTTTGAGGTCAAAGTCATAAAATCTTCTCTAAATCTAAAGTCCATGAGTTTAGGACCTATGTTTTCTTCTGTGGAATTTGTTTCAGGTCTAGTATCCAGGTCTTTGATCCATTTTGAGTTAATTTTAGTGTACGGTAACAGATAGCAGTCTAGTTTTATTCTTTTTCATGTGGCTTTCCAATTTTCTCAGCACCATTTATTGAAGAGATTTTTCTTTCTGCATTGTACGTTTTTGGCTCCTTTGTGGGAAATAGAGAAATAAAATACATTCTGCCTCATATTGTAAGCTTTAAGAACTCGTATTGTATCTATATATGTATATTTTATGACATACATCACACTATGAGAAATAATAAACACTAATTTAAATAATATAAGCCTCCAGGCAGTTGTAAGTTAGTTTAAGAAGACAAAGCTTTTACACAGTTAAAAAAACATTTGAAATATAAATATAGTTTCCTATTTTTAGGTATTCTTGGATATCAAACTTTTTCTTCTCCAGTGCATCTTCTTTCTAGGAAGTCACTTAGAACTCAAACAATTAAATTCATATTTAACAATCTTACTTAATAATCAGCACCTGAGTTTTAAGTTAAAAATATTTAGCTGCTAGATTTGATGCATATAGTATAGTACTTAAGTGATTCTTTTAAAAAATTACTGTAACAAATGACTGTCAGGTAATACTATTGTTTATCACTTATATGGTAAAAAATATATATGCTTTATTTAAAAATATTCACAGAAAAATGAATACTATCACATACACTTAATTTTAATTCAATTATTTCATTTATTTTTTTTAATAATGAATGACATCTGTTTACCAAAGAGCAGTGATTAGATATTCTAGATTAAAATTATATGCATTTTTTATGTTAGTGCTTGTTTTATATAAATATATTCCATGTACAGTAAAAATAAAATTTTTCTTTCATTTTTGTAATAATGAAGTTGGGAATCAAATCTGATTGAAACTACAACAATACAGTTCCCTTCAAAGGGTTCCAAATACTCTTTGATCAAATGAGAAATGATCAAAGTCTAAGCCTGTTTTAAAAACCCATGAAAATATTAAATGCAAGTGTTTTTCTTTTTATTTCTCCTTGAGTTGGTCCTTTGATCCATTTTACTAAAAGAAAAAGCAAAGAAACTAACTAACATAGAGAATAAGCTATGGAAACACCATGTGGGTGATATTTCATTATAGGCAGATGTATCATGACACTGAAAAGTCAGCATTTTGAAGTGAAAGTCATCGATGATCTAAGGACATGTGTTTCCTTCAGATGTCACGGTTGCTTTATTTATGTCAGTCAGGGAATTCATTTTTTATGGTTGAATTTTACTGTTGCTTGTACGCTTGTTTGATTTGAGAGCATCTTAAATTTAAATGAACATATCAGCGCTAAAGCAGTCGGAAAAGACTGAATTTATCCCTAGATGGAATGGCAAAATATCATATCAAAGTGCAGTTCCCTACCAACTCACAAAATTATCAGAACCAAAAACGATCTCAGAATGTCTTTGCTAATGTTATATTGCACTTCCCTGTCATCGGTAAACCAAATTGGGTTAATAGATAGCATTTGCCAATGTACTGTTATAAAACCAACCCACAACAGTTGTAAAAAAAAAAATGCTCTATCCAATTCGAGTTTTCTTCTTGCTCTTAAAACACCATCTTGTCATCCTCTCCAAAAGAAAAAAATACACATCCTTAATGGTACAGTATATGTTAGAGAATAAAGAAGAATCCTCTCCACTCACAAGGAGGGAGGGGAACTATTGTAACATCTTACAAGGTCGAGTGCTCAAATATAGGTGCTTCTAGTGCTATATTTGATTTATGTTCTCCTAAATGATAGATGTATATGGCTTTATTATTTGTGGGGATGAAAGAATCCCAGACCTTATCAACACAGTTTCTTACAACGTGTAAGGCAAATATGAACCACCAATGAAATTCTATAAAATAATATCTTACTTTAACCTTCCCACTTATCATTCTCTTCGTTTTTCTGTATGCAGGCACGTGATGTGATGTTCATCGTACAAATGAACATTAACGACGCTAGCCCCTGATTAGTAAGACGCTGCTCCACGCCAGCGCAGTGCCAGAGTATAGACTTGTATGCGTTGTGGAAGAAACAAAACGAGTGCCGAAATTCATCATTTTCTACTAGAATGTAGACATCATGGACTCATTTCATGAATCTCAAGAAACCATTCTTTCAGTCAGTGAATTCTTAATAGTGTGCTGTCAAGTTTTAGTGTTTCATGGAGAAGTGTTTAGGCCATTGAGGGGGATTTGTAGAATATGTACAAATCCACCAGGCCCAACGTTGTCACTTTATGCAAAATAAATTATTTTTAACTCTTTTGTTTGTAATTGAGTTTCACATTTAATATTTTTGAATAAACCTTTAAGTTTTGAAGTCTTAAATTTACTAAAAAGTTGTGAAGACAGGATCCTATCCAAAATTCACATTACATTTAATATTCAGATATCCTTAGGTTCCTTTTAGTTGTGATGGCGTCTCAGAACGTTCTTGTTTTCGATGACATTGAAAGTTTTGAGGAGTATTGATCAGATATTCTCTAGAAGATTCCTCAATTTAGGTTTGTCTGATGTTTTCTCACGATTAGTCTAGAATTGCTTACTTATTGAGAGAAAGGTAAGATGCTAGGTTCATAATATCATATCAAGAGTAAATTCTACCAACCTGACTTGTTTCTGTTGACATTAACCTTGATCACCTTGCTGGGGCTGTGTCGGCCATGTTTGTCAACGCTTTATCCATTTTTATACTTTAGTCTTTGGAAGAAGTCACCATGAGCAGCCCACACTGAACGTAGGGTTCCACCTTCTTGAGAAAGGAGTATGTACATTATTTAACTATTTGGAATTCTGTGGGATATTTTCTATTTTTATTTATTTATCGAGTCAATTATTTGTATCATAAGGGGCTCACAGATATTTATTTATACTTTGGGTTATAAGCCGATACCATTTTTTCTCAACTTTTTCCAGCTTTAGCAACTGAGGCCTGTTTCGGTTTGCTCCCATGTCCCCCTTGACACTCGCATCGATGTGTTTTTGTGTGTGTGTGTACGCACTTCCTTACTTCCTGCCACCACAGGAGCTACAGCCTCATCCTAAGCATCTCCAGCCTCCGTCCTAGAGTCATCCAGGAGTCCTCAGCTCCTTCGTTTGGGAACTGACGTTATAAAATCCAGGTCTGGGTGTGCTGGGTGTGTTTGTTGCTGCTGGGAGTTCGTATTCAATTTTAATAGGAAAAAACCGAATGCTGCTAATATAAAAGTTCAATCATTGCTCTACATAACACTGATCTGTTCTCTCTGTTCTCTCCCTCCCTCTGCCCCGACTCTTCCCTCTGTCTCCCTCTCTCCCTCCCTCTCTCTTTCTAAGTCCCTAGGCTTTCTACCAGACAAACATTGAAGGGAACAGAATACGATCTCTCAGTTTCGGTTCATAAAGTCTTTCAATCTTAGTAAGCTTTCACCTCCAGTGTCCCCAGACCCTTCTTTATCCCTTTATTCACATTCTTAGTTGAAAGAGTAAGTCTTAGAACCTGCAAAGCAAGGAACTCTTTAGTTATCTAATGGCTATAAAAAATGAATTATTGCATGCAGATAATTTTTTTCTAGTTTCCTGGAGTCTATCAATGTGAAGGATTTACCCAGATATTGTTCTCTTCTTCCACATATGAGCAGTTAGAACAACTGCTACCTAACAAGACAGTTAAAAAATATACATATTTATTATTTTTCATGTCTATGGTCACTTAGGCTATTCTGCAGATCTAAACTAGACTCGTTTGATCTTGGATGCGCTTATTCATAATCCTGTGATCAATTGTTAGGAACCAGCTATTTAGGGCGGCATTCTTTTGTATGCCAGACAGTTGCCATTCATTCATTTTGGAAACCAGATGTAACTGAGCTATGTTTTGGGTTTTTCTCCCTTCATCCAGCCAGCTAAGCCAGCCTTGTTCCCACGATGCTTACTCTGTTCTCAAAGGCAAAGCAGAAGTGTGCAAGGTCCCTTGACGCTTGGACTCAGAACTGGGACAATAGACTTGTCTCACTCTGTTAAAGACAACTCAGGCTAAGGGGTGGGGAAAGAGACGTGACATCACAACGCAGATGCTCGGACATCACATGCAGATGCTCGGCTTTGCCAATAAATGGGAAGGAATTCTGCAGTCCATCGAACTCCCTCTAAACTGGGAGTCAAAAACGTCTAATATCAGTGCACGCGAACACTTAATTTCAGAGCGAGGTGTTTCCATCAGTGGATAGAAAGACAAAAGCCAACGAGATAGATAGAAGACAACGAGAATAATAGTTGAGTCTTTAGTGATTAGAAAAGAATGAGTTTCAAGGAAAGAGCAGCGGTCAGCCTTCCAATGAAACGAACAGGTTCAGTAAAATGTGGCCCAAGCAGGAATCCTTGAAGGCAGTGATGTAAAAAAGCAGCACTTGAGCAGAGCAGTAGGAACAAAATCTAGGAAGAGAGACCGGGAGCTGAAACGTTAGATCCCGCAGGTTAGGGACGCAGTCCTGCAAGACTTTGCTTCCCACCGCCCCTGAATTCAGACGCCAACTGCAAGTTCAGGCTTTCTCCTCCGCTTCTGCCATACTGACTATAAGGAAACGTTTCCAAAAAACATCCATCCTCGGGTTTGATTGATTTGCCAGAGCAGCTCCCAGAACTCAGAGGAAACTTTTTTACTGATTGGATTAGATCCCTTACTAGTTGCTTCACTGACAACCGGCCCCCAATCACAGGGGCTGGTCTAAAATCCACCTTGTTTTACATAAAAAAGCCACTTTATACCTCTCATCACTTAGGAAATTACAAGAGATTTAAAAGGTCTGTGCCAGAAAATGGGGATGCAAACCAAACACGCTATTTCTTATTATAAATTGTAACATCACAGATGTACTCATTGCCGAGACCACTACCCACTTGAAAATAAGTGCATCTGTCGCGGGCAAACCTAAATATAATACCCAGGTAGAACACCTGAATCATTCACTACGTTTTACAAACAGAAGGCATTTTGTGTAGGTGCAAAATGATATGTGAGAGGCGTGTGGTGGCACAATGCTAATACTGTCTCCCAACTGCCTCTATTTTCTTTAAAATAAAAAATCAAGATAATTACATAAGAGTAAGGACACAGGAAAAAGAGATAGTAGACATCTATTTAAGTGAGTGAGTAGTGCACTAGGGAACAGCAGTACACTAGGCGGCACTAGGGTCCCACCGAGGTGGGTGGTTGGGGGGCTAACGTCGCCCCGGTAAACTGGTGGTCGCACTCATTTCTCGGTCACGTCGGGCTGTGCGGGCACATGTTAGTCAGAACACTGCGAGTCACTCAAGCAGGGGCTTCTGCAAGTGAGAACAACGTGAGAAAAGGAGCAAGGAAATGTAAAGGGGAGCGAGGAAAGTGATCACATTAAAGCATCGAAAACATAATGTGCATAACCCGGGAACTAAATATTTTGAGGTGGGTGGAAGCAGTCACGAGAGGTAAGACCAGTAAAATATACACAGTGGTGACGGAGTCCAAGGACTGTCAGAGTCGTGACAGTGAGCTGAGACGGAACAGGGGCAGGGGAAAGAGCGAGGCGTGCCGCAGAGGGCGAGGCCCACCGGGTTATGATGCTGGGCGGGTCACTGAAGGGCAGGGAGTAAAAAAAAGAAATTATCCGTGGATATTCAAACCGCTACTCACTATATTATAGCAGAAGGAGTGTGACAGGGAATGGCAGTAAGAAAGGTGCCAACATGTGAAAGACCAGGGGTGAGTCATCAGCAGAAGGTGGCACCAAGCATACACAGCAAAGGTGCAGCTCAAAGACGAGAGAGGTGGATACAAGGTGATGAGGAAGGTGGTCATGAGATGCATCTAGAAATGACAATGAGAAACTAGCAGGGTGTGGAGCGGCATCCAGCCACCACGTGACAGGGTCACGGGAGAAGCAGAGTCTTCACGGGAGAAACAACTTCCAGTTTTGAGTAACAAAGTGAAAGAACGACGGGAATAGATAAAGAACATTTTGCTGATTATACACAGTGACTTGCAGGCGCACAGTTAGAATATTGTAGGATTTGGAAAGGAGTGAGAGATGGGGCGGATTAGAAGATGTAGAAGATGAGGGTGGACCTAGAAATCTTGGGCTTCTTGTTTCTATTGATGTAAATAAGGATAATGGGCTGATAGAATTAGTTCCGATACCTCAACGAGTTTAAGTGTTATGAGGATGTAAATAAGAAGCAGGAGGAGAATTCACTATTACAATCACGTCATTTTTAAAACTCTATATTTAAATAGAAATGGCACAAAATGAAATGTAAAATTAATCACCTAACACTCATATATAACCAAGAACAGCTTCTTATGAATCTATTAATTTCTATGCATGTGCAAAATATATAAAGCTTGACAATTAGCTGTAATTCTTGTATATATAAATGCATGTCTGCAAGCATATATATATATATATATACGGGAAAAAAGATCTCACTATGTATTCCATTCTTTGCACTTTTTATCACACTTAATAACTATCTTGGTATCCTCTCTTCAATAGCATATATAAATGAATGTACTTTTTAAAAAATTCTGCATCACATACCTTTGCATTAATTTAACTTTTTTTTCTACTAAAGAACATTTAGGCTGTTCACAATTTTTTGACTTGAATATTGGTGCATTCTTCATTTCACAATGTTTATGAGTTTAGTATGTATAATGAAACCTTGAAGCCATCTTATTATATACAATGTTAATTTTATTTTAAATTTTGGTACTTACTAAGTTTTTCTCCTCAAAATCTATGAAAATACGCATCATCAGCACATTGTAGTCATTACACAAGATGGATGGTATCAATTTTTTTAAAACTGTGTCAATTTTCTGTTTGAAATAGAAAAAAAATGTTTCTGCTTTAATCCAAAGGCTTCCAAAGTCAAAGGTGAATTTTGGGTAACATAGAACTCCCCCCCACACACATCCACACACACACTTAATCTCTTAAAGTGTTTAGCCGAGTGAGAATATTTGATATTCCATAAATCAATCTACCTGAACAGTTTCTTACATCTTTTCATAGGGCCGGCCTTGCATCTGAGCAGGAAATAACCAGCCTCACCGCTCGCTGTGAAGGAGAGAAATGATTATTTGATACTTATTCCGAATATGCACAAGTCAACTAGGGAAGCAGCTGAAATTCGACCTGAGCGATTGCGGCCTTTTTTGTGTCTCCTCTCAGGCGTGTAATGCTCAGACCTTTGGCACATGTCAAAAAGGGCTTTACTTCTGGCAATTCGGCCAGGTCCTTTGAGGGATGCTTAGCTTGGAACACAGACTTGGATGCCACATCGTTTAAAATTCAATTTCCATCTTCCTAGTTATCCTCTGGACATGTGCTGAAAACCTCGACTTCCTTTCCTTAGCGTGAAGTGTCCTGAGTGATATCGTTCAATTTTTCTAAGTATTTAGGATTTGTTATTTGCCGTTTTTATTCTCAATTTAATTTTATTTATATAAGATAGGGGATTAAAATAAAAAAGATCGCCTGATAAAAACATGTATTAGTTTAAATTTTAAAAAGCCAGTTAACCCACTCATCACCTCATACACAGATACCTTTTTTTTTCTTTTCTTCTTTTCTTTTTTTTTTTTTTTTTTGGTGAGAATGCTTAAGATTTTTCTCTCAGCAAATTTCAAGTTACGATATAGTATCATTACACTATAATCACTATGCCATACATTTAAAAGTCAGTTTGAAGGAGAGAGAATCACACAAAATAAAATTTTAAACTGTCCCATTAAAACCATGTTATACTTGAAAATGCTTCCATGAGATTTTTCTCATAAATCACATCCAAAATACACTGGATGGCATTTTTCTCATATTCTGCAAATATAACTCTTGCTTCCAAATCTCAGATTGTTTTCCCTTTTTTAAGTTAACTATAAACATAAACTGCTGTGGGATTAGCAGAAACTACAGATGATCTTCCGCCTTAGTATTTCAGAATGTTTCAACTTAGTGAAAATCCTCAAAAAAAACAGGAGAAGAGGGCGAGCGAGAAGAGAGAGAGAGAAGTTAGGGGGAGGGGGGGAAGGGGGGAGGTAGGGAGGGAGGGAGAATACTACAGAGAAAAATAATATTTTTTTTCTTGGTTAAACTAATTTATTACCACCACATTTAAAATGCTGAAAGTTAAAACACTGGGCATGTCTCAGAGAAATTACTTAAAAATTCTTCAATTGATGACAATTCTACAACTTGTTATCAATAAATAATTTTTATTGATGAAATCTAAAGACCTTTATGCCATAATTCACCTCTAAATATAGTAAATTGAATACTGAAATTCTAGTGATCTGCCAGTAGCTTACTTGGATGCATACTTTTTTTCGTTTTATTAAAATGCAGAGCTTTTCTAACTAAGCTTTTTAGTTATCTCAAAACATATCATTCAAGTATGTGATGTGGGGATTCAACTCAGTAAATATCTGTGGGACTGGGATGGGTAAAATTAACTAATTAATTATAGTGCTGAGCATAATTATTCTCACAAAAATGGGAAATACACAGTAAAAGAGAGGAAACATTTCTAAACAAATGAGCCTTGCGGCTCTTATGCAAGATATTGTACGAGAAGATCAAGTTTAATTATAACACTTCTATGTATCGCACATTGCAGAGAAAGTAGATGCAAGCATGTCTTAAGTACTTGCACAAATGATCAAAACAAAATAAAATTCAATTCCTGTTTAAATTCTGTTCTCCACTAAAATTCTTCCAATTAGTTCTTGTATATGAAAGCACTTTCCCCCTCTTTTTTGTTATAAATTTTAGTAGAGTTTACAGGCTAACTGATAAGCAAAGCTGTGCGTAACAGTTTAAAAAAGACTTAGAAATAAGTGAAGATGTAAGTCTTTGAAAACTTTGATTGCAAACTAAGAATTTTAAAGCTTGAAAGAAGAGAATGTGTATGTTCCTCAGCAATAAAGAAAATTCTTATTTTTTAAAAAAATTGGGGGGAAGTAAAGTTTAGGCAGCTCTTTGAATACGGACTTAGGAACTAAAGGAAATTTTAAAAATGAGGAGCTAGGAGAGAGGAATTTATTCAGCACTTAAGCAAGCAATACAATATTAACAGTAAGATAGTACAGATTGCAGGAAGTTACAGACTAGAAAAACAAAATTAAGATGCATTTAAGAGAAAGAGCTAATCAAGCATTATCAAGCACCATATGCTCCTAGATGCCATTTGTCTTCCTTTTTTAAGATTTAGCCTCATTTTCATTGTTTTAAATTAGATCCAAACTGTTGCTATTAAAAATTTCAGAGAGCCACACATAATACATGCTTAATGCTTTTAATGAACATTGACCGCAAAAGATCTCTTTTCTTTGAATCCTCTCCTCTCTAAAAACTTTCTACACTATGGAGAGCAATGTGAGACAGATGTAAAGACAAACTTTACATCCTCAAACTCTACGAATTGTTGCAACTATATAGCTTACAGGATGGACTCTGACACCTAAAATTCGATTTTAGAGGCTAGAAGGTATGCTCCATATTTTTTTCCTTTGTAACAAATTACCCTCATATTTATCATTATAAACGAACAAACATTTATTCTATTCCACAGTTTCTAAGGGACAGGAATCCAGTATCGGCCTAGTTCACTAGTACTAGCTAAGGGTATTTCAGGAGGTGGCAGTCAAGTTGCTGGGGGCCGTGGAATGCGCGTGCATGTTGACTGGGGAAGCCTTGACAGAGCAAGCGAGAAACCACAAGGACTTTTCAGAAGTGACATGCCATCACTTCTACCGCATTTTCTTAGTCACGCAGACCAAGTCTGATAATAATGTGGGAGAAAACGACAGGAAGGTGTGACTATCCGCAGGACAGGTTCTGGGGGACCCTTTCAGAGGTCTGCTCCAGAACATGTTTTATGTGGTTGTTAAGCCTGGTTCACCTGCCATGGGGGGGAGGGAGGTAGCGGGCAGGCTGAGGATACATACACCTGATGAGAAGAAGAGAAACGAGAAGGGAGGGAACTGTATGATACTCATGTCCCTGCCAGGCTTAAGGACCAGACACAAACGCTGCTGAACCCAGTTGTGTTCCTGAGTACTACAGACCAGTGTCACTTAACGTACGACCTGCAGACCACAGTTGGTCCACAAATTACTTGTTACCATTCTAAGATGAGGTGTCGTCCTAAAGAGCTAGAACTCAGAACTCAGAACACATTCTACCTGGCTCGCGCTGATCTCGCTAAGGAGATGAGTCTGGAGCTGAGAACACAGGGAGAGGCTGGAAACCGAAACCTTTCGTCTCTGCTGATGAGAATAATTGTGGCTGAGGTGACAAGAGCAGAAACAGAGAGCCGGCGGGAAGAACCATGTCTCTCTCTCTCTCCACCCTCTCAGTATTCCTTTTGCATCGCCTATTGGTGGGATCCAGTGGGAAGTCAGAAGGCGAAGAAGAAATGCAGATTTCAACCCCATCCTCACGGTCCACTCCTATGCCTAGTTAGCACCCCCACACACGCTCTACACATCTGTGGACTGCTACACAACATAAACATTTCCTACAATTAAAAGGTGTTCACTCTTTTTTTCCCCCAAAAAAGGGATACACATTTCAATTGTCATGTGACCCAAATTCGGGTTATGTTAAGCACGCCTCAAATTGAATGTGAGTTCAATTTGAATATTCCTTAGCCAAATGATTAAATGGTAAACGATAATCTTTATGTAAAACAAGATGGGGATAGGAGGAGAAGAAAAGGACATTTACATGCACACATGTTTAACGAGTAGGGAGAAAATATGCACAATACGAAGGGCTATGATTCTCTAACTATCCTTAAATGTGCATTACTTACTTAGTTTGTTTCCCATCCCACGCTCTTATTGGCCTCAGCCACAGCCTCGGTGGTTAGGGACTGTTACCTGCTGGTGTGACCCAGGATTACTCTGCTAACATGCTGAAGTCCTCAATAGTTCTGCCTTGTTTTCATCGTTGTGGCTTTTCTTAAACTATTATTATTGGACACAGAGTACCTGTGCCACCTCCCCCAAAACACCTTCCCAAAAGGCCTCTCTGTCACCATTGTAGAATAGAAATCTGATTTCCTTTATGCTCACCACAACCAATATAGTAATAGTTACAACGGCCTGTGGCAACAAAGGCAAGAGATCCCAATAAAGCCGATATCGGTCTGTTTTCAGTCTTGTGGACCCACAATTACTGCCCTGGGAGCCGGTACCTCCGGCTCACAGGATTAGAAACTCTAATACTAGAAACATAAAGTTTTTGAGTGATTCATGAGGAAGATTGCCAATCCCCCTCTGATTCCTAGTTTTCTAGACTCACGTATTTAGTCAGGAAGAAATAGCACCATACATTCATCAGTGATTGGAAGAAAATACTGCATCATGTGATAGAAACTGAAACTTTCTGGGATACGAATGACTCCCTCCTCAATGGAAAGTTCCAGCCTGTGAAGTGACTGAGTTATGGAAACATCGCGAGGAGCTGTGATTCTCCCCTGACAGCTCAAGTTAGTTTTCTGACATTGTATCTGGAGTGATTTTCTGTTTTGGAAATTGAGAAATATTTTAGTAGGCTGCCAATCTGTTTTTTCTTAAGGACACCATATTCAATTAACCATTACCAATACTTTGTCTATAAGGGTTGAGTATGACCACTTGATCCTCACTATCATCTCTACTAAATAGAAAAGCCATCTTAATGGCGATATTTCCCCTAGTCATATCCAGCCTGCAGAGGGCTGTCACCACCACCACGGAGATCTTCAAGGATTCTGGCATTCCCTTCACTAATGTATTTATCAATGTCTTAGTGAATGGAGGGTCTTCTAGGCCCTATTAAGGGTGTAATGGAGGATGGTAGGCAGGTCGCACATGATAAATGCACTCCCACATTCCTTTCTTTCAAAGAAATTCTTTCTGCCTTGGAATTTTTATAGTATTTCAATTATTGCAAACCCAAGTTTAAATCAATTAAATATATAAACTGTTGAATGCAATTCCAGGTGCTTCATTCATTCAAACTTTGCTCCGTGATAAGGGCAGCTCTATCAATATATTTAGAATCTAGAAACTAAACCAACTACTGTTGAGAGAGAACGCTATTGCTGAGATGGTACGAGACAGGAAGAAGCGAGTACTTTTTCTGTCTTCATGTCCTGCAGTCTCTCTCCTGATCTTCTGTTTGGCTGAACACAATAAGAAGTCAGCTAACCGGGGAGGAATGAAGTGTTTTTTTGTTTTCTTTGGTTTTTATCTCACTCCCTATACAAAGGAGGACATAAAAATGAGAGACCACAGCTTAACTTATTATGCAGCTCCTTAAAATAATTTTAAAAGAGTACACACTATTTTACACATTGAGCTGACATTTGAAATTTTCATCATATTGTAAAAATATATTTAGCCTTGTATTATAAGTTAGAAATCTTCAAGAATCTATAAGGTGAAATAAATGAGGATTCAACTATATTCAACTATAACTGGCATATATCTATGACACAACATAATTTCCAAAAGCAAATTTGAACTACTTTCCTGTACGCCTCACGACGGATATGAAATGTTGTCATATGTAAAAATTTTATCATAAAAATGTGTCCCATATCAAAAAAATATTCTGGTTAAATTGCAGAAAATCAGGCTCAATATGAAAACTATCAATTGTGCTTTGAATTCAGAACATCCCAATATGAAATGTGAATAAATATGAATATAAATAAGAGAGGAAAAACTGGAAGTAATACAAAATTAAAGAGATTTATGCTTCCTAATGCAAGTACCAAACTTTTAAATACCCCTTTATTTAGTTCTTGGGGTGTTTTTTTATGTTCCGAGGCACGTGCCTCGATTTAGGATAATCGAGGAGATTGACTTCTGTTGCAGGTCCTATCACTGTCTCCTACCAGAGAATAACACCTCCCTGCAGCTTCTGTGCAAATGATGGGCCTCATGCAGAAAAGGAATCTGTTTGCCCCGCCTTCGGGCTTGAGTATGAGTCTTCTTTGGCCAGTGAAATATGAGTGAAGGTGACATTTGACGGGACCACAGGGAAACTCTGAGAACCACCATAGGCGTCTGCTAGCTCGTTTACTGCTCAACCCTGTCATGTCCCAAATAGGTGCTGGCTTTTCAGCCCTGAGTCCAAGAACTAAGAAGACCCCTGAAGGGCGCTGGACCACAGCCTGGAGATGGGTCTTCGCTAATCGGCAGCCCAGGGCAACGTGGGCAGCAAACAATTTGGTTGGCGTGAGGCACTAAAATCTGGGAGTTGTTTTGTAGCTATAGCGTAAGTTAGTAAAAATTGACTACATGTCTTTTTTGACACAGTAGGAGACAGGACATTTTTAACTCAGGTAAATTCTAAGGTGGCTTCAGAAAAAAAAGTGTTCACGGAGGTTGGGGGTGTGAAAATTAATTCCCTCAAAACTCCCTGGCTTCGCATAGCCCTTGGAAAAGCTTTTTGGACTTTCAGAAGTATATATTTTGTTTTGAAGATTATTTAATCATATAATATGAGCAAAAGAATAGCATGAATCCCTTATGCTCATATGTAGCCCCATCACATCCGAAAAAAGGATGTCAATAATACTGTAACGACTATGCCTAGTGTCAGCTGGCACCAGACTAATCATGGGGATCATTGCAGAAATTTTATAAATGTCTAGCTACTATGTTGTACATGTAAAACTAATATAAAAGAAGACTGAATGTCGACTGTCACTTAAAAAATAATTAAGTTGGGGAGGAAAGAGAAAAGGGGATTATAATTCTTGGCAAAAGAAAACCAGACACACTGCCTACCAGAGACTCACATCAGATTAAAAGACACGCACGGACTGCAAGTAAAGGGATGGGGAAAGATATTCCATGAAAAGGGAAACAAACAGCAGGGATAGCAATACTGACATCAGACAAAGTAGACATTCACGAAGGCAATAAGAGACAAAAAACAGACATTGCATAATGATCGAGGGATCACTCCAAGAACATAGAACCCTCGTAAACACTGATGCACCCAACATAGAAGGATCTAAATAAAGCAACTATTGAGTGACATACAGGGAGAGAGTGACCATCATACACTCCCAGTGGGGGATTTTAACACTCTATTGACATCAATGGACTGATCTTGCAGACAGAAAAGCAACTAGAAAGCAGCCGTACTCAATGACACTCTAGACCAGATAGACTGAATTGATATTTTTAGAGCATTTCACCCCAAAGCAGCAGAATATACATTCTGATCAAACACGTATGGAACATTTTCAGAAAAGACTACATGTTTGGCCACAAAAAAAAAGTCTCAATAAATTTCAGAAGACTGAAATCACATCAATAGTCTTCTCCAATTACAATGGTATGAAACTGGAAATCGATACCACACACACACACAAATAATGTCAAATAAGATGCTACTAAACAATGAAGAGCTTAATAACAAGATCAAGGAAGAAATCAAAATATACCTTCAGACAAATGAAAACACAATCGCCCCAAATCTACAGACATATTGAAAGCAGTCCGAAGGAAATTCATAGCAATATGGGCTTACCTCAGGAAACAAGAAATGTCTCAAAAACAATTAACTTTATACTTAAAGGACTAGAAAAAGAAGCACAAACAAAGAAGAACAGAAATACAATGGATCATTAATGAATACTTAGAACAATTAAAGGCCAACAAATTCAACAATCTATAAGAAATGGATCCATTTCTTGAAGCATGTAACTTTCTAAGACTAAAACAAGAAGACACAGAAAACCTAAACAGACCAATTACTACCAAGGAAATTGAAGCAGTCATCAAAACACTCCCTATAAATAAAAGTCCAGAATCAAATGGTTTCATAGGTGAATTCTACCAAACATTTAAAAAATTAATACCTATACTTCTTAAACTATTTCAAAAAATTAAAGGAAGAGGAACTCTTCCAAACTCATTTTACAAAATGAGCATTGTCCTGATACACCAAACAAACATCTTAGAAAAAGAGAAAACCTACAGGCCAATATTCTTGATGAACATGCATGCAACATTTCTCAACAAAACATTGGCGCACTGGATTCAACAATACGTTAGAGGATTATACTCTATGACCAGGTGAGAGCTACAGCAGGAATACAAGGATGGTTCAACATCCATAAACCAACCAACGTGATGCATCAAAGGATGAAGGGAAAAAATCGTATCTCAGAAAAAGCTCAACACCTTTGACAAAAACCATCCTTTCATGATAGAAACTCTCAACAAAGTGGGTATAGAGGACATACCTTAACGTAATAAAGGCTGCATATGACAAACCCACAGCTGACATCTTCAGTTTGAAAAGCTGACTTTCCTCTAAGATCGTGAACCAGACGAGTATGTCCACAATCGCCATTTCTATTTAACACAGTACTGGGAGCCCTAGGCACAGCAGAAAACAAGAAATCGAAGGCCTCAAAATCAGAAAAGAAGAAGTACAGCTGCTCTGTGCAGATGACGTGACACTAATTATAGGAGACCCTGAAGACTCCGCTGAAAAAACTATCAGAACTGATCCGTGAATTCACCGATTTGCAGGATACGAAAGATAGACAGAGATCTATCTGGTGCATTTCTCTACACCAATAAGAAACTATTGGAAGGAGGAGTTAAAACAATCCCATTTACAGTTGCATCAAAAAGCATAAAATACTTAGGAATACATTTCAACCAGTGAAAGGCCTGACCCTGAAAACCGTAAAACACTGACGACGTGAAGAGGATACTAATCAATGGAAGGATACACCCTGCTCGTCGATTGGAAGGATTGCTATTGCTCAAACGTCCTGACCACCCAAAGCCATATACAGATTCAGTGCAATTCCTACAAAATAGCAATGGCCTTCTTCTCAGAACTAGAACAACTAATCCTAAAACTTATACGGAACCACAAAAGGCCCTGAAGAACCAAGGAAACCTCAAGAGAGAAAGGAAGAATGAGGTATCTCACTCCCTGATTTCAAACAACACGGCAAAACTACAATCATCGAAATAGTACGGTAATGGCATAAAAACAGATATATAGACATTTCTGCGCTGTTTGATTCCACTGAGATATCTATATACAGAGATACATAAATATATAGAGATATCAAACTTACTGATTTTGTACTCAACCTTTTTAAGGTGTGGCCTCTAATGATCTTAAGCTACAAAAAACTGCCTCTATTTTTTTTAATTAGCATTGAAAACAGAAACTATGATTGTAGTTTCTTAGGCGTTAATTAGACTTGATATTGGAGAAACTCAAGTAATGTTGGAGATAACAGTATTTGTTCTCAGTTCTTCAAAATCAGAGGAGTAAATGTGGGTACAATTTTGTTTCAGTTCAACTTTTAAACCATCTGTTGATTCATCTTGCTTGCATACAGTATTATTCTGCATATTTGAGAAACACATCAAGCACCAATCATAATGGACAAAAATAACTGGCAAAGAACATTCACACACAGAGAAAAACCAAACATGTAATTAATTTTATAATTTATATAAATATATATACCTTAATAACTATTACGGTATATTTCATTAAACTGCTACATAAAAGATAATTATAACTAGAAAAAACTAACATATAGGATATAAAATTATTGAAATTATTGAAATACATGAAAGTGCCATTTTTTCTTTAGTTTGAAAAGTTAATTTGACTACATTTCATCTCCAAACAAGACCCTATAGACTTTGTCGTGCACCATTTAAAAAAATACTGTGCTTCTTATGCCTTAGTCTTACAAATTCCAAATCAGTGGGATCATATTCAAGAAGTTTTACTTAATGCCCAGCGTGACAGGAAGGGCAGGAGAAGATTGCTAAGGGCAGATAAGGTAGCTGTCTGCGTAAGGACTTTATTGCATTTCAATGTCTTATAATTAGACAGCTGTCATGTCTATTCTAAAGAGACCTATCAAAATATGCTGCATTTTTTCTTTGTTTTTCTTTCTTATCTTCTCAGTTTGACAGAATTGACAGTGAGGAAAATTGAATAAAGAGACATGTTTGATTTTTTCACTCGAGGTACAACTGCTAAAATAGAAAGCAAAAAAGAAAGCAAGGGGTTCAGATGTAACAGAGTAATGCATAATATCTGCGTGGTAACAAACTTCATTTTGATGATAGTCCTGCCTGGAACATGGGAAAGTCTTGGTCCGATTCTCGCTATCATTTGTCATAGGTTAATATTTATACATCTCAGTTTGATCATTTCTAAGAGTAGTCATATTAGCTTAAGCAGACATTGACATAAAACAATTTTTGTACAGTCAACATGTATACTGTAAAAGTAGATGGTAAAAATACATATGTATGAGAATTTAATGAAGGCTTTTGCATTTTTCTCTCTTTAGAATTCTTTTAAATCCTTTTATCAAACTCATGCTTTATAGTGAAGTATTCACAATAGAGAAATAGTGTGTGTATAGTATATATCTAGAGAAGACACATTCTCTCTCTGAGAAGTAGCCATGATCACGATTCTGTTTTTCACTGATTTCCTTATGAGTAATTTTACCAAAGTTACCATACACTAGAGACAATTTAAGTGAGCCAAGTCACCCAGAATTAAAACTTTAAAAAGTTGCATGTGTTCCTTACGGTGGCAGCAATAAATGAAAAGTAGCTTAATTACCTAATTTATTAACAATACACTTTCCTGACTCTTTGGTCCCTCTAAGACCAGCTACCTTCTTCCTATTCTCAGACTGAATGGAGAAAGGAAGCTTTATAATATCTTGTCTATAACTATCTCCTCTCTGGTAGGCACATATATGAGATGCCATATTTTCAATTATTAACTAGTTTTTTTTTTTTTAATACAAAAGTGAACAGACAGAAAAAAAAAAAAAAACAACCTGGTATTCTAATAGGAGTATATGTGTAAGAAAATAACGTAATTTCAAGTAATGTTAACTGAATTTTACAGAAAATAAGTCCAGACAATAAACCAGGCGATGGGATAGACGGTGACTGGGAAAGCTTCCTTAGTGTTACACACAGAGAACTTGAGGAAGCAAAGTCTAAGCTAAGTCCTGGGATGAGTTCAGCCACACAGAAATTGAATAACCTAGAAGAAATGGATAATTTATAGAAGCATACAACCTACCAAGACTAAATCAAAAAGAAATAGAAAGCCTGAAGAGATCAATATCAAACAAGATTTAAGTAGTAATAAAAAATGTCCCAACAAATAAAAGCCCAGGACCAGATAGCTTCCCAGCTGTATTCTAACAAACATTCAAAAACAGATTAATACCAATATTTCTTAAACTCTTCTAAAAAATATAACTGGAGGGACTACTTCTAAACTCATTCTTGATACCAAAGCCTGACAAGAAACTACAAGAAAATAAATCTACAGGCTAATATTTCTGATAAGAAGAGCTGCAAACACTCTCATATTCAACAACAATCAAATTCATCAAAAAAAATTGGACACCATAATCAAATGAGACTTATCCTTGGGATGCTTCTTGGTTTAATGCATTTAAATCAATCAGTGTGATATAAATTAAGAGAATGAAACACAAAAACCACATGACCATCTCAATAGATGCAGAAAACACACTTGGAAAGGTTCAACATCCATTCATGAGAAAAATTTGCAATAAACAGATTTAGAAGGAAGTTACCTTAACACAAGTCCATTTAAGAAAAAGAACATGGATAGCCCTCGACATAACCATGCTGAGCGAGATAAGTCAGACAAATTGAAAATCACATGACATCACTTATATATGGGATATAAACTTAAAAGCAACAAATAGGACAAACAGAGACTCATGGACATGGACTACAGACTAGTGGTTACCAGAGGGTGGAAGTGGAGAGAGGGGGGAGATAGACTGGATAAAGGGGGTCCAATATATGGTGACAGAAAGAAATTTAGCTATGGGAGGTGAATATACAGTGTAAATACATATATGCCTTATTGTTAAAGTGTATAGCTGAAACATTGAATTTTGTTAACCAATGTCACCATAAAAATAAATAATTAAAAATAAAAAAGAAAAAAAAGCTCATAGCTAATATCATAATCAATGGGGAAAACTGAAAGCTTTGCATCTCAGATCCACTACAAGGCAAGGATGCCCACTCTTGACACAGCTATTCAACAATGTACTGGAAGTACTAGAAAGAGCCATCAGACAAGAATAAGAAATAATGGACGTCCAAATTGAAAAGGCAGAAATGAAATTGCCGGTTTTCAGATGGCTTTATCTTATATATAGAAACACTAAAGAACCCATCAAGAACTGTTAAAACTGATAAGTAAATTCAGTAAAATTGCAGTATACAAAATCTATATATGAAAATCTGCTGTTTCCTTATAGCAACAACAATCCATCTGAAAAGGAAATCGAGAAGACAATCCTATTTGTGACAGCATCGAAAAGAACAAAATAGTCAAGAATAATTTAACCAAGAAGATGAGAGATCTGTACACTGAAAGATAAAAAACACTGAAGGAAGAAATTAGAGTAGACATAATAAAAAAATTCTATGTTTATGGTTTGGAAGAATTCGCAGTGTTAAAGCTTTTGTAAATAGCCAAAGCTATATACAGATTCAATATAATCCTTGTCAAAAAATGGCATTTTTCAAAAACATGGAAAAGACAATTCTAAAATTCAGATGGAACCACGAAAGACCGCACAAAGCATTCTTAAGAATGAACAAGCTATATATATATATATATACAGATATATAGATATATATATATATACAGATATATATATATATATAATCTGTATATATATATATATCTATATATATATATATCTGTATTAAAATATCATTTTGAACCCCTTAAACATATATAATTTTTATTTAAAAAATAAATTGTAATTTTCAGAAAGGACTTATTGGTAAATCCAGAGAACAGAATAATCTGATTTCAAAATACACATTCTAGCCCTCATAACTCATCTGTTCTCGGGTCTGAAACTGATCCACATGATTCATGTGCTCTATCTTTGAGTGTTTTTGAATGGCTGATCTGTGCCATGTTTGTGATTCTATTATTTATCTCGATTGCATACATAGCATATTTAACACCTGAAGTGTATTGTTTTCCAATGCTTACCTTTTCTATATAGAAATATTATCATCTTAAGTTAAAACAATAACGATGACCAGAAAAAAATGTTCTAATGAACCTCATATATATAACCATGTCATTTGAAAAGATACAAATTAATAGTAAGTAAATATAACGGAAATAAAATGCTTTAAATCCTGTTTATTTTTAAAATTACTGTACCCTCCTTGATTATTTCAAATGTACTGCTTTTCATGGAAGAAATATCTAATACCACAGGACTTGAAAAGTCAACCCTACCTGAAACACGCTCCAAGGGTTCCAAATTCTCATGAACTGACTCTTTGAATGAACTGATGTACCTGAGGTCACAAGCACTGGAAGTTAATTTTAAAGTTAACTGGGAACTCTTTGCACTAACATTCCTGCAGACACAATGCTTATTAAAGGAAAAGTGATTCAAATAATGAAAGCTTGTATATATATATATGATTAAAACTCATTAATGGAGGCAATTGTTTAGCACATAGGCCAAAATAATTTTTTCAGAAAAAAAAAAAAAGGATTTGATCACTGACATTCAGAAGCAAACAAACTTTTACTCAGTCTTACTATTTTCAAATTTTCTACATACAATGCACGTCCCTGTTGACGCTGTCCAGGTCTGAACGGTATTTGGCCCTTGGTTTGTAACTCCTCTATGTTTTATCTGTGTAGAAAGTAGGTGCTCATGCTGTTACGTTAAAATTACAGGCATTTCTCACTTTATTGTGCTGTGCTTTATTGCACTTCACAGACACTATGTTTCGTGTTGTTTTTGTTTTGTTGTTATGTCTCCAAACTGAAGGTTTGTGGCAACCCTGAATGAATAAAATGAAAACTTCTGGAAAGGATTCAGCATTCTGGATGCCATTACAAATACCTGGGATTCATGCGAAGAGTTCAAAATACTAACATAAGCAAGAGTTTAGAAGAACTCGATTTCAGCCCTCATAGATTTCTTTGAGGGGCTCAAGATTTCAATGGAAGAAGTAACTACAGATGTGGTGGAAATAGCAAGAGAACTAGAATTAGCAGTAGAGCCTGGAGATGTGACTAAATTGCTATAATCTTGTGATAAAAACTTCAACTTTTGAGGAGTTATTTCTTATGAATGAGCAAATAAAGTGGTTTCTTGACATGAAATCTACTTTCGGTGAAAATGCTTTGACGACTGTTGAAATGATGAAAAAGGGATTTAGAATATTACATAAACTTAGTTGATAAAGAGAGACAGGGTTTGAGAAAATTGACTTCAATTTTCAAAGATGTTCTCTTCTGTCTACTGAGTAAAATGCTATCAAACAGGATTGCATGCTACAGAGAAACTATTTGTAAAAGGAAAAGTCCAGTGATGTGGCAAAATTCACTGTTGTCTTACTGTGGGAAATTGTCACAACCACTCTAACTTCAGCTCCCATCATTCTGATCACTCGGCAGTCAAGACCCTCCACCAACAAAAAGATTACGACTTGCTGAGGCTCAGATGATGGTTAGCATTTTTTAGCAATATAGTATTTTTTTTTTTACTTTTTTGGTTGTGTGTTTTTGCCTTACTTGGCATTTGCTAAAAAACTCTTACAACCTGAGGATTTAAGTCATTTGTACTTGGTTCTGTAGTATTTGCATATATATACAAATACATATATGTATTATATATATATATGCATATGTATTTTTAATTTATTTTTTAATGGTGACATTGGTTAATGAAATCCAATAAGTTTCAGCTAGACACTTTAACAATAAGGCTTATATGTGTGTGTGTGTGTGTGTGTATGTATATTTACACTGTATTTTCACCTCCCACAATTAAATTTCTTTCTGTCACCACATATTTAACCCCCTTTACACCCCAAAGGCTTGAAAACTCATATCCGAAAAGATATTTGCACACCAACATTCATAACAGCATTATTTTCACCACTATGGCCAGGACATAGAAGAAAGCGAAGTGTCCTATAATAGATGAGTGGATAAAGAAGCTGTGGCACATACATACAATGAAATATTACTCAGCCATAAGAAGAGAGGACATACTGCCATTTGTGACAACATGGATGGACCTCGAGATAATCATGCTAAGTGAAATAAGCCAGACAGCAAAAGTTGAAAATCGCATGATGTCACTTATAGGTAAGACAGAAACCTAAAAGCAACAATCAAACAGGAGAAACAGAGACTCGTGGACATGAACTATAGACTAGTGGTTACCAGAGGGGAGGGGGCATGAGAGGAGGGGACAGGTAGACGGAGCAATATAGTATTTTTAAATTAAGGTACGCACATTGGTTTTTCAGATGCAACAATACTGGATACTTAATAGACTACAATATAATATAAATATAAACGTAACATATATGCACTGGGAAACCAAAAAATGTGTGTGACTTGCTTTATTGTGCTATTTGCTTTACTGTGGTGGTCTAGAACCAAAATCACAATGTCTGAGGTATGCATGTATCAAAATAGGGATTTTTTTTTTAATAGCATTATCTGGTGATTGTTTCTCTTTTCTCAGAGTCAGCCTGAATATTGTTCTAAGATTAATCTTCCTAAAATAACATCTACGTTATGTCCTATATCCAGCATTTAAAATTAAAGTCAGACACATCAGCTCCCTCATTTCTTGTACATTAAGCCTAAACAATTTTACTTCTCTATTAAAAACTGACTAGTCTTTTCTATGTAAATCCTTGTTTGTCCACCCTAATTCCTCATTGTTCCTACACATGCCACGCTAATTCCCACCTGTCTAAACATCCTGTTTCTCCTTCTCAAACACAGTGCTAAATTCTGATAAACTCTTTCATTTAAGGTGAGCGCAACCCTTTCTCTGCTAAATTTTTTGAGTACGTCAACCCATAATAATCTAACTTAACATTGAGCTACTATAATCAACTTATATTTCATTTCTATGTTATATGACATTTCCTAAAAAAGCATGCATATCTTTAGTATGGAGGAGGCATGAGGGTTTCCAAAAATAAATGTTAGACTCCTAGTCATTTCTGAGTAAAGTTAAAGGTTTTATAAAGGAATCATATACCAGGGCTGTGTCTGGAAATACAAAATTCCTTAAAATCAAGAAAATAGTTTTACATATTTTTGAAATTCAGCTTTGATATATAATTTAAATATGTAATATAATTTTTGAGAAATTTCTTGTAGTAGTCTAAAAAGGAATAGGTAAACTTATTATTATAGTACTTTCAATATAGATGTAGTCTTTTGTTTCTCAAGATTTTTTGGTAAAGTTAATTTTCTGTTATATTAATATCCTTCTAACATAGTGAGATTAGTAGATCAATTTTAAAATAGTCTCAGGTGATTTCCTAAGTAGATTATAATTTCATAGATTTGGAAATGTGTTAGAGTTCAAATAGTTGTATTCTTTCATTAAAAAAAAATTAAGAACACTTTTTCCTCAGCCACTAATCATACTACAAGTTCTATTTTATACCATCCCTTCTCATCTGTATAGAATTTATTGTTAAATTCCCTACAGCTTTCCATGTCATTATTTGCATGCTTTTTGGATGGCATCAATGTAACTATAACTTCTCGCTAAATGTCTGTTGATTAGATGATTCCTCCCCATGGTAATTTCATTGTCTTCAACCTGTGTCCCATCTCTCACTGCTGCAATTATGTGTGACATTTAGAGCTACCAGATTGTAAAGTTATGCTATCTACTACCAGGTACCCAAGGGTAATTTCCCCATTAATTTTTGGATCTAGACCAAAATTTCTTTTATATAAGTTTTAAAAACAGAAAAAAAAATTTTTCCTTAAGGAAGAAGAATCCCTTATAGCTGGATTCCCATAGCTGGGATTTCTGCTGAAACAATGATAATAAACATCTCTGTCTCTAATTGCCAAAGTTTTCCTTCCAAACACAGATCTATTGATTTGCCAAAATATCATCCACAGAAAATATGGATTTCCCCATACATGTTTATTTCAATATGAGAAGACTATACTTGCTCAAGCTAGTTCATCATCTCAGATATATATTATTCACTACGGAAAAGTAGATGGTAATTCTTGAGTTATTAATTTTACGTTTCTCATCAAGGAGTTAGTGTTTCTGTTTCTTCTTCGCTTATCTTTAGTTCAATGATGAATTATTTTACCACAAGTTGAGAATAAAAACTTTTTTTTCTTGTAACATTGCTCTTCCCTCTGGGGATTATACTCAGTAAAACATGGAGACTAGAAAATAAGAGAAAAAGTATTTTTTTTCAACTAGTAATGATTTTCTGTGTCTAAGACACTGTAATATTTTACCCATAATTTTTAAAAGATGGCTCATTTCTCTCAAGCAGAGGGGTATCAACAGGCTTACATAAATTATGTTTACTTATAGGTTTGTAAATGTCATTTAACATCGTATAATCAAAGAGGACATGTCCTATCTTGAGTTACACACCTGGGACAATAAAATAGCACAAAGGTCAAGAATCTCTCCTGTGTGGGGGGACAGGAACTAAGCGAGAAGTGAAGGACTGAATATGCAACACCTCTTAGGCCACCGAGAGGAGTCTGGTTTTCATTCGAGTTTCAAGGAGAAGCATGCCAGGGCTTAAAGCAAATAAAGAACATGATCTGAGTTAACGTTTTTGAAATATCATTATGGAAGTTGTGTGGAAATTCGATTGCAGTGGATCAAGAGTGCAAACGATAAGACCAGCGAGACCGGTGGAAACGGTGCTGACACAGGGCAGAAGGGAGCTGTGGAACCGAAGAGAGGAGTAGAAGCGCGAGATAAATTGTGCATTTAGAGCCCAAAAGAATGTCTGATAAATGGAGTGTCTAGACTTTTGGCCTGAGCAACTGATGATCTGAACAGCTTTCATTCTGGGTTTTTTGTTTTTTTTTTTGGTGGGTTTGTTTATTTTGGGGGGCTGAGGGAGAGGATATCAACTGCAGGATACAGGGGCACTTCCCAGGCACTCTCTCTGGACACAAATGCCCGCATGGAGAACCACTGCCACAGATGTTCCACCTCCTCGGAAGAGTCAGACTTCCACATTACCAGAACAGGCTGATCTTTAGAGAGGAAACTGAGCCGCAATTGGCCTCTCCTGTAGTACGACCTGGTACGACTGCATCATAGTTCACACAGAAATTATTTTCTCCGTCAGTCCGCTCTTGCTCCCAGTGTCCGAGATGTCACTGCCTTTCTCGCCCCACTTCCCAGGTCCTTTTGGGAAAAATCCCTCAGAAGTCATCTCTCTTGCTTAATGAGGTTGCAAGGTTTTTATTTCAAGGCTGTCGTGTAATTAGATTTTATATTTTTTGTGCAATTTCAAATAATTTGAGCATGAACGATAAATGTGCACATGCAAGCATAGATCTGGAACTCAAGGTCTACAAATATACTTATCATCCAGCATTTTGATCAGCCGTTGTAGAAATCTCAGTTCAAGTAGCATATAAGAATTCTTTGGAGTTTTTGTTATCGATACTTTTTTTGTGTGTATTTAAACAGCTTCTGGCTTCTATTTTCAAAGATTCTATATCCTCTGTGGATATTAGTTTTTAAGGCCATTTACGCTTCCAAATCAAATAGAGTTCTACAAACATATCATATGCCCAGGTTCTCCTCGGCTATGCTACGCTAAACCAGAACTCTAATAACTGTCTTTTTATTGATTCCATTAGTGACTATGATGAACAGCCTGATCAGAGAAGCGCACTACCTTGGGGTGATACGCCCTCCTACTTCGCCCCCATTTTACAATTATTCTATGCAGTGAGTGATAGCACCCCTGAGACTGTGTTGTAAATATGATCAGTCTGAGGCAGACGAAAAGTTGGCTAACTTATCTACTGATTTAGATAATTAGGATGCAGCCCTTTCTAGCACCATAAATTAAAAGACAATCATCTCTCTCTGTGCAGATGACATGGTTTTATTATAAGGAAGCCTTAAGCAATTGAACTTTTGACTAATTATTGTCAGAAATAACAGCTTGGCAACAGCCAGACTAAAACAAAACCCTAATATTTAACAAATATTTTCTATGGTTTCACAGGCTAATAGTACACAATCAGGTTCAATTATTTGTGACTAAATCATCAGTCATTCTACAGGGACCAAAGTAATTTTCCACTAGGATCAAATTGTGCAAATGGTAACTTTTTACCATATACAATTTATTACCAAATGAGAATCTCAGTATCACACTCATACTTTCACAATTGCAAGGTGGACTTATCTTCTAAGTATTTAATACGAAAATGTACTTTGTTTGTATAAAAATACCAATTCTTCATTGTACACTTTGTGATACAATGAAATATTTGGGCAATATTTTTTTTTTTGTTGTCTGAGTACAAACTCATAATCTTGCTACCTAAGTAAATTAGATGAGAAGAATTACCATATAAGACTATGACTGAATGCATTACCTATCAAAATACTATGTGCTGGCTGGAGTCATACTCTTGGCACTTAGATGCTATGTGATGCTGGTCAATTAATACGTGCTTTTTGATCCAGCCTTCTGCTCTCTAAAGGAGAGTAGCAATATATTTCTAAAATCAGTGTGAGAATAAAGTGAAATTATCTTATAAGTGGCAAACAGAGTTTCTGGCATATAATCAGACGCACTATATGGTAGCTATTATTCACAGTTGCTCATGCTTAAAACAAAATTGCAACATCTACAGATTAATACTTTTTTCTCTCCTGCACACCCACTTATTTTCCTAATACCTTCAATCTTCTTCCTCATACTATTCTTCACTACTACCACCTTCTAGAACCACCACAAATATATTGCTGCAAATCCTAGCCACTAGAAAGTATAGTTCCACTTCTCTTCCTTTTTCCATTATGACTCTAATGCGGTAGTTCTATTTGACTCTGTTTATTAATGTTGACATTCCAGCCTATTGAGGTGTCCCTGTTGCAGGAATTTGATTTATAGAGGTCCAATAGGTTTGTGCAGCGGTCTTTATCTCTAGGAAAATGTTCTGTTTTATTTTGCAGGAGTTCTAGTTCTGACATTTGGTGATATTTTCCCTTACTGTTGACAGTTCTCACCCCTCCGCCCCCCGCCCCTTTAGATAGTAAACCAGACTGGTGAGACATTTCATTTGTTTTACCCAGTCTGTTTCATATCTCAGAAAGCCCTACAAAGTTCTCATGTCACAATACATTCTTGTTTGGTTCCCCTGCCTGGGCCTGTTTTGCTTTACCTTGAATTATTTTATTGCGTACTAGGTTAGGGGACGTTCTCCCTAGACATCGGGTAAATGCATTCTTGCTTCTTTCATAAGCAGCTCTCTCTTTCCATAATCATTAAGTTGTCCAAAGTTATTTTTTTCAAGCACTATAAAATAAAATTCCTTAATCTAACTAAAACTTATTTTTGTCATTATTTTGCAACCTGTTTTATGTTTACTTATATTGGGTAAGTGTGAGGCAGTGAAAAGAATGTTTATAGAATCCTTTTGTCTCTCAGCAAATTTTCTATCTTTGCATTTGCAATAAACATTACTATCCAAAATTACTCATAGAAAAAAGGCTTGCATTTTCATAGTAGAAGAAATGTATTTTCATCATTGTTAAAATGAACATGATTAAGCCAACACTTTCTGGCTAGCGGTGGGAATTACTGACAGTAATTGGATAGCACTTAACCAGGATTCATGCTCCGCCTTACAACTATTTCCACTACAAAGCAAGAGTACATTTCTTCCTACAGTGTCCCTTCATTAAAAAAAAAAAAATTGCAGAGCATAACATTCTTACAAAGTTTGGTAGTTTGAAGTCATAGTTATTTCTTTCTTCACATTAATCATGCCTTTTGCTGTCTCAAACTTTAAATTTTGGGTGCCTCTAGGTATTTATTTAATCCACAACCATTATACTTAACTTACTACTGGACTTGTATACCGCTGGGCTTGAATCTGTTTGAATTCACCTAAGCACATTCACACACACACACACACACACACTTCACCATATTGAATTACTTTATTGGTACTTTTTCAATGCCAACTTTTTTAAGGTAGTTGATACAAATTTGATAAAGAGAGTCAGAATTTCAGCTCTGGTATGCAGATAAAGTATTCCTCCATATAACATATATATTTAAAAGATGCAGAATAAGGGAACATTCTTAACATTTTTACAGTATAACTGATTCTCACAGAATTATCTACATTATAGCTGTTAGATTCAAACATAAGATCAGAACTATAAAGCAAAGATGACTTAATTAAAGCACTCTATTTACAGCTTCCTATTAAAGAATTCCTCGAAGGAAAGGTTAGAGCATATTATAAAAGATGAACTGTCCTCACACCAATGTTAAATAGCCATAGGCCTTCTTAAAGGGCAGGGGAATAGACTCCCATTTCTCCCAAGGAGGTTTCTGGACATTTTGCTTGAATTTGTTCATGCATAGATAATCATAACAAGATTATCTTTGTCCCTCTCTTGTGGTTTTTAACTATTTCAATTTGCCAAGTCCTTCTTAAAACAGCATTTTTGTTATAAATTATAATTTGTGTAGTTAAGGAAATGAATGTTAAAAGCTATTTTGGGGCCAGGCTTACCTTGCCCATCTACTACGTCATTATTGATACCCTCTTGACTAAGTTCTAAACGCCCTAACCATTTCATTTCACCTGCCCTGTAGAACTCTAACTTTGCTTGAAACCAGGCTTCTTTCTTGCACCTCTCCAAGGTAACTGAGTCATACCAGACGTAAATACATTGCCCAGAAGAATGGTACCACTCTGAACTCCGGATACCATTACCGTCTTGGATTTGATCAGCAGTGTTACTATTTCCTTCGTCAGCTTACTCTCCAATCCTCCTCAATTACTATTTTATACTTTCTGACTTTGTGTCAGCCCCTTAACAGATGATCCCAGATCCACTTTAAAGAAAAGAAATATTATCTGGCGGAAAGGCTCTCACTTACCACCAACAAATTAATAAGTGTATATTTACCTGGACCTCGTTCCCTGCTGTTCTAGTGCATAAAAGCCTCTGGATTTATCTACAGCCAATTCCTCTTACTCTGCCTTTATCGCATCCCCTTCCTCCTCTCAGCAGTCTGGTTATATATTTCCTCTCGCAGTCTCGGGACGCCCGTTTGCCTTTTTATACTGGACTCCTCATTTCAATATTGTAACATGTTAAATGACTTCCCATGTAAACACAGACGTTCCCTTGACTCTGTTCTTCCCCAGTTCGCACTCTCTCTCATTTATTTTATATTTTTGATTATTAACTTTTATATATTTTCTGTTTCTGTTTTTTATTTCCAACTTCCTCCTCCATTAAATTTAATTTGTATTCTGACTCTACCATTCCAGTGAGATTGTTCTTGCTAACATTACCAGCATACTTCTCTGGGACATTTCTTAAACTTCTCATAAGCATATCAAATAATCTATCCAAAATTGAATTTATAAATTCGTCAAGATTATAATGGTTCCTTCTTCTGTGATGCTTATAGGAAGCACTTTGTAAATATCAAGCATTAAAAACTGTAGTAGCAGAAATTATCACGTTCGGCTTCCGTTAACTACTGGGTAAATCGGTGTATTACATGTGTTTTCTCCAAAAGGTTTTGAGTTGAATGGGAAAAAACACTTATACTACTTCAGGGTCCCAGTTCCTATCACAATTCCTTCTCCATTACAATTTTAATGTATGGAACAAATGTTAAGCTTACACTTAACAGATATGAATCAAATGGCAGAGGAATAAAAGAGATAATATAAAATACAAAATCATGAAAGATTAAAAGATGAAAATTCAATAAACCTCAGGATAGGAGTGCATTGTCTTAATATAAAACAAAATAAAGTTATAAGTACACATATCGACAGATTCACTACTTATAAAGCTAAAATAATTATGAGGCAAAAATAATGCTAAATCAAATTAAAGAACAAATAACGAATTGTTAAAATATTACAAAGAGAAGTACTAACCAAAAAACTTTTAAAATTTGTTTTGCCAAGATTACATATACAGTTACATGTTAAAATCTGGCACATGGCCCAGACAGGCATAAACCGGGCCCTCCACTACAATTCCAGCATTTCTTCACAGACCTGGAAGCTACCTGGGCTCTCAAAATGTATCTGGATGGTGTTAAGACACTGAGGGTTTTAGTGAAAGTGGAGGCGAGCACATCCATCCACGGGGAAAGTAGCAAGCCACAGCTATCCAAGACCAGCTCATGGTGACAGCGGTGGGATGCCACAAAGACCTGCCTTACAGAAAGTGCCAGGAAACAACTCTGAAATCAGAGAAGATGTAACAATGCTGCGGTAGCAGCCGACAACGTCTGAGGCAGTGTGCGAAGGCCACTCGTCTCCCTGCTGCATCAAAGGCACGATGGCTTTGGAGAAATTTAGTATCTCGTCAAAACAGACGTTTTGCCTATGACAAACTGAATGGAAAACGGGAGAGCATTGCCAAGCGGACACAGCCGGTGTCTGGAAAGACTACTGGTGCCAGAACAAGCTCTAGCAGTAAATACAGTTGCGCAGAAGAAAACGCGGTATATGAATATACTTCGTGGTACATGGCTGTACTCTATAGTACAGAAAGGAGAATTCTCCTGAACTTTTTGCTGAGCACCTGGGAGATATTCATGAAGACGCCTTAAGATAACTGGAAAAGATATAACTGAAGAGACTTGGAGTTACAAAGGTAACGATGAGCAAAAGTAATGGAATTATGGGTATTGGATGAGGGAAATACGGAGAGCGGATGAAGGTGATCGACAAATAGAAACATTCCGTTATAAGACAAGATGATGATGACAGTTAACATTGTCAGGAGAGTAAATCCTGAGAGTGCTCTTCACAGATTAGAAAAAACAATCAAACACCTTTTTCTTTTTTTTTTCTTTTTTTTTTTGGTATATATATGATGTGATGAACATTATCCAAGCTTTTGTGGTAATCACTGCACAATATGTCAATCAAGTCATCATGCTGTGTACCTTGAATTTATATAGTGCTATAAGTCAGTATAGCTCAACAAGATGTGGGGAGAGGGAGCTATGACTATTGGCACTTGCATGTTTCTGTATCCACAGCCTGATGAGATATAGAGAATTATCACATGTACACACACAAAGACACACATATATGTCCTAAAAAGAAACCTAGGAAAACCATCTACAATAATATAATAAATGGATAATAGTTCTTTCATGTGTCATGGGGTGATAGGTTAGTTTAATTTTTATTTATGTATTATTGGTAGTTTTCAGTATTTCCACAATGAAAATACAAACACAACACACACAACACACACACACACAACACACAATAAGAGAATGTTATCATTCAAAATGAAAACAAAAATTGCTAAAACTCTAATACCTTATCAAAATTTTCTTATCTTTAAGTCTGAATTATTGTTTTTTTACATCAAGAAAAATTTATAGTTATTCCCTCTGAATTAGTGGACATGTGGAAAGCAGGGTGCTTCAGAAGAGTGAACAATGAGAATAAATCCACTTGACATTTATTAAAGGAGGATGCTCAAGTTGACTGCACACATTTAAGGAAAAAAAAAAGAGTTTGAATAACCAAGTATGTAAAGCTGAAGGGAAAATAGTGAGACCTAAATATTTGGATGGCATGATCTTTTCTCCATCTGTAAGCCAGCAATCCCTCTTACAAATTTAGGTTTCTGATATATGTGTATGAAAAGGGAATTTTAACTTCTGGCACTAAGCTCTTTTCTTTCACAAACCAATAGCACAGAGTTTTGTCAGGTTGCCTGTGAAGGCTTGTTCTGGGATATCTTCCTGTATGTGAAGACGTGGATCAGGTGTGCTGTAGCCCATGAAACATAGCCCATAGACTGCTTAAAGAGTTTTGTCAGAACCAAAATAGAGCTAGTATGCATCTGCTTTAGCAAACAAAAAAAAATTATTCGCTGGGAGAAGGGGTGATGTTTGACTTCAGAATTGACATGTGGCAAGAAAATACAATTATAAATATCTGAACAGTTTCCCAAGATCACACACTAATATATTTAATAGTAATTATAGACTATGTACTTTATAGTACATATAATTATACCCTAAGTATAATATAGAATATATTCTTTATATATATGTTTAATAGTTATAATATTTATTTAAATACATAAATATATGTAAGTTATAACTTTCAAGTAAAAACACACATATTGAGGGAGAAATTACAATTATCCAAAGTGCAAATGTAAGAGATAGAGCAAGGTAGAAAGAAATGGGATGGGGACTGACATGATAAGACATTTTGATTAAAATAAGAACTGATTTTTCCCGTAATTACTCTGAAATAATTTGTTACATTTTTCAATTACTGAAAAGACATAATATCTGTCATCATATTATATAGATATATACACATATATATGTGTATATAAAGATATGCATATGTTTATGTAGGTGTATTTAACATTGACATTTTGCCATTTAAAGTTACTAAAATCCTGTTTTTAATGAAAGATATTAGAAAAATACAAAGGTGTGTGATAATTGAAATCTCATTCAATTGTTCTAAAAGATACCGCAAACTATGGAACATGGTCTGAATTCAATGTTTAAGCATTTACTCTGCTTTCAATTTGCTTAAAAGTTATTAGGTTTATGTAATTATGCAATATGTTTTATATTCCAAAATTTTGGTGCATTTTTTAATGACTAAAGTTTATACACATTGTCATAATATTACCTTTGTGATTAGTTATTTCTTATAGAACTTCATAGAATCTGTGCAACCTATTTGAGTTACCTAAATTTTAATGTATGGGAGTAGTAAGTTACTGGAAAGCCATAAAGCTGAACTGTAATCAGATAAATAATGCTCATATATTCCCCAAAGTAACGATGATTACAGATAGAGTGGAGACCATTTTTAAGTTAAATATTGCAGGTTTTGTCTAAGCACTTGCAGAATGTGCACTTGGCAACTGATAATTAAATAATGTTTAAAATTGATGCTTATTAAAAAGTAGTATATATTCTAGCACGAAAAGACTAAAATAATAATAATAATAACCTATTATTGCATTAAAAAGGCAGCTGTAAAGCCATACAACATAAACAACGTGAACTTTAAGTATTCATAAGAATATACACCTTGTATCACTTGCATGATACTCTGAATTAAAAAAATTCAACCTAAAGGCTAATCAATATTTTCTAATAATATACAGAATATTCTCAACCAAATTCAGAGCCTCCAACTGTTTCTAAATGCAGCATATTCTGAGGCAGCTGCACACAGAATCAGAAATATAGCATCCAATGCCTATGACAATTTCTGCGCACCTTATTCCCTTCAGAACTAGAAACATTTGCCAAAGTGATTTCTTAAAAGATGCTATTTAATAGCATAAATCATACAGAATTAGAAATTGAAAAAAAAAATTGCTGTCATTTGCAAATGCTTGTGTGTGAAACAAAGGTACTGAATGCCATCCATGTTCATGTTCGCAACAGCTCCTATTCTTTTTTCTTTGCTATTTTGTTACACAGTCAAAGAGAACGTGAAAAGGCAGCTGTGAGAAAATTAGCTACACTTTGTCAAAGCGACTGTCAATCTGGAAACTGGCCTTCACTTTCCAGATCATCTTACCAGATTTTGTTTTTTGAAAATGCTTCCTAATGAAGTTTTATGGTGACCATTTTGTGCTGATTAAATACTATAATCTTTTATTTGTGTGGATTTGTTCGGTCCCTGTGCTCCTCACTTTTATTAAACATAGGATCTAATGAAGCTCATGCAGTGTTTCTGGGTAATTATTACTTACAGTCAGAAGTGAATTTCGGTTCCAATCCATTTACATTTATGTGCTGAAACTAAATAATTAATGTGAATTTTTATACATTTTTAGATTAAATTGTTCAGAGTAATGAAACTATAAATTTCAAACTCTTAGAATCTTCTTATCTTGTATTTAATTCAGTATGTAATTGAGAACATGCTTTTAATATATGCCGGGCTTTCCAAATTTAAATCGATTAGCCATTAAGCTGCACTAATATATTTAAAGCAAAAGATATGTCTGCTGTTTAAAACATATAAACAAATTTGAAAAAAAAACCCTGAAAATTCATAATATTATTTCCCCAAAAGATTATTACAAAAGTTTTATCCCTTTGGTGTGCTTATTATATACGTGCAACACGTCTTAGAAAAATAGATTTACTTAATGCCTATAAATTATCTTGCGAAGGTGGTTAAAAATTCTACACTCCTTATTCAATCAACTATAAGGAAATGTAGGAGGCTTGATCATGGCCAGAATGCCCACAGTGAACTAAATCCTTTCCATAAAATGAGAATAACCATAGACTTATCTCAAACCTCATTTAAGATTCTAATTTGCAGCCAACTGTAGCCAAAGCATCTATAATTATCATATGATTATTTGTTATTTTCAATATTTAATTATTAATAAAACAAACATAGTAAACCTGTATCAGCAATAATGCGGCCTTATATCAGCAATAAGACAAGTGATTAAGCTTAGGAACTAGCTTTCATTTTTTGAATAGACTTTCTTTGCTAGAGCAGATTCATAGCAAAATAGAGCAGAAGTAGAGATTTCACACAGAAACTCCCCCATCCCAGCCTCCTCCTTTAACCAGGTCCCTCTTCACAGTGGTACATTTGTTGAGAGTCCATGAACTTACACTGACACATCATTATCATCCAACGTCCACAGTTACATTAGGATTCATTCTTAGCGCTGGGCATTCTATGAGTTGTGACAAATGCATAATGACATGTATCTACCATTAAATTATCATACAAAATGGCTTCACTGCTCCGGAAACCCACTGTGCTCTGCCTATTCATTCCTCCCTCTCCCCTAACCCCTGGCAACCACTTATTTTTTTTTTACTGTCTGAAGTTTTTCATTTTTCAGCATGGCAGACAGTTAGAATCATACAGTTTGTGGCCTTTTAATTCTTTCACTGAGTAATATGCATTGAAGTTTGCTTCACGTCTTTACATGGCTTGACAGCTCATTTCTCTTTAGTGCTAAATGATATTTTGTCATCTGGAGGTACCAGTTTATACATCCACTCACCTCCGTCTGAGAGGCGCCTTGGTTATTTTCAAGTTTCGAAAACGACTTGTGTGGACGTAAGTTTTCAGTTACATTGGGTAGCTATCAAAGAGTAGATGGCTGGATTGTATGGTAAGGGTATGTTTACGACTTCAAGAAACTGCCCAACCATCTTCCATAGTGGCTGCATCATTTTGCAATCTCACAGGCACAGAATGAGAGTCCCTGTCACTCCACATTATTTCCAGTATTTGGTGGTGTCAGTGCTCTAGGCTTTGGCCATTCTAATAGATGTGCGATGGCATTGCATCGTTGTTTGAATTTGCCATCCCTTGCTGACATCTGAGGTTGAGCATCCTTTCAATATGTTTATTTGCCATCCGTATGCCTTCTTTAGTGAGCTGTCTCTTCAGATCTTTGCCCAGTTTTAAATCAGGTTGTTCATTTTCTTGCTGTTGAGTCTGAAGAGTTCTTCTTTTTTTTTTTATTTTGGATAACAATCCTTCAATAGATGTGTCATTCACCAATATTTTCCCCCAGCCTATGGCTTGTTCCTCATTCTCTTGAACTTTCATTTGTTAAAATTATGAATTATGACAGATAACTAAAACATGGCATTTATTCTTTCTGTAAGCATTTAAATATAAATTTTCCTTGGTAGTAATATAGCTCCTATTTCTAAACATGTATAGGGAAAGAAATGCATATTTCAGAATTAGCCATATTCTGTTTTACTTTTTATTTAAACATAATTTTGAACTTACAGAAAGAGTATAATATAAAGACAAAGACACCCATTCTCTTTGTCCGGGTCAAACTAATATTCCATTTTCTTTATCATTTGTACAGTCACTCTTCATCTACACACATGCACAAACACACACACACACACACACACACACACACAGTTTTTTTTCTTAAAATTTTTGAGTAAGTTACTTCTATGATGGTCCTTTAACTTTAAAAAATTCACTGAGTATTTCCTAAGAGTAATAATATTCTTTTACATCACCACTGTATAGTTCCCAACTTCTATATATTTACATTGAGGTAACTTTTTATCTAATTGTTCACCATATTCTGATTTTGTCATTTTACACACTAACGTCCTTGACAGCATTCTTTTTCCTCCAGTCTAAGATCCAGTTTAGGATTGAGTGCTGCGTCTGAGCTAGAGATAGAAGGATGGTGAGGTGGGAGGTGAATGTTGCTATAAAAGGCAGAAGCAGAGATCCTTGTAGTGATGAAACAAAATAGTATTTTTGAAAAAGCAAAAAGTTTCTCCAAATAAAATGTCAGTAGATTCATTATTCTTAAATGTCACGAACCTCAAGGAGGTTCTCTAAGGGCAGAAGAGACTTTTTGTACACAAAATTGGTTGATCAGATTTACTCAAATGTTTCTGTCCTCTAGTTATTGGAAGAAGAGTACCCTCACTGGGTTAAATATGACTTTAGGGTTGCAACCTGCTATAATAGAAAGAAAATATTGGTGAATAATAACACTTCACACTATAAGAAGTAAAACGAACCTGTCTGTCCTTTAGAGGAAATCATAAACTCTAAGAGAGAGCTTATCCATGGAAGTTAATACTGGTCACTTATTTTTTTTCCCTGATACACTCAATCACCTCTTTATTAATAAAAGTTTATGTAGTTACAACTGTAAATTAAGGATGATCTAACTGCCTTTGCACACACTTGAGTACTAAGTACTTTAGTTAAATTGTTCTAACATCCAAATACAAAACATTTGAAAGAGATCATAGTCAAGTCAAGGTTCATTTAGATAAAATTTAAATTTCTCTCTTGATCTCCTTGTGTTATGGTATATCTATTTACTCATTTAGTCCTGGAGACAAGAAACTACAATAATTAATTTGTTTTATTCCCTTTCCCTTAAAAAACCTATACTTCTGTATCCCTTTTTTAATACACTCATTTCTCATTTTAATTAATGTGAGAAAATTATCATATCAATAAATATTGATACACATAATCATCAATGATAATAAGTCAAAGGGGCAATAAATTGTTGCATCAATACTACTGACCCAGGAGCCACACTGCACATGTTCAAACCTTAGCTTTTCCATTTAGTACCGGTATAACCTTCAACAAGATATTTAAGTTCTATGTGTCTCTGAGGATTTTTGTGAGGATTAATTGAGTTAAAGATGAAATGCCATTAGAATTATACTTGCGGTATAAATAGTGCTAAATATATACATTTTAAAATCAGAACTATAACAGATTTTAATTCACTATGTAAATTAAATGGCAAATTAAACTATTTTAAACATTCATACAGACTCAAATATAACTTAACACTCAGATAAGGTAAGTAATTGAAAATATACATGTCAAGAAAGCAGCAGTATTACTATTATTATCATTATCACCTCCACAAAACTTTTTAAATCAAATTGAGAAAGTCAGCATGAAATCTTAAAATATTTAAAAAGCATTTAGACATCTAAGATAGTTTGGTTAACGAAACACTTAAAGTGTTTGATCTTGGAAGTTTTTTTCTAAGTTTTACAGTTAATGACCATATTCTTCACTTCTTTAAGAAACAACCATCAGGTGAAGATAATGCTTTCATTAAGAGATTCTTTAAAATATTATTATTGCTAATAGCTGACATTATCTACCATTAAAATAGATAAATTTCTTCAGGTGGTACAATGCATTTGAACTAAGTTCTGTTAATATAATGGAACTAAATTGAGAATTATCAAAATCTCTTTTTTTCCCAAAGTTATGTTTTAACTAAAATTCTACTCCTACTGTTCAGTATCGGGAAATCCGATTCTTCTGTGGCCATTTTATAGAGTAAATGATTGGAAAAATTATAAGACAAAATAATTAGATAATCATGAAAAATGTGCCACTCTTTTTACCTACAGATACAGTATGTTAAATGGAATGCCCAGGTGTATAAATATGCTATGTGTGCAATAAGGTAGGTGAAATTTTATTTACTAAACTTTATCTGGGAAAAGACCTGTTTTTATGAAAGAACTATTGTGATAAACTGCCTATGATAGAGACTGAGACCACAAAATTGCCACAAAAAAGTCGAAAGGCTCTTCCCGAAACTTAGAACAGCAGAGACTCCCTGCTTCCTAAACTTAGAAGAAAAATAATTCCTTAGCGTTTGAGGGGGAAAAAAGAGAAAGAAAAAAACAAATTTTGCTAAATGGTATGATGTTGGAGATTAGATATCTCCACACCTCAAACTCACAATTCCTCAGAATTGCACTTAAGCAAAACAAACTAAGCAAAGGTGATGGGGTAGCACTGTCATGGTTAGGTTATAAATGATTGTGACTTTCTTGTTTGAAGTTGCTCTTGACCTCTTACTTGTTCCCTGCCATGTTGTGGATGCTAGATGGAGAGACTTATCTGGCAAGAAACTACTAAGTAAGCCCTTCTGCCAACATCTTCCGAGAGAGTGAGTTCTCAGTACAGCAGCCTGCAGGGAATTGAATCCTGGCAATGAAAATGATGGGTGACCTTGCAAATGCGTCCTCCCCATCAATCTCCACCAGCAATAAAGGACTGCAGCATGAGTGGAAACCTGAATGGCATCTATGGGAGATACCCTGAAATAGACTATCCGGCTAAGTCATTCCTGAGTGCTTGACTCACAGAAACCGTGAGGTAACACATGTGTTTTAAGTTGATTAACTTTGGGCTAATTTGTTATGTGCTACTAGATAGCTAATGTGTGTGTATACTTATAATTATGCAGTTATGAATAGTTTGTGTACATATATAGTCATGTGTAGTTACACATAGATATATAATGATATAAGTGTATCTTCTTAGGTTTTACATATACTTACATATATAACTATGTAAATATACAGTTATGTTTATAGTAATAATTAATAATGCAAAGTTCCAAAGATTTTCACATTTGGAAAATGTAGTTCTTATAAAAATTGAAAAAAAATAAAATATTTACTTTATAACATTATATTCTCCACAATTACATTTTAAAAATATTCTTGTTAAAAAAAAAAATCACTTTTTTCCTGTCACTATGTACTAGATAGGACAAACATGAATTATCTATTTAGTAACTCAGACTGATAAGGAAACACAAATAATAGATATTGCAGTTTTTTTTCTCAAAAAAAATGATTATATTCACAAGAAAGGGGAAGCTCATATATGTGCAAGCAATGTAAGTATGTTAATAAACTAAGTGTATTCATGGTTTTTGCTTTAATTAAACTGGTACTAAAATTTGATACTAATAATTAAACTACTAGTCTTTTTTCACTATGGGCGTGTCAATTAAATCTAAATAACAAAAAATAAAATATGATGACTATAATTAGAAATTAAGTTGGGGGCAGTTAGAATATTTCAAAACTTGATAAAATGTTAGCTCTTATTTTTGAGTAATGTAAGACAACAAGAAATCAATGAAATAATTTAAACAAAATTAAGGAGCCCAGAGTTGAAACTGTAATTAAGCAAGAGAAAAAGAAATATAATTGCTTCTAAGGGCTACATTCCAATATCATTTAATAATTTTAAATATATTTTAAAGCTAGAAGAATTTTTATTAAGCTCAGTTTATGCATTCCAATTATGCAATATAATATACAGTGGAATTATGCATAAAATATATTGCCCTTTGGTTTAAAATATAATAATTAGTAAAAAAAAAAAATGAAAGTCAAACTTGCTTTATAATTAACACGCTTTGCTAAAAGTTCATAATTTAGCATATTTTTTAGCTAAATTTCTTTTTAACAAGTGTGTCTAACATTTCATCAGTAAAGATTTTGTGTTTCAATTCATACAATCTTACATCTGTAGGAAATCATTATCTGTTATTGCTTTTATAATTTACTCTTTCCAAAAGAAAATCAGTCAATCTTTAGATCAAGTCAAATAAAACAGCATAGATGGGAACTGTAAGTTTTAACCATGAAAAAGAGTACATTCTGCATCAGGAATTTATCTTATACATTTCCATGACTTTCTTAATCCTATGAATCTTAAGCCTCTTAAAGGCTCACCTGCATACACATCACTGAAAGAATCGCAATAGTTTATTTTTTAGTGATGGTATTTTATATGTGATTTTTTTACACATAAGTAATAAAATTACGTCTAAAAATATGTCTGGCACCCAATAAAGACTCGCTAGATAGTTATTCTTATTATTTACTGTAATTATGGAGGGTTGTAGTGCGATTTCCAAGGCCAGTGATGTTACACTGCAGGTGATGGTTTTTGCAAAAATGTATTATTAGCAGAATGTATATTTTTTTAAAAAATTCTTTTGTTTAGAAATAGTAATTATGTCACTATATGATATTAAAACTGACAGTTCTCAAAATACGCTTTTAAAAAGTAAAATTGCAGTTACTAGTAAATGGAGAAATGCAAATTAACACCACAAAGAGATACCATTATATACCTATTAGAATGCGTAAAATTAAAAAGACTTATCATATCAAGTGTTAGTAAAAATGGGAGCAACTTGAACTGTCTTATTCTGTTGTTTTTATTTCCACTTCAGGTGTTTCATAGAAACACTAAAATTGGTCCTATGATAATTAAAATTCATGGAAATACCATCTGCTCTACAGGTTTTGTGAAGGTTACAAAATTTAGAATACATATAAAATGTTATATTTTTATAATAAGATGTATGTACTATTATATATTATATAATCATAAATGTCATATAGCATTACATACATATAGTGTATGTAATATAAAATATATATTATATATAATTGTATACATATTATAAATATAAATACACATAGTTCCATATACCCAAAGATACAAATATTACACAAATACTAAAATGTAAAGAAAAGACCTAGAGAGAAAAGGAATAGGCTAGTGGTTAGCGGAGGGTAGTGGGGGAAGGTGGAGAAGTGAGGTAGATGTGGTAAAAGAGGTCAAATATGTGGCAACAGTAAGAAATCTAACTATGGGAGGGAATACACAATGCAATATATATGTTCCTTCCTGTTAAATTGCACTCAAGAAACTTACTGGATTTCGTTAACCATAAAAACAAACAAACGAATGAAAAAGAAAGAAGGCAGGAGAAGGGAGAGATGTAAGTAATAGAGAAAATGTAAGAACAGGAGAAACAACAAACAAAATAAGAGAGAGAATACGTAGCATTAAAACTGAATTGAGAAAAATCACATGACTACATTCTGAACTCTGAACATTGTTACCAAACAATACATAAAACTTTTCCTGGAGTCTTTTTAGGCTAATGAGTCTTTAATCTTCACCTTTGCACCATATTAATTTGATAAATTTGTTACCCTAGTGGAAGAATCGACTTTATACTCTCAGCTTTAGTACAGGTTTTAGCTAACTTGGATGTTAAATACGACTCAATTCCATTAAAAAGATAAATTCAGACAGTATCAGTGCTGAATAAAGCAGACAAATAGCTTTAATATCTCTGATCTTATTTTTTTTTTTGGTTTATATTCATTATTCCCCCCTTTTCCCATTTCAATAGGTATTCTGCATTTAGAGATTTAGATTGTTTCAGTTTGTATAGATCAACATTGTAAAGATGTTTTAATTCATCTACTTGGAGACTTCCTAGCACCTATGAATTAAAGCTCGGAGTTCATGGGTGATTACTGCCTAAGTGCCTAAAAGGATCACAATGGAAAGGACGTCTCTTAGGCACCATGGATAAAATGACTCAGTTGCAACACCACGCTCGCTGTTAATTGTTCCCGAAGGACGCTTTATGCACTCACCCTTCACTGTACGGCTTCACAAAATTTAAGTTAAATGTCTAAATGGAAGAAAATCAAAAAATCCCAAGTCAGAGATCATTGATTGAGAATGAGTAAGAAACCTTTCACCAAGCAAGTCGCCTGACTTTGGCTATTTAAATGTTTGAATGCTTTTTAAAAGTTTTCTTTTTTTCTGGAAAGAAAAAATTTTTTTTTTTCAAGAACATAACAAACTGAGCTAAGGAAGGGCTCTGCTGGGGGTGACTTCAAAGCTTCACATTCTTCTTCACTGAGCATCTTTCCCAACAAAAGGAGGAAACCACAGTGACACAGTTGGATTGAAGGACATTTTGCCTTTGCTGCATCTGTTTAATTTGCATCTGTTTACTAAGGTAGATTTTATGGAAGCATAAGCGAAGGAAAACCTGTAACACAGAGCTCTAGAGAATGTTACTCCATTTGGCTTGAAGAAAAAGATACAGCATGGACTAGATTACTAATGTTTAGCAGTGTATTTAACATCTGAATAAATATATGTCAAAGCAAATAGTAAGTGGCATGATGATCAATAATATTTAAACTAGTTCAGACTGTGTAAAAACTATTCCTTTGCAGAGGAAAGAAAAAAGAAGAAAAAAGGTATGGGCCCTGCACTGTTGGATGGACTTAGACAAATATAAACTTGGTTATGTGATTGACAAAAGCAAAGGGTCACTTAGCTCTTCCAGCTTTATATTTAATGTGTTAGTTAACTTTATTTTATTATAAAATATTTATTGCAAAAAAATTATAAATTATGAAAGTACAAAGATGACCTTAAAACTCATTATTTATAGTTAAAATCTTTTTTGTAACATTTCTTTATCTTTTTTCCTAGGCATTTTCTGTGTGTTTTTTCTCTATCGAAAAGAGGACTTATTGTACTGTTTTGTGCATTTTTCACTCAAAATATAATTAGTTCTGATATTTGTATGTTTTTTGTAATAATTGCAGTGTTCTGCTCTAAACAAATTTAATAAATCCTTTATTGTTGAACATTAATTTCTTTTACATTTTTTACTATTTTTGACTATTATATAAAAACTTCAACTAACATATGACACAAATATATAAAGGAACCCACCTATGAATATAGTCATAGTGTAAATTATTACGAAAAATCCAACTCCCCCAAATGAATAAAGAACTCCTTGAGAAATTTCACAAAGAATACATATAATCAAAAGTATAAGGAAAAGGATAATCTGCATAAACTTTTTTAAATAAAACAATAGCATATCACTTTTTCCTAAAAGTGTCATCCGAGGTATATAGAAAAATGAGTCATCTAGAGCACTGTTGTAGTAACTGAAATTTGTACCACAATTCTTGTATCAAAACCATTAAAATAGCCATAAAATGTGGCCAAAGATTTTATGTTCAGGGATAGAAACTAATGACTAACAAAAATATGTGCCAAAGATTTGTGTTTACTGTAGTATCACCTGTAGTACAAAAAATGAATAATATCAACCAAAATATACAACAATACGACATTTCTGAGTGCATGCGCATCCATCCGTTCGCTGAATGACTCACTGAATGCAACTGTATAGAATCATCCAAATAATACAGAATATATCCGCGACCCATATTGATCAAGTGAAAAGTGGATAACAAACTAGTGCTGATATAAGTCAAACAAAATAATGAGACGAGCACATATAGTTTTGCAGAAACTAGTCTGGAAAAACATATTAAGCATAAACATCACTGCATGTTCTAAAGTTTTTTCTAATTTGCGCTTTTTATTGTCAAAATATTCGACAATAAACAGGATTTTTATTATAGATTTTAAAAACAAATGTTTTAAATAACAAGATAAAACACGCTATTAGCTATTAAATATTTTGCTTTTACACTTGTAATGTATTTCAACAAATGTTAATATGAGATGCTAAAAACATGAGGACATTTAAAATATATTTCATGTTATAGACTTACAATTGCTACCTTTTTTTGCTCTATGAGGAATTCGTCAACTGAAGTATTCTCCAGAAAAACTACTCAGAAAATATTTCAGGGAAGCAATGTCATACCTGGAATCGCCTGTATCAACTTAATTGTCAAGTTTAAATGATGAAACTGTATTTTAATGCACCTATAATGGTTTCTTACATAGTTCTCTGAAATCCTTTCTTAATTTTTCTATTACAACTGTTCCTTTCTAATAAACTTTTATTCACTTGCAACTTTTCAACTAATTCAGTCTTCAGTATAATGAAATAAAGCTTGGCTATTTGCTTTTAAGTGTATTTCTTAATGGGGAAATAAAAATTTGTGGAAAATGTTGAGATAAAATTAAATCTCTAAATTGAGAATTGAAGGATATGTTTTCTTCCTCCTGTAAATATAGAATAAACTTATTTTTAAAAATTTCTGGTACAAAAAATATGTAGTAATTCCTCAAGTCCCATTTTTTAATATACTCTCATGCTTTCCTTCTTAAACTAACTGTATTCTGAATTAACTGAAATATGCCGTTAAAGTTATGCTTATAATAGTGGTATTAGCTAAATGAAAATAACAAATTAACTCAGAGTAATGATTCTCAATCATTTGGTACATAAAAATCTCACCAAAATGCAGATTCCCAAGCTCTACGCACAAAATATTGATACACAAGACTGGGATTAGCCTGAATTTTTTTAAAGCTCCCCAAGTATTGCAAGTGAAGTTTGGACTATACTTTGAGAAAAGTTGACTTAGGAAATTATATTGAATTCATTAAATAAGTAAAAGTGTATATCGCTTTCAGTGGCCTTCACATTTATTGAATAAAGTATCAAATAATGTGGATTACTGTTTTACTTCTTTTCGTTTGATTAATGTGTCTAGAGTATCTAAGGGAAATGGTTGATCAAACTAAAATGTTAATTTTCATATGCCTTTTTACATCTATTTGGATGCTGTCCACTTTCAGGAAAAGCGGGGAGATAAACAACAAAAATTTTCAATAAAACTTATTAATGGAAAACATATTTTATAAAACATTTATTAAGTGTTCTTCCTGGTTTTATTCTGTTAATTCAGAATTAGAACGAAAAGAAATGTAGAACTAAGAAAGAAACTTCCAGAGTCACCATAAAGTACAAGATCTCTTTCCATTCTATTTGTAATTCATCCCTTTAAAAGAAGCTTTTCATTTCAACTAATGACAACAAAAGATGGTACTTCGCATTTAATTGTTCCTTGCTGCCCTTCTCTAGTAGTTTCTCTAACCTTCTCCTTTTTACCCCTTTTCCATATTTTTCCTTCTTATTGAAAATGAATAAAATGTAGGAAGACGAGGCAGAATTAATAGGCTCTGCGACAATGACACCGACTAGAAGGTAATGTAAGGAGATCCTGACCGAGAACATTATCCAATTAACAGCAAGACTTCCCGTACACCTTTGACCTCATTTTGCTTACAGCACTCTTATCAGTCAAGATTCCTTGATGCAGCGAAGAGAAAAAAACATTAAAAAGAGCAATGAATCTCTGTGCTAGGACCAACTGTTCTGTAATCCTGCTTTTCTTGTGTTCAGACTTTCGATCTTGCCAAACTCCCTGGACTCCCTCTTCTACTGGGCTTGTGCCATCTCTCGGACTGTTTGTATTTAGCAGGACACCTGGTTAGCATTTTCCCGCTTCTGCTCTCATTCTAGAAATGCAAGTAAGAGAAACATTTCCGCCTACTTACTCCTTGTTAAAGCCATTTTAAAAAGTTGACATTCTGTAATGTCCCTAAAGATGTATTTGAAAAAAAAAATGTTGAAAATTAAGCTAATTGAATTAATACTTTATCTATGAGTGATTAGAAGTACTTTCTACAAAGTCTAAACATAATCATTCTCTCTTATGTAGGAAAGATGATATGTTCAGTAAATGAAGAATAAACTCTTGAGGTAGGCACTAGAGGAGTGTTTCCACATATAAATTCTCTTCAATCCACAGGCAAGTTCTCTTTCCAGGTCAAAGAGAGTATCCATTACTTTGAAGTAATGCAAGTTCAGATTGAAAGTATTTACATTATGTCTCATATTCATTGTGACTGATATCTCCTACTCACTGGTTTTTAAACAGCTGACTGAGAATAGTGAATAAATGATAGGAGACAATTTGCAATGAGTCACCTACTAAATCCAGGGTTTAGGCATAACTATTCCAGTTTTATTTCATTATTATTATGATTAAGCATTTCATTATTATTATAATTTCCTGTTTGATGCCATTTAAAAATGAAGTACTGTTAAAATTTTAAAAATCTCTAACCAAAAATCTGACTTTATTCATGTTCACAGTGATTATTTTTTATTAATGAGAAAGTCAAATAATGCTTACTTTCAAACTATAAAAAGCATTTTAAAATACAGTTTAACCTAGAGTTACATTTGGACTTAACGTAATCAACCAAAAATATGCACTAATATATGAACCCTCTTGTGCTGTCATCAATAAAAAGCAAAGTTAGAAATGTCTTTTCTCACTTGCCCCCAGTCTTTATAGGAAAGAAAATCTGACCTTCCAGTATAACCTGCTTATTCAAACAGAGCATCTCAAAGAAAATAGTTGACACAACTTTCCATGTGTAAGTTGACACAACAAAACTGTCGACAGGAAAGGATAAACATAAACATAAAATGAAAAGTAAAACACAAGAAGATGGAAATTAAAAGCCCATGAAGAACAATAATATTACAGAAAAGCATCCAACCAACGGAATGTTCAGATTAAGTCCCTAAAAATACGTAAATAACATCACATCTCAGAAGATGTAAAAATAAGTACAATGAAGACTCTCAAATAAAGAAAAATATCCATAAGAAATCATAAAACAAAAGACTATATAAATGGAAACCAGAAAGACATCTAAAAAGAACTGATTGTATGTACTAGAGAAATATAGTTGTCATACTAAAACATATATTCAAGAATACAAAGAAAAAAACTGAAATTATGTGGAAGAGTGTGCTAGAGGTTTTATTCAGAATAAACCAAAAAGAAATAAACTAAATTTGGAAAATTGAAAGATGTGAATACTAGTTTGAGAGACTCCAAAACACGCTGCATAAAATTTCCACAAGAAAAGAGCAAATATTAAGTGTAATTAATGATGTAACTAAGAATGTTTCAGAACTGAAATACGTGAGACTTCAAAGTAGAGATGCAGGGAAAATGCAAAGCAGTCTATTTAAAATTACTACCTTATTATAGTGAATCTACAGAAGATCAAGAACAAGAACAATCTTAAAAAGCAGTAGAACAATAATTTTGAAAATGCTAGCTCCAGAAGATTGATTTTGACAGTGCTAAGTTTATAAATATTTTTCAAGGTACTTACTTTATTTGCCAAGCATACGATTTCAGAAAACAACTTGAAACAGAATTGAGACTTTTATGCAATGAAAATATTCTTGATAAAGAATATACAGATCAAAAAACTTCAGAAAAATATATGCACAAACTTAAGAAATAAATTGAATTTAGATAGAGATAATGCAATGACTTTTGTGTTGACGTGACTGGGTATCCAGGTTTTTGGTTAAACATTATTCTGAGTTTGTCTGTGAAGGTGTTTGTTGATGAGATTAACATTTAAATAGGTAGACTGAGGGAAGCAGGTTGCCCTTTCAGATGTGGGTAGGTCTCAGCCAATTCACTGAAAGCCTGGTTATAACAAAACAGGCAGCATAAGGGAGAATTTGTTCTCTTTGCCTATCTTTGAGCTGAAAAATCCAACTTCTGCTTTCACACTTGGACTCAGAATGAAACTACGTGTATACCATTGGCTGTCCTGGGTCTTCAGCTTGCCAACTGAGATTTTGAGACTTCTTGGTCTCCATAATCATGTGAATCAATTCCTTTTAATAAACCTCTTGATTTATGATAAATGATAGATGATGATAGATAGATGACAGATAGATAGATAGATAGATAGATAGATAGATAGATAGATAGATAGATAGATAATAGATAAGCAAGAGGAGAAGCGTATTGCTAGAGAACACAAATACAGATTTTGGTACCAAAATTAGTTCTAGAGGAAGAGAATTTAATGAGTTTTCTCAATTGTTTCTGGGGTTTCCGAAATTAGCTCTCCAATCTGATCAGATCTAAAGAAGCTAATGACTCTATTTTCAGTATTAACAAGAGTACTAAGAGTCCAAGGCATGATCTGACAATAGAGATATGCAAAAAAAACCAAACCAAAACAAAACAAAACAAAAACAAAAACAAAAAACAAAAAACAAAGAACAAAAAACCTCTGATGGATACTCCTAATCAAGTACTTTTGGGAAGTAAGAAGCTGAGTAACTGAATATAATACATTCGCAAGGTTTTGAAAAACTAACAAATATAATGAGGTTGGCTACTTGCTTCTACTGTCTTTCGACAGAGTGACAAAAGAAAAGGATGAACCAGAAATTCAAAGCCCCAGCTCGAGTGCTGCATAAATGAGTGGAAGCTTCTGTGTGTGCCTGGAAGGGGACAACTGGTCTCTTGGAACTGCAGAGCCGAGACTGCTCAGAATCAAATGCAGAATCTCACCCTGTGACTGACAAAGTCAGAAGGCAAGCTGAACTCCTGGCCTCGCAGTGCCTACTGTTAAAAATGATGGCACGGACTGCGGGAAAAATGTGATTCTCTATGTCAGAAGGCAGACATGTGGGGAAAAGCGTGATGGAAATGAGATACTAAATTCTGGAATCTTCTTTGCTAAATTCTGGAATCTTCTTTGCTAAATTCTGGAATCTTCTTTGCTAGATGCCTCCCCGCCATGAGTAGAAGCAGCCACCCCACTCAGAGTGGCATCAACCTTTCTACCCCGTAGGAGGGATTAGCCTTGCTTTTCCCTGTGGAAACAGTAATCGCTGCTTTTGAGGCAGCTGCCGGCAAGACAATGTGTCAACCACTCTTTTCTCCTGGACCTAGGACTAGACTGAAACCCCAGCAGGCCTCTGAAGGTGAGGTACAAAGCATGACCCGTGAGGAAGTGTGCTACACTGCAAAAGAACTACTAGACAGAATTTATAATTTGTGAGAAGAATCCTTGCATCACTGAAGGGCTCCATAATCTCTTCTCTGTGGCCAGACCTCACAGTGGGGGCTTCGGTCACTGAACTGGGAAACCTAAATGCGATTAGAGGAACTGGTCCCCACATAACAGGAGCCAAGTGACAGTAGGTGTGGTTATGGACAGCACAGTCGAGAAGAAACTGAAACAGCCAGCTCTCACAGATCTATGGCATTGGCTAGTTGATCACAATGTTTCTGGAGTGTACTATATAGGGAGCATACTAAATCCTTACTTGGTCCGTATAAGTAGAAAAGTTCTTAGTCAAGTGAACAAAAGCCTAACTTGAATCATAAAAACAGACAGTCATGGCCCTTCAATCAATTCCAAGATTTCAGCCAGTTTATAGACCCAGAACCCTTTGAATAAATGGAAGGCTGCGTCCTCTTGAGGAATTACCCTGGTACACTGCCAGACTTTTACACTGTTAACCTTTCTCCGGGTTTTCCCCAAAGGATCTTATAGCCTTTGACCAGGGTAATTGTGCATTTGGGAAAAGGAAGTGACCTTCTGGGAACTACTGGACACTGGCTATGAACTGACACTTATTCTTAGAGACCCAGGACACCACTGTGATTCACAAGGGTATGGATTTATGGAGGTCAGGTCCATCTCATGATGGGCCCAGTGGCTCCCCCACACCATCTTGTGGCTCTTTCTTCAGTTCCAAAATGCATAACTGAAAGAGATACACTAAGCTGCTGGAAAAAAAATGATATTGATTCCATGACCTGTGTGAGGGGGACAATTGTGGTGGGAGAGGACAAGTGGAAGACACGAGACGTGACTCTTCCTAGGAAAAAAGGAAACCGAAACGGATGTGACATTCCTGGAGGGACCGCAGACGTTAGCGCCACAAACCAAGGACTTGAACGAAGCAGAGGTGGTGCTGCCCGGCACATGTCCATGCGACTTGCCGATGTGGCCTGCGAAGACAACTGAGTGGCTGGAGGAGGACGGTGGGTTACTGTAGGTTTGCCCAGGTAATGACTCTCTACATCAGGTGTACCAGGTGTGGTTTTATTGCTGGAGCAAATTAACAGATCTCCCAGTACCTGGTATTTAACTGTTTACCTAGCAAATGCTTTTTTCTTAATATCTGTTAGCAAAGACCATTCAAAACAGTTGACTTTCAGCTGGCAAGGCCTTCATTATTCTGTCTCAGGGGTACTTAAACTCTCCAGTCTCATGTTATAATTTGGTTCACAGAGATCTTTATTGTCTTTTCCTTCCACAAAAATTCACATGGCTCCATTACATCTATATCATCATGCCAATTGGATTGAGTAAGAAGTAACAACTATGCTCCACTTATGGTATGATATTTGCCTGTCAGAGGGTGGGAAATAAACCTGACAAAAAGCCAGGAGCCTTCTACCTCCTGGTCAAGTTTCTCGGGCGCGAGTGGTGTGAGTCATCTCAAGACACATCTTCTAAGCGGAAGGATAAGTTGTTGCATCTGGCCCTTCCTACAACCCAAAAAGAGCACCATGCTTAGAGGGTCTCTTTCAATTTGGAATGTAAAATATTCCCCCACGTGATGTTTTCTTTCATCCCGTTTACCAGAGAGGCTGCTAGTTTTGAGTGAGACCCAGAATAAGAGATGGCTCTGCAGCAGGTCCAGGATGATGTACAAGAGGCTCTGCCTCCCTGGCCACTTGATCCAGGAGATGCAAAGGTGCTCATTGGGAGTGGAAGATAGGGATGCTGTTTGCAGCATCTGGCAGGCTCCTATACATGAATCACAACCCAGACCCTTAGGATTTGGGAGCAAAGTCTTGCCATGCTTCAAAAATAACTATTCTCTTTTTTTGAGAAATAGCTCCTAACCTGCTACTAGGCCTTAGTAGAGACTGAACACTGCACCATGGACCACCCAGTTACCATGCTCTCCGAGCTGCCCATGAGGAACTCTTCCTTACCAAGCCATAAAGTTGGGCATGCACAGCAACGCCCCATCATTAAATGGAAGAGGTACCTATGTGACTGGTTTTGAGCAGGGCACGAAGGCTCAAATAAGCATCACAAAAAATGGCTCGAATGCCTATGGTGGCTGCTCCAGCTACACTGCCTTCCCTCACCTCGTCTGCACTTACGGCCTCAAAGAGATTTTCCTATGAACAGCTGACAGAGGAAGAGAAGTCTTGGGCCTCGTTTACAGATGGTTCTGTACCATATTTAGACACCACCTGAAAGACAGCTACAGTTACCTATAGCCACTTTCTGAGGCATCCCTGAAGGAAGGAAGTCCTCTACAGTGTGCAGAACTTTGAGCAGTGCGCCTTGTTGTTCGCTTCACTGTGAAAGAGAAACGTGAAGGAAAAATGGCCAGACATGTGATTACATACTAATTCGTGGACTGTGACCAATGAATTGCCTGGATTTCAGGGACTTAGAAGGAACGTGTTTGGAAAATTGGTGATAAAAACATTTTGGTAAGAGGTATGTGGATAGATTTCTCTAAATGGGTAAAAAAAACATGAAAATACTTGTGCCTCATGTGAATGCTCAGTCAAGGGTAACCGCAGCTGAGGAAGATTTTAATAATCAGAAAGACAGAATCACCCGTTCTGTGGATGACGGTCAGCTCCATTTCCCAGCTACCAACGTCCCTGCGCGATGGGCACGTGAACAAGGCGGCCGTGGTGGCAGAAATGACGGTCATGCACGGGCACGGCAGCATGGACTCATCCGGGCTAATCAGGCGATGGCCGCTGACGAATGCTCAGTCTGCCCGCAGCGCAGGCCAGCGCTGGTTCTCACCAGGGCTCCATTCCAGGGCTGACCATCTGACGACCTGGAGATGGGCTGATGACATCAGAGCGCTTCCATCACAGGAGGGCAGCGTTTTCTTCCAACTGGAACAGACACTGACTCTGGATACAGATTTGCTTTCGCTGCACGCCATGTTTCTGCCCAAACCACTAGACATGGGCTTGTAAGATGACTTAGCCATCATCACGATGTTCCAAACGGCACTGCTTCTCATCGAGGAACTCACTTTATAGCAAAGGCAGTGCAACGACGGGCCCGTGCTGTGGAATTCACTGATTTTATCGTGTTCCCCACCTTTCTGAAATAGCTGGTTCACTAGAATAATGTAGTGGCAAATGAAACTGCCAGCTAATCTTGCAGAGTTGGGACAAGGTCATTCACGAGGCCGTATGTGCTCAGAATCAGCATGAGATACATAGTGCTGTTCCTCTCATAACCAGACTCCCGGGTCCAAAACCAAGGCGTGGAAATGGAAGTGGCACTATTCATCATCACCCTCAGTGACTCGCTAGCAAAATCTCTGCTTCCTGTTCTCACGACCTTATGCTTTACTGACCTGGAGGTTTTAGATCCAAAGGGAAGAGTTCACAGATGCAAAGGGAGACACAGAAATAACTGCACTGAACCGGGACTAATACCAGCACCTGGCCACTTTGGAGTCCTCCTGCTTCTCAGTCAACAGGCAAAGAAGCGAGTTACTGTGGCAGCTAGTGGGACTAATCCTCGTTATCGAGAAGAAATTGGACGGATATTTCACAATGGAGGTGAGGAAGAGTATGTATGGAATACAGGAGATCCCTTAGGGTGTCTCTAATTATTACTATACTGTGTGAATAAGTAAGTGAAGAACTATCACAGCCCAATACAGGCAGGATCAGACCCTTCAAGAATGAAACTTTGGACACGTCGCCAGGTAAAGAACCAGGACCAGCTGAGGTGCTTGCTAAAGACAAAGGAAATACAGAATAAATAGGTGAAGATGGTGGTTACAAATGCCGCATGACCAGTTAGAGAAAGGAAGACTGTAATTGCCATCAGTATTTCCTCCACACTTTGTTATGAATAAATTTATATTCATATGTCTTTGTTCTCTTCCTTCTCTTGCACCCTCATCGCATCACATAAAATATGTTGACTCAGCATTGTACCATTTACATACTGTTAATTTTATATCATAGTATTTGAGTTATGGGGTATCAAGAAGAAGAGCCAACACGACTCAAGGTCTTACTTTTTCCAGGGAAGAGATAATGTGTTTTCTATGTCTGTAGGATAGTGTGTCATGATAGGTGAAACTAGGACCTTGTTAATATCTTTATTTGGAGAGTAGATATGATTTAAGGGGGTGTATATTGGTGCCAAATTGACAAGAGGTAGGCTTGTGGTGGTTAATTTTATGTGTCAACTTGATGGCCATGGGGTGTCCAGATATTTGATTAAAAGAAATTCCTAAAAATATTAAAAACATTTTTTTAAATTGGTAAGCAAAAGTTGGCCCTAGCTTAAAAACTTAAAATATATTATAAAACTACAACAATATAAACTATATTACTTTCCAAAACATAGCAACCTAATCAGCATAACAATGAGAAAACCGAGACACGGACTACAACATATATAACACAATAAATGAAAAAGAAATCCCCACATATAAATTTTAAAAGCTCGTTTCTTAAAGAAGGTATACTGAATAAGTTGCCTTAAAAAATGTAAAATGGATATTTGACTTCCACCATCACATAATTGCCTGAAATAAATCCTAGTAATATGCTAGAAATATGAATTTATCTGAATGTGACATGTTGGATAATTGTAGGAGTCCTGGTTATTCTTTTTCATGCAACCCAGTCTTCATAGCAAGCTCTCTGGCAATTCAGCTGTACTACTTCTTAAGGTATGTGCTCTCTAGACCTGTAGCTTAGTCTTTGACAACACTGCTTTATGTCTGTTCCAATGAAATTGTTAAAATGATTAAAAAGTTTTCCTTACTCTTGATAACCAACAAAAAGAGAGTTTACGACTTGATCAAAGTCACTTGGACATCATACAGCTTCAAGAATTCATTAAATGAGATACAGAGACATAAAATTATGTGTGTGTGTATATATATGTGTGTGTATATATATATAGTAATAATTACATCATTATCATATAATGCCAGAAAAATTGCTCAAAGACCAACTAATAGTTTTATAAAAATGGCATTACCAATTTGACCAGTTATTTCTTGTGCTTATAATAAAAAATGTGCTATTGTGAGTTAGCTTACATGCAATGATTAATGTAGTCTAAGAGAAGAGAATTAGAAATAAATACTGCCTGTGAAATAGTTTATAATTTTTTATATAAGAATATTCTGGAGCTAAGCAATTTGTTTCAACTAATGCTATGATTAAGACTCACAAATAAACATACAGTTAGTTAAACAAGATATTAAATACATAAGCTTTATTAAAAATGGCATTTGTAAATTTTTCCCAATTGCATTTCAATTTATATGGTGTATAAACTATTCTGGGTCAGAATTAATGTGATTCTAACTTATACACACCCAAAAGTTAATAATATTCAATAAGAATCCTCACTGTGAAAAAATAATGTTAAAAACTACTTTTCTCACAAGATTCCTAAGACATTTGCATTATTTATTTCTAAATGGTATTACTACATCGAGGAAATACATTACAAATAAAACCTATTTCAGCACTATTTAAATTATCTTAATGATTAGTCGATTCTTATATTTTAAATGAGTTTGGAAGACCAGTTCCTTGAACATAAAACTCTCCTTCATTTTAATAGCATTTTAGTAAGATGTATTTTGATTTTTAGAGGAAAACAAATTCTAACTGCTCTGGGTAATATGTAATGACTACAAAACACACAGGAAAGCGAGGAGCGTAGGAAACAATGTCGGCAGTGGCACAGCCAGGACTAACTACGATAAAGTTGACCACTCACAGTTTAGGAAGCAGCAAGAGGCTGAGAGTCTACTTTATTACTGAAGGGCTCTACCTTCTGTCTACTGCGCAGTCTTAGCTATAACTCCACTGCATCACGCCTTTTGCGGAGTCCTCTATTTTCTGTATGTTTTGTTTCCACATGTTGCTTTTATTTGATAATCCTGTTTGTACTGATTCAAGATGCCCCCAAAAGATCATCTAATTGGATCCAATTTTCAGTAAGAAATAGACTGCAGGATAGAGCTGCTAGGTCAGGCATCCTATAAACGGCTGCTGTCAACGTGAAGTGCTGCTCCCCAGTATAATCAACGGTGATCCTCACTGTAGAACAATCCTTGGAAAAGGATCTAGGTGGACCAGAACCTCTTAGGCTTTACTGAAAGAGCCAATGTATATAAGTACCTCGGAGAGCTTCTTCAATAAAAAATGATGTTCTGGACATGACAGTCAGTATCCAATCTATTGTGTATACATGGGTAAGACTACCTTTCTGTATTCTATCCATATTGGAACCAGAGAAAGAAATCTAAGAATTGGGAAGAGCAATTGGAAACAGGGTCTTCAATAAAAGTAGTAAAAGAAGGCTTACCAAAACTTATCCAAGATCAGGGGCTGATTTTTCTATACATGAAAAACAAAGTTATACTAGCCTGAGTGACATGATTCTTGTAGCAAGCACACATTACGGCTTTACATAAAAATTTAACTCTCATGAGAAGAATTATGATTTCTTTATAAATACTTGAGACAATGAAAGAAATAAAATAGTAACCTGAAAAACCCACAATTGAGAATTATTCCAAAGTCTCTCACTCTTGCTGCTCTGGAGCCTTAAATTTTTCTCCTCTTTTTTTTATCCAAAAATGGATATTATGGAAGCAAGTGGCAGCAAGTGGGGTGAGCTCTAATAACGTTCGCATGACTCAAGAGAAAATAAGGAACTATTTGGGGATGTAGAAACAGTGGGCCATAGAAAATAGGGCAGAAAAACTCTAGGAAACAGAACCGACTTCAAAGAATGGAAGGCAGGTAATGAGGAAAAAGAGACGATGTGACATAAAGCATGACATGCTATACATATGTTTCACTTAAAAAAGAGTGAACATATAATACAGTCATAATCTGGATTTGCGACAGTCCTGTCTTTTTGTCTGGGATTTTTACATCAGCCCTTGACTACATGACTTGGATTTGGTATCTGAAATATTTAATATAGATATGCTTAAATGTTAAATTTCCCACATGGTATGTCTGTGTCTTGAATTGACACAGAGAAGAAAATATCTCATTCTTCTTTCCCGTAATGATAAGCAATAGAGATAACTCTTTTGGGGGATAATACACAATTGGAAATCCACCAAAAACATACAGCTGGAGAAAGATAAAGGATGGTAATGCAGCTTCACCCGTACCTAACTGATGAAGCACTAGAAAAAGAGCCCATTATACAGGTTACGTGTGTAAATAAAGTTAGGATTACTACTTTTAAAACAAGTGTATTTGTATACTTGTAAGATGTAAAAATCCTTCTATATTATCCTTTTATTTATCAGCTATGGTTGAAAATCTCCTTCTTTCAGACACCCTGATGCATTCTAACCACACACCACACACACACAACACACGCACACACATACACACACTCCCATTGGAGATGACAAAATCTACTAACTGTGTCACAGCTGAAATTGGCGGTTGTCAATGTATGAAGTGACTAAAAACAGATAACAGCGGTAGCTTTATATTCCATTGTGTATTTCTTATCTCCTTCAGATCTTTAATTACACTTCTAAAACAAAGATTTTATTCATTTAAGGCTTAAATAAGAGAACATTTTGTTTATTTGTATATGCCTTTTAAAGCCAACATCAGCATCACCAACATGGATAAAAAACTATCTTCCTAAGTGCAACCATAGCAAACAAACTCCATCCCAATATATCCCCTGGAAAGCATGAAAGGGAATTCCTGATTAAGATACAGAAGGTCTCCAGATAATGTTGTTTTGTTTAATATTGTTTTGTTAGAGCATTGATGAGATATCACAGAAACTTAACTATTGTTTATATCAATTTGGCTATAGTAAAACTGGTTTTATATATGTTGTTTTTCTAAAGTCACAAAACTTATTGATGACATTAAGTGAGGAATTACTGTGCACCCTTAGCATGTATAATATAGTCTGTGAGAAGTACACAAAGGTTTTCGTAAGCACAATGAAACATATAGAAATAATACACATGACAAAAGTTTCAAAATATAAAATAATGTTTTTCATACTGAGACGTAAAGAGAAAATGTACCATTACTTTGTTGTGGGAAATTAAAATGTTATACATACATATGTATATAATCTTTTATATATTTCATATATTTATCCTAATGTTTTGAACTTCTGAACTGCTGGAAATACAAAGGAACATTAATGAGAAGCCTGTGAACAATATTATGGGTAACAATCTAAAAGCTTAAATAGGGATCTTTGTTGCTTTTCTCTCGTAGATTCTTAGGATTTGGTGAATTAGAAGAGCTACCATAGTGATCACAGATACTAAAACTGGAGCCAAAGAAAAATTTGAGCCCGAAAATCCAGCTTGGTTTTTAAGCTGAGGCACCATTTCGCTATAATGGATCATTTGCTCTATGGGGAAAAATCGCAGGAAAATGTGTCTTTTAGGCCATAAATGCTAGGCATAATAGTCAAAACATTTCACGGTTTTCCTGCACTTAACAATGTTTATTACTACTGGAGCGATCCAGTACACTATATATAAAATAAGAATATACAGTCTCTGATAGCAGTTAGTTTTGATGACTGTTCCCTCACATATTTTATACTTAATTTTCTTCCCCTCCAATAAAATTCTGGTGGTGTACTGTACATGGAGTATATGTAGAGAGTGAGGTTTCATTCTTTTCAACCACCTAATCCTCACGTGTTAAAATATTGATTTAAAGATAACTTTCCCCATTAACTGTGTGTTCCACTATGATGAAGTAGAACTATAAAACTTCAAAAAAGTCATAAGCATTATATGAAGATTATTAGTACAGCCCTTTTAGGTTAGTGAGATAGCTGAAAATAACATTTGTGTGAAATCATAAATCTGAACAATATTAAATATGAAGCAATCTATTTAAAACTTTGTATGGAAATTATCCACATAAAACTGGAAACAGTAAAAAATGTATGTAAATGAAAATAAATAAAAATAAAACCTCTCCAAGGCAATGGCATATCACACATCAAACTCCTGGAGTGCAAAGAAAATAAAGTAGTAAACACGCATGGACCAGGGCTGCACGCACATGCACACACACATATAATTTGAAGCAAAAGTTTGATTCATCTTGACTACTAAAAAACATTTCTATTTTTCTAAGAATATCAGGTACCAAAGGCAGGAGAAAAATTTTACTTGAATTTTAAAGACACATGCTTCATATTTAATGAGTACGCATAGCATTAATTGCCCCTATACCACATCACCAGGTGTTTAAAATGCTGATTTAAAAATAACATTCTTCAGAGTTGAAAGAATTTATTTTCAATTCTGAGGTGCACATTTCTAAATAATCATGACGATACATTATATGAAAAGGGGCAAATGATGGAGGGTCTATAAGACGTGTAAGGCCACTTTGCTTCTTTAAAGCAGCATTTATTTTTAGGTAGGAAAGTTGATAAAACTGAAAATTCTGCTACTGGGGAGGAAATCATAACCTGATTCTTGAGTTTCCCTAGCATACCCAAGAGTGTAGCTCATGGTGGAATTCTACACGAGAAACGCCTGAACGAGAAACCACTTCCACCAACACAGTTGACTTGGCAAGAACATGGCCCTGCATAAAAAAGCAAAGTTTAAAAATGCTAAATCTGTTATTCTCAACCCTAGAGTTAAATATTTTTAGAATGCTACGTTAGAGGAAAGAGAAAATGATATCGGTCATGTATTTATGAAAGAAATATTTCTATTTCCCAGAAACATCTGACGTCAAAGTCAAACATTTAGTCTGACAGAAAAGAAATAGGAACTTTGGCATCTATGAATGTCTGCTTCTTGCGACATGAAAATTACCCAACTTAAAGTTGTTTTTATTTCCCCCCAAACCAACAATAAAGTCATGAAGTCAGAGGAGAAAGTTCTGGTATCTTTTATTTCATGTGCAGATTTTTTTTTCTCTACCACCTTATGGCTAGAATTCCATCATTCTGTTATGGGTCTCTATTATGAGAGAGAAATGGAATTTGGCTCTTAAATAAACGACCCCTGAAAATAAAACTGTACTGGATCCTTCCTTCTATTTGTGCTGGCAAAAGGATATGAAGAAAAACAAAGTAATGTAACTAAAGCAATATTATATGCAATTTATTTTCATTTTAAGACAAAGAAATTAGTCCAACTCATTGTATTAGCCATTATTACCCTTAAATCAAACCAGACAAAGATATCACAAGAAAAGTATAAACCAAAATTGCCTATGGATATAGACACACACCACACACACACACACAACACACGACACACACACACACACATGACACACACATTTTTTATGTCATAAAACTCAATTCCCAATAAATGCAAAAGCAGCAACACATAAAAATAATGACCAAGTAGCAACTATCCCAGGAATGCAAGATTGGTAGAACATTCAAATAGCATTTAATTTAATATTACATATGAAAGAATGGAAAACAAAAACCATGTGATCAACTCATTAGACACAAAAATAGCATTTGACAAAGTCTAACATTCCTCATGACTAAAAACAATCAACAAACTAAGACTAAAAGGGAACTTGCTCAACCAGATAAAAAGATATCTTTGAAAATTAATTGGCCAGAATAGGCAATAAAGAGAGAAAGCAAGTAGATTAGGTCTGGGGTGTTGGGAAGGAAGAGGGTGAAAATTGAAGTGTTTTCCTGTGAGGTGATGAAAACGTTCTTAAACCGGTTGTGTGGTGTTTGCAAATACCTGTGAATACACTAAAAAAATCTTTGAATTATACACTTTGAGTGGATGAATTCTATAAGTGAATTATATTTCAATACCTTTAATAAAAAAATAGAAAAGAGTCAAGTGCGACTCAAAGGATTTCCACAGTGGCACCTTGAAGAATGGTGTTAAACTTATTGTGATGAGAAGGAATGCGGGTAGTAGCTCAGAAATCAGAGGCTGCTTTTGTGCACGTTACGTCTGAGTTGTGTATGAGACATTAAGTGGAGATATCGAAGTAGGAAGCTGAAGTCACGAACCTGCAGATTAGGACTGTGGTCCAAGCTAACAATACATATTTGGCGGCAATTAGTAAAAGGTATATAGGTCATCAAACTGAATGACATTACCAAAGGGAATTCACATACACACATGCACACACACACGCACACAAATGGAACAAATTAATGACTGAGTTTTGCACTTTTCAACGTTCGAGATTAAGGAATTGTGAAAAAATTCAAGAAATGAGGAAAAATGTAGAATGAATCGTGTAATAGAGTAAAACGAGAAAATGAGGCCTCTAAATATACTTCTTAATAAACAGTTTCTCAATATGTGGGAAGTTATTGGCTGCTTTAAATACTATTGATCAATAGAAAATTCAGAACATTGAGTTTAAATTGCATCAATGAAATGATGGGCAGTAAAAGCCTAGGTGGATTATGTCCAAATGAGAATAGGACAATTAAAGTATAATGTTATTACAATTCCTGAAATTTAAGGCTAATAAAACAAGGATACCTGTGTCTAGATGGGGTGCATTAAGTACACATGAAACAAGTCAGTTAAAAACTGACTTCAAATTTGATGCTTAGCAAATTTAAGGTATTATTGCTCCTCTTTAAGGTGTACTGATATGGTCGTGATTATATTTTTAAACAATTGTTCCTTTTTAAAGATGCATACTCACGTAATTGCAGGTAAAATTATAACTGTGCTGAGGATGGAAGTGTGTGGGCGTATAAAGAAATGTGATTGACCATAAGTTGATAATTATAGAAATAATTGTAGAAAGTGCTTTTAGCCTTTTTTGTGAGTTGACATGCAGCTACGTACACAGTTTCCTGCATGTTTACAGCTTTGCATCCTAAGTGGAAGTCTCATTCACATCCTGACACCTTTCTCCCACACAGTAGGAGTTTCCTTGGTCATCTTATGCATTACCCTGAATCGTGTGACTTTAAGAAGAAACCCTCAACCAAACCTAGAAGAGATGAGAAAAGGTGAATACATGCCAAGGCCCCCAAGCACATTGCTCAGAGAGTCCCAGTAGGGTAGCCAGTAGTCCGGGAGTGTAACTCGCTCTTTTGCACATCCTTTAGTGGTGCTACCCCCTCCCCATCTCTCCTAGAGCCTTCATTTGTACTTTGAGGCATCACCTCTCATATAAGCTTCCTGCGCGTACGACCTTCTTGGAGGGTGTGCTTTGGAGGGACTGAATTTTATATAATTTAGAAGTAATCCTAGAAAGCACACACTCCAAATGGGATTCTGGAGTTCTCTCAGCCACTAGTCAAAAGGCAACAACGATCCCATTGCTGATGATAAGCGGATGATGATAGCATATATTGTTATACAGCTTCTGATATTTCTCATTCTTAGTAATTCTCAAGCTTAGTAAATGAGATAAGATGCAGGTCACATGGGAACCATTGTCTTGAGAAGTACCACTAGCACTTGAAAGATACGAGGGCCAAAGATAATTGTAAAAATTGTGGTGATGGCTTAACTGTTTTGAAAGAAGAGGAAAGGCTCAGATCAGATAATTACCAACTCAAGGAATATCATGAAAGCCAGGTGTCCTACAGAGCAGCATATGATGACATTATTTCCTGCGCAGAATTCAGGCCCAGAACTTGTTCTTAAGTATAACACAGTCATATGGGAGAATGAATGCAAAGACTGGCAGGCCTTTCATGCTAATGTTATAGAGAAGAAATAGAAAAATGAGACTTAAAAAGGAATCCCTAAATTCTCTGGTCCAAAAGAGCTTCGAAAAGAAGCGAGAAGACTTTCATTAGAGAACATGCAGTCTTCACCTGAGATGGATGTCCTTGCCTATTTTGATTTCCTTTCAACCAGTAACTAAGGTCGAGATTCATCATGGAGCATACAGGGAAATATGATCCCTGTTGCAGAAGGAAATATGTTATTTACCAAAATAACTGCAGGTCTTGGATAATGTAAACCAGCAGAAATATCTGGGAGTTGACCTTAAGGGGGTCAAAATCCAGTACTGGGACATGAAATAAAATGATTGCATTGGGGAGAGTTTATTGATATAGTGGCATGCTCCTATGATTCAGAATACAACGTCATTAAAAAGGCACCTGGGGTTGACCCTACCTTCCTGCTGGGATGGTTCCTTGAAACTTGGTAATGACAATAGTTTACAGTTCACCCAGTTCTTTGCGCAACATGTCCTTTGGCCTTTTCTCCAGATTGTGCTATGTATTGTCAGTCTTTTGAACTTATAAATGTAGGAAAAAATATATATATATATCATGGAAAGGAAAATAATTGCTTTAATGTATAAACCCAATTCTGTAAATTTTTTAAAACAAGAATACATGTAAGAAATAGATGGTCATATAACTGTAGGCTTTTACCACTGCTTTCTTTGTAAACTTTGATTACCTTTTTATATCTTATTGGGAAGTGTTCAAGTACAAATCTACCTTTGCTAAATCTCAGAGCTAGTTCCAGAAATGACCAGCAGGTTTGGAAATAAATGCTGAAAATTTAGCAAATGAAGAGCAATGATACCATAGAGAAGACAGAAGCAGAGTTCCTCCAGCCTCCTGTTGAAGCAACTATTCAACTCTCTGCTCCTATCTTTGACGTCAGTGTCCAAAACCCAACAGCGAAACTCTAGTCCAGCTGGCCATTTTAAGGGTTTGTGAAGATCTTTTATTACTCTTTAAATACGTGTGTGTGTGTGTATATATATATACATACATACATACACACACACATACACATACACACACACGCACACACTGACACACTGTCCTTTGGAGTAACAAACACTGCCATTCTTTGGGATAGTAGGGATCTCCATTTATATGTATCTGCTCTATTCATTTTGCTAGAATGTCCAGTTGATCATAAGAAGAACAAATGCTTGCACAACATGAATTGTGTACCAGGCAATTTTTGAGGATGCTTACATTGAACTAATTTATTTATGTGATTTAATTAATAGTAGGGATTTTTTTCAGACCAGAATGTAAAGAGTCTAACACTAGATTGTCTCTCCTTGCCAACGAACCTGATATCCAAGATGTTTTATTCTTCCAGCCTATATAAGACTCTCTGAACATATAGACACTAAATTATGAACAGTACTTTGTTCTATCAGAATCTATGTAGTAACAGATGTTCACTCGAAAATTATAGCCTTTATTTTTTTTTCTTTGCAATCACCCACAAATCTCTAATTACCCATATTATGTGTCAGTGAACTCTGTCATATACATAAGCTATCCTAATCATCAGACTTTCAAATATAATCATTAGTTTATATTACAATTTTGAGGAGACTTCTTAAGGCACTCCATGTTATTTACCTAATCATGACTTGTGACACTATCTGTCATGACTTAACACATTTTTGGCCCACAGATTAGAGGAATATTTTAATCAAGACCTAGAAGTATTTCTTTAGCAACCACTCATATTGGAATTATAGATCTCACTTTTTTTCTTCCTTTTTAGTATCTATCAACACAGCTGTTATACCAACAGCCAGATAAAATTTAAGAATCGTGGTTACCCAAGTAGTCTTCTGGAATAATCTGTGAAAACAGCAGATTCCCATTGATTACAAGATATCACATCTTCTCTACGGGAATGTCACAGAAGAAAAAAGCTGTCATGGCGATGAGTCCATTCACATCAGGGAGACCCCAAATGTCATTAAACTAGACTACTCTAAGAGAAGAGGAAGGGCATTATGGGTACCAGGGGATAGAAGATGTGATCCTTGAAATGTCTATGTGCATAATTGTGTCATCCTTCCACAAAACACACACGCGTGTGCATACACACACACACACACACACACACACACACACAAAGCTATATGTCTATTATCAGTTTATGCAAACTTCTAAGGCATCTATGTGTCTCCAATAAATGGCATTAGGAAAACTTGATATGCACATACAAAAGAATAAAATTGTACGCTTATCTTACACTAGAAACAAAATTCCACTCAAAATGGGTTATACAGTTCAACAAAACACCTCGAGCTGTTAAACTCATAGAAGAAAATATATAGAAAAAGCTTCTTGACAGTAGCCTTGACAATGATTTCTTAGATATGACATCCAAACCACAGGTCACCAAAGCCAAATAGACATACGGGATCACATCTGTTAACCTAAAAATAAAAAGCCACGGTGAGGAGAAATAATTTCTGCCAGGTCTCCAAAAAATAGGGGAGCACTGATACAGGAAACACCTACATAGTGTTCCTATGAGGAGGCGAAGGCAAGAAATATTTAAGAGAAAGCGGAGGGGAGCAATTACAGGAATAGAGGAGAGTGAGCTCTATGCGCGTCAACAGACTGAGGAAGGGATCCCTGCAGGTGCAGATAAGCTAACGCAGCGACGCTGACTCCAAAGGCCTTTCATTTCAGTCTAGTAGTCGGTCATAAAGCAGTCCACGCTCTTGCTATCCTTACAAACAGTTGTTTAAAATACAGCGCTGCACTAGGCCTCGTTCAAAGGTCATTCTGCCCAGTTTCAACTTTCCAGAGGTGTGAGGAGTGAGACATGCTGGGCAGCTCCTCTGAGATGGCGGCTCCAAGTCCACTGAAAGTGGCTCCATTTATATTATTTTTCACACATCAGACCGAAAAGCTTCTGCACAGCGAAAGCAGCCATCAACACAGTGAAAGGCACCTACTGTGTGAGAGGAAATATTCGCAAATACGTGGCACGCTTAATATCCGATATATACGACATTCGTATAACTCAGTAGCAAAAAAAGAAAAGAAAAAGAAAAAGCTAAAAAACAAATAACCTGATGAAAAAAGGGACTAAGGGTCTCAACAGACATTGCTCCCAAGAAGACACACAGTTAACGGGTATCGTCAAAGGTACTCGACATCACTAGTCATCAGGAAAAGGCACACAAAACCGGACCGATATATCACCTGACACGTTCAGGAATGGCTATTATCAAAACCACAAGAGATAACAAGCGTCGACAAAGATGTGGGGACAAAGAAGACCCTCGTACCCTGTCGGCTGGAGCACAGTGGCGCCATCACTGTGGGAAACGGCACAGCGGTTCCTCCGTGCCCAGCAGAACGCCGTGCGCCCGCTGCCAACGCTAAGGGGGAACTTCGACGACATGGAGGACAGCAAAGGTCACCGCTACGCCAACGACTGGGAACAGACATCCGATCCTTCCTGCCCACTGCATCTTGATGGTCGCGTCACCAACAAATAAAAACAACACGGTCAGGCCTCAGATGGAGCAACTTGTACTCACACAGAAGAGACAGGGCAGGGTCAGCTCTATCAGTGTCCGTTGGCCCCTTATGACTCTCGGGTTCTCTGCAAATAACGGATGACAACCAGCCTACAGGCTGCGGAAGGACCTCTCTCCGCCCCTCCCCTGTGAAACCCGAAAGTCTGAAAGCTTGGGGTGTGCCTAAGGGCCATGGATGCACATGCTTCAAATGAACCAAAGAGGCACTGTGCCTGAACAGGAAAGGGTTCCCGCACATGATAAGCCTGGCAGAGGCTGTGTGGGCTCTTCGTCTCCCGCTTCGGAAGTGTTCAAGGCCCACGTCGAATGCTTACGTGGCCTAGCTGGGGTAGAAAGACTGCATGTGAAACTGTCTTTCCCAAAAGTCAAAAATTAAAAATAGAACTTCCGTGTGATCCAGCAATTCCCCTTCTGGGTATGTACCCCAAAATATCAAAATCGGAATCTTGAAAAGGTATCCGCACTCCCATATCCACTGCTGTATTATTCACAATAGCCACGGTGGAAGCAACTTAAATGTCCGCTGATGAATGAATGAATGAATGAAGAAAATGTGGTATTTACATGGAACGAGATAGTATTCAACCTCAAAAATGAAGGCAATTCTGCGATTTGTAACACTATGGAAGAACATGGGAGACAAACGCTGAGTGAAATAAGCCAGATATAGAAGAACAAATGCTACATGCTCTATGTATGAGGAATATAAAATAGTCAAACTCACAGAATCGAAGGGTAGCACGGTGGTTACCAGGGACCTTGGAGGAGAGGGAAATGGGGGAGGTGCTGGATAAACGGTACGAATTTTCAGTGATACAAGATGAATAAATCCAGCTTAGTGCTTGTGCTTAACGATGTATTGTACACTTAAACATTTGCAAGTTATATCTTATGTTAAATATTCTTATTCCACGAAAAAAAAGAAAGAAGGCAAAATAAAAATTTTGGAGGTAATGGATGTATTCATGGCATTGCTTGCAGTGATGTTTTATAGGTGTATACTTATCTCCAAGCTCAGCAAATTATATACATTAGATATGTGCAGCCTTTTGTACATCAATCATATATCAGTAGAATGGTTTAAAAAAATTATCTTGGTCTATGATTAGAGGCAATTGAACAGAAGGTGAATAGACAAAAATCAAGGCAAAGACTAAGGTCAATAATACTGAAGAGTGTTCAAAAAATATTCACTGTAAGAAAGAGAACTTTAAAAATATAACAACAGACAGAAAATCAAGCTAGAAAATTAAATGTCCGTGTGTGAGAAAGCAGGGAGAAGAAAGTTTGGCAGTCAAATGACATGCAACTAACACGCAAAGTCTATACCACTGTTAGCTTTAAAAAAACAAAAGCAGCTTTTTTTGCGGTATGATGGAAGTGGCCCAGGTTTAATTAAATAACTGTGGAATAAAAAGAAAGAGTACGTTGATAATCCAGAAAGGCAGCAGGAAGAGTCACCTTTAAGTTTACAATTCTGCCATTCAGTTCCCCTTCGATTTAGGAAAAGCCTCTCAATCCTTTTGGGCCTCAGTTTCCACATGAAGAAGAGAGTTAAACAATGTGGCCGTTAAAGTTTACTCTGAGACAGAAAGTCCGTGTTGTACGGTCTGAGTAAATTTGGTGTGGATTATCTCTTGTATTACCGGAAAAGCATCTTGAAACAAACTAAGAACGTGAGTAAAAATATTCCAACAGCAATAACAGATCGATAAGGAAAGCACACCACAGTCCTGATTTGCCATTCTCCTGGAAAGAACATATTCGTGTACTGAGTGACTCTGAGAACAGAGTTGAGTAACTTCCATTTTTATGATGGATAAAAGGACAATCATATCTTGTAAAACATATGTTTCCTTAGAAACTGGGAGTATTTTTAGCACAAGATGTGAAAGTTCTAGTATTCATCAGTAGACAAATGATTTCTACCTTTCTTAATTAAATGTTTAAAAATCTTAGAAAAGACATCTGTCTAATATTCGTAATTTATTCACCTGTTATGTAAAACTGAATTCTCTATATTTACCTGCATGTTTAATTTCCTTTTCTAAAATTTAATAATTGCAAAATAACAAAATACATGGAAACTACGTAATGAAAGGTAACATAAATTCAAAGTGATACTGGCCAGTTAAAATATTGTTACATATACTTGAAACTCACCGAGTTACATATTTTTCAGTCTTGTTACTACTCAGATATATTGTCATAAAGGAAAATAAATCAAATTAAAAATTCAAGCCATTTGAAAAACTATTAAGAACCTTGCAAAACTATCATTATTAAAGCAGTTTAGAGAAAACTGCTTTGCAAAAAGAAAGAACAGCCAACACACATAAAAAAGAATTAGGTTGGGGCAGAGCACCTCGTCTGAATGCAGAGAGAGGGAAGACACAAAAAAGTCAGATTAATATAGAGAAATGGGTTGTTTTCCTAGAATCGTTCTGTAATCAGGTAATGTATCGCATTATCCAGTCACCTCTGACAGGAAATGTGCTTTATCCTACCTCGACTAAAAAGAGCAGTGTAAACTGTATCACTTGAAATTATGGCTTCTCAAACTGAATTATATTCTTCTACATCAGCCATGTCAGAGCTTTTACAAATTGTTAATCTCCTGGTAAACATTCCCACATCTGAAACACAAATATTATTTACAAGCAAAGTTAATGTTAGGGAAATGTAACAGGTAGTTATTATGCATAAATTGCCTGCTGTCCCTTGGTACTAGAAAATGAGATATTGAATCTCTTAAGGGCATCCTAAAAGGAATATGGAAAAGTAAATAGAATCGCTGAACATTTGCTAAATTACCATTTCAATGAAACATGTCCTTCCTAAATTCAGGAGGCAGCACCTTTCAGGGAAGTAGAAAAATTGGGAAATGGATATGAAAACATTTTTACAACGGAATTAAAGAAAAAAACACTGATGTTTAATACAGAGACTTCACATTTAGAAATAAAAAAGGATATTTTTTTCTTCACATGTAGCAAACCGTATAGGTATCACATGGGCATGAGTATCACAAAACACAGCCCTCACTCAGCCTTCTTCTTGACAAATGTGGACATAAAACAAACAGAAAACTCAATAGTATCTCTAAGCAGCTACTAGAACCTAGAAAGGCAACCAGGAAGCTACCCAGTTAGGATTCTTTTGTGAAAATGTATACTAATATACGTAAAAGTCAAAACACCCTATATGCCAGAAACTGAATAAATTCAAATTTATCTTAGATCAAAAGTCATGTCTTTCATGTACTGAAAATGTATTATTTTCCTTATTTTCAATTACATATGGTATTTAATAGTTGTGTGCCCTTTTAAAAGCAATTGTTATAAATGTTTATGAAATTTCATGGGCATGTATGCTCATTTTTAGGATCTCATTTTTTATTAAGTGTAATAAAATGCTAATGAATGTTCTTGGACTACTTCTTAAGAATTTGGTACTCTATCATGGGAAGCATATCACCTAAGTTTTTCGAAGGAAAAACTCTGACATCTCCCTACAGCTTTGTAGAAACTTCAGAGAGAAAATTGTAATTTATGTGAATTCTGACGCTAACAGGAACCTTGAACATGTTTTGGCGTGTTACTCTTTACTCTGAATCTTTTGATTTCCAAATTACATATCACATAAGATCCTAAGTAACTTACGATTTAAGTAACTCAGATTTTAGCTTTTCAATTAGGATGCAATAATCTTAAATAACTGTACAGGCCTTTTCTTGGTTTCCAATCACCTCTAAAGAGAAATAAAGTACTCTAAATAGACAGATTCCTCAATAAATATGTTTGAAATAAACTGTACTGTCATAGAAATTTTTTAACCTCTAGATACTGGGTTTTATCATTGTTATTGATAAATTAATTCATTAGGTCAAGAAAATTTTAGTGTACTTTATCCATCAAGCACTGGACCCACCACTGGAGTTGAAGAGATGATGTTTCCCTCTGCTTTCCAAGAATTCACAAGATTGGTTTATCTCTAGCCATTTCAAACTATCTATATCAAAGCATGACATTGAGACCTGTTTAATTATACTACTTCCCTTGCCTTATTCCATCATACTTTATTATCCATCCAATAGTCTATGTCTCCTATAAGTGGCAGATTAGCTATCAAGGCAATTCTTTAAACCCCTGCTTTTTCACCTTCCTTGCTTTATTTAGTTGCCTGCTTCCTTTCAGCTTCCTTGAGTCCTCCGGAATCCAGTACGTTAAATGGATACTCGATTAACGCCAGCCTGCAATAGTAATGCAATTATGGGGCACAAAGCAGGCACATCCGAATCGCTTTTAAAATTATGTTGGGATCTTCCTCAGTAGTGTTGCGACCAAAGCGATTTGACACAGCAATGAAAAATGCAATGAACCAACCAGTGGCAAAAAAAAGGACTTATTTTTCATATGTGAAGTTTAAGAAAGTCTGGGTCTTTGGCACAGGTGCCGAGTACCTTCTTGGCGGGAGCAGAGTTAGTTCTATCTGAGTATGAACCGATGAATGAACGGGATGTGTGTTCTTTATCTTTCACTTCCCGGGACATGTCATGGGTGCTTTCCTATTTTCTTACTTGGAAAGCCATTTGAAAATTAAAACATGCAACTCCTGAAATATCACTGCAGTGTAATAAAATGAGCCTCTCTGAAACCAAAATGCCTGTTCTCATCTTTCTTTTTCCTGAAGTTTTGCAATTTGACAGGACTCATGCTTTATCCTTTTTTGGAATCGCCTCTAATATTTTTAAAAGATTTTTTTTTTTAATAAAACAGAACAGGGCTTCAAATGATATTTCTATTCCTGGTTAAAAAAATCTAAAGACTACAAACAATAGAATCTAATTTGAAGTCTTCAAGATAAACATTTTCTTGTAAACAGAGCCATTCCTTCAGGGGTAGCTCTATAACCAGGAGTGCATGAAACCCTGGGGATAATGAAACTATTTCATTTTCCATTTGTTTAGGAAAGGTCACAAGGCTATTTATGTACTAATAGGTTTATTAATAAAACTGAAAAAGCAATAACCTCACCTGTATAGTGATCAGTGAAGCTAGTGATAATGGAAAGCCAACTTTATATAAAAGGAAATTTTATGGCTCTCATGACTACTTTTGTTTGCTTTTAATAGTGATTCCATTTGATGAGCCTCTTTTTTTCTGTTTACATATATCTCTTTACATTTCATTTCATTTTAAAATAAATGCGAAATATTTACAGCATTTTGTCATTGCATTAATATTATCAACTACCAAAAAAGTCTCTTAGAAATTAATAAAATCCCTGCACATTAATACTGCTCATTATAATCCTCTTGTAAAGCTATTAATTTGGTGACTTTGCTCGTTATATCCATCCTCATCAGCACGTGTTCTTAGCCAAGTTTGTAATGACCATTATAATCAATCCTTTCAAAGTAAGTTATGCATTTTAATGAAAAGTCCGCTTGAACGATGAACTGGCTATTTTCAGTACTTGTAACTCTGTGGTTGGGCTATAAAAGGAAAAAATTAGGGGAGAAGGAATTCTGAAAATCAATTATTCTATGTCCGCTAGAATGAAATATAGTTATGTTTATATATGTGAGACTGACCACTATGAGAAAATTTTGTTTAAACAACCTGTTAATAATATTCAATTTATTTTCAGTAGAAGTGTACTGTATATTAAAACCATCACTTGCCAAATGCTCAGTCCTGGTTGATAGGAAATACAGTAGTGTATTCTTGGCCTTTTAAAATTAAACACAGATTATTACCATAAGATCTAGATCTTAGACTCTATGTACTTTTAGGCTCAATATGTGCAAATAAGGCTCCACCTACATTGTCTGATAATTTAAATTTGATTGTGTTTAACTAGTAAATATAATCAACCTGATGAAATATGCCACAAATGCATGGTTAAAAATTGATTGAATACTGAGTGTTTAGATTAACAATGATTAAAGAAATAAAGTTTGAGTAATTTGATTTTGATAAAATTTAGATGTGTTGCAACCAGGAAAAGAAGCAGCTTTGAGATATAAGGTATCCAGGACAGCCAGAAGGCTAAACTGAGTCGAACTATATATAGAAAAGGGGCAAATGGCCATTGTTGGCGAAACAGAGATGTATAAAGCATGAGACAAAATGGATCCTGTCAGAAGAAAAGGGAAAAATGAGATCAGTTCAGATAAAAATACCATGAGATGCCTCTTAATAATTTCAGTGTTAAGATATAAACTGCAAATGTATTATATGACGTGAAATTCACATGAATTAGTCAAACAAACATTTTCGATAACTATTAAATTTCTTATTTAAAGTTATTTGCCGAATAATGAACAAACTGAATCCTTGTTAAAGTTGGCAGTGAAGGTATAGAAGATATGTTTCTATAAATGGATCCATTAGAGAATCTTCCACTTTAAAAAATGCCAAAGGAGGGCAAGATAGATAATTAAAGGTATGAAAAAAACTGTTATAAGGAGTGATAAAAGACATAAATCTATTTTCTGCAGACAATAGATGCTTGTTAGCAGAGTGAGCAATATTTTACCACAGATAATGTGAGAGAAACTTTGTTCATGGTCCACAAAAGATTCTGGATGCTAGTTAGTGGAAAGTAAAATGCTGAAACTACAGGCAAGACTGAGTCATTTTATAAAGAACGATGCTTAGATTTAATGTCCAGTACTTGGAGAAAAACTATTATTGATTTTGGGGGACATCTGATTGCAGTTTTCTTGATATCTATTCTAGACCCATGATGCCTTGACTTCAGGAACGAAGAATCTTTAAAAATGTAAGCTTTTAAATTCATAAAGCAAAAGTGCTCTTTTCCCATTTTCAAAATGAATTATTTCGAGTGATTATTTCAATACTTTCTGGAGAATCATGGATGCCACTTATGAATCTGATAAGAATATTCACCCTTATCCAGAAATTCCTCTTAATGCATTTATTTCTCAGAATATTCCGTCTGCAAAGAAGTTCAGAGATGTCCACAGGTTCTCTGAAGTCAGGTTAACAACCACTGATCTAAACTGCATGTTACTAAAAACAGAATAATGAACAAATGAACAAATGCTGTACTAGTTTTGCAGAAATATCAAAGCATCCATACAAATCTTCCTTCTTCCCATACTAGGATCCAAGAAGACTGTTTAAGATTGGGCCCACCCAGCAAAAAAGGAAGAGGAAGGGAAGGAGAGTAAAAGGAAGGGAGGGGAAGGGAGGGGAGGAGAGGGGAGGGAGACTGAAATCTGACCAGTGATATATGGTTATTTACAGACTATCATTCTATATAATTCACTTCAAGATATCTATTAGCCCTTCCCAGCCTTTCAATTTATTTCCCCAAAAATTATCTAATAAATGAACATTTGTGGCCAACATGATGCCATTTGAAGGAATAACAAGAATAAACTTGGCTGTGTTAGACAAGAGGGTAGAGAAAGGTCCGTCTACACAAGTAATTTTTAGGCAGATTCCTGATTCTGGATAAGAAAGTCCTAGTCACATACAAAGTTGTGGACGAATATTTTTTATACAAAAGCAATCATCCAAAAGAGCATGTACTGACTAGATGTCGCTGTGCTGGACACTGTACAAGGTTGATGTGGAACTGCTCTTCACTACACTTTACTCATATTTTTTTATTATCTTACATAGCAAGTCAAAAATGGAACACTGGATTTAAGTGATTCTGTCTTCACTGCTTTGAAGAGAATACTTTCTCCTATCCAGGCCACAAATCCTGTCTTCTTAACATCATAGACTATCAATTAAAACTAGGTCAGCAACTACAGAGGTTTTAAAAAGCCACATTAATATATTTGACATTTCCGCTGACATTAGTTGAACTTCATTTTGGTCTGGTGCAGTGGTGAATGGAATCTGGACTCTCAAATCATTAATGACTCTGTTCTGAAATTAATAAGCCAGGTAAATAGTATCCAATATTAGAATCTAAATCCTATGCTCTATAAAAACTATAGTTCGTACCAATATCTATTTTGTTACATTTATATTGGAGTCACTTTCTATGTAAGTATATTCTTCATTTTAATGATCACATGAGAATATGACGGGATTAGAAAGTCTATAACCTCTTGTACCATTTAGTTATTACTTCCTGTTAGATTGTATGGTTATATTGGAATATGGTTTAATTATTATGTAATCAGCCAAAATAAGATTTGATACCAGTTCATCTACTGAGTTCTCTTAACATATACACAGTTTTAAACCTCATTCGACTTACATATTTTTGAGCAAGGAATATAATTTTGTGCTCTCATAGTAATAAGTACTCAACTTTTGGTCATGAGTACCCTGATTTTGGCTATTGTTCCTTTCATATCACACTCGTGCAAGAGAAATGAACAATATCGAAGACCTTGAGCTCTGCTATCGGACGATAGGATTTTAAAAGCCTGGCTTTGCCATTTACCATCTCTGATCTCAGGTGAGCTAGTTAACATCCCTAAGTCTGCTTAAAACTATAAAATGGAGGTACCTGCCTTATAAGATTATTATCAGAGTAAGTTGTGTAACACATTTGAAGAACTGAGGACAGTGTTGGAACACAGTAAAAATTAGAAGTATTTGTAATTACCATTACTGTCGATTGAAAGTAAAATCATGTTTGTATAAAACAGTAACATTTTCTTATACTTTTCTGCACTTTTCTACATGTGGTAGTTTTAACCAGCTAAATAAATTTTTTTTAAAAACTTGATTTTCAGTCTTTAAATATCTGAATTGTGGTTAAAGAATTATGTAGGAAAAAAAGGGTATTGGCTAGAGAAAGATTTGCCTATAATAGTGTTTTATTTTCTTTTGTTTTGCTTTATTACAAAAGTTACCAAGACATACTTTTTAAATGATACTGGGGATCCTAATAAAATTGAGGTGAGGCAGAAGATTTCTAGCAGAATTCAGGTCCCTGCCAAGTCAATTTGTGAGAAAATTCAGAGGATGAAGAGAGGGACTGGTATTTCATAGAGAGATCGCATGATTTTTTAATTAAATGTATTGAGGTGACATTGGTTGAAAAAATCAAGTGTACAAATTAATGACACACCATATGCACATTGCATTGTGTGTTCACCACCTAAAGTTAAATTTCCTTTTTCACCATATATTTGACCTCCTTTACCCTTATCTACTTCTGAGATGGCACATTTTTAATTTAAACCCGAAGAAAAGGATAGGAAGGGTATAGATGCAGAGAATTTATTCATTTGGTAGAGGGCGATAATAGAATTTGTTTTTAATTTTCTCTGTGAAATGTGATAAAAAGGTATTGCCAGAGAGTTGAAAAAGTAGTCATTGTCTGAACGTGAAACACTGTATGAAAGTCTTTGAGGAATATGGCTGAGCAGGTTACCAGAAAAAAAATTAGTAAGATGTGTTATTTTCATCAGCACAGCTGATTTTGATAATTTAAGATTAATTTAATCAATCTCTATATGTTTATAAATGTATATAATGTTACAGACCTTTTCTAGGCATTAAAATAGAGGAGAAAGCAAGACAAAGTCACCCTCCTGTCAATTCTAGTGGGAGAGAAATTTCAATTTATGGTAAACACAGTCAGAGATTAAACCCTCAAAAATAAACTAAGCATATTTCTCTATTAATTTCAGCTAACTATGTAGAAATATAGGGGAATAATAGACTCTGAGGTCAGGGTTTTTTCAAACTGGTGTTGAAATATCATTATATCCAATTAGAACAAGAGAAATTGATAAAATAATTCATACGAAAATCAGCATTTTTGATCTCACATAACTGTATGAAGAAAATTTCTGCAGAATTAGACACATTATTTAATTTCAAGAAAAAAACAAACATGAATGTATCACTGTAATCATTTATTTTTCACAAAGTGGTCATTATCTTACAAACTACCATAACCTTCATACCCGTGTGCCAATCTGATAGTGTTTGAATCATATGTTATAGAAAACTAGTTTTATTTCACAAAGTCATCTCAGGCAGGCACCTGAATCCTATTAGCAATTACAAATCATGTAAAACACATTTCCTTCACTAGCCATGACATTTTCTCTGTGAGAAACATCTTTCATCTCCTCCTAAGGGAACCATATAATATAAAAAACCTCACTGGAAATGTGTATCAAGAATTGTTTCTTGATTACAGTGTGACGCGTCACGGTGCCATGGTTTTAAGTCTTTGTGCTTCCCTTCAAAACACTGGTTTTTGAGCACTTCTTTATCAGCGACTCAAAATGTAATGTCCTGAAACCTGGTACTCAAATTGCAAACTGAGATGAATACTTTTTATAAGAATTAGTGGAACTCGGTCAAGCCATTCCTTTTGCCTTATATAGTTTAGGACTTTTCTAGTCATCCACAAATAAAACGTGGTCTCAGTACTTTTAAAGATTAATAGTTTAGCAATATGTTGTGCAACAGCAAGATAAAATTAAATGAAGGCTGATGCCAGGAAAACTTCGTTTCTTATTCTGGGATAAAAAACAAAAAAAAAAAAAGACTGAGTACTGGTCTCGAGTGCCTTTCAACGAGCAACGGGACCACAGCTATTCTCAGCGTACTAAGTACAAATCAAATTCATCATCTCTATTTCACATCCTCACGTTATTTAGGTTTTATTATACTGAGTGCGTTAAGGCCTATACACACAAACGTATTGCAGAAGCAGATCTGACTCAAAGCTTCAGGTCATCTATGGGAAGGTGAGCAACCCCCGTGTGGAAGCAATATTTTAGGGTTCTCAGTGTTTTCACAGCTATCCACATAGGAAAATAAATAATAACCGTACAGAAAGTTTGGACTATCCTCATGTGCTTACACCCCCTACTGTATTTTAAGATAAAGAGGAATGTATCACACCTTTCTGAATGTGATATGTTCAAAACCAAGAGTCACTCCATTGGTTGTACTATCTTGTGTCATCTCCTAATGTGCAATATGCTTCCAAATGAGACTCTCTGAGACTCTCTGAGACAGCACTTTTTAAACATATCGTCTCGCATGTGAACTCAGTTGGGACTTAAACCTGAACAAGAAATATGAGTTAAGTGTTGAGTGAATTATCTTCATTCGAGACTGTATGTGTAATTAAAAATGGGTGATCTCAAAGATCACTAAACAGATCAAATGTCTTTCAAACCTGGTTTACTGACTTTTATCTATTTTACTTACTTAGGCTTCTAAATGTTAACCAATGATTGGTTTTAATCGTTATGCTGATCACTTTAGTCATTTTCTTCTACATTGGAGAAAAAGAAATACAAATTAAGTGAAATTGGCATTCTCAAAAAAGAAATACAAATTAAGTAAATAAGCAAAGATTGTGAAAAACTATATTTTTTAACACTATTCGTGAAACCCCGGGGGCAGGCGGCAGAGAATCCTTTGAACTGGACTGTTTCACTTATTTATGCAGTTGTAAAAAAAAATTAACTATAAATATGAAATAAACATATATATAAAATATATATGAAGAGCTGATTCACTTATTCTTACTATCCCATTTCCATGAATGCAAACAGTTTAATCTTTAAGAATAAAAAAATTACAGACTTTTTACTCTGGGAAAATAACTTACAAAGCTAGGATTGGAACCCAGGCAGTGTAGCTCTAAACTACATGAAAGAATCAATACGTTCTTTTCCAAATACTTTTTAAGAATTTTATTAAAATCTACAGCGTTTTAACTCACCCTCCCCAAATAAGCTATGACCATAAAGCACTGTGCTAGATGCTTTGAAGTCTCCAACATAAAATGGATTCCAGAAGCTCATAGCCCTGTGTAGGAAAAAGCTATGATGAAATGTGAGGTATTAGTAGTAGAAAGTAGAGTATTATTTCTGGACATTACAAACAATTCCACCTGGGAATATCTAGAAAGACTTCCCCAGTTCGACTGCCCTGGTTTGTCTGGGCAGTGTTCTAGTTTTAGTACTAAAAGGGCCATGTTCTGGAGACCCTGGCAAGACAGAATGATTGGTTGTATTGCAAAAGTAGCATTCAACGCAAAAGAACTGAAAACAGATACTCAGACAAGTTATTGAACACTAACGTTTACGGGAGTAGCATTCACAATAGCCAAATGTGAAAAGAACCCAAATGTTTGTTAATGGATGAATGAATCAAGAAAAAATAGTCTAGACGTAACAACAGAATGGTTTCACCATAAAAAGGAATGAAACACTAATTTACACAAGATGAACTAGCCTCAAAAACAAAGTGAACGAAGCCAGACACAAAAAGTCATGCGCTGTATGATTCCAGTTATATGTAATATCCAGAAAGGTAAACTCACAGAGACAGAAAAAAAAAAAAAATGGTGGCGCTAGGGGGAGGATTGATGAGGCGCACCAATTTAACGCGCATGGAGTTTTCCTCTAGAATGATAGAAAAAATTTAGAACAGAAATCATGGTTGCACAACATTGGGAGTATACTAAATGTCATTGAATTGTTCACTTTCAAATGACTAATTTTAAGTTGTGAATTTTACCTCCGTTAAAGAATGTAGTACTCAACATTCCAGAGAGCAAATACAGTTTTAGACACACACTAATTAATGTACGATACTCCACAAAAAAGTTAAAAAATTAGTCTTAGAAGGTACATAATTTTCATTAACTAGAATAATCAATGAGAATTAAAGTGTCAAGTGATATTAATTATGATGGAATATGCTAACTTTGCTCTTTTAATTTTCACGTTTCTATAAAAAAAGAATTTAAGAATCTCAGCATATTTTGATAATAGACCCTTAAGATATTCTGAATAGATGTGAATTAAGATAATTATTGGTCTTAATTTGTACCTAGTTCTTCTATAACTCGGTCACCTATGGATTGTCTACAGTTTTGTGAGAAAACATAAGAAGTAATAAGAGTGGAGCCTGCGTAAAGTATCACCAAACCAAAGTACAGGGACAGCCTTCGGACAAAACTGACGACTTGCTAAGAGCCATGTGATGATAGTTTTCTGCAAATTCCCTTTAGGAAAATAATTTTACTTTTTAGGATTTAGTGAGAAAAAGAATGTGTCAGCTACTATAATTTGCATCAACTGAAGCATTAAATTTCATGATTTACTTGCTCATGGAAGCATATGAAATCAGATGCAATATCCCTCCCAAGAAACAATGTTCTTACTACCATTTAAAGATTCTTTTCCACTAAGCCAAAGAGAAAACTGAAAATTAACCTTAGTACTTAATCTTTGTGACTATAAATCTTGCCTTCCAGGTTACGACCTCCTTTTTTCAGTTGAAATGCAGTTTCTAAATGCATCATTGATTTTTCTTACAGCATATCAACTCATCTGTACATGAACTAATAGGCAAATGATATTCTAGCTCTAAAATTAGATTTGGTGCACTTACCAGTGCTCCATTAGTATTCCTTCACTGACAAAACACATGACTTCAAAACTAGAGCACGTAATGATAAGAAATCATTACACCAAAATATATTTGTCTTTATTTGGGGAGGATGTTGTTTTTATTTAACTGTTTATATTTTGACAGAGCATGTGATTGCTTTTTTTTTTTTGGCAACGTTTCCTGTGGATCCTCATTTTACACTATTATACATCTCGAATTAAATGTAGTTATTTATCATAGCACTTACAATATTGGAGAGGATAGTTATTATGTACAACTGTGATTTGCATGGTACACCGCTCCGATGTGCATTCTATCTGCAAGTATGTAATCTATATAATTGAGTATGAAATGGCTTTTTCAAAATATTAATTTAATATACATTTTTAATTCAACATTTTTTGGTATTTTCTTGTGACTTTTTAGCTGCATAATCAATCAATGAGCACTAGGTAAAAGTACATAAAAATATATATTAGAAATTGTTACTGATCCCGCATGCTTCAACTTATAAGAAATAATTCAGTGATAAGTAATTCATGATGTAATTATCACATTCAATATCCACTGTAGAAACTTTGAGAAAAGAGAGGTGACTTCTAGTTAAAACAATGAGGAAAATTTCGTGAGAAATTTGAGATGGTATAAACAAAATTTTGGAATTAGGAAACTCAAGCTGTGTTTGTATAACAACAGTAGGACCAGAAATATAAACCAGAGGGAAGAATAATAAAAATAAAGAGAAAACAAGGCCAAAAGAATGAGTTTCAGCTTATTTGAAATATTCTTGAACGACAAAGTTGAGAATTTGAAATTAAATCTGTAGGCAATGATACATTTTTTAAAGTTTTTCAATCTCCCCCCCCGAAAAAATCTGATAAACATAATTAATATTCTATATTTGAAGTAATGAGGCCCTAATGGGGTGGAGGCAACACATTCGGAGGAAGAAAAAAGTTATTTGCCTTGAAAAAGACAAATAATTGTACCTGATAAAGTGAATGCCATGGTTGTCAGGTATTGTGTTCCAATTCAGTAACGGGTTTCTTGGCAGGGACAATGATGAATTTTAGGTAGGATGAACATCTTGCCAGCTTTCGTGGGTCAGTTCAGTTTATACCTGTTGCCCAGGTATCATTTTTATAATTTTTGATAGAATATTTTCTTTCTCAAAAATGCATGGTTTTGATAATAAGTTATATGGGACACCTAATTACGCTTAAGAGAACAGCCCAAATGAACCGTAGAGTATGCAATAAGAAAGATAAGAAATTAGAATAAAAATTTAGGTTAGAAAGAAGGATTTGAGATTGATTTATATAGAGAGGTGCTTTATTCATGGGAATAGACTAATATAGCAAATGAGGAGATGAAAAGAAGAGGCTGAAAAACTGCTCTTCTAGCCTGAACACAGCAAAGGCATTTAAGGATTAGAGGAGTCGTCAATCACAAGTAGCAAACCAGAAAGTGCTATGTTGTGAAAATTTAAGACAAAGGAGATTGAAGACGACATAGGTAGACCCTTGTCAAATTATGCAGGTATCGAGCAACTAAAGACCAAGATGAGTTCATTGATTTTATGACTAAAAATACTGTACAATAGTAAGCCTCTGGAATCTGGAGATTATGATATAGGTAGTATTATAGCCAACTTAGCATCACCACCATGCTTGATTTTTTTAAAACTGAAAAGCTGATTTATTTGCCTCTGTAAAACAGATATTTCTCTTTACCCGGTCCCTCCCAAATGTTACAATAACATCATCTGCTACTGGCAACTGGTAGCCACACACACATGCACATGCCACAGCCAAATGTTTCCCATTCTAAAGGTAGTTTCTTGGGATGGGGTTTGACTTTTATACAGGCAATATGACATGTGTTTAAAGAACAGCATCTTTTGCTTAGGAATCCAGATTTTAAGCTTTTACTGAGTTAGTGGCAGCGGTGAATTGAAAACGGCAATTTTAGGCTTTGAATTCACAGTTTGGATTTATCGAGGTTAAAAGGACTTGTGTGTGCTTGAAAGAAACATAAGTAGGAGAGAATAAGGCAACAATAGAGACAGACTGGCTCTGCTGGAGCTTGAGGGAGGGAGGGCTCGGAGGCCGCAGGAGAGAAGGGGTTCAAAGGCTGCAAGGGACAGTTAACGGAAGAAAGGCGCATGCACAATGCTGTCTCTGAAACAGGGAAAAAAATGACAATGCATAAAGACACAGGGCAGGAAAATGCGAGATGCAAGTGAGAAAACTCATATTTATCGGAGTTATGGTGTTTTAACTAAACTGAACAGACCTTTGAGAACAAGAAGCCATAAGTTATTTAAAACAAACAAACAAACAAAATCAAACCGTATATACAATGTATGCTTGGTGATAACTTTACAGACCCCCAAACATACTGAACAGATTGACATGTGAAACTGTTGGATAGTTGTACCTGGAATGCTCCCTCTGTAACTCTTCGTTTCTTCATATGTTGATTATTCTTGAAATCCCTTCTCAAGTCTATGTCTTTCCCAGAACCTATCCTGACTGCTCTAGTTCACAGGGACATCTCACTCCCCCGAACACTCAGCGTTTGCTCCGTGCCTCGCATACTGGATATCACCATCTGTGGCTCTGTGTTGCTCTTTCAAATTATAAATGTCTCGAATATATTTTCAGAGCGACAGCAATTCCATATGTGTTACAGACTACCTAATTTTTCTGTTTTATACCCTGGTGTAATTCTTCTTATGTGAGCTAAACAAAAATACTCGCAGATCCACAGTCAAATGGGAAACTATGCAGAAATGAGTACGTTTTTAAGTGTACGAGTATTACTAATTAACATGAGGCAAAGCAGAAATGTATCTGTACTGTTTTAAAGGCAATAAGGAATAATTTAAAAGACATTCGTAAAAATCAGAACTGTTTTGTTCATGCCCTGAGAATTCTTAAAACACTTGATCGTGTTATTATATTTTATGTAGGCATTAAGTATTTTACAATGAGCATTTAATCACATGAAATAATTAATATTTGAGACATTGCTTTCAAAAGCAGGTGAACAGACAGTAGCAGGACCAGCTCAGTTTTGCACATGTTGAGAATGCTGTGCTTTACGGAATAGAGAAGTGGAGATGCCCAGAAGGCAAATAAAAAATTGTTTTAGAGCTCGAGAAAGTGTTATAAGATAGTTAAACACGTGGCTAGCACGTAGAGTGAGAACGGAAAGGGCCTGGGACAAAATTCTGAGAAAACACACGCATGATAAACGTAGAGGAGGAGGAATTCATAAATGCAACCACAAAAGACCATTCTGAGGGGGGAAATCGTAGCTGGGAAAAAAGTCTCTTATAGAAGTCAATAAGTCTAAAGACGAAATCATGGTCCACAGTGATAGATAACCAGTGTCCCCATCCATGCTGAAAGGGGTAGGATGTAGGAGGGCTGAGATTTGTAGCATTTGCCGATTTTTGTATTATCAATACTCCCAATACGATCTCTTTTCAGACTACCAACAGGTTAACTGGCTCTCAAAATTCTTGAAATGTTAACAATAGGCTCTTTTGAGTAGATAAAAGCTGGCTCCTTCATACTGCTACATCGAGTTAAACTGAAATGGGTTTAAGAACTCATTAGATTACAGCCTTGGGTCATTGAGACACTTCTATGTGTGTGTGGTTAGGGGAGGCAGAGAGAGGGCCTGAGAGGCCTCAGTACCAACACCCTTTTGCTTTGCAATAAAGCCTTTTATTCCACATTTCTCCAGCAGAGCTGGAGGAAAGCTGCCCCTGGCAGGAAGTATGTTGATGCCCTATCACAATAACCAAATCATCCCTGATCTTTCCAGATACTTGGTATAAATTTCTTTCCTGTTCACAATTGATTAACAGATGGGAAACTTTGTCATTCCATAGGTATGCAAAATACAAATACAGGAATGACACTTGTGTTAGAAATAAGAATACAAAAGAAAAATGAATCTCATTTTACAGTTTAGTAATAGTACACCATGTAATCAATAATTAAGAGAATGAAATAAAGTCCTGGTGCTTTGTTTGCTTTTTCTCTGAATCTTTTTTATAATTTGGAACAAGTTATGTGTTCACATATTTAAAAAAAATAGACTCTAAAAAGTGTATGTATTCAGACTACACCTAACCTAGAAATATTTTTTTTAGGATGTAAATTCTATTCTCAGTGTCTGAATATCACTAAACAATAGTATATACTATGGAGATTTTTCTATATTCATTGAAAATCGATTCTCCATTTAATTCTATTTGATATTTAACAGAATTTTTGCATAGTTTTCTACTAAAGGATTCAATACAATTGCTAACTGATGAATTAGAAGAAGAAAAGGAACCGATGATTTAAAATGAGGAAATGCTTATCTGGGAAAGTAAATATTCATACAGGCGTCCATACCTTCAAGAACATCTCATATATATGAGACGAACTTCTAGTAAGGTTGAATAATCCCATGTTCTTAGTGGTTTCATTACCGTGATGAACACATTTAAATAAAATCCAACATTTAGGTTTCTGTTGCAGTCAGCCCACAATGTTATGAGCATTTATCATTTGGAAGAATGACTAGTTTGACATTATGACTTAATATATATATATCACCCACCTGGCAGCAGCTCATCCGGTCACAACTCATCTTCACACACTTCATCTTTTTAGCAGAGTACATTTTGGTTTTTTCTGCCTGGAAAGAGGGACAGAATACATTTCACATAAGGTAGAGTTTTGTATGTGTTATTTCCTTTTTTAAAATCACTAAAATCACTTTCTGGGGACTGCACTTCACGGGAGTTTGATGAGGGTTTTCATCGTGGATCCAAAAGGCGAGGGGATTTCAATTATAACTTTCTAGATATCAAACCCTATCCTGTACCTACAACAGGAAAATGTCTTTGTCTATTATTACTGACATTGTCCTTTAGAATTCCCCACTTTTTAAAGGCTACTAAAATTTCAAACACTGAAGTTCTTTTGTTTGAGATGGATTTTGTTTCTATTATATTGAATGTAATAACCAAACTTCTATTCATGGGATAAACACAATTTGGTCACGATGTAGTGTAATATTTATAGATTTCTGTATTCGATTTGCTAAAATAGCACTGCAGATTTTTGCATTTTTGTTCAGGAATAATATCAGTATCTGAATTTGTTGATTTTGAACATTAGAATTAGATAGCCTCATAAATTGAGAAGGAAATTGTTCTTTTCTCCTTTATTTTCTGAGCAAAAAAAAATAAAGACTCCTTAAAGGCAGATTTTATTTGTTGAAGCCAAAAGCGTCTGAGTTTTTCTTTTTGGTAATTTTTAATTACAGGTTTATTTTTAGAAAATATACATAGTTAGATTTTTGTACGTGTCAGTCATTGAATATGTTTTATTTAAATGATTCATCTACTTTATCTAAATTACCATGTTTATTGGCATAAAGTATTATTTTACACAATTTTTTTTCAGAAAATAAAGGAGAAAAGAACAATTTCTTTCTCAGTTTTTGAGGCTATTTAATTCTAATGTTCAAAGTCAACAAATTCATATACTGAGATGAATTTGCAAATTCATATAAGAAAAGCAAATCTGTAATGCTATTTTAGCAAATCGAACACAGAAATATATAAATATTACACCACATTACGACCAAATTGTTTATCCCATGAATAGAAGTTTGGTTATTACATTCAAAAATAAACGGAGTTCCACTTCCAGAATGGCATGTGAATAGCTCCATAGACGCCTTCCCTAGAGAAACAACCATAACTGATAAAAATTATTTTTAAAAAGACCAATTGAAGTCTCTAGAAATCGTCTCAAGGTCACAGAGCCACAGAGGAAACAGTGATTCAAGACAATCTTCGACATGTCATTAAGAAAAACAAAAGTATCTGGCACTTGAGACAAATCTGCTCCTCCCTCCCCTCCCCAGCTCCAGGAGAGAAGCCCCACTCACAGTGTGAGTGTGTGTGCATGTGCGTGTGTGTGCGTGTGTGTGTGTGTGTGTGTGTGTGTGTGTGTGTGCTGTGTACCAAGAAAACAAAACTCCACCTTCTCTTACTCCCAGTTAAGGGATCTGGTAGCTCAATGAGAGAAATGTACATTTCTTATCATCTCAAGCTTTAAGTTCCACAGGCCAATAAGGGTGCTTGAGAGGTTGGAGGCTTCCTCCCTTTCTGCCCAGTCCCGATCTGTGGCATGAAGGCGTGACTCCTCACTTTTTGGAGTTCCAATAGTGTGGCTTTAATGCCCCTTGCTCCGGTTCACTTGTAGAGCAAAGGTTCCAAACCAATAGAGTCAAGATAAAAAGAACGAAAGCCATGTTGTCATCTCCCTGTAAAGGAGAGGTGTTACGCCAGCCCCTAACTCCAGAACAGTCACTCAGAGATTCTGCCTAGACAGAGTGAGAGAAGTCCTTAAGAACCAACTCTGACACTCTCCTCAAATATAACGAATTTACATGAAAAAGGTGTGTGGGAAATTTCATGCCTAAGGATGCTTTTGAAAATGGAAACACAACATACCAAAACTTATAGAATGCAGCTAAAGTAGTGCTCAGAGACACATTTCTATTCGTAAGTAACCATAACAGAAGAGAGATCTCGAATCAATAATCTAAACTTCATCTTAAGAAACTGAAAAAAAGAAGAGCAACTATATCCACAGCAAGAAGAAGCATGGAAATAACAGAGTGAAAATTAATAAAATAGAGAATAGAAAATATCCAAAAAAAATCAATAAAAAAATCGTTGCTAGAAAATAACTACCGTTTGACAACCTTTTAGCTAGAGGAGCAAGGCAGAGAAGAGGGAGAGTACTCGAATTACTAAAATCAGAAAATAAAAAGGGTACATTACTCCTGAATAAAGTGTATTCATTTTCTAGGGATGTTCTAAGAAAAGACCGTAGACTGGATGGCTGAAGGAATAGAAGCTTATTTTCTCACAGTGCTGGTGACAGGAGGTTTGGTTTCTCCTGAGACCTCTCGCTGGCTTACAGATGCCCACTTTTCACTGTGTCCTCACACGGTCTGCCCTCTGTCACTCACATCCTTGGTGTCCCTTTGTGTGCCCAAATTTTCTCTTCTTGTAAGACACAAGTCAGATCGGATTAGGGCTCACTCTAATGGTTTCATTTTAATCTAAAACCTTTATAAAGGCTCGAATTCTGAATATAGCCACATTCTGGGTTCTCGTATTAGAGCTTCAACATATGAATTTGGAGGGGAAACAGTTTAGCCCATAACATAAGGAAATACTATGATTTGTAATAAAACATAAGGAAATATTATGATTTGTAATAATGAAAATAATTAGAAATAATGGGAGAAATAACATAAATAGAATGGCTAAATTCCTAGAAAGATATAAAATAATAAAACTGACAATAGAAAATCTGAATATAACTCAAGTAAGTAAAAAGATTGAATTAGCAATCAAAAACTTTGCACAAATAAAATCCCAGACCTAGATGACTTCGCTTGTTAATTCTACCAAAATTTTTAAAAATTAATAACTATTCTTCACAAGTTCTTGCAAAAAATATAAAAGAAGGGGCCACATCACATCTCATTCTCTGAGACCAGTAATATACTGATACCAAACTGGACAAAGATATCACAAGGTATACAAATAACAGGAAAATATCTTTAATAAGTATAGATGCAAAAACCCTAACCAGAACACTGGCAAACCCAATCCAGTAACATACAAAAAGGATTATATACCATAACCACTTGAGAGTTATCTCGGGAGTGTAAGAATGGTTAAATATTCACAGATCAATACAGTAAACCACATGAATTGAATAAATGATAAAAACCACATGATCATGTCAATAAGCACAAAAAAGCACGTGACAAAGTTCATTATTTCTGTATAATAAAATAATAAACAAGGAACTTATGTAACTTGAAAAAAGGCACTCAAGAAAACCCAAAGCCAATGTTATATATGTGTGTGTGTGTGTACATATATGTAAGTTTTATATAAATTTATATAAGTGTTTATACACACACATACACACACACACACACATTTTTTCCTTCTACATTCAGGAATAAGAAAAGGTCCATTCTCACTATCTCTATATGACATTGAACTGGACAAACTAGCCAGGCAGTTAGGCAAGAAAATGAGCTAACATGCATTTCAGTAGAAAGTAAATGATAAAATTATCTCTTTTTAGAGATAACATGACCTTGCATTTAGAAAAATCCTAAGGAATCCACTAAGGGGAAAAAAAAAACCTACTGGGACTAATAAATAAACATGACGAGGTTGTGATTATAAAAACAATATACGAAAATCAATTGTATTTCAATACACTAGCAGTGAATAATATCAAAATAAAATTAGGTAAATTCAATTTACAATTGCATTAGAAAATGTAGGAGTAAATATAAAGTAGAGCAAACTTTATACTCTGAAAACTATAAAGCATGTTTAAATAACTGAAACAAGAGAAATAAATAGAATGATACACAACATTTATTATTAGAATAATAAATAATGTTCATATGGTAATACTCTCAAAGTTGAAAATAGGTTAAATGTCATCCCTATCAAACCCCACCCATATTGATTACAGTAATTGCTAAACTAGCCTTAAAATGGACATGGAAATGCAATAAACCCAAAATAGCCAAAATAATTTTGATTAAAAAGAAAACAAAGTTGGAGCAGTCACGTTTCCTAATTTCAAAACCAAGTTCAAAGCTGCGGTAATCAGTGTATTGTGAACTGGTATAAGGATAGACATATTGATTAGTAAAGTAGAATTAGCGCACCCTGAAATTAATTCTCACGTTTATAGTCAGCTGATTTTTTTAACAGGCTATTCCATGGAAACAGGATAATTTTTAACAAATTGAACTATGACAACTGGACGTCCACATCCAAAAGAGTGAATCTGAATGCCTGTCTCATACCACATAAAAATTAAATAAAAAAGGATCAAAGGCTGAAGTATAAAAGCCAAAGCTATAGAAATGTTAGAAAAACACATGGAAAAATTTTTTTAATGGAAATAAAATTTAATTACCTAATATAAGGCAATGGTTTCCTAGATATCACGCCAAACGCACAAGCAAGGAAAGAATCGATAAATGGCATTTACCAAAAGCAAAAACTTCTGTTTCAAAAGATACCATTAAGGAATAAAAAGGCACCTTAATGAATGGGAGAAAATTTTTGCAAATTTTAAATCTAAAATTTGACTCTAGGATACAGAACACTTAACAACGCATTAATTAAAAGACAAATAACCAACCAAAAACATACAAAGCATATGAATAGACATTTTTCCAAAGAAAAGAATAGTCACTAAGCCCATAAAAAGATATTCAGAATTGTTAGTCATCAGAGACTTAGAGAACAAAACTACAATGAGATACCATTTCATACCTATTAGGATGACTATAATTAAAAAGAAATAAATAATTGTTGGTGAGCCTCTGAAGTAATTCTTGCTGATGGTAACGTTTCATTAATCAGGCCAGTTATTTCCTGTATCCTGATGCTTAGGTAACTTGGGCCTTGATGACTCTAGGGGCACTACCTCTTCCAGGGTTAGCAAATTTCTAGAGGTAGCAAATAATTTGCCTGCAAGTGTCACTTTCATATGCAAATCAACCAATACAGAGCCCAGGTTCCCAACTACCTGCTTTATTTGGCTCTCAAAGTAGGTGGTAGGCTAACATCCACCTGCCCTAATCACCCAGGGCCAGGTACCAGAAAACCAAGGACAGCCTGGGGCCCAGAGGCCATTGAAATCATTCAGACTAGTCAGTCCTCAACCTGCTGGCCCTGCTTCCCCTGTACCTTCTCATGGAAACGACAAAAAGACTCTGGCACGCATTTTCTCCTCCTCTCTGGCTCCTGACCAAAGCTGGTGCTTCCCTCACGTGGCTCCCCCCATGAAGTGGCATGCTCCCCAACATTTGAGATCTGCGAGTACACCTATCTTTTCACTGGCAGCCTTCCCTGGATTGTTGGCCTTACCGTACACACATAATAATAAAGCCTGTATCTAAAAACAAATGTAAAGGGGTACAGCAGCACTGGAAAACAGTCTGGCAGCTCGTCAAATAGTCGGATGTAGAGTTACTACACAATACAATTCTCCTAAATAACGACCTGAAAAAAATGGAAATGTGTATTCACGCAAAAATTTGTACATAAATCTTACAGCAGCATTACTCATCATAGGCAATAAGTTGAGAGAACTAGAATGTTTGTGAACTGATGAGCGAATATATAATGTGGTATACCCATACAATGGAATAGTACTATCGATAAAAAGAAATAGAGTTCCAATACGTTCTACGACGTGGGTGAATATTGAAAGCATGCAAAGTGAAAGAAGCCGATCATAAAAGACCACGTACTATGTAATTCTATTTGCATGAAACGTCCACAAAAGGCAAATCTCCTGAGACAGAAAGGACTTCAGGACTGAGATGTTTGGGAGGAAATAAAGACTGTGTGTAACGAGTATGGGATTTCTTTCTGACCTTCTAAAATTTATTGTAATTATGACGAACATACTAAAACCCTTAAATTGTACACTTTAAATGGGTGCATTATAAGGTATATAAACTATACATCTGTTATAAAAATACATGTTAATATAATTCACCATGTAAAAGAACAAAGGCGAAATATAGTATAATAATCTCAATAGCACAAATAGCTTTAGATAAAATTTAGCACCCATTTATGATTTTAAAAAATAGAGAACTCATAACAAACTAGAAAAAGAATGACAGTTCTCTAATTTGAAAAGTATGTACAAGTAATAACAGCGTAACATCATACATACCTAATAGAGAAAGTCAGAGAAAGACCAGAGTAGGATACCACCGGTAATAGCCAAAAACTGCATAGAACGCAAATGTCCACTAAAGAGGAAAGAGATAAAATCAACTGTGGCCTCCTCGTGTAATATACTACCACTCAGCAACAAAATGTACAAACTACTTATTGATGCAAAGACGTGGGTGAATCGCAAAATCATGTTTAATAAAAGCAGCTAGATAAACATGCATTACATGCTGTAGATTCCATTTACATAAATTTCCCAAACAGGCCAAACGAAGATACAGTGATAGATAGAAATTAGATTACTAGTTCCCTGGTGTGGCAATTCGGATTAACTTGGAATTTGGAGGAGTGCTAGAAATATATTTTATTTCCAGTAGTCATTATATCAGGATATACATTAGACAAAACTCATTAAACCACAGACTTCAATGATGCACATCTCGTACGTAAATATACATAAATAAAGCTGGCAAAGAATAATTACTTCACAATATCAAAGCTGTAGGACAATGAGAATGGCATGATGATTTGCTAAAACAGGGCATTTACAAAGTAGAACTTACTTTGGAGAGATTCCTTGTAACCTCATGATCCAAATACCTAACAGCTTAAAACCTGGTCTAATAAAAATACAGTTTTGAACTCTCTCCTCAAAATTCAGTCTACTATTCAGTGGCATTTATATTACTATTCACTTGATAAATGCCAGCTTTAATTTATAAAAAAAAATATTTTTCTAGCAAATAAATGTGTATGTTTTGTATTCACTTTTCAGAAAATAAAAATAATTTTTTCCTTATTTCTAAAAACTGGTTCAAATATATGTAAAACACACTTTCAAATCATCACTTGAGTGCTTCAAATAACTTCCACTTCGGCTTTTGTCACTGAATTTGTTATTTTAATGTCAAATGTGTTGATTCCTTTTAGGGAAGCAAAATACACATCTTAATACTAGTAATAACATCAAAACAATGTTCAACGCATTGTTCAATTTTAGTGAAAAAGCATATGCTTGAATAATGCATAGTAAAATGGCCAAGAAGTACTTCTCAAGTGATTTCAAGTGCTAAGATTGTAAATGAATCAGAAGCATCTTTTGAAGAGGTTTACACTTAAGCTTAGTTATAGTTCTGGTGATTAATTATGATGGTCACACCAGCGTGACAGAAAGAACTCAGGGGATATAAAGATGATTTGTTTGTTTGTTTTCTTTTCCACTCGTATTTCAGACAGAACACGAGCATAAAGAGCCACATCCTAAGACACACCAGGTGGTGCTCACAGCAACTGCAGTGACAGTCGAAGGCTAGAAATTCTACGTAGGAGCCACTGGTCGTCAATTAGAATCCTCAAGACACATTTGGAAGATAATGAGTATGTTGAGTAGCATCAGCTTTAGGAAACTTACGAAATATTTAAAACATCATGGGAAATCTTTTTTATTCTCTTTATTTAGACGCCTGAATTAAAGACACTTGGAAAGAGAAAACTGTGGTTGGTGACGAGGACATCTCGCTTCGACTCTGAGCTAATGCAAAAGCGTTTGGGAAAACACTCTAAAACATATAAATGTTGTATATGTGTGTAATATATTATTAGTGTTCGAATATGTTATTGGCTTTATTGTTTGTAAGTACAGACATGTGAGTAAAAGATTTCATTTCTGCTTAATCGATTCATATTTGATTTCCCATTAAGGGACATATTAGGATCTATAACAAGGGCTGGGCTGGTGAGTTTGGTAAAATCAGTTTCTCATCTCTGAGGAGAAGAGATAATGAATGCTACAGTAGCGTTAGAGTTTCTTCTGGCTTCTATTTCTGTTGAGCGATCCACTGATGAGCGTTCGGTTTTGTGTGCCATACACTAAAAGCCTTGTCTCTTTTTTCCATAGTGTATATTCCGTATTATTTCTATATTACAAGCATCTCATATAACTTAATGACAGCAAGTTCCTAAAATGGTTTCTTTCTCTGAGAAGTAGGTTGATCAATACCACGTGACATATTGTTTAGTCTTCTACTAGGTCAAAACTTGAAACAAGTTTTACATCTTACTGATGAACAATCTTCCTCAAATAATGAATTTTTTTTATCATATTCTACGTGAAACACATGCAAAAAAGAAAACACTTTTCCTAAAATTACTCTGCGAACCTAATACAAAGTATACACTAATCTTCATTACGTGGCGGAAGTTACTTAAGCTACTTAGCTCTTAGGATAACAATGATTTGAATTTGGCCTTAATGTAGGAAACAACTACAGTACGTTTCCCATTTAGAATGAATGTTGTTTAAATGAGGTTTAATTTTAGAACATAGTTATAAGTACCTTCCGTTGAGAAATCCTGCTGTTTGGATGTGATTTTATTTCGGAAAATCTGCAGTTACAAATTCCATTTCCTTCAGAATGCCGCCGTGTGAATGAGGCTTTTGGGCAGCACACTTGCTGTTAGCCGGCTACCTTCCATTCACAGCACTGCCTTCCGAATGTGCTTTCAATTAGGAAATCCCAGTAAGTTCATTTTAAAATCCAAAACACCCGATTCTGCTCTGCCACTTTGATTTATCAGGCCACCTTGAAACCCAGTCCCAACTGTTCCTGATGTTGGGAGTCATCCAAGTAGGAATACATAAAAATCATGTACAATGAAAGAGTTTTTTTTTTTTAATTATCCAGTTCTAAAATGTTTGTGCCAAAAGGACAGATGGAATGGTCGACACACACAGGGTCATGCATCTTTGAAATCTAATCACAATATTCACCTCCTATTGTAAATAATCCTTTCCGAAAGCATTTGTAACCAAATTGAAAGAAAAAAGTATTTAAATCTGTGTGCTTTAATCACTCAGAGCAGAGAAGGTTGCCTAAAAAGTTAGCAACCAAAAGAAAGAATAAAGGGCAATAAAGAAGTGTCACAAGAATATTATCTTCCTTTGTAAGAATTGAAAAGCACAAGGATTTACAACATAAAAATCTATGCCACTTTCAATTTGTTGTAATTCCTTCTTCATCTAGTTCAAATAAGCCCTGTTTTAGAAAAATCTCTAGTAATCATCATATTGACACTTAATCTAGACTCAGTGTTAATGAGCCAAGATTTTTCTGCCATAATTTTTACCCAAGAGTTCACACTGTCAGAGCCCATCAGAGAAACAATGCCGGGCACACTTTCTATCTAAAAACACTTCCCTCTTTCAGAAGCTATGTTTTCAAGTGTAGGGGGGGTATTTGCTCCCAAATGTCATTTTTCCTGCTCTACTTCAATTGTCTGCTTGGCTTATCACGAAATGAAGCGAGAATAAAAAATACTCCCTTTTACTGTCAATTTGTGTCTTCTCCTTTTCCAAAATCTGATAATTTTCATTTAGAGCAAGCCCTTTACCAGGAATTCTCCAACGGCGGCCATGTATATTCCTAATCTGAAAATAAATTATGGGAACTTCTATGGGTAAGGGAGAGAAAAACATTGTGAGTAAAGGAAGACAAAGAAAAAACTTCTAGTAGAAAAAAAGTCTTCAAGTGTCATGAAGCTACCGAGCAAATCTATTTCATATCAATGGTACTTTCTTAGCTATATCCTCCTGGTGTTTTTTTATCCCTTTTGCTTAACTTTATAAGACTTATCAGTCACACAATATTTTTTGTCTTTTTTGTTGGTCTCTTTAGAGCCCTGAACTTAACTTATAGCCCTAATGGGTAGTCAGGCTGAAGATTCCTGTTATTCTTTATTAGCACTTTTTCACTATTTACATGTAGATATCCCCAAATCATCACTAAATGGTGTCATCACTACTTCCTGCCCTTCCAGGAAACAACGAAGTCATCGCCCATATCTTAATGAGATAACCCATCGCAATGATGTGTGGTTTTCCTCTGAATTACTGCAGACACTGGCGATAAGACCTGCCTCAGAAAAGAGCTGCTGTGCCCTGATGTGCCAGTTCTCAAGACTTGCTATACTCGCCGTTTCCACTTCGCATCTGTCCATTTTCTCTGAAGCTTCCTCTCACCAGCGTCTGACACATTCCCCCGCACAACTATCCTGATTAAGGTCACATTGCAGAATGAATGATCAGGTCTCTGAATGCACCGAGCTCCACTTGGCAGCAATATCCGATACAGTTCATTACTTCAGCCTCAAACGCTTTCCTCACGCAGCCTCAGGGCTGACCACACTCTTTGTATCCCCACTCCCGGACATCTCCCTTCCGTCTTCGCTGATTCGCTGCATCCACTTAATCTCGAAACACTGAAATGACCCAGGGTTCAGGACCTGCAGGTCTTCTCTTTTTAAAGTGCATGACCCCTAAGAAACTGGACACCTTCTCACAACGGTACATGCCATCTATTCACTGAGGAACTCCCAGTTTATTTCTTCATCCCAGACATCTCCTGGGATGAGATACACATGCATACACACATGTCAATTGAATTTTTATATCTCCACTTGGATATATAATAAGTATTTTGGACTTAACAGGGAGGCAGAAGAGATGATTTGGCGATCACCAAAATGTTGTGCTTTTACTTATTATAGTATAGAGCCGATGAGAAGGAGGTGCTCAGTTAGGGACAATATTTCCCAGTAGCCCTCTCTTAATCTCATTTCTAGGTTGACTTACATCACTAAGACTGGGTGGCAAATGTAGGTGGAGGAACCGTGGCTCCCTCAAAGGCTGACGGGTTATGGAATGTGATCTCCCTGCACTGTTGGTAGAGGACGCCAAGGTGGGTCTTGGAGCCACAGGATGGTGGAACCATGAGGTAGAAGCAGCTCAAATCTTAGTTAACCTTTAAGAGAAGAGCATCCAGAAGAATTGTCCAACCTGGACATCTATGTGGGATTATAGGTGAGAAATAGATTGTTATTGTATTAAGTCATGAGATTGTTGAGAAATTTGTTACAGCATTAACAATAACACCCTAATTATTAGGCTCGAATGTACATACAAAAACCATATTCCTGATTTACTTCCTCGTCCAGCCCACCCAAAAAACATAGAAATTCTGATTATCTGTCCATTATTTAGGTTAAAAATCTTGTAGCCATCTCAGACTGCTCACTCACGTGTTCTCTTTCTCTCTCTCCCTGGCCCTCTTCCTCACCTCCAATTTACTTACAAGTCGTAATAAAACAACCATCAAAAGAAATCCACACTCTAAGAATCTCACCACGTCCTTTGATCAATGAATGCATCATTTATTTCTTAGATCAATTACTATAACATTTTTCTATTCATCCTTGTTGCTTCCAGGCTTGCCCACCTATAATGTTCTTCACGTTTAGTGATGTGTTTCATAGGCCGGTCAGGTTCCCAGCGCTGGAGAGATGAGTATGAAAGCGATCCACTGAAGAGTGCCCTGGAGATGCTCACAAGTGCAGGGGAAGGAAGGGGGACTGGACAGAGGGAAAAGGTGAGCCGCAGTGCAGTCTGGGTGAAGGTCTCAGGGAATCGCACAGGAGCTCTGAACTTGCATAGTTGTTCCCAGTTAGGGCAGTAGGACTGGCTTTACGTTCCCACCCATTGCTGCAGCCTGCCCCAGGCAAGAGGCATGTGTTAATTTAGCACAGCAACTCTCTTCAGGTAAGGTGACTCCAGGAGAGGACCGATGCCTGCCAAGGATGCCTGCCAACGTTTTCATCCCCTGAAGGTGTAAGACCTTCAGTTCAGAAGGGGGTTCTTGAAAGAACATCAGTGTTCACTACATCAATTCACGTCACTTCTATGCTCAAAATCTTCAGTGGCTTCCCGTAGTACTCAGGATCAATTTCAAAGTTATTTCAGGGCTGTTAAGACCCATTAGTGATCTCGCTACCAACTAGTTTTATATTCTCTCTCAATACCTGCCTCATTCATTTCACTTCAGCTCCACTCGGCTAATTGCTTTTTCTTGGATATGTCAGTCACAGTCCTACTTCAGGCATTCTTACTTGTTTTCTCCTCCCTCTGAAAAGTTTTTATTAATATCACATGGTTTGTGCCCTTATTTTAGTTCGGGGACTGGCAATTATTTTTTTGTGAAGGGCTATGTAGTAAGTATGTAAGATCGTGAGCTACATGCTCTTTGTCACAACTACTTAAGTTTGTTTCTGTAACCCAAAAGCAGCAATAAATATATGTGAAGTAGGCGTGGCTGTGCTCCCATGAAAATTTATTTACAAGAATCATTGGCTGCATTTGGACTACTGGCAATAGTTTGCAGACCCTTACGTTAGTAAAATCTTGTCTCGAATGTGGCCCCCTCTGAAAGCAGTATAGTGAGCTGATTTAGAAGTGTGGTTAAGATTCTATGGCCATGCTTCCCTGAACAAGTCTGATCTTGGAAGCTAAGCAGGGTTGGACTTGATTAGTGCTTGGATGGGAGACCACTTAGGAAGACCAGGTGCTTGTAGGCATTAAAAAAAAAAAATCTACTTGCTTAGTGTCTATTCTAGTCCTGAAAATTATTATCTATATAACCTTTGGTTTATCTGTGCCTTAATTTCCAGAATGGGGATTATAACAACTTTCCTATATAAGGTTATGCTGATTGTCAAACAAGTTAGTACGTACGAAACGTAATAGTACATGACACAAAATAAATGCTCCATGGACACCACCCACCCGTCACTCGATTTCCTCATATTGCTTCACCCTTATTACCTAACATGAACTTATTTAGCTATTAAGTTAGTTATTATTCACATATTACCTCTTCCTCTTCTCTGACTAATATAAAGCTCTCTGATATCAGGGACAGTCCTCTTGAGTCACTGCTCAATTGTCTGATCCTCCCAAAGTACCTTACATACAGCAGGCCCTCAATAAATACTTTTTGAAAGAATAAACGAATTAAGAGAGCTATGTATTTTGAGGGCCCTGAAATTGGATCTAAGAGACATAAGTTCTCGTTCCAAATACATTAGTAGGTTTGGTTACGGCCAGGTCACTCATCTGAGCCCTACTGCCCTTATTTGACAATGGAGAGAGAAAAGCAAATGCTGATCAACTTAAAAGAAACATCAGTCCTATCCCTCAAAACAACCTGCATTTTCTTTCATCCTAAGCTTAATTTTAAATGCATACCTACGCATTTAACAGCGGAATTCCGTGGGTAGCTCTACTTTCATACATGCAGTATTTCATCCTGGGTCTTGGTTATACACCGTCAACATTCCTGAATTAGTACAATGGTGATGATTTTCCGATCCTCCCAGGATCAGACTGATTGATCTGCATTACCTAGGAAATGTGTTAAACTAAACACGGTCTTGCTTTATCTTATTCGTAAGTCACAGGGCCTGTTACAAGTAACTGAACTTAAAATATCTGACACTCTCCCCTTTATTATAATTTTCAGGAAATATTAAAATGATTCTTATTTACCTGACTCCCTTCAACTCAGATCCAGGAAGCGCTATCTGCATATCAAAGCCCTACTCAGCTTCTTCTCTACCTCCTTTCCTGCTCTTCTGGAGTCCACAGTAAACTCCAGATGCTAAAGGTTCCTGGTTCTAACTTAACCACCATATTGAAAACACATTCCTTCTCCCAGCACTCTCGATAGTTTTTCTTGTTCTACTTTATTTATATTTTCTTCATGAAGGGCTCATGGCATTTTAATATGCTATAATAATGTACTCCTATCATATGCCTATTGTTTATTGTCTGCCTCCCTAGAATATAAGTTCCACAGGGCAGGTATGTGTCTGTCTGAGCCCCCAAAATGTCCAGAATACCAAGAACAGCATCTGGCACATAGGAGGCTCTCAGTACATATGTGTTGACTATATTGTCATTAACTCATTGCCATTGTGATTTTTTTTTTACTTCATTTTTTGTACCAATTAAATGTACCTGTGCTTATTTTCCTTCTAAAATTAGACCCGAGGCTGAGGAATGCTGAGTTTCTTCTCAACATCCTCCCCCCGCACCAGATGCAAGAGAAATATTACACGAATATTAGAAACTCAACAAACATTTGTTGAATGATCAAATGAATAAATGGTTAAATGAATGGTGGCTTAGGGAGGTTATAAGATTCTCACAATAGTCACAGAGCTAAATCCATAGGTTTTTAGTGTTATTATTTTTGTATTTAATGTTGAATGTAGATGAGTTTTTATTAATGTTATCATATTTTATTTGAAAACATATTAACTTCTACACAAGCACAAGTATTTAACTCCAATGACCCTAAGTAAATCATTAGCACAACTGTGTGTCTTCAGAAGCTCTGAGGCCATCAGCAGTGCTGGGCCAAACCAAAGGTTTTAGAGAATTACTACAGAACACTGTTTTCTGACAATTTCTGGAAATCACTTGAAAACACAGAATTATATTTATTGTACTAACTTTTCCTAGAGGTTGACTTTTATTTTCCTCCTCCCCTTCTGAAGAAAAAAAAAAAAAGGTACATAGTATCATTGTTATTGCAAAATCGAACAAAGAAACTTTGAAGAGCATTTATCTGTAACGGATTTTTTCAGGGGAAAAATTAAGCTCAAACACATCTGCTACCATTTTGTTTATAGAAATGTGAAAATTCCAGGAGTTCTGAAACTAGCTTCCTATCTTGATTTGGGATTATGTCTAAATGAATCAAATAGATAGTTGTTTATCCTATACATAAAGATTTACAAAAGCAAATATTTTGCATTTTTTTTGGCTATCTTCAAATTGTGAAGTATTTGGAATATTCCTTTTTTTCCCATTTTAATTCTCTTGCTTCATTGATATATTAGTGAACTGAGAGACAGAGAGAGAGAGAGACAGGGAGAGAGACAGAGAGAGAGAGAGAGACCTACAGATAAAACAATGGTATAACTTTAGGCTTACTACAGTTCAAAACAGTCTCCGGCCAAGTCGAAAGGCAGTGACATAGACACAAATCGCACATATATGAAGTTTCAAATGGCAAAGTAAGTCTAAAACTTCCAGACACTATTCATTACAATGTTCTCTAGTATCCCATGAAAATAAGCATGAACTGTGTAGTCAAAACATGGAGAATCTAAGCAGATCTTAAATTTTACAAAACACATCCCCTCTTCCACCTCGCCTTTCTTTCCTTTTTCACTTTGTCTCTCTACCCCTCTGTCCTACCCTCCCTTCTCTTCTTCTTTTTTGGATTTATCAATTTTATTGTCATCACAGTTGACCACCTTGTCTTTTACAGATGCAACATTTAATAAATCCATATGTAAGCCCTAGAAGGAGCACTTAGTTTTCTGTTATTATAAGTATCATTGCCTATAAATAGATTCTAAGTCTCATTGTGATACATTTGGAAAGAAATTCAGTTTCTGCCACATTTACACACTGTATAAAATTTTTTTAAATGATATGCTTAAAAAGTATACATTGTAGGAATAGTAGGGTAATTTACTTTTAAATTCAGCACATAACTACTAAACATGCTTACAATTCTTACATAAAGTCATTAGCTGTCTGTCACCTGTCAATGTTAATATTTATAAATAGGCTCATGCATTAACTGATGCATTGACTATCAAGTGAAAACTCTCTCCTGAGTTTTTCATATGTGTTTAGTAAGGGTAGATGATAGAAAATGGCAAACTGAAATCTGGAAGGAATCAGTTTGATTTCCCTCCCCTGCAGTGTACACGCACACGCACATGCACCCACGCACACACATACACACCCGTGCACATAGTAATTTGTGTATGTAATTTGGGGTGTACAGAAAAACCTCACGGTAATTAATAAGTTCTTCCTCTGGTTGGCCACTGCGCATATAGGATAACCTGTTTATTTATACTTGTGGTAAATCTAAGCTGCTGAATGTGTTCGAATAGTCAGTCAGTACGTCTGGACTGGAGCTTGTCACTCTCTCTAGGCAGTCAGTATTTCGAGAGTGTTGTTTAGATATGGGCTGACCAATGGGTCTTCAAGTGGCCAGTTTCTCTCGAATGGCCAGTTCATCTGAAGCAGTAACTTTGTTTGAAACTTTAATTCTCAACATATAAGAAATATTCTTTTCTTATGAAAATTCAGCATCATCCAAAACTCCATGATTGGGGACTATACCTCTGCTCTGTTTATATCCGACCCCACCCCGGATATCCTCACCAAGCACGAGATAACCCACAGAATAGAGTAAGGAATGGTAACAGGAAAGAATCCACCATGACCAGTATGGCTCCTCTTTGTCTATTGCATGTCTTTACATTCTTACTTCCACAGAGAGCTACTCACGAACGGTCCTAACTCTCTTCCATGTTCTCACCTTAGTAAGGCCTGGAATGAGGTCCTCTACCTAGCAGTTGTTGAAAAAAAAAAAAAACTTGAACTCCAGAGTCATATATCCAGGGTTTAATGCCCTTGTTTACTCCTTACTGGCAGTCCTTGGCCAAGTCACTAAACTTTCTCTTTAAAATGGTGATAAAACTACCTATCTCAGGTTTGTTGTGATTATGTGACACCTGACTAATAAATCCCTTAGCGCAGAGACTAGAACGCAACACACAATAAAAGGTGACTGGTATCACCGTTAATATGCCAAATTCATCTTATTAATAGATGCTTAAATATTAATTAGCTGAATTGATCAGATACAAATCAAACAAGCAGAACTGGTAAAAAAAAAATCATTGAAAATTAGGTGTAGCTAACCTTCTGGGCATAATGTAAAAACATCCAGTGGAACTTCAAAAACTATATTTAAGTCTTTTTTATGTAGACTGGTAAGAGTCAGCTTCCTAAAGCTGTTCCTCTATTTCAGATTTAACTATTGGAGCAACGTCAACTCTCTCGAGATTTTCAGTAGTATGGCTTCCCTAAACAGAGCCATGACTCCCTGGTTGTCAACCTTTACCCATTGTCTCAGGCCTAGAGGTTTCCTTCACTGTGTGATCTCGCTCCCATTATTGTCCCTCCCACTAATCCTCCTCAAATTCACATAAGCTGACCTTCGATGAATCTTTTTTCATACATAGATTCCACTGTAAATCTGTGAGAAAGTCTAATTTCTTTCACACCATTTTATCCTTCCTTCCCCCATCCTGAAATGAAAATGAGAGGAGAGAATAAACTTATTGGGAATTTTATCAGCTGTTGTAAAATAACCTAGGAATATTTAAGCTATATGATTAAATTTGTTTAATATTTCTACTGCATAATCTCATTTTAGTTAAGGATACTTAAAAGAATGTGGCTTATAAAACTTTTGGGGACCACCATATAAATAGTTCACTATATAATATTGATTGTTATCATTGATTGGAATAAAATTCAAGACTGTATTTCACATAATATGAAATGTACAAAACATTTTGGAAAATTATGTTTTACTCTACTGTTTTTCATGAATAATGGTTTTAGTATAGGTTAATACAGTTGAATTATTACATAAATAAATTAAAATATTCAGGCTTTAATTTCATATACTAGTAAAATTTATAGTTACGAAATTGAAAATACATTATTATTTTAATTGAATTTATTATTAGATCTTACTTTGAAAAGCTAACAAACATCTGTGAGTTAAAAAATCTATTCTTTTTTGGCATATAATTCAATTTTTAGCAATTTAAACAATTGCCATTTATTTTGCATAAAATAACAATTAATACAATTGTTTATATTTCTATAACTATCGATGAAAAAATGAACCCAAATGATCTGTGTGCTGTACACAAATAAAGAACGAATGACAGTTTAACAGATACATTAAAACCATGCAAAATGTGTTTTTCCAGATTTTGATTTAGCTAATTAGAAACACTGTGTATCAGAGGAGTTATTCAGCAATCAAGTGAAAGGCTGAGTTTTAGAAGCCAAACTATCTCGATATTCAGAAAAGCGGCAGAGCAGTAATTTCACTGCTGTCTTTATGAGTGTCTTGCTTAAATTGGGTATTGATGGGCTCAGTCCCCATTGCTAAATGGAAAAAGAAATCTTTGCTCAGAGCAATTAAAAGGACTGAAGGGATAATAAATAATGAGATGTCTATGAAAAAGAAAAGTGGTGTCTAACAGGCCTGCCAACTGACTCTCCTCCACAACAGCATCCCTATCTGGAAGATCTGATTATGTCGTTGTCACAACCATGATAGTCCCAGAGTACTTAGCCGCATACCTGCTTCGTGTTACCATTTAGGCATTTAATTACTGTTGATGTTTTGTGCTCCACCATTTTCTGGAAATGTGTGTGGATCACCACAGCAGGAAAACACATTCCTAAACCATTTGTTTTTATGTTATCTTTTTTATCTCTTCTGTTCACATTTGAACTGATGAAATAAGTTTTAGGTACTTAGACGATTTTGGTTTTATGCAGTGTTTCCAATTTCCCTGTCAATGCGATAGTAGGTCTAGTTACCCGTTTCATCAAACAGATGTGATCTGGCTTCCCAGTATGGATATATGGATGAATAATGTGACGATCAGGAGGAGCAGTTACTCCTGCCTAAAGATTATGCGCTGATGCTGCAATCCACCCAGCAAAGTAATCCGTGATACACATCACTCTACAGTGTTTGTCCATGAGGACTGGCTTTATATCACCCTCCTCTATCTCTTCCAGAAGACCATTATACTACTATCCAATCTGTCTTTTCAACTCCCTGAGAACAAATTACAGACCTGCAAATTGAGTCTTCCCATATACAAGCTCTGCTAGTCACAGAAAAAACTGTTTCCCAGTGTTGCAATGTTATTGGTGTGAGTTCCTAAAGCAAAGCAACAGGAGTCTACATTTTTTTGTATGCCCTTGAAGAATTTTATCTAGGTGTCTGCACAAGCTCATCTCTCTTAAGTTCACCCAAAGTAGTTTGGTTATCTGGCTGTTATCCATTCTCTTGACAACTACAATATAGAAAAGTTGAGTTTTTTAAGACCAACTTTTCCCTAGGAAGATTGTCTATAAACCCACTGGAGGTAACCTGGTTCTAGCTAACATAACCTGGTTCTAATTCAGCATCACATTTACAAAGGAGAGAAAAGCATTCTCCAAGGTTCTCCATTGATCCAGACAAATGTCAATTCAGGAAAAAAAAAATTAATAGGAGGTGAACAGAGAAAAACGTGAAATATCTAGGTAACATAAAGTAGCTGAGGAACATGGCTGCTGGAATCATGACTTCACAAAGGACATTAGGATTTATGAGAAAGCCTTCACATAGGCTAGTTAGTGCACATGACTCCTATCCTCTTCACACCAGGTCCCAATGTCACCAAACAGTATCATGACCGATAGCTTACGTTGGTGTTTCTTAGGTAGTAAGCTTAGGATATTCTCTTAGATAAATTTATGTTCTTGATTATTTTTAAATGCTTGGAATAGGCAGAAACATAAGGTGGTCAATAAATATTTGTGTTGATCTTCCTAAGGAATGTGCTAGAGAACAAGTATTAGACAAGAAAATGATCTGAAAAGAGCAATATAATGACTTGAAAGCCAGTAAATATTCACTTATAAAGTATGGGTTTAAAGGGACAGGACATAATATATAATGCCATATGATCTTTACAATGTAGATACAGCACAATTAGAAACTGACATGCAAAATGTTTTAAAATTTTTCTGTTAATTTTATAATTGCAATATTTGTATTGTTAACAGACTATTATGAATATAATGTTACACAAAGCATCTCTTGTGTCCTTCAGAATGAGGATTAGTTTAGAAAAAAGAACATACAGATGTTATATGAGGTTAAGTAAAAACCTAGTATTCCTAAATTTGAATTACAAGTATCAATATGAACTCATACACTATTGTCTTGAATTCATTCTTTCCCCCTTTCTCTCTCCCCCTCCCCCACCCCCGCATGTATATGATTTCCTTGCTCCATCCACTGAAAACCTAGAAATAATGAATGAGCATCCTTATCCTTAACTTACATCCAGATTATGCTCTTGAAATACCATTTTCTCTAATAGAAACCAGAGCTTCTTGTAAAAATGGGTGATTCCAGGTCTGGGCAGAAAATGTTCAATATGAGCATAGAACATCTTATCATACAAGGTAGCAAGGAAGCTATAAAAGTCTACCAAGGATGTCAAAAAGATTCAGGAGCCCATCTAAGAGCACCCCTTTGGCCAAAAATGGCACAATTTGATCATAAAAAGGATAATAATTACAATGCATTGAAATACATGGAATTGTTTAAATCCACAGGTTAACAATTTTTTAAAAAAAATCTAAATGATCACCTTTAGAGGAGAATAAGGACACAATTAAATATTTTGAAGACTGGTGAATAAAGAGAAAAACGAGTAGTTATTCTGCATTTCCTATACAAAATGTACCTCTCTGTAACCAAGTCAAAGATGATAAGAAGTTTCTCATTACAGAAGTATTCCAACTAATGAAAAAGGAAGAACAGAATCAGAATATCACCCTTTGCCAGCTGCAAACGTACTTAAGCGCTAGGTATTAATGGTTGCAACACTGAAGAAAAGAAAAAGAAATATCATGTGCCTCTTGATATAACAAACTATAAAGTGGTCTTGCCAGAAAAAAAAAAATCAGACTTAAATGTAACCAATTCTTCAGAGTCAGCTACCAATTTACAGGAAAGATTAAAGACAGAGGAATCTCACGAGAACGCTATCAACAAAATCCAGACTATAGAAAACTCTTCATGACAAACCGATGCAGTTTTTTTAATAAATAAACTATGCTGGAAAAAATAAATATTTATGTTGAATATTACCAGCAATGAAAATACCATTCACTACACACAGAATACTTGATAGGATCTACAGGTGTAATTTTCTAGAAAGCACCTTGTGATGCTTATGGTTTCACTGAAGAAAATCAAGGGGAAACACACACTAGTGCAATAATACATCAACCACTACTATTTTTAAAAACTGTTAAACTAATATTTATCAAGAGATTGCTATATGCTACATGTTAAGTGTTTTAAGTGTGTAAACTCAGTACAACTTCTAATCGATCCAGGAAAGGTGCACCATGGTTATCTTATCTGCAGAAAGGAAAACAGAAACAAAGAAGTAACTCGCCTCTGTTCCCCCAGCTAGTGGTAGAGACAGGATTTGAACCCCGATAGTCTAACACTGTAAGCTTAACATACAGTATACTGTCTATTAGAGATTAGTCTACAGTGTGTTCAGTCCAACAAAGAAGAATCAGGCAACTTCAAGTTGATTTCAAGGACATAACATTTCAAGAAAATTCAAAAGACATTTAGCAAAACATTCTACCTTCTCCCCTTGAAGACCATTATTGTAAAATATCTACTGACGCATATATTCTCTTTCTTCCCTCTCCCCACCACGAAAATCATCTTATTCTCATTTCTAAGGCTTCCAATCTATTTGGCCTATCTATGCTGGTTTTTAGCATGATCCCTTTCCCAGATTCAAAAGCCACAACTTGACACAAAGGTTATCACTGAGGAATTTGAAAATCGAACATATCCTCACCTCTTCCAAAGATACACTTCGAATTAAGCTTGCAAATGTCCTTTTACATCAGACTAGGAAAAGCATCTTTTCATGCAAATACACCATCTGAATCAGATGAAAGGTAAGTCTACGAGACAACCTGATGCTGTCACGTCACATGGTATCGGCATGATGGTTCCCAATCTATGAAAAAAAATAATAAGGCTTTTCCTGCTCATAATTGAGTGCTAATGCTAAAATAATCAAACTTCAAGATATTTCCAGCTTTCTAAATCTTCATTATTTTCTAATAACAATCTTACTAATGTCGTGTATTTATTTAAAGACTGTATCGGTCTCTACCAGCATTCTGACATTATTTTTCATATGAAGTCTGTTTGCGGATTCAGAGTACTATTTCTGTTAGACTTTTAAATTGTTATTTTGCACTGCAGAAATTCATACGAATTCTATAACATAGCTACAGAATCGTGAATTTGGAGTATGTATCTGTTAAATAACTACAATTCAAGCAATAATAGCAGTATCTGAATTTTCTTATCTGTAAAATGGCAGGACTTATATTTATGCCAATTTTTTTTTCAGAGGAGGGAAGGTAAAAAAAAAAAAAAGGAGATTGCAAGACAGTGACAGAAAAGTGATAAATGTCATGTCAGAGTGCTTAAGGAGTCAAAACCATTTTGATCTTTGTCCATTAAAAAAAAAAATTAAATACTAAATAAGGGTTTCATTGGTTGGTATTATTATAGAATTATAAATATATTTATGTAGTGCTATACTGACTTGTTTCTCAACTATTAAGAGTATATGTTACATTTAAACAAAATAATTAACTGAATTTTAACCACTATCTGATTATTAGATTTTCCTGAAGACACTGAACGAAGAATTTTATTTCTCTATACACATTACTGTTGGTTTTTAGAGTGTATTTTCCAAAACAATTATCTTCCCAAAGTAAGAAAACAAATTATTTTACCACGCCACGGAACCAGGATGAATCCCCTCCATCCTCAAAATTTGGTTCCTATGTTGAAATTAATGACGCTGCATACTTAACTGAAAGGGTTTATTACTCAAAAAAATGAGGCTTTCTGTGTACAGAGCAAGCACAAAAACGAAAATAGAAGATGCAAAGGAGACTGGCTGAGATTTCTGTGCTGGTTCGGGGTAGGAGGGACTGAGGATCCCCACATGCGAGCAGTGTTTTGAGCCTCTCGCTGGCACTAAAGAGGGTATCACCCGGACACTTATTAACTGGCTCAGAGGCCTGGGCCAAAGGGAAAGAAGAGGCGAGACTTACACTGTCTACATTTGAACATCAAAAAAATAAATAAAATGGAGACTCTGTATTATGCAAATATAAATCACTCTTGAAGAAGTCAGGCAGGGGGCGTGGTGGAATAGGATGTCGACAGGGATCAGATCGTGGAGGCTCTCGGAGGCCACGGGAAGAGGTGAAATGACCCGTAACTGAAATGAGAAGATGTAAAGTGGCACAGAAGAAGATATAAAAAAAAACACAGAAATGTCGTGATGCGATTTGCATTTTTAAATCGAATGGGCCCTGCAGAGGCCATGGTACAATCGGGGAGGCCAGGGAGGACTGCAGTGGCCCAGGTGAGAGGAAGCAGCTTACACCCGAGTGGTGACACCCGCGATGGGGAAAAACGAGCGATACCTGCTTGAGATCAGCACCCAGGGGACTAGCGCAAGGGCGGAGCTCAGAGGTGAGGCAAAGAAGGGGACGAGAAAGAATCTTCCATTTTGAACTAAAGTAACTAAGCAGGTTTCTGGCTGTCCAAGCTATAGGGATGAAGATTCCAGAAGAATAACTGTTCTGTGAAAAACCAAGGGCATTATTCAAAGAAATACTTATTGAGATAAAAAAGAAAAATTAAATATTTGCGCAGACAGGGATTCTCGAAATGTCACTCCTGACGCTTGTGCACACATTAAGGAACCAAAGCTGTAAATGTGCAAACTACTTAATGGAATTCCTAGCTTTCTTAAACTCTTGATTTCTTCGTACGTTTGATGGAATTCAATGTTTCATAGGCATTTCCTCAATTTTCTCATCTCTAAAAATGAAAGAATTGTGATCAACTGCCTCTGGAGCTGCTTTCTATGCGAACTGCACGTCACTGTGACTCCAGGCATTCCAAGAATGGTGGCGGTAGATATAAATACAAGGCCAAGTGACAAGGGGCGCTTTGAGGACTGAGTCCAACATTCTTTCCTGAGTCTCGATTATTTAAGTCTTTGATATTTCTGCACTGTCAGCTAAGAAAAAAAAAATCTGTTTTTCACAAACAGTTCTCTAATGATAACACATGGTCAAATTCAACTCGGCAAAACCTCTTTTTTTCAGGGGGTTCTTCCTGGAGATTGACGACACAGCAGCTTCCATGAGCCCATCAATTCCACAGGAGATACAGCAACATGTAAAATGATGTGTGAAAATAAACAGGAGAGCCCCATCTTGAACAAATCTTCTTTCATTTAGGTTACTCACTTTTCAAAGGTGATGGCATTTCACACTCCATTTTAGCCGATTGGGCTGCCCCTGTTTCTATGGAAATCAGAAAGAATATTGCCTTGGGGACTTCAGAAGCCAAATATCTGGACTTTAAATCTTAGCGATGACCTCTGAACCAGTTTGTCTCCTATCTGTCCCTGAAAGTTGCATAAATAATAAATAAAACTATCACCAGAGGTCTACACAGGTGCTGTGTAAGCCAAAGAATGTAACAACACAGCAAAGCTTGAGCCTGAAAGCTAATAAATCAAGAACTACTCCATGTAGTAAAACTGCAACAGTAGCCTGGCTGGTTGATAGCCATGACAGCAACGCTGAATTAAATCGAGGGGAGGGAGAGGACGAAAGAAAAAAAAAAAAAAAAGAAAGAAAGAAACAACTGAAATCCATTGTTTTATTCCTTTTAAATCTAATATAGCAGACATACGAGTGTTTGCCATTCTTTTAGCAAAATGGACTTTTCAAAAGATGAATGTATCCACTGGTGTTGTACATAAAACATACATCATGTCGGCAAGCACTAGATTTCTCTCATGGTTAGAAGTAATGTGATTTAAAACTTATTCCCTAAATTCAGTGCTTAAGGTAGGTGAATCATTTCTCTGCCAAAACAGAGAACTTGTTTTATGGATGCATTCATTCAGTAAACCCATGATACCTCATTAACTAAAAGAGCCATAAAAACTTGCAACAGTTTGCAGACTATAATGTTAGTCGTGTTAGGGATTAAGTGAAAGTATTGCGAACCAATTCATGAGGACCGCTAGAAGATGAATCAGTTAAGGACCTGTTGTATCACGCTAACGAACAATGCGTTTATGTATAATTGATATTTGTTCGGGTGCTTCTTCCCATACCATGGTTTACTGAAACTGTAAGAGTTATAACTGAGTCATATTTTGAACTACGTAGAAATTTGTGTAAGTTAAAAAATGTGAATTAAAGTATATAGCTGTACCAATAAAAGGAAATCATATGTTATTTTAAAAGTTTGCATCTAAATAAGTCATGTTAAAATACAAATAACAAATACCTATGATACGTGTTATCTTTTAAACTCTATTATAATACTTTATTGCATCTTAAAACCTGCTATTAGAGACAGTAAAGTATTAACACAAAGTCTGTAGCCAGAATTCCAGTTATGACTGGACTCTCAGAAAGTTATTGAACCTCTTTGTGACCCAGTCACCTCATCTATAAAATGGAGTCTAATGATGGCACATCCCTCCCAGGATTGTTGGGAGAATTTCATAAATGAAGATAAGTAAAATCCTTATAATAGTGGGTGGTACGTTGTAAACAATGATAAAATATTAGCAATTTTCATTATATGCACTCAGGATTGTTCACTTTTTGTGAGCCATAGACCCCTTTGGGGGTCTAGTGAAATGTTTCTCTTAACATTGTTTTTTAAAGCATTTCAAAATATATGTGATTAGAAAGGAAACCATTTATATTGAAATATGCTTCTATCCACACACTCTTAGGGGTCCACAAACACAGGGTAAGACGCTGAGCTGAATAATATTAAATAGGTCCTGCTGTTACTTGTTTCTTCAGTTGGTTTAAACTTTTCCTATAATTCACTCTCTAGTCATACAGTGTCATTAGCCAATTAATTGTGCTTAGCGTGCAGTTTTATTATTCACTTAGGACAAATGAGAAACTGTCATTCTTTTATACTAATTCTACTCTGAAAACGGAGACTATGTACTACATATATGGATGTATATTTTCAAACATCTCCAATTTCTGTCCATATGTAAGATAAATCTATATATAGTAACATCTCTGAAATAGACCATTTCTAAATAAAATGTAGAGCCCTTTATAAGATTGAAATTTCATCAATATTTTAAAATAATTAAATAACATGGTGAGTGATAATACACAAAACCTTTGGAACAAAAAAAAACCTAAGTAAATAGCAACATTAAATATATACCAAGAAAAACGTTTTTCAAAAATATATAATAAATAAGAAGAGAACTGCTTATACAAGTACTAGGCAAATTGGATAAAGTGTCCTAAATTTCTATAACTAGATATAGCAAAGGACACTTACAAAGAAGTCAGTAATAGGTCAGATGCAGAAAGAAGGAAATAGAACATGCAAATAGATAAATTTTATGAAGCTTCTTTGAAGAAAACTAAAGAAATCTTATTGATGTTGCACTGATAAGCACTGAAAAATCTCAGTAAATAAAATTTTTAGTACATTCTAGCATAAAACAGGTACAAATGTTGTCAATACTTGTATTTAACCCATGTATAATAATTCTGTTAAAAAGCTTTAGCAGTGGAATTGTTTTACCTTTACGGTTATAAAACCAATAAAATAAATGCAGTTTATTTTTCATTTTACAAAAAAAAATGAATTCAGAAAAAAGTGAGAAATATGTTTTTAACCAAGACTTTGAGATCTTTGCTACGTTAGTTGGCATGCTTTAAAAATCAGTTGCCAAATAGACAGATATTAACACATCTGAAAAGAGTAGTTATTTAGTAATTTTAGTATTATTGTTTCCACACCAAAAAAGTACTGAAATTATCATCAAAATAACGAAAAAAAAAAAACCCTCCAATAATAGCATTTCATCAATAGTAAATGCGTTTTTCAAAGGAATACTTGAGCAGAAACAGATAATATCATTGGTGTGCAGAATAGATGTGTAACTGGTACGTAGGAAACCTGTTAAACACAAAGTCCAGTCATTGGTCTCTTACAATTTGAAGCTGAAAAATTACTGAAAAACATAAAATGTATATTTTTCTTGAGAAGGTTTTTCCAATACACAGTGGGAAGTCCGCTTCCTCAGCTCTTCTCCCCCATTTAATTACCAACAAAATAAGAAAGTTTATGCCTAAGATCCAAGTAAGACGTTGGCTCGCAGACAGATTCTCACTGTCATCAATTCATCTTCAAATACTATTTAAAGCAGTTGGACAAAAATGCTAAGGCCTATAATTCACATAACCAAGTTCATTTGAAACTCCCCCAAATGACACCATCCAGGATGGACTGGAGACAGAGAATGTGTTAGCAGACAAGGGGACACTGGATCAAAATGTCTGCTTGCATCCATAACGGTATACGGTATATCAAAATCTGAAGTGGCCATGAGGTGTATTACAGACACGTGCGCGTACACACACACACACACACACACACACACACACACACGCACCTTCGGAAAGAAACAAGTTTACTATCACAAGAGGATCGAGGAGTAGTCTGTTATCCACACAGATGGGATAGAACCATAGAAAAATGCCCGTGTAAGCAAACAAATTAGCAGAATTGTTTATATACAAACAACAGTTTGAGAGTGTTTGCGAAAGGGTCTATGAACTTCAGCTTAAGGGCTACAGTTTAGATTTACTGTGAGGCCTGTTCTAAACAAGACATCTCTGCTTGTCTGTGACCAATTATAATTAAATAAAATAGATCAGCTCTCTAAAGATTAGAGATGTTTTCAAACCCAGCCAACATGAGAATATACAGTTAGCTAACAAGGTATTAAAAACACAACAAAATAAACGCACACACACAGTAGGTTCACATCTAACTATTTAGGGTTTGTAATCTCCATGAAATTTAACATTAAAAAATAAATAAAATCTACTCACTGCTCTCTGCATGGTTACTACTGTTTCTAAGCTACTTCCACACTGATGGGATAGAACCATTAGAGAAATCTTTTTCAATCAGGTCTTTGAGCTTTTCGCCTGCTTACCAAAACGTATTAGGCAGAGATTATTAAGTGGTCTGTCTATATTTTATCGGCCTAAACAAAAGTTTCTATCATATCGGTTCTTTAATGGTTGTTTTATAATATCTTAAGAAACGCGTGGCGGGCACTTTCTGTGCCTGTTTTTCTGGTCATCATTTTCTTCCTCATTCATCAACAGCTACAATTTTCTAGAGTTTCTTTCAGTATTAGTGGGCTGAATACAGACTCTGGAGTTAAGATGTCAGAATCTGGTCCTACCACCTACTAGCTGTGTGGGCATGGTTAAGTTACTTCATTTCCCTGTGCCTCACTTCATTTACCTATAAAATAATGACCAATAATAATACCCATATTATGCGAGTTGTAAGGATTAAAAGAGGATTAAATAGGCTGACAGATGATAGATGATAGATTAGATAGATAGATGATAGGTAGGTAGATAGATAGATAGACAGACAGACAGACAGACAGAGGAAAGAAAGAAAAGAACAAAAAAAAAGGAAAAGAACAGAAGGACGAAAGAAAGAAAAGTGTCTGCCCCCCCCCAAATGTGCTACTCAATGTTGGATATTATGATTAGAGTAATATGAGGCACAGAGTAAATGAAGTTTATATAGCTTCAGTTCAGAATATACCAAAATTAGTTTTGAGAACACCATTCCTCCCAATGAAGTGTTGGAAAAACAAGGCTTATTATAGCGCTCTCTCAGAGAATCACAAAGCCCATCAACTTATTAGAGGCTCTGAGAAGTCAATATCTATTTCAACCAATGTTTCCTGAAATTTGATTGTATAACCTGATTTATCATCTGTTTCTAAGATTTGAATAATAACTACTAATATCCTACTATTTCTCCAGTGAATACAAGGAAAGAGAGTAAAAGTAGTTTTAAAGCAAAATTACAGCGGCAATAATTTCCAGGTTATTTGTGTAGCAGCCTCAAGGGACAGCCTCATTTTGAAATAGAAGAGGAGCTAAAAGTAAAATCATTAGCATCCTAAAGGCCCTCTTCTACGGGGGTGGGGAGAAATGGAGTAGAAGATAATTTATAAAGACAGCAAAATGCTATTTTTTTTTCAGGATAAAATGGTTTGGTGATAAGGGAAAGATCAAGAACTCCATCTTTAAATCTCACTGGTCAGAGCACACTGTTCTCAACTCATTCTAGTTGCACTTACTACAGATACCTAAACCGACCCAATTTCTCATTCGGTTTCAAAGTTGATGAAATTCGCTCCTACACTAGGTTTTTTTAAAAATTATTGTCAGTGATTTCAATATCCCCCAGTTCATACCTAAATCTCTGCTTCAATGATATTACATCCCAGTTTAACCTCTTCCTCTCATTCCCTCAATCACATGCTTGACCCAGTCATTACAAATAACTGCACATTGATAAAATAATGACCAATAATAATACCCGTATTATGCGGTTGTAAGGATTAACTAAGGATTACATATGCTGACAGACGATAGAATCTCAATTCATCACCACTCTCTGCAACCACTACCTTTTCTCTCTGAAACTCATGTTCTCTGATGCCCCAACACTAAAATGCTTTAATTACACCAAGATGTCTTTTCACTACTCTTCAAGAGATCATGTCCTCGACTCTCTCCTCACTGGTGTAGCTTGCGGGGCCCATCACTATAACCACTCCCTGAGTGGACCCTCCTTCCTCATGCCCACTTTTTAGGATACCCACTCATTCTAACTGCAGGACAAAATGCTAACCGCAGTGAAATTCCTGTTTTGTACCTCTTCCACTCAAAAATCCATGAATAGAAAAAGACACATAACTAAGCAAAAAAAAAAAAAAAAAAGATCTGATTTGAAAATCGAAGCTAGTAAAACCTCAAGTAGTTCTTCATTACTGCCTGGTAATTCGTTTCCAAGATCCATTCACCCTCCTACACTCCCCCCCCCCCGCCAGCCTATTTCGTAACTCTTTCTCATCTTTTATTCTTTAAAATCTCCATCCCCTTTTCCTTTCGGCAAATATATCTTTTTTCATTTATAATTGAAATAATTAGAAGTAGTTGGACAGAACTTTCACAAGCTCCCAGTATATTATTCGCCAACTCATCTGCATCTCTACCCGGAGGTCAATTGTCTTTGCTCATAGGTAAGCTAACCTTCCACGTGGTTCTCTCTAGCCCTGTTTTTCACTTCTTTATATGTAACTGTAACAATCAGATGTGAGCCTTAACTGTTTCCTTTTGTTCTAGTATGCTATCATATATGGGTATCTACTTTTGTATTATTAGGTAACTAACTCAAACATTAAAAACCATAAGCACATTCTCTTTATAGGCATTAGGACTTTATACAGAACAGCCGCTTCAGACAGCTTTTCTAAAAGCGTGCAATGAAGATAAGATGAAGTAATGTGTAAAAATGTTTGACACACTTGTTATAAGGATATTCTGAAGCTTGCTTTAAAGCAAAAAGAAAAATGTAGAAGAATAGAAATAAGCAATAGCCACTAAATTCTATAAATATTTAGAAAATAAATTCAGTGTTGCCATTCCAAGATTTACTCTCATCAACTGATAATCAGAACAGGGAGATGACTGAAACTCCAAAAAGTCTGCTAGTATGACTGCTCTCATGGTTCACGGAAAAAATGCATACATCAACAGTGTGGCAGAGACTGCCACTCACACACCCATTATGATTCCGTTCTGATACATCAAGCATAATTCAATCAAATGCTAAAGACAATCATCTCCTAAACCATGACTATAGAGAAGTCATGATGACATTGCAGATAATGAAAAAAATTTTAGAAACACTCCAGGAACAATTTATTCACTATAGTAATATGAGTAACAGTAATGGCAGTTACCAATTACGGAGTGTCTACTACCTTGGGTTAGGAATTCTGCTACACCATTTTTAATACTCAAAACAGATTTCCAGAGTCATTCTCTTATTCTATTTTACAAAAGACAAAACTGAGATTCAGAGGAGTTAAATACGTCTTTAATAAAAAACTAATAAACAGCAGAGCTGAAATTACATCTCAGGTCTATCTTATTTCAAAGCTCTTATTCCTTAAACTCTTCAAACTTCCTCAAATGATTGTACTTAGTAAAATTCCTTAACAATAGTCAGTAAATAAATCTTAAATCTAAAGCAAAGAAACTCTCATGACAATTGTTAATTGAATTGACATGTCCAACTCAAAGAAAAGTTACAAAGGAGAATGAATATAGAATTAGCCATGTCATAGGCTCTGTAGGAATGATAAAATGATTTTTAGATGCATAAATAGGGTTGGAAACCTTAAAGAACTAAAACTTATGTCTCAGTCATCATTAATGTGGCCAAATACAAACATTTAGAAGCACATGTAAAGTTAGATAGATGTTTATGTGACTTTAATTCTAATTGTGTCCTGTTACCATTATAATAATATTCTCAAATGTGCCAAACTTAATAAACATAAGAAAAAAACACAAAGGAAAACATATACATTGTTCTATGCAATATATAAAAAACATTTTTGTTCCTTACCTTATATTGACATTTTTGTATTCATATTCAGGATTAAAACAGAAAACTGATTATGGCAAACCTTTTTAAACGTCAAGGGAGAATGCAGCCATGCCTCAAAGCACAAAAAAAACAACTGAAATATATTGTAATAAGTGCTATAGTAAGGATGAGTACAAAGAGACTTTGGAGCCCTAAGGAAGAAGTAATGGATTCTGTTCAAGATGTAGGAGTCAGAGTTGGTAGCAGAAAGGCCTCGGAGAGAAGATGTAATTTGAACTATGCCTTGAGGATAAGTGCATTCTACTGAGCTGAAAAGAAGGAAATAATATTTCAGACAGAGACACAACATGAGCAAAGGCCCAGAGGAACAAGAGAGCATGGCATACTCATTAAAGTGTTAGAATTCTTTGGGGTCCAGACTATAAGGTTCTCAGAAGTAGAGTGGGGGGAAAGTTACAAGAGACAAGGCTAAAAGAGAAATCCGAGCTTTGAATATTTTCATTAAAAGGTTGGAGTTTATTGTGTAAATAAGGGGAAGCAATGAAGGGTTTAAATAAAAAATAAATTTAAATCTGTATTTCCACAAAAACAACTCTTCCAGTGTAATTGAAGTTGAATTTGAAGATAAAACTACAATTACAGTCTAGCTAAGAAAGAAACAACGAGGATTTGGATTAGGGATAGAAGTTATGTCAAGAGTACTTCCAAAGCAGAACTGGGAGTACTTAAAGACCATTTACTTACTATAGAGGATAAGAAAGCTTAATAAAGATACTTGTGAGGTTTCTAACTTGGACAATTGAATGAATGATGCTTACATCAAATGTGCATGGAACATAATGACGTTTTAAGAAATGTTCACTTTTGAACACTATGGTTACATGTGTCCGTAAGGCATTTCATATAGACATTCATTAAAGACAGAGTATGAATCAGGAGAAATCTAAGAATTAGAAAAATATCATCTAACATAGGGAATTATATAGAGTACTGGCTAGTAGCTCAGAATCTAATCTGGCAACTTATATTTGTAATTAACTCCAATACAATTAGCTTCATGACTAGAAGCATATAACAAACCACTTATTTTCCTTATTTGTGATCATGGAAACAGTTAGAGAAACTATACTAATGGGTCTGATGAAAATACATGAAAGAATGCGAATTAATTTCCTAGAACAATGAAACATTTAATAACAATTTGTTATTATTCTTGTCAGGGAATACATAGCTTATAATTTAAGTAATAGAAGTAGGTAAGATTACCCAGAGGGAAAAAATAGAGAAAGAAAACAAACAAGGCAAAAAAAAATTTTTTTTTTTTAATTTTAAAATACCCCATGCTAAGAAATGTCCAGAAAAGAAAATGAACAAAATAGCTAGAAAGTGCTATGGTCAGATCTAGAAGACAAACAATACTAAGATCACAGGGTTATTTAAAATCGTCAAACTCTACAGAGGAGTAAAAGTTCACTGCAGAGAAGTGAAAAGCCAGCTTAGGAATTGACAACTAGGAATATAATGAGGAATATGAAAAGAGTATTAAAATTGTACCCATCTTGCAGAAGCCTATGCATTCTGAAATAATTCAATTAATTCAGTCAACATCCATTGAATAACCACTATGTGCTGGACTGTAGGAAAATTCAAGGCCTAAATTAATAATCCAAACAAAAATTGTTGTGGTATTGCAGAGTCATCCTAATGCACGCTGTCACAACCAGAGACCACAAGAGGAAAGGAGTGAGACCTAGAATTAGGAACAGGAGAAGTGAAGGCGACGTTCCGTAAAGCAGGACTATCAGGAACAAATGCATAAAATGGGGAACAGTAATTGAGCTTTCACCTGGTTTTTAATGAAACGATTTGACTGCACTTCTTCCTTTAGATATAAATATGTAGAGAAACAAAAGAAAAATGGGGAAGGGCAGTTATCTAAAAAATTAAAATTGAATAAGCTCTAGTCATGTACTCAGAAACAATCCTATTAGCTTAGTCAGTGGATCATATCAAGGAATTGTTCAAAGAGCAGTAGGAATGTTAATGTGCCTAGAAGAGAGGACAGCCCTCTTTAATATTTTTAATTTTTAAAAATATAGTTTATTAGAAAAAAATTGAGTCATTATCAAATTTATTATACAAATATGTGATTCTATGGATACAAAGAAAGTACAGAAACCACGTACTCAGCAACACTGTGAATATGAAGGTCATCTTAGTGGTGAATTATGTGATTTTATTGCCTCGTTAAATGTAATATGTATAATCATGTTATAAATCATAGTGAATGTATTCTATAAATAATAGATAATTCTCAAAACTATAAAATTAAAATGTCTCTGTAATTACATAATTCATTTTTCATATGAAGCCATACAGTACTTATCTTTGGATGCTAAATGTTAAATAAAATATTTTCTCTAAATATTCAATTAATTTTTAGGTATTTGGCTGTCAATATTCATATTTTATATTTCTCTTGAAAGACTTGCAATATATACAACTGGAAAAAATATTTGGTGCAAGACTGTCATGTGCTATTTATCCCCTAATGACATTGTTGACAGGGTAACTCAGAAACACACATAATAATCAATATCGAAAGTATATAACTAGAATATTAATCAAGATCCACCGTTGTTTAAAATAGATCAGGGACTAAGCATCATCTTTAATGTGATTTTTATGACTGATGTTTAAGTGTCTAGACAATTTATATTTAATGGCACTTCGTGAGAATTAAAATGTTTTAAAGTCTATCCTGATTAGAAATTTAAATTCATCACTGTATTACCTAAAACTGAAATAATTGATTATGGTAAGTAGACAAATTCTCTTGGTATTAAGCAGAGAATTTTGTACATTCCTAAAAAAATAATACTTAAAAGCAACTTTTTCCTAGCCAGAAATGTAGTGAATTCTCCACAGATTATAGAGATGATATATGCAGAGTAAAGGCAAATAATATAGATTACGTGTACTTAGTTTATGCTTATTCTAGTAAGATATTTTTAAGGACAATATTTGCTGCTTGGAAATATCAAGCCACTGTTTTTTCAGGTTCCACTAATGGAGTGGTAGTGGGAGAATGGTTCTCCAGCCTGGCTACACATTGGAAACACCTGAGAAACTTTTAAATCATACCCAGGCTTAGGCCATATTGCAGGACAATTAACTTAGAATCTCTGGGCATGGGGCATTAGTGTTTTGAAAAGCTTCTAAATGATTCTAACATGCAGCCTAAGAGGAAAAATAACCTCTTAGGTCTCTTTCAATTCTAAAATGATGAAAGCCTCTGAATTAAAAAGAGAGCTATAAATATTTTGTACAAATAGAAGTTTTCCTTTTCAATTACCTCCTAGGAAAGTATTTCCCCAGAAAGGGACTATGAATTGAAGGGTATGTTTTGTGAGATGTTGTTTGGAATAACTAGGCTCATCTATAATGCTATCCCAAATATGAATGTACTCTTTCTTCATTGCCCCCACTAATATTGAAATATGTAATTTAATTTATTTTAACAAGCTTAACAAATGTGATATAGACCTCAAAGCTTTTGTTTTATTTTTAATTTTTTAAGTATAGTTGGCATCATTCATTAGTACAATAGCGATTCCACATTTATATACTTTATGATGTGATCACCAGACTATTTTTAAATGCATTCTGTGTGATCTATCTTCTGACTTTTACCATGGAGATTATTTTTCCTGAGATCATTATTATTAATATAATTAATAAAATAGCTATTGTTAGAAAAAAAATAAGGTGGGCTTAAAATTTCTGGTCCGACACACACACATATATATCTTGAACTCACCACTCCGTCCCAACAACAAGTGAAAAGCTGAACTAAAAATGTTACAACTCCTCTAAGATCTGCTAGAGAAGTAAGGTCACCGGAAAAACTTGTCTTCATGGCGTAATCATCTCCCAAAGACCCCATTTTCTAAAGCCGTCCCCCTTGGCACTAGATTTCAAACCTATAGAATTTGGGGGAGGCACGACACTTAGACTAATAGCACAGCATGCAAAATTGGAGAGCCCAACAGCAAGGAAAGAGAATGACAACTGACCTGAGTTGAAACTCATCACCAGGAACCATGGGACCCAGTACTGGGGTAGAAAAACGGGAACTTGACGAATTGCTGGAGGCACAGAGTGGACACGCCTGAGTGTCGAGAACTCCAGGGGGCCCTGGTCATAGTGCGCCCCCATACTTCTGCAAAGTTTTCTTTCAAGAGCTTGACCTGGTTCTCACAGTGAACATGCGAAAGAAATATCTTGTCACGCTTCCCGCAGGAGAAAAATATCAAGAGTCATCTTGAAATACAGTAGACACCCCCTTAATCCAGGGTGTCACTTTTTACAGTTTTGTTTTCCATGGTTTTAGTCAACCACAGTCCAAAGACAGTAAATGAAAATCTCCCGATGTAAACAAATGCACACGTTTTTAAATTGCAAGCCAGTATGAGTAGGGTGATGAAACATTGGGAGTCCTGCTCCGTCCTGCCTATGACACGAGTCAACCCTTTGTCCAGCATCTCCATGCGCGTTGTGCTTGTCTTCAAGCCATTTTCACGCCATTCGCATCTCCTCTCGCATCTTCACGCTTTCCGCATCTTCACGCTTTCCGCATCTCCACGCTGCTTGCATCCCCACGCCGCTTGCGTCCTCACGCTTTGCATCTCCACGCCGTTTGCGTCTCTACGCCGCTTGCGTCTCCACGCCGGCGCTCCCAAGCCAATCCTTTGTCACTTAGCAACCAGCTGGGGTAGATACTGTCCCAGGATGGTAGTGTTTGTGTTCAAGTCATTCTTACTGTAAGGGTCCCCCAGTGCAAAAGGAGTAAGGCTGGCAATTTGGAGATGCCCAAGAAAAGCCAGATGTCCTTAAAGGAAAAGGTGAATCAACTTAATAAGCAAAGAAAAAACTCAGACGCTGAGATTGCTAACATCTGCAGCGAGAATGAATCTCCTATCAATGAAATTCAGAAGAAGAAACATATCTGCTAGTTTTGCTGCCTCGCCTCAAACTGCAAAAGTTACAGTCATGGCACATGATAAGTGCTTAGTCAAGGCGAAAAAGGCATTAAATTGTGCGATATAACTTCGTCATAACTTGATGATGATTCCGATGAGTTGTCAGAAGGTCAATAGTAGCCTAACACTACATCACAATGCCTATGTCATGTAAGTATCGTTTCCTCTGACATCATCACAGGAAGGGTGAGCACAGTACAATAAGGTATTTTGAGAGAGGGAGAGACCACATTAATATAGCTTTTAGTACACTATATTGTTATAATTGTTCCATTTTTATTAGTTATTGTTGTTCATCTCTTCCTGTGCCTAATTTACAAATTAAAATTTATCATAGGTATGTATGTATAGGAAAAAACAGTATATATAGGGTTGGGTACTGTCTGCCGTTTCAGGCATCCACTAGGGGTCTTGGGACGTATCCCTGCAAATAAAGGAGAATTACTGTATGCTAGAGCATTCTGTTCTTAACAAGGTCTGCCTTCAGAAGAAACTAACTGGAGCCTAACCTGCTGGCGTTTCATCAGAGCCTAACCAACCTGTGGGAAGGAACATGTCCAATTCCAAGCAGCTCTAGCCTTCCATTTGGGAGAAAGGAAATACCCTATTCCAGCCTACTTCAGTCATCCTGTCCCACCTAAAGTTCACAATCTAGAGCCACAGACTCACTAAAAGACATAGAACTAATGATAGGACTATAGAATACTTCCCATGCCTGTACATCTTACAAACGACCTATTTACAATTTATTTTACCCAGTACATCATGTTCACCTACCTAGAAAGAACTACAAGCATGATAAAAAGCAGAAACACGTGCCAAAAAAAAAAAAAATGAATCTAGACACAGATCTTACCTACTTCAGAAAAATTAACTCAAAATGAATCATAGGCCCAAATGTGAAACACAAAACTACAAAATTTCAAGATAACATAGGATAAATTTTAAATAATTTAGATTTGGTGATGACTTTTTAGACACATCACCAAAGTACAATCCATAAAAGAAAGAACTGATCATCTGGACTTCAGTATAATTAAATTTTTTGTTCTGTGAAAGGCTCATAGATAGGTTCAAGTGCACCTAACCCCACCTCTGAGCAGCAGAGAGACAGTTTGGGAAGCAAAGTCAGCCAACTCTAAGTACCTGCTCCTTCCCTGTCATCAGTTGAGCTGCAGGCCAAGGAGAAGAGAACGAGGCTCTTTCCAAGACAGGTAACAAGTTAAAATTAGTAATACAGGGAACGCGCTTCGTAAATTGTAAAACACTAAAAATGCTCATTATTATTACCTTTGCTAATAAGTGTCTTAGGTGTTGGTTGTCATTAATTATTACCTTATAATTTTGCTTTAACACTCAGTGTGTAACTTCATTGGATAAATTTGTTGAAGAAATGTAATTTTTCTTCCCTGTTTTTCTTTCTGGTACTGCACTATCCTTAGAAATGAATACTAGTGGATGTTATTTACTATATATATCCAAGGTGTTTCGCACAAAACTCATTTTTAAAATTTTACTAAAGACACAACATGAATGTAGCTTTTATTCTAAATAATTCCAAAACACACAGTATTGACTTAGACATATTGAATTGTATGCTATTCAACATATTGATATTTAAAATTAGTGTGTGTGTGTGTGTGTGTGTGTGCAAACTGTTTTCTTACATTAACTTAAAGTTGAGACAAAGACAGTAGACAAAGAAAAGAGACAAATTACCTTTGTTGAAAATTCAAGTCTATTTTATTTAATAATGTATTTTATTTATTTACATTTATATTTCAATCGAGTATCTAAAGCTACCAAATCAGAAGGTTTCATTATATGTTGTCTAAGGTCTCTCAGCTCTTATATTTTATGGTTATACGACTACAAATTAAAATTGCACTAATCTTAAAGAGCTTTCAACTTTTCACTGTTGAGAATGACATTAGCTGGCTTTTATTACACTGAGGTAATTTCCTTCTATTCCTACTTTGTTAGAGTATGTATTATGTTTTAAAAAATGTGTGGAATTTCGTCAAAGACTTTTTCTGCATCTACAAAGATGGTTGTATGTTTTTTCCTTCAATCTGTTAATGTGGCATATCACATCAATTGATTTTCGTATGTTGAAACATTCTTGCATTCCAGAGATAAATTCCACTTGAATGAGGTGTATAGTTTTTTTTTTTAATGTGCTGTTAAATTCAGTTTGCTAGTATTGTGTTGAGGAATGTTGCATCTATGTGCATCAGGGATTTCTGCCTATAGTTTTCTTGTTGTGTCTTTATCCAGCTTTGGTATCAGGGCAATATTGTTCTCATGAAATAAATGTAGAAATGTTCTCTGCTTTTTATTTATTCTTTTTAAAGAGATTGAGAAGGATTGTTGTTAATTTCTCCTCAACTGTTTGGTAGAATTCACCAGAGAAGCCATCTGCTCTTGGGCTTTGAGGATGGCCATTCTTGCATCCTCAAAATACTACTGAAAATCCTATAGAGAGCAATTAACACAAAAAAATTAAATAAAAAATAAATGAATAAGTAAACAACTAACAGGCATCCAAATTTTTTTTAAAACAGTAAAATTATGTATCTTTATTTGCAGCTGATCTGATCTTATATGTGGAAAACTCTAAAGATTCCACCAAAAAAAAAAAAACCTGTTAGAACTAACAAACTCAATAAAGGTACAGAATAAAACAAGATAACATAAAACAGTTGCATCTCTATACACTAACAACAATCTATTAAAAAATAAAATTGTAAAAATAATCACATTTAAATAGCATGAAAAATAAAATTCTTAGGAATACACCTAAGGTGGTAAAACCTGTACAGTAAAAACTAGAAAATATTGGTGAAAAAAATGAAGAATACACAAACAAGTGGAAAGAAATTCATACTCATAGTTCAAAAGAATTAATATTTTTTAAATGCCCATATTATCCAAAACATCCCAATGGCATTTTTTTCCACAGAAATAGAAAAAAAAATCTAAAATTCATATAGAATCACAAATAACCCTGAATAGACAAAACAATCTTAAGAAGAACAAAGCTCAAAGTATAATTGCTGATTCAAAATATATTATAAAGCTATATTATAAAGAAATTAAAACAGCATGATACTAACATTAAAACACATAACCCAATGGAACAGAAGAGGACCCCAAAACAAATCCACACATATAAATCCACATACCAAATAAATCTTCAACAAAGGGGCCGAGAATACACAATGATGAAAAGATAGTCCAATAAATAGCGCTGGGAAAACTGAATATCCCAGACAAAAGTATGTAACCGGACCCTTATTTATACCACTCACAAAAATTAACTCAAAAACGTAAGACCTGAAACCATAAAACTCCTAGAAGAAAATAGAGGGAAAATGCTTTGTGACAATGTTTTTGGCAATGAATGATAACACCTGACCTGAAAAGTACAGACAGCAAAAGAAAAATATACAGGTGGAAGTATATCAAACTGAAAAGGTTCTACCCAGTAATGGAAACAATTAACAGAGTGAAAAAAGGCGATGTACAGAATGGCAGAAAATATTAATAAGCCATATGTCTGATAAAGTATTATCCAAAATACCTAAGGAACTCATTTCAACTGAATAGCCAAAAAGCAAATAACCTGGTAAAAAATGGGCAAAAGAACATAATAGACATACAAATGACTAACAGATACCAACAGAAAGGATGTTCAACATAAATAATCACTGGACGATGCAAATTAAAAATATAAGACAATATCTTACACCTTTTAGGATGGCTATTATAAAAGAAAACAAAAGATAAGTATTGGCCAGGATGCAGAGAAATTAAAACCTTTATATATTGATGGAAATGTAAAATAATGCAGCTGCTATGGAAAACAGTATGGAGTTTCCTTTTAAAAATGTTAAATAGAAATACAGTGAAATCCAGCAATACCACTTTTAGCTATTTATCCAAAAGAATTCAAATTAGGATTTGGAAGAGATACTTGCACTCCAAATTTCACTGTTGCATTATTTACAATAGCACAGATGTAGAAACAATCTAAATGCCCATTGGCAGATGAATGGATAAAGAAAATGCATATACATGCAATGGAATATTATTCAGTCTTAAGAAAGAAGGAACTCATGCCAATATGGGACAACATGTATTAACTTTGAGGACATTATGCTGAGCAAAATAAGCCAGTCACAGAAAAACAAATACTGCCTGATTGCCCTTAAAAGAGGTATCTGAATTAGTCAAACACATGGATGCAGAGAATAGAATGGTAGTTGCCAGAAACTGGGGTGGGGGAAATAGGGATTTACTATTCTCAATGGGTATAAAGTTTCAGTTATGCAAGATGATTAAGTTCTAGAGATCAGCTATGCCATATTGTGCCTCTAGTAAACAGTGCTGCATTATGAAATTAAAAACTTATTAAGAGAGTATATCTTGCATTAAGTGTTCTTACCACAATAAAAATAATAAATATTAAAATATTTAAAATGTGAATGTGACTTAAGGTAAAGACATGCAAAAAGATACAGAGATTAAAATTGGATTTCTATGGTTTAAAATTTATTCCTGAAGCCAAATTTCTTGAACATGTTCAATGGTATTTGATTGCTACAAACTTCACTTAAACTCATGTATCCAATTTATATCAATATTTTTATTGCATTTTTCAAAATATAGAGGTTTTATGCTCAGCAAAGTACAGATAAGGTAAAGTGATATGTGAACCATAATAGAGCTGAATTAATATTTTAAAACTGTTGAAATGTGTTGGCTAATTCAATGCCCAGAAGATATTGTCAGCATTGCATTCTGATGTTCAATCACAAAAATGAATTTTCTGTAATGTTAGCATATTCAAATTGATCAAATTAAGAATGGAACAGAGAAAGATGAAGAAGAGAGAGAGAGGAAAGTACGTTTAGTGTAATTTCCATCCCATTGCGTGTAAGAAGCCCAACCTAAGCGTGTAGATGGCCCATGTGCTTGTTCCCGAGGACTGAGAGTAATTTAAGTATCTTTACTTTTTGTAAAATATGCCATTCGAAACAATTAAGTCCATCCCTCTGGCAATGTGAGTTAGAGATTAAGGAGGAGGATATTGAACTGTTCTTTTCAGAGAATGATAAAGTAGCTTTGGATGTTGCACTTTGTTTTCTACTATTCGAGTTTTGTTATGTTAGATAGTAGACATTTTATCAGTGTAAATTCTACTTTGGAAACAATTTGTTATATGCATTGATGATATTAAGTACAAGTCTATTTTCAAAAGTCACAGTATATTCTCATGAAGCAGATCATTATGTAATGTTTCATTAGGTTACCTAGAAATTTATGACTTGATTTTTTCTTTGTTTAATGGTTTTTTTATAGACTTTTATATTGTAAATTGTCTTAGCTTTCAGTTTGCTACTGATCTTTGTTAGAAAATTATGGCGTCTCTCCCCTGGGGATTTATTGCTTATTATCGACTTAACTGATATCCACTTTCAGAATCTCTCACTCCCATTTCATATTATGTGGTCTAATCATCTATCCTTAGTGAGGAAGGTAAGCCCATGTCTTTATTCATTTTGTGTAAAATCAAATCTTAGAGAGTAGTATTAAGTAAGATATCTATCTATCATCTATCTATCTATCTATCTGTCTATCTATCTAATCTCCTATTCAAACAACTACCTTAGTAATAATTAGTGGTGTAACAAATGGGAGGCAAGCATCTTGGGAATCTTATCCCTCTGGGTCTGGACAATAATGGGGTGCATTTTCTGTAAAGAATTTTAAGCAACAGTAAAACTGACGAGAAACCCACCCTTCTTGTTATTATTAAGACGTGCTGGAATTCTAAATAACGTCAGTGATAAAATACTCCTTCCTTCCAGAATGGACTTTTCATACTGACTTTCCATCCTCCATTGCCACTGATGACAACAAACTAAATTATAACCCAATCAGAATTTGGGTTATGTTAGTTGCGACAATCATTTCGAGTAGGTAAACGAGTAAATATGGTAAACAAAATATTTTCACAGTTATCCACTTAAGGTCTAACGCCTATCTTCCAAAACAATTATTTTGGTTTGTTTGAACTACTTTTCACAGAAATCGGCAAGCAATTGTATTACCTTTTTCCAGTACTCTTGGGCGTATGATTGTAAGATAGTGTCATTAGTACAGACAAGGATGCTTGTCGTTCTGTGATATGAGAAAGATAGGACATGAGAGCTTTTATGTAATTTATCTAAAATCTGTTTTAAAATTAACTGCAAAGAAAGAGAGATAAAGTTTTATTAAGGTATGTAAACAGAAATGTGATAAGAATTAAAACATATTTATCAGAAGGCAATTTCTACCAACCTGTTTCTTGAAGTCGTATGATAAAAGTATCTAAGGGAGCCTTAAAATTTATAGACTTAAACTGCACATTGATCTATTTTTAGGTTTTAAAAGTACAGATACACTGATGAAAAGCTATAGAGGTTATTAGTGACCTCATTGGTCCATTCACTTATCCTTTTTTTCATTTATTCAACAAATATTTGCTAAGTTCTAATAGTGAAGAAGGTAACATGCTACACATTGGACATTCAGCAGCGATCATAATGGATGAGATATCTTCCCTCAGGAAGCATAAATTGTGGTGATGGCAAAAGAGAATAAGCAAGTAAATTAATAGGTATAGAAGATAATCACAGACTTTACTAAGTACAAGAAAGAAAACAAGCAACATAGAAATGGGGTCAGGGGATTGTTCTTTAGGTAAGATGTTAAAGACTTCATTAAGGAGTAATCATTTTAGCTATGCCAAAACCCAGTAGAAAATTTTTCATACAGAAAGAAGAGAAAGAGTTTAGTCTCTAAAGCAAGAAAGAGCTGTGCTTATTCAAAAACAGAAAGGGAAGTTGAGTGACTAAGTGTAGAGGGAGGATGGCATTAGAAGTCACTCAGATCTCTGATCACAAAAGGCATTACAGACTGTGGTAAGGGGCTTGGTTCTGTCTTAAGTGCAATAGAAGACATAGAAGGGTCTTAATCAGAGGAACGATGCATATGATTTTTACTTTTGAATACAGTCTCTCTGGTTGTAGAGAATGGCTTAGAGAAAGACAGAAATAGAAATTAGAAACCTAATGCAAAAGTCCAGGTGGAAAAAAAAAATGAAGTTAGCTTAAACCAAGATGTCAGCACATGAAGCCAAGCAAACAAATTTGCAACATATTTTAGTGTCAAAATCAACACACCTTCCTCATTGTGTGTGTGTTAATGGAAGGATTGAATGAAAGAAAAAAAATCAAGTCTCAGTAATTTTGGGGGGGTGGGGAAGACTTGTTTTGTTTTTTGGTTTGTTTTATTTCGACTTTGAGCGACCGATTCTAACACTTAATGACACAAAGAAGACTGAAAAAGAACAAGTGTGAGGAGAGGTGAAAGTAAGAGTTATATACATATTAAGGGGAGATGTCTAATTAACATACATGGAGATGTAAAACAGATTTGGCTATAAAGATGTGGAGTTTGGAGAAGGAATCACATCTTCAAATACAATTCTATTAGAAACCAGCAAATATTCATAATTTTCTGTCATTGAACCCAAAGACAGAGAGAGAGAGAGACAGAGAGACAGAGACAGAGAGAGAACATAGACGAGAAAGAGCCAGCAAAGGATGCTGAGAAAGTGAGACCAGACAACTGAGGAAAACAAGGAGTGTCTGTTCTCACAAAAGGCAAGACAAGGGAATGTTTCATACGTAAAGAGATAAGTGAGCTTCTGGATTCACTTGCTACCGAGAGGGCACATTACAACATAGGAGTATCTTTTGAACACGGCAGGTTGGAAGTTTCCGTCGTTGACTTGGAGCACAAGACCCATTAGATCAGTGGTCCCCACCCCTTCTGGCACCAGGGGCGGGCGCTCTTGTGAAAGTCTAATGCCCGATGCTCTGAGACGGAGCTGAGGCGGTGATGCTAGCGCTGGGGAGCGGCGGCGAACACAGGTGAAACTTCTGTGGCTCGGCCTGCCACTCACCTCCTGCTGTGCGGCCTGGTTCCTAACAGGCCCCGCCAGTACCGGTCTGCGGCCCTGGGGTTGGAGACCCCTGCATGAGATTGTGATGAGGAATAAATGAGAGGTGAGTCAGTGAAAGTAACAATGCTAGAGAAGTTTGAGTTTAAAGAAGGTCAGTCAGACAGGATGATAGTTGAAGTCAAAAGGATGATAGGAAAATGAAGGAGTTTGTTTTCATTTTATCATGTGAGATGCACATGCCATGCCTCCCACCCTCAAGGTAGGAATAAGCCAATGGAAAGAGACATTGCTATGCCATAAAGAGAAGATGCAGAAGTAACGTCATTGAGAAAAAAAAAAAAATGAGAGCAGATGGGATCCAGAGTGCAAGTCTATATTGCCCTTTTAGTATTTATAATGATATTTATATTTAGTATCTATAATTTATAATGTAGTATTTAAAAAATGAAAATACTTTATACATTTTAGACAGTCGTATAGAAGAGAATTGGCCATTTTATTTTCTACGAAATGGCAAAAGTATTTTATATTCGAATTGTATGAGAAAAAGACTAGCATGCCTTAGAAACTGGCTGTAACTTTGCCTGCTTAAGAGAGGGAAACGAAACTACCTTACGGCGCCATTTTCCACTTTCTTCTATGTACCCCTCCCTTTTTTGTTGTTTTTTGTTGGGTTTTTTTTTGGTAATTCCCACTGACAGCACAGCCCTCCAGTGGAGAACAAGGATTCCAAGTCAGCAGCAAAACGGACGGTGATCCAGGTCTTGCCTGAGGTCAGACAGAGTCATGAAGGAGCATTTTTATACCCTGCATCGGCTTCAACCATCTCCTGGGGAACTCACAAAAACAAAACTACTGGTTCTGATCCAGAAACTACTGAACCTCGAATGCTGGAGGCAGACGCTTGACAAAATGGATTTTGACAAGCACTTCAGGGACACGTATGCCGTTCTCTCGACCCTGGTCTGCAGATCAATGTTCATCAAACAGTGTCGAGAGAGCCTTCGTGTCTTAGTCTGTTCGGGCTGCTATAACAAAATAGCACAAACGGGTGGCTTAACAATGACAAATATTTATCTCTCACAGCTGTGAAGCCCGCGAGGGCCAAGATCAAGACATTGGCCGATTCGATGTCCGGTGAGAGTCTACTTTCTGGTTCGTAGATGGCACCTTCTAGCTGGAACCTAATATGACAGAAGATGTGAGTGATCTGTCTGGGGCCTCTATTACAAGGAAACTAACCTCATTCATGAAGCCTCCATCCTCATGACCTAATCACCTCCCGAAGGCACCACTTCCTAACATCACCGCCGTGGAGATTAGGATTTCAACACATGAATATTGAGGGGATATAAACATGTGGTCCATAGCTCTCAGGTCGATATAAGGAGGACAGATCATCTAGATTAACAAATTCCAGCAAAAACAACCATGTAGAAGATGCACCGGACAGTCCTGAACACACGAAGTAAGCACACAACGAAACATGTCTGTACTGTATCCAGTGGCTAGACAGCCTAGCTCTCCATGGAGCTTATCAAAGACAGCTCACTCTACCAGGCATAAATGAAAAATAGATGTTTTACTGAAGATCACAGAGGGGAAATAAGGGTGATGGCCATTATCACACAATGAATAACATATTAAATCAGGGTCATATGCTTCTTAATTTCTCTTCTCAATTATTATCTGCATTGTTTCATTCTTGCATATTGCCTCACAACTCCCATGTTCCTACATAAAGGTCCCTAGATATTTCATCTTGGACTTTATTCGTTTCTCTTTTGTATGCAGAGAAATCGAACTCCATCTGAGTTACACAACTTCGGCATTCTCACAGGCTTCCTTTACTATTGTGTTTAAGGTTTTGAAGGCTCAGCAAAATAGACTATATATAAACATTCCATGTACATTCGTGAAGTGTAGCAGAGAATTATAAACATTTTTCCTGTTAGGTTTTTTTCATACCAGGGAGTGCAATCTTTGATATCTTAAATACACTGTGTAATAGGGCAAGTTGACTATCGTTTGCAAAATGTAAATTTTCTCTAAGAATAAGGCAAAAGGCAAGTTGGCCATGGATGTTGCTGTTTACATTCTACCAAGCAGCCTTTTAACTTCAAGGCCAATTTCCAGGACAAACCTCTCTTGTTCTTATGTAATAGACATATGCTGGGGTAATTCCTTAGTCAGATACCTACAATCTCAGTAATTGGACCCCAGGGTCATATAGAGAGAAATTAATACTGTTTCCTAGCACAAGATTGCCAATTAAGGATTAGAAGGCAGGGCTTTAGTGAGCCCAAAGTGAAACTCAGGAGAGGATGAGATAGAGATGTCTCCAGAAATTGGTTTTAAGGTAGATTTATCAATTTAAATTAGAATATGGGCTACGAGAAGACCATCACTGACATTTTGACTAATTGAAGGGAGATGCTCAATTAGAAAAAGACAGAGCAATGTTAGAACTAATTTTTAAAGTAGGAAGAAGTTAAATCTTTCTCTGTTCACCAGGTAAGATTGTTAGTGCATGAATACTTCTGATGATATTTCCACATAATTTATAATAACAAGCATTGTAAAAGCTAAGCATATACTTGAGCATACGGTACTAATTTTAAACATTCTTCCGAAATAACAATTCTTAAATTCTTATTTACATATGCAGGACAGACCCTATCCTGGTGTATAGTCCCTTAGCAGAATTTCCAGGGACCTTTGGATAAGAAAAATATTAAAAAAAAAAAACTTTGTCGTTTTTTCAGCCTTGAGTTCAAGAAGGTATTTTAACCCAACTGTGTTCTCCTGAAAACATGAGAAAGAGAAATGCGGATGGTGTTCATGACTGAGATCACTGTCCTCTTTTCTAGGGTCATGTTATATGTTTTAGAGACCTGAGACTACTGATGAAGTAAATTGGCTCAAATAAAAATGTGACAAGCATCCAGACTAGTCTATCTATAGGATTTTTCAAGTCTGGGAGTTTGAAGGAGGAAGTTCATATTCCAGAAGGTCTGATAAGAAATCTCAGCAGCAATATTTACTGCAATCTCAGATTGATAGTTTTCTTAGTAAAAGTATCCAAAATATCCTACTTTACTTTTTTCCAGGTTTTCAGTTTGCTAAAAAAAATAACAATACAAAAAAAGTAAGAAAACAATCATCAAAGAATGAATTTTTAGAAATCATATTATAAACTCTTGAAATTTTGGTTTCAATAGAGAATAATAGAGAAAAATATTTTTTATCATAATTATTTGCAAAGTATCCAGACATTTATTTTATTTTTTCCAGAATTAGAAAAGCAGAAATGCATTTTATAATCTTTTCTCTAGTTGGTCTATATTCCCACATAATATGTCTGTGTTTGAGGGTAAAAACGTTTTCCACTGTTACTGAGTCCATGATAGATGTTAATTGAATTTTTTGTTTACAATTTTTATCAGGCGCAGTCTGAAATTGGTCTTTTGGGAAAGCATTTTTATTTCAAAGTGTATATAAGAGATAGTCAACCTGCCAATTTTTCTTTATATCAAAGAACAGTGTATTTAAGGAGCATGTCCATAAAATGTTTGCATTTCACTCAGTTTACTACACTATCTCAAATGCAAATTTTACCATCGTGTTATTAATTATGTAATAAAATGTATTGTGTACCCACACTCTGACATTCTAATGAGATGAGAGAGACATTATATAATCACAAAAATAGAAATAAAATCCAAAGCATGATAAAGCCAGAAAGGCAAAGTATAATGTCACGTGTGCTCCATAACGGGAATTCTGTCCTGACCTTGGAGGACAGGGTAGACAAACAGAAGGTAACTAGGGAAGAGTGTAGCAGATGCTTCAAAGCACAGGGGACAGCATCTATAGGATCTGAGGCCAATCAGAGTTTCTTGGAGTCACTGGAGTATAGAAAGCACAAGGGAGAGAATGGTGTGAAATGCCAATAGAGAAGCAAAAACCGGATAATCCAGGGCCTTGTAGCTCATGATAAATCCTTGGACACTTATCCCAGCGGCTGTGCAAAGTGCTTAAGGACTTTAAGGGTGTGGAAGGAAGGTAGAAAAATTAAGCAGAAAGTTAAATACAGGGATTTATATATATATATATAAATGATCATTCTGACTGCAGTGTTTAAGAAATTCCAGAATGGATACAAGGGGGTAATTAGAAGGGCTATTGTAGCGGTCAAGTTGTGAAGGAGTATGATGTATTATCCTGTTGTTGAGAACTACCTTCCAAATATATAACAAAACGTGGAAAAGTTAGGCTTTATTTCTCAGCTTCCCAATATAATGCTTTTTCATTATATGTTCCTTTATAATTTTTGTTATGTTATTCTCGATTAGAGCTATCGTTGATTTTTCTATCTCAAATTGATTAATACATAACTTTCATGCTCATATTGTATCCATGTTTCCTTGACACTCCTGGTACTCAATATTTCTTGTCTTATAAAGTAAATTAAATTGAAATTCTGGATTGTAATTAAATACCAAAGTGCCCTAATTTGAATCCAACTTAACCTTTAGACTTCATAGCCATCTTCCCGCAAAATATTAGCTACCCCTAATTATGGTGTTATTAAAATTTATTTTCTCTAAACGCCCCTACTCTTGATTTTAAAGTCATTTAAATTATACAGGTATTCAATTCACATCTTTATTTCTCTCAGGGCAATAAGATAAAAATAAAAACACCCTTCCGAGGAAATTTTTTCAAAATTGGCCTTAAACTTTATCAGTGCTAACCAACAGACATATAGTTAATCAGCTTAATTAATTGAAATCATCGTGCCTTGTATCTTTAAATTAGATGCCGAGAATTCTTCGGCTCTGTCTTCAGTGCGAAACTCTTGAGTAACTAGAGTTGCGATCTATAGTATTTATTCAGTTCTTGTGGCTGTTGCTGTCATTGTTATTGTCATTTCCGCCCGCCGCCCCGCCCCCAGAGAGAAGAAGCTATTGTAACAAATGTACGAAAATTGCATCCTGTTTGTCACGACTCCTCATTCTGAAGCATGAGAAAGGGTACCAAAAAAACTGCCCGTACTCCACTCGTTTAACTTTGAAGGAGAAGCTGGATAGCAAAAGCTCAAAATGTAGGCAATATTTCTTTACGTTCTGTCTTTTGCATCATGTCTCCCTCCTGCCACAGTGACAATGCCTCCTCATCTGAAAAGAAAAAAAGTGTTATGGTTCCTCTTCCCACTTGCTGAACAAGTTGCCTTAGAGATAGCATCACCTCTCAGCACTCTCTGTGGAGATTCGCAGAATGAGCTGGAGTAAAAACGGACTATTCCTTCAGGTAAAAATCTACTTAGATGTAGCCGGATTCAATTTTGCAATTGTCCCAATATGACAAGGGATGGTGTGACTTCTTAGAAAGTACAAGCTATCTAAGAAAATCCCAGCTGGGAGAACATGGAAACTCAAGCGAAGAGACAAGATTCTAATTTAAATTAATGAAGCAATGCTTGTTTTCCCAAACGTTAGCATTTTTCTAAATTTTCAGCAAGTGATTAAAATATTCATTCCGGGTTTTAAAAAATTCTACTTTTAGGATATCCCGCTAAGTCATTTTTAGTCCTCTTGGGCTTTCTTAGGATAAATTTCATGCAGTCAGCCTCAAAGTAAACTGATTGTTTTCCTTTCTGAATCCTCTGGGATCCCCTGCCCCTCTCCAGACCAGTGAGCCTTAACCCATGAAAGAACGTACTTATCTGCAAGGACTTATCATTCTGGGCATACCTCCAATACCATCAGCTAGAAGCTCCCCCTGCTGTACCTTAGACTATACCTTATAAAACCACCACCCACATGGGGAGAGGCCAGCTCACCTCCCTATTTTCCTTAAGTCCAAACCTCAGCGATTCTCAGGGATCCCCTTGTCACTAAGGCATTGGCTCATGAGTGGAGGTGGGAGAAGTGTAGAACCACTCAACTCTCTGCTGGCACCCTTCTAATCCCAGTGAGCTCCACTGCCCTTTGCCACCCACAAGTCGTACGGCCAAGAACCACACTGTAGAATCTCTGAATCCGTCCCAAGAGTGACATCCCCAGGATCTAAATTTTCTTCTCTGAAATTGTATAAAAATGTATGTTTAAGAATCAATATTAAAAAATATATGTTTTTTATGGAAAGTGCCAGAGTCCTTAAAAATAGAAAACATTAATGAGTGTTGTCTGTCTCAATATTATACTGGAGAACAAATCCCAGAGGGGAATACATGAGCAACGACTGTACGTCAGCTGGACGCCATCCTTTTTATAACCGGAGATCTTTAATTACAATAATATTAAAATTTACAAGCATGGCAAAACCATTTGCCTCTATATTTTTATATATTTTTATATGTATATTTTAAAATATTTCTCTTACCAGTAGTTACTAGTCTATCTCATTTTTAAAATTCAACAAACATGTATTTTGGTCACTATTCTCTGCTTGTGTATGTGTGTAGAAAAATATATCTAAGAATTATACCTGCTCTTAAGCATTTTACTTTATTGTTAACAATAGCAGTAACTATAAGTACGATAGTGATAGAATAACAAACATGCAACAATATGTAACCATATAAATTGGTTCTAATACAGAAAATGTGCAGAAACAGAAACTGTTTTGTTTTTCTGGACCTTTTCATGGTAAGATTTAGGAGATGCCATAGAGGTAACTGGATTTTAACAGAGTAATAAAAAGAAGGAAGGCTAACATCTTGAATTTTGTGGATAATAAGAGTATAATGTCAATAAATACACCAGGAAACTGTTTTTGAGAATTTGAAAATTGATCATCTTATTCTATGATTCTCTCAAAGTCCAAAGAGGCTGAAGCCTATGGATGAATTTACAGTTTAAATGTTAAAGGATAAATTTCAAATAATAGGAGATTATTTACCATACCATCTTTTATTATTTACCTAGATATTGAAAGTTCATGGCAGAAGTTTCTTATGCCTCTATATATTTACAGATAATGTGAAGTTTTGTATTTATTTCTCATCCTGAATTGATTTTCCTGATACTCTGTGATTTTGGTTCATCTGTTTCTTGCCAGTATGTTCTAAATTATCGGTTCATTGTAAATATTTATTATTCCCAAAAGAATTATTTGTGGCCTATAATTAAAATGGAACAATATAAATGTTAGATCCTTTTGCAAAATATAGAAAGTAATGCAATGAGATTTTTCTTGGTTTTTTTTTTTTAACTGATATTTGGGACTCAACTTATAGCAATTTCATGTATAAATTGTGCATTACAGAAATAGAAAAAATATATATACATATATAATTTTACTGTAAATCAATACAAAATTTATTAATATAAGTAAACATAAATATGCCTTCTTACCTTGCCAGTAAAGGTCAGCTTTTATGGACCCCTGTTCTGTCTCTTAATCTGTTTTTTGCTACCCATGTCTCTAAAACTTCCTCTTCATTTTTACCTGGGAACTCATGTAATTTTAATTTTTTGACATTTTTGTTAAATTCTCTTTTCTCACACAATACCTTAATTTGACACACAGAAAGTATAGAATGAATTTCCTTCACTTATTTTCCCAAAACTATTATACTTAAAGATATAAAGAAATAATATTGTCAGTGAGCAATATTTCGCCCTTGCTTAGTTTTAATACCACCAGTAAGCCCAGCATTGTGACCCATCCTCTCCTCACGCTTCAAGATGTATAGACCGATAGATTTCAATATTTTTAAATTCTTTAGTGTGAAAAATGCTCTTCAACCACCGTGTAAAGCTGTTCTGAATACTAACTCAAGAGTATCTTTGGAACTATGAAATAGAAGACAAAGACGAGCAAGAAAATGTAAGGTCAGCACTACTGGGAAAAGATACTTTATTATCCAAGAATATATTGCATTTGTGCTGTGTAAAATGAACTTTTGACAAGTTAATTGGTCATTTTTCTTACTCGAACTCTTCAGCCGCTCCAATCCTTCGGCACACAGAAGCATTATCCATCTGCAGAACAGACTGGGTCACAATCTGCAACCTTCTAGGCGTTCAGACACAGCCATCTTGTGTTTCTAAGATATAGACCAAGATATGGAGAAGCAGTTTTCTGGGGCTCGAATGGGCCTTGGTCGTGAAAACACATATGGCCCAAGTACAGGACGCAGAGGAAGGACTCACTTCTCTGGATCTAAGGAGGCAGGGACTGTCCTGAGCACTAAAGTCATGAGAAAGCAAGTGGCCCACAAAATATGTTGCAGTAAGAACGATGGCAGAAAGCACATATCAGAAATAGATGTTGATTCTCAAAACCAAAGGTTGGGAAGGACCCATTTCACATCAGTGAAGACTGAGAGGATCAGGATCCATTGCCAAATGTAGAGATCCTCAACCTTAATTTATATTAAAATGCCCATGGTAGCATAAACTTTTAAAAATGTCTGTGCTTAGGCTCAACCACTCCTTTGCCCATGGAGTACGATTCAATTCCTCCTGCAGGGATCGAGGAGTTCCAAACTAACTAGATTCTGAGCCTAATAACCAAGTGATCCTTAAGAAAACTTGGGAGTTTAATTAACTCTGGAGATTAAAGAAAGAGGGATAATCTGGAATTTGATGCATTCAACTCTTCACAGTAAAGCTATTCTCCTCTCCTTTTCCATATTGTATTTCTGGAAGCAAGTCAATAAGTGCAGCCCACACTCAAGGGACAGGGAAATTTAAGCTCCACCTCCTTAATGAAGAAAAATCTACATGAATTATTTGGAATGTTTTTGTATGAGATTTGCTTCTTCTCCATTTATTTACTTATTCAATCATTTATATCAGAATGGACTCATAGATATATATCCTATAATTTGGATTATAATCTAATACTGCATTATTAGATTATAATCCAAATTATAGGATATATAATTGTTCTAATTTTCGCTATTCAGAGCCCTTTGACATAACCCCATTTTTTAAAAAGTTCCTCATACAGATTAGTTCCACCACACTAAATTATCGTCTGTGCGTCCTCTCATCAAATTATTATCCTTCCCAATCTCTGGCAATCAGTAGTCTGTTTTCTGCATTTTTCAGAATGGCATGTGAAGGGGATGATACAATATGTAGCATTTTCGTATGACTTCTTTCACTTAGTAAAATGCATTCAAGACTCATAGATTATTAGCTCACTACTTTTTCTGGCTGAATAGTATTCAATTATATGAATATATCACTCTGTTTATCCATTCAAGTATTGAAGACATCTTGGTTGCTTCTAACTTGAGGAAATTATGAATAAAAATGCTATAAAATCCCATGTGAAGATTTTTGTGTGAACATTAGTTTTTAAAGCAGTTGGGTAATTGGTGGATCATACGATAAGTCTATGTTCAATTCTATATAAAACTGCCAACCTAATTTATGCTCTATTATTTTGCATTCCTATCACCAATAAATGAGAATTCATGTTCTCTACATCCTCACCAGCATTTGGTGCAATCAGGTCTTACTGAATTTTAGCTTTTTAGCCATTCTAATCATTATGTAGTAATGAATCACTATTGTTTTAATTTGCATTTCTCTTAAAACAAATACTGTTGAGCACCTTTTCTTATGGTTTATTATTTTTGAATTTTAAGAAATGTTTTGTACATTATATATGCAAATTGTTTATCGATATGTAACTTTCAAATATTTAATTCAGTCTATAAAATGTAATTTTATTCTCTTAAATTGTCTTTATAGAGTAAAATTTTTAATTTCAATAAATCTATTTTTTAATTTTATGCATTAAGCTTTTTGTGCTATGCATATTCATTGATGAGGCCAAGGTCATTTAGATTTTCTTCTATATTTTTTCTAGACGTTTTATAGTTTTATGTTTACATTTAGGTCTATGGTTTTTTTGAGGTAATTTTTGTGAGATATAAGGTGTCTTCATTGTTTGAGCTGCTATTACAAAATACTATAGACTAGGTGGTTTATAAACAAAAAACATTTATTTATCACAGTTCTGGAAGCTCGAAAATCCAAGATCAAGGCACCAGTATGGTTGCTTTCCAGTGAGGGTCTTCCTGGTTCATTGTGGGCACCTCCTCTCTGTGTACTCACATGATGGAAGGGTGGCGGGATCTCTTTACAGTCCCTTTTATAAGGGCACTAATCCCATTCATGAGGTCTCTGCTGTCATGACCTAATCACTTAATATTATCTCACTGGGCATTAGGATTTCAACACATGAGTTGTGGAGGGCTATAGTATAAGAATGTGTCTAGATTCCTTTTTTTTACATTTGGATGTCCAGTTATTCTAACATTGTTTCTTTAAAAGGCTATCCTTTCACAATTGATTTACCTTTGTGCTTTTATTAAAGATTAATTGGTTATATTTGTATGAGTCTCTTTCTGGAGTCTATATTATGTTCTACTGAACTGTATTTATTATATTCTTTCATCAATACCATATTGTCTTGTGTGTGTGTGTGTGTGTGTATGTTAAAAACACAGCATGAGAACTACACTCTTAAAAAGTTTTTAAGTGCACAACACCATATTGTTAACTATAGCACATTTTGTATATCTTGATTATTATTCATCTGTAGTAAGTATTGAAGTCAGATACTATCAGTCTTCTGATTTTAATTTTTTTCCTTCAGTATTGTGCTAGCTATTATGCCTTGTCCACAAAATTTTAGAATCTGTTTGTCAATATCTACAAACTAACTTGCTGTGATTATGACAGGGATTGTGTTGAAACTAAAGATTAGTTGGGAAGAATTAACATCTTAACAATATTGAGTTTTCTGATCCATTAATATGAAATACCTCTCTATTTATTTAGATTTTTTAAATTCTTATATCAATGTTTCATGAATGTCCACATACAGATACTGCAAACACTTAGTTCAGTGCTATTGTAAATAGTATTTTCTTAATTTCAAATTCCATTTGTTTACTGCAGATATTTGGCAAACTGACTTTTATTAAATTCTTCACATGAGACTTATTCAAGGTTGTGCATAGCAGCTTTTTAAATAATAACTCCAAATTAGAAGCAGTCCATGTGACAGTCAGCAAGACACTAAAAAATATTATGGTACACTACTTAATGATAAAAAGGAACAGACATAAATCAATCTTTAAAAATATTATGTCGAATGAATGAAACCTTACAAAATAAAAGTGGATATGCATGATCTTACTCATATTGAGTCTACAAAAGGCAAAATTAATGTCTTTTTAAAAATTATAACAGTAGTTTCTTCTTACTAAGGACATGAGATAACTTTCCAGAGTGATAGAAATGTTCTAAATCTTGATAGAGTTTTGGGTAATGCAGGTGTATGTATTTGTCAATACTCATCAAAAAATGGAAGTAGGATTCTCCCCTCTTAAAAATAAAACAAATTCTAAATGATAATTTGTATGGTGAGATGCTAGGGGTGAATTGAACTGATGTCTGTAGAATACATCTAAATGAAAAAAAAAAGATGGATTAATGAATAGATAAAAGGATGTACATGTTATGAACATATAATGAAAGCTATCTAACAAAATATTTATTGTAGAACTTAGGTCATAGGTATATGTGTATTTTGTACTGTTATGGACTGAACTGTGTTCCCCCAATTTCATATATTAAAGCCCTAACCTCTAATGTGACTGTATTTGGAGATAGGACTTTCAGATTAAATGAGGTTATAGGGTAGAGCCCTCATCCAATATGTCTTCTGTCCTTATAAGAGAGAGAAAGGTACCAGGGATGCATGCACATGGAGCAAATGCCATGTGAGAACACAGTGAGAAGACAACCCAGAAGAAATCAAATCTGCCAACACCCTGATCTTGAACACCAGCCTCCAAAACTGTGTGCGTTAGGTTTCTGTTGTTTAAGCCACACAGTCTGTGGCATTTTGTTATGGTAGCAGAAGCTAACTAAAATACGTGCACAATTTCTTCACATCTTTTCCATATGACTTTTGACAGAGTTCAGTGAAGTTTTTCACTAACTTCTTAGCAGAATTTTCCAATTTATACTTTTCCAGTTTACACTCATAAAGTATGAAATAGAAATGATATTCGTCTATATTTTCTCACAGAAAAAGAAGGCAATAAGAAGGCTTGAAAGTTTATGGTTCTTCAATATTGTACATATTTTCATATCAGCAAGATAAAAATCTTGGCCTGGATGATATTTAAAGTAATACATCTTCATCTTTACAACAGTTAATTATCTTGATACAAAGCCTCAAACAGATGGATATCTAGGAATGTATCCAAAAACAAACTCGGATTATTTCCATGCATGATGTAGTAAGAACCATGAGAGACTAGCAATGGAATCTGTCATCTTTGCTAATAAGACCTCCAGCTGGGCAGCTATCTCGTGTTATTTTTTTTTAATTAATAGACTTTTTAGAGCTCTTTTAGGTTTAAAAACTTGAGTGGAGAGTACAAAGAGTATCCATATACCCCTCACCCACATATATTCTGATTTTCCTAGCAGACAGTTTCCCTACGTTTAACACCTACTATTAGTGTAGTATACTTGTTATAAGTGATGAGACAATATTAAGACCTTATTATGCACTAAGGTTCATAGTTAGGACATACTTTTTATGTCGTACACTCTATAGATTTTGACAAATGCGTGATGACGTGTATCCAACACTGCAGTAGCGTACAGAATGGCTTCACCATCCTAAAACCGCCCTGTGCTCCACATATGCATCCCTCTTTCCTATCCACAAAACAGCTGTATCATAGGGATACCAGAGGGAGAAGAGAGAGGTTAAGGAATTCAAAACCTATTTCAAGATATAATGACTGAAAACGTCCCTAATCTGTGAAGGAAATAGACATACAAGCAGCACTTTTACACATTAATGTATCCATAAATACATTAATTTATAGATATACAAGTTTTATATAAGAATTATAGCATGAACGATTAAAGACAATTGTATAAAAATATTAAATTACATATTTAGTATTAGAGACAAAATTCATATAATTATACTAACGTTTTCAAATTTTGTTTTATTATGAAAAGATTCCATGCAGATTAATTGAAAATTATTTAAATTATTAGGATATAAGTCTGTAGTGGAAGAGGAATGGGAATAAAGTTCAGGGTTGAAAGTAAAATGTAAAATTCTGAATGTTTCTAATAAGCTGCCATGTTTTTCTTTTAAACCATGTTTTTGGTAGATATCAAATCAGTCTGATATCTAGATTCCATTAGTTATATTTTAAAAGTGATGTAACCATTTTATTTTTAAATGCCTACATTTATAATAAGCCAAAATAGATCCCTGGGAACTATTTAAACTTGTAATGAAAAAAACTTAGATAAAAACTTACAAATGTGTAAAATTATTTCAAATAAAATATGAGCAAAAATAATTGCAACTGAGCATATACATTTCTTTCCATTTGGGATTTTACCTATGTAATTCCACAAAAAAATGCTAACTTCCAGGGAAGACGTTTTCACAACCTTCATGAGGAAATTATTGCCACTGTATTTAGCATTTGTCAGCAAATTATTTTCTGTATCTAATGACTCATGCTAGAATTTAAATCAAATTATTCTTCTATCTCTAGCAAAGATATATAACCACTATCAAAAAATTTCTATTAAATAATCCAACATACACGTGCCAAATTTATTCCTTGCACTTACTTTTTCAACCCTTTAATTCATTTATCTAGTTAAATCAAACTCTTCAAGCATCACTAAAAAATCTATGTAGCAAAATTGAAATTCCATTACTTTCTACTTGAAAGCAGTGTATAGGATTTTGAGATTTTTGTAATGCCAGATAAAGCCTAAATGAGGTTTTAAAACCAGATTACTTTTTGTAGGTGAAATCCTGAGCCTCTTTGAACTGAAGTATACTATTCTCTCTACTCACATGAAAGTATATTTAATTCACAAAGGAAAACAGTGGATTTATTAATTAAAACAGCTTTAAAACTCCATGTTAACAGTCAATTTACAGAAGAAAGAAAGCATTTTCACAGAATACAAAATAAGCTATTTTAACACAAAGCAATAGTGACCTTCTAACACACTAGCAAAGTGAAGTTAGGTACCTTAATTGGCCGTGATCAAATAATAACTGAAAAACCAAAGAACTGATATATCAGAAACATGAGACAAGTTAAACAACTTCGAAAAATAATTCGTTAGTGAACCTAAGGGTGAAATAATGATAATAAGTAACATTTTTAAACTAAGTATGTCCCCTGCGTCATGTCTGGAGGTTGACCCTGTCAGCTGGGACCTTTTCTGTGGTCATCGTCCAGAACACCGGCATGCTCCACTTCATGTAGGTTGCTTGGCTTTCTTGTAGCATGGTCACATATCGTGTTTTGTTAAAGAAAGGCTCTTATAAAACGTAAGAAATTTACACTGGTTTCGGATTCTTGTTGCCAGTATTTCCCCAGCGAGAATCAGAACTTTTTAAACGAGCCATCTTTCACTAAAGGACTATAGCTCAAATGTATTTGGATAGCCTTTTGCTTTTCCATTTGCTCATGTTATGTATCGTATAGTGATTCTCACATGAACATCCCACATAAACCCACATGTTAGTCGTAAGGTATGCCCATGGAAGACATGACAAGCATCACTCTTCTTACTTTAATCACTTCAATCCCTTTTTTCTCTCTTGGAACTGCTGTATCTATACTTCTCCTGATGTTAAAATTATTATTTTTTAGCACTATTATTTTTATCTTCCTAGAGTCAGTCTTCGGACCTATAAACATTTTAACATATAGTATCTTAGGTTGTAGTCTAAGACTTGGACCATAGATGTCTTATAAGTAATATCTTATCTGCTGCAAGTTCATATAATGAGATCTGAATAAAATGAAGAGAAAGATTTATCTCTAAAAACCATCAGGTGATATTGCCATGTATCTTTATGTTAATTCAAGGTATTTAAATTTTAAGGAAAGTAAAAAATTATAGTACTATCTATAGTACTGAGATCTATTTGGTGACCTAACGTCATAGCAGGGCAACGTTAGCTTCAAGAGTAGCTAGGATCCATCATCTATGACTAAAGGAATCAGACAGATACTAAGTCACAAGACAGGTCATGAAATCCAGATATTGCAGAAGTATCTAGGAGTTTTTAAAAGTCCTATCAGGCACTTTTAAAAAAGTTAGAGTTTACAGTTCTCAAATATCAAGGTAGAAAAGAATCCACATCTAAAAAAACTTTAAGTAGATATGGCACCCACGAGCAAAAATAATAAAACGCACATGGTCCTTTTTAATATTTCCTTCTAGATTCCTACATGGAGGTGGAATACTAGGAAACAATAGTAAATTCTCTGATAGCTTATGAATTTCCAACTTACTGCAGATAGATGGTCCACCTCTAATTTCTTAATAACTGTGGCATTCCTGACTGTATCAGTCAGCTATCATGGTAATAAGCCCTGCACGATAAAACAACCCTAACACTTAGTGGTTTAAAACAATGCGACACTTATTTTCGTGGGGATGCCGGGGTGGCTCTGTGCCAATTTGTCATTGCACCCTGAACTCTGCAGATCTGAGTGTCCATCTGGTCTACATGTCTCTCTCCCTCCTTAAACCAGTAGCCTAGGAAAGGTATGTTCTTCTCCAATCATGAGGAAACACACAAAGTCCCTACTTGTGTCCCATCCATTAGCTTGTCATCGACCAAAGCTCGTTAGTTACATGGCGGAATCTTAATTCCAAGTTTTAAGAAATATAATCCCTATGCTTGTGGGGTGAACTATAAACTTGCATAGCAGAGGAAATGGATACAGAGAAGAGTAAAAACTGAAAGACCAATAATTCAATGTGCAAGAGTGGTTCCATCTTAGAAGCAGTACTTTTTTAGTGGAGAGTACTGTAAGGCTGTTTTTTAGTCCTTTTTGTTTCCGAGATTAAGATATAATCTCTAGGACATCTTTAAAAGGCAGAAGATTTAAAAAAAAAAAAAAAAAAGGCAGATTAACTTCACATAAGGCCTGTTTCCAGAACCTGTTTTGTGAAGAAAGATGTTTACGGAATTTTGTAAAACACCATTTTATTAGTTCATTCAGACTGCTACAACAAAATACCAGGGACTGGTAGCTTATACAACAGAAATTCATTTCTCACGGTCCTCATGGCTGGAAGTATAAGACCAAGGTACCAGCATTCTGGGAAAATCCTCTTCCAGTTCATCAACTGGAGACTTTGTAGTGTTGTCTCACATAACGGAGGGGACTAGAGAGCTTCGTAGGTTCTCATAAGAACACTAACTAGTTCATGAGGGTTCTCACCGAAGAACTAAGCACTTACAAAAGGCCCCACCTCCTAAGACCATCATCTTTGGGGTTTAGGATTTCACCATGTAAACTTTAGAGAACACGAGCATTCAGACCCCAGCAATCCTTTTTGTAAATGTGTCTCAATTTAGAGAATATCCGTCAATTTTATAAATACATTCAAAGTATTCCAGCTACCCACTCATTCATCTATCTACCCACAACACACATGTATAATAATACTGCAGAAACATACCAAAAAAAAATCACTAATTAAAATTACATATTCCCTAGTCATCTTCTCAATCTTTTCTACTGCTTCCTGTTTATTATGTTCTGGTTCTCCAATGCAAAACAGTCAGCTAAAAGTAAAGCTACTCAAGATGGCTGGCATGTGAAGGCCTCCAAACCACTCAAGACGCATGCATGTTTACTAAATATATCATAAACAGATTCCAGTGATATTGAGCTAGGAATTTTATAAAGCCCTTAAATTTTTTTTCAGTGCAAATCTATTATTTTGTTTTTCTAAATGTATTGTAAAACGGCCATCTTCTGCCAGAGCCACAATACCAAGAAAAGCAGCTGCTTAATAATCTGCGTTTCCACTGCCAAGGTAAATTAAAACCAATATATACATAGTTTTTTGCCCAAGTATACAACATGCCCCCTGTTTTCTGTGTTATCCAACTATTGCCTAATTATTTACTCAGTTTTCTGAAAAGAATGCTCAACCCGTTATACGTATCAGAGTTTTCAAAATAAGAATCTATATCTCAGTAAGTTCAAATGATTTTAAACAGACCAATATTATATTTCCCAGAGCCAACGATTGATCTTTCATCACACTGCCAGTCCACAGGCATCGTCTGATTATTCGGCAATACCTTGTTATAGCGTTGCTGATCTGTGACTATCGTTACTAATAGCATTTCCCCGGAACAAAGCAGACCTACTTCTCTCATTGACAGTATTCCACAGATGGAAAAATCTTGTCAAATACATTTTGCTAAAATTCAAAAGCAAATAAGAGACTGTGCACAGAGCAGGTGGTTTCTACTCAAGGAGAGAATTCTATTTTTACGCCTCTGCTATGCATTTCTCTTTTCCTAAATGTGACGTGGGAGTTGCAGAGGAAGATGAAGTAAATCCTAAAGGGGAATAAAAATATTTCATGTTAAATCAGAGGTTCTAGGCCCCATAACACATAACACGACTTCAATTTAGAATAACTGTTCCCCTGTTTGCAAGGTTGTCTGTTTGTATCTGGCTTTAAGTCCGCGTTTTGATAGTCTATAAATCCCTGTTTGTTTTTTCGCACTAGTGTTCACAAAGATATGGCATCTTTAAGTACTTCCATTTAGCGTCTTTAAGTACTCCCTTAGCATCTTTAAGAACTTCAATTAGTCAGGATAGATCGGCTTTTGCTTGGATAGCCAACACCACCAAATCTCGGAGGCTTAATCCAACCAGTTTATTTCTCACTCCACAAAGCCCAAAAGAGCTGCCCTCAAGTTTCAGAAAAGCAGACTGCTTCAGTCGGTGGCCCTGCCAGTCCAACAGGAGGACTCTTCCAAGACACTCACTGCACAGGGAGAGAAAGGCTGAACAATCCCACAGGGAGTTTCCATTGCTTCAGGCCGGGAGTGTCAATTGTCCTGATGCTCACGACTCATTTGCTAACACTAGTCACATGATCTGCTTAACAAGCCAGTACGTGTGATTTTCCATGGGCCCGAGCAGAAGTGACACAAAACGGATCAGATGAACATAACGCATTTTCTCTGATCAAAGCACTTTTCTTGCCATAAACTTCGGTAGAGTGTAGTGAAAACAAGAGTCAGAATGTCTGGTGAGGAACCTCTCTGTTTCCTCGAATGCTAAGTTAAGATATTGGACTAAATGATCTTTGGCTGTTCTGCAATTAAATTTTCACAATTCCTACTCCTGGGAAAGGAGCATTCTTATTTTGCAGTGCACTGTAATTGTTAGCCTTTAGAAAGATGCATTATTGCCATATATCATATGAGCAGCATTTGAGGAATGATTACACCACCACAGGTTGGTAATACAATGGCAGTGATAAAATTATTCAGTTAAGCTATCTTCCCATGTGAATTGCATAAGAAATGGAGCATAGACTCATAATCTAAGGATTAGAGAAAATTTATCATTTAACACTTATTCTTTTTCAAGAATGCAAACTGATGAATTGTGACTAAAATCATCACCCCTTGCCTATTTAGGGCTTTTTCTCTTCTTTCTCTTCCTTCTGCCTATGTGGAGGCCTGTTAGATGCATGCTAGAGACATCCCGAGGCAGTGAACAGAGCATGGAGTTTGCTAGAAGGCAAGCTTTTACTTGAATTATAGAGTTCCATTTACCGGTTTGAAAATCTGGTGTTTCCTCCGTGATATTGAGGTCGATGTGTTTAAAAACTAAAAACTAACTGAATTTATAAACAGGGAGTAAATTTAACATGCCACACAGTAGATATATTAACAAGTTTCTGCCTAATGAAGGAAGTCATAATTTAGTTCCCATTCCAATCAGGAAATTACTTTTTAGCTCAAAGAAGGGTAAAAGTTTCTATGTACACATTGACCAGCAGACTCCCAAAACATTAAAAAAAAAAAAAATACAGGTTTACACAGAGGTGCTTATCATAGCAAGAAAGCAAGATGTTACCAGTTTAAATACAAACTAGGAAGTAGTGTCTGGTAAAGGGCCCTGGATGCAGGAAAAAACTCAATGATCAATTAATAGGGACAATTTCAAGAAACTGCCAATTAATGAATATGTTAAGGAGAAGAAGAGGCCCTTAAAAAGAAAAAAAAAACTAACATCAAGGAAAAGGTAATATAGTTTGTACTACTTACTTATTTTGTCAGAGTGACGGTTATTGAGATAAACTAAATAAAACGTATATGATATAATATGTGTGTACATTCGGTCTTTCTCTACAAATAACTATCTGTTCTTATTCCTATTCATCAGATCCAGATATGAAGGACTCAATCAAGTATTGTTATGAACAGATTCTTAACCTTAAACCTGAGTAAATAATTTTAGACAGTAAGAGTGAGAGGATGAGATACGTAACAACTTTTACAGAATACCATTTTAGCAAGGCTATTTTCTTATAGATTTGTTATATGCTAATTCCTCCTGGATATTTTGCAACTTTTTACATGTAGCTACCCTTTACAGCTCCCTGTAGCTTCTCCTACTGACTCTAAACTTTTAGTTGACTCTCAGGCTCAGAATCTGACTCCTTCTGATGACCACCAATGTTATCATCCTGGTCTAAACCATCCATATTCTTATTCTAATCTAAATGATTATAATTGCCCCCTACCAGGCACACCCAACCATGTCTAGTATAAGTATACTTTTCCTACCAATTATCCATAGCTCTTTTTGTTATTTTTATTTCTCCATTGATTTCATCTTTGGGCCTTTAGCCTTTTGGAATTCCTTACGTTAATATTCACAGACCGCTGGTCCTTCTAATTAGAACCAAGGCAGCATAATAGTTCTATAGATCACTGATTCCATAGCACACCACACCAATATTAAAAGAGGTATGGCAACAACGCTAAAATTATGTATTGAGCATCTGCCTTACTATAGACTGTATCATATTTGCCTCCGGACAAAATGTAATACTGGAAAATATTCAGTTGTGTTTTTTATAGATTAAAAGCAAACCTGCTGCTAAATCATTGACAAACAAATTGTACTCTTCATGCATTAATAGTGCCATTGGTAAAATGAAAATTGTTTTTAAATCTACCTGAAAAATCAATGAAACTAACAGTAAAAATTATTACTTGTCACTTAAACTACCTGAAAAATTCGCAAAATGTTTCTGATGTGCCCAAATATAAACTGGAAAATTCTTTCACTACCAGGAAAAAAATTTTTTCTGTCTTCAAAATTATCAAGAGTTTTGAGGTTTACCTATGGGGAAAATGATTTTAGGTACATTTTCTCTTTAATATAAAAATTAAACTTTCAGATTTTAATGTGAGCCTTTTATAACTTAACAGTGTTAATATTGGACTTAAGAAGGAAATCCTCAGTTATTATAAATGAGTAAATGATCTTTTAGTGGTAGAGATGAGGCAGCTAAATTTTCATTTGTAAAATGAAACAACAATTCTATACATAAAGATACAGAACCTAGAGCAATGACGAAGAACATAATAATAATAATTCACCATTTATCGAACATGTCTGTACCTAGCCTTAATGCTTGACAAATCATTATCATGATGTCATCCTTTTTTTAACCAAAATTTGAACACACATCTATTTATCTTCGTACTAGTATGTTTAACAACTGTGCTATATTCACTCTAAAAATAATGTTAGCAATTTAATTTATAAGCACCTATCTCAAAAGTGTTTCTCACATATTATTTAATTTAATCTTCCCAATACTTTTATAAGTATTTAACCATTTTGAACATTAAGAAACTGAGACTTACGGGGAGTAAATAAATAGCCTTATGAGGATTCCCTTCTTCTGGAATCTAAGAATCCAGAACCACATAAAAAATACAAAGTCATCTCCAATTTACCAAAATTGCCACTGCAAAATTGATGATTAACAGGAAATATTTTGTGAATAACAATATATCTGAAATGATATATAAATGTTGATATACAACATGAATTAATTATATCTATATCTATATCTATCTATCTATATCTACCTATATCTATCTATCTATATATATCAGGCACTGTAAGAGGAATTTTTCCATGCATTATCCATGTTTAATACCCACAATCTCCACTCTATTTGGTGGGTGTTATCCTCATCTATGAAATTATGATCAGACATCAATATGCCTAATGATCACATAGCTAGCTATAAATGTCAAAGGTGAAAATCAAACACTCTTGATGCTTTCAATTATTATTATTACTACTGCCATAATCCTATGACTAAAACCTTGAACTATAATATGTTATATGTTATATTATATCATATATGCTGCATATAATATATTACATATAAATATAATATCCAGACTTTTTAATAAGACAATTGACCTATTTGATTTAAAATAAATTCCAGGATTTTAAAAATGAAACGTTCAATAGAACAGAAAATGTTTCTAAAACCCTAGCAGAGTAAAACAGAAAAATCAACCATCACCTTAATTTTATAAGAATGACTTCATTAACAAATTGTTGGTCAATGGTAAGCCATCAATCATGTCAAGTCTTTAGGTTGACCTAAATATCTCAGCTAAAAAACATTTGTTTTACTCTCATTCATCTAGATTGAAACACTTTTAAACTGACATACATATCTAAGAAAAATAGGTTTTCTGAATAGAACTTGCATCAGTATTAATTTAAAACGAGGAACCTTTATCTTTAAATTTTTCAGGTCACAGTAATTATCTACCTTGATTCTTTGTAAGACAGAATTTAAATTGAAAAAAATAGATGTAATGTTACATGGGTCAGGTGTTAATAGGTAGTGCTCCATGAACAATTAGTTGCTATGCAACAACCCTTCAAACAGAAACTGAAAATGAGTTTTTATAAAATAATATTCTTTTATATTCTAGCCGAACTGTAGCTATGCATGTATAAATAAGAAGTATTTCAGTTTTCCTCAAATGCTGATCATATTTGCGTGTAGCTCTAATAATACTCTTGGTCACATAAAGAAAAACTGCTGTGTTTGATTATAAATCATATACCATTCTAAGCTTTAAATTTGTCTATACAAAGATAGAAGATGACAATGGGAATAGTGGCATTTGGTATCGTTTATCACTCATCCCTGAGAAACCCAATACACTACAAAATTATCTTTTCTATAAAATGAAACGTCTTTATTTTAGCAAAAGATAAGCCAAATAAACTGATAAATATAATTACCAACTTAAAATAGCAATGTGTGAATGAAGGAAGAAGTATATAGTGAAGGTTCAAATAAGCAGCAATTCACTTAAGAGGAATACGAGCGAATCCACCGCAGGGTCATGATTTAGTGAAAAATAAAGCACTGATTTTAGGAAGAGGATATCCATAAGATATTTTAGCTTCTGCTCTGAAATCAGGTCCTCTTACTATCATCCGAAGGCATGTTCTCGACATACCTCCATCACCATTGCGATCGATTTCACGCTTACCTAGTGTGTCCGCGTGACTGTTCCTTAGAAATGATCGCAATGATAGTTCTCTCCCTTTCCTTTATCCACAGTGACTTTTATTTCTGGGTGAAAAAATTAACACATTATACAAGGTACATGATTTTCTTTCTTCTAAAAAAAATTCATATATTTTTAAAATATGTAAGAATGGTCCTATTTTTTCCCCCACTGTCCTTATATATGGTATGTGCACTAGTGAGTGGCTAGGATTAAAACATGCAAAAAATATAGACACATGTTAAATTATAAATATTTTCCTCTCAAGGCTCATATAATTTATTGGTTCCTGATCCTTTTTACTGAATTTATTGGGGTGACATTGGTTAATAAAATTATATAGGTTTCAAGTGTACAATTCTACAGTACGTCATCTGTATGCTGCATTGTGTATTCACCATTCAAAGTCAGATCTCCTTCCATCCCCATATATTTGACCCCTTTTGCCCTCTCTCCTCGCTTTCCCTCTGGTAACCACGAAACTATTATCTGCGTCTACGAGTTTTTGTTTGCTTGTCGTGTTTATTCACTGCTTTCGGTTTTACATCCCACACACAAGTGAAATCATATGGTTCTAAACCTTTTCCGTCTGACATTTCACTCAGCCGGATAATCTGAAGACCTATCCACGTTGTCGCAATTGGCAGTGTTTCGTCTTTTCTTGTGGCTGAGGAACATTCCATTGCGTGTAGGTACCGCATCTTCTTTATCCAATCATCTATCAAAGGATGCTTCAGTTGTTTTCATGTCTGGGCCCCGTGAATAATGCTGCAATAAACATCGGAGTACATGTATCTTTACAGATTTGTTTTCAAATTTTGTGGATAGAATCGTATGGTGATTCTCTCCTTAATTTTTGGAGGAACTTCCAATGCTGTTTTCCATAGTGGCTGTGCCAAGTTACATTCCCACCAGCGGTGTATAAGGAGGGTTCCTGTTTCCCAGAATCTCAGCCAACACTTGCTATTCCTTGTCTTGTTGATGATAGCCAATCTAACAGTTGTGAGGTGGTATCTCATTACGGTCTTTGTGCATTTTCCTAATAGCTAGTGAAGTTGAGTATCTTTTCATACATCTTTACATACATTTGTATATCTTCTTCAGAAAAGCATCTGTTCAAGTCCTCTGCCCATTTTTAATGGGATTGTTTGTATTTTTGTTGTTGAGTTCTATGAGTTCTTTATATATTTTGGATATTAGCCCTTTATTGGATTCATTGTTTGCAAATATCTTTTCCTGTTTGGTTGGTTGCCTCTTTGGTTTGTTGATGGTTTCTTTTGCTGTGCAGAAGCTTTTAGTTTGATATGATCCCACTTATTTATTTTTGCTTTTACTTCCCCTGCCTTTGCGATCAAATTCATAAAATCCTTTCTAAGACCAAGATCCAGAAGTTTAGTACTTATCTTTCTATCCAAGTTATTGTTCCAGGTCTTATTTTTAAGTCTTTGATCCATTTGAGTTAACTTTGGTGTATGGTGACAGATAGCAGTTTAGTTTCATTTTTTTGTGTGTGGCTTTCCAATTTTTCCAGCACCATTTATTGAACAGACTTTCTTTTCTCCATTGTATGTTTTGGCTCCTTTGTCTAAAATCATTTGCCTATATAAATATGAGTTTGTTTGTAGGTTGTCAATTCTGTGTTTCATTGGTCTGTATGACTGTTTTTCTGCCAATACTATGCTGTTTTGATAATTGTTGCTTTGTAATATAAATCGAAATCAGGGAGTGTAATACCTCTATACTTGTTCTTTTTTTTTTTTTTTCGGGATTGCTTGGGCAATTTGGGGTCTTTTGTGGTTCCACATAAATGTGATTATTGTTATTATTTTTTTTTCTTTTTACAAAATGCCATTGGGATTTTGATGGAGATTGTGTTAAATCTGTATAGTGCTTTGGATAATATGGTCATTTTACCTGCACTGATTTTTCTAATCCATGAACACAGAATATCTTTCCATATCTTTGTATATTCTTCAATCTCTTTTAATAATGTCTTATAGTTTTCAGTGTATAGGTCCCTCACATTTTTTTGTTAAGTTTATTCCTAGGTATTATATTCTTTTTATTGCAATATGAAAGAAACTATTTTTTTCATTTCTTTTTCAAAAATTTTATTGTTAGTATGTAGGAACACAATAAATTTTTGTGCATTGACTTTGCATCCTGCAACTTTACTGTATTTGTTTATTGTTTAAAATAATTTTTTCATGGAGTTTTAGGGTTTTCTGTGTAAAGAATATTGGCTTGTAATCTTATATTTATTATACATATAAAATGAAATTGCATAGTTTAAAGCATTTTGTCTCTGTCCCTACAAGCTGTGCGATCTTGGGCAAAACATTTGATCTTAATCTATAGAGTGAGCACATTAATGTCTATCAAGTTTGAATTCTACAGTGATTAGTTTGAAAAAGATAAACTGATATAAAATTACATTATATATAGTTGCATTTAATGAATCAGATAATGATGCAAGTCAGATTAAGTTAGAATTTTAGGGCATATAATCATAGAAGTTCAAAAAGAGCAGAGCGGTGTTTTTGTTTGGTTTATTGTTTGTTCTGTCAGAGGGCCTCAGAGGACTTACTACAAATGGGGGATCCTAGTTTATTCTAAAAGATTCAAATGGAGAGGACATTCTTATTATGGGGGATTACATGAGCAAAAAATATAGGATCAGAAAATAAGAGAACCATAATGGAAAAAGTGGATAAATTATTCTTTCTGGAATGAAATGGTCACATAGATTAACAGATGGTGACATGGTTGGAAAGACAGCAAATAAGACAGATTGGACTTAGTAGGTCTTTGATTATAAAGTGAGGACATTATGATTATTCAGAAGAAAAAGAAGAGACAGAGGAAAGAAAGACAGAGAAAGAGGAAGAAAGAAGACAACAAAATAAGGAGATAATGAGTGAGAAAAGGGATAGGAGGAAGTACATGGCCTTTATTAGAGTCCTGTTGTGTGTCAAGCACTATAATACTTTCTTATAATGCACATGATCATCATACTTTCACCTACACCGCATTTTTTAAATTAAGAAAACTTACCTAGCATGCCTAAGCCACAGTGTGAATAGAATCATTAGGTTTTAGTTCCGTTCTAACTAACTGAGCTTTTTGCTATTGCCTTCTCTCCCGGTAGCATACAGGTAAGAAAGGACTTCTGCAAGTGTGTGATGGAGAAACATCATGTGATAATATTAATGACAGCTTATCCAATAGTACTGTCATGTCGGCATATTGCATGTCTCATTTTCCTAACCAACTAATAGATATTAGGGGAAAAAGTGCCTTAAGTCAAAAAAATAAAACCTGTTCCAACTCAATACATCTGATAGTGGCTTTAGAAAATCTTTCTCAGAAAGGTATTTAGCATAAGGGCAGCATCCTCAGAGATTTCGCAGGATTGATTAAGAATGACAGCTTTTCTTACCTTAACCATCTGCTTAGATACATAGAAAAAATAAAGCCCTGAACTGTACTCAGATGCCCTGTTTTTCTATCCATTTTATCAGTTCAAGACCTTTGGTATTTTCTCAAGGGTTTCTCCCAAATTAAGGGACTAGGCAACTCTCTTTTGATATTATTGTCTTCATGTCACTGCTTGCTTAAAAATTGTATTTAGAAATGGAGACCAGAAGCAAGAAATATAATAGAGAAGATAAAGAGATTATTCTAAAATATGAATTATTCCCCCATTTATTTCAAGCTAAGAGGCAAAGTTCTAACATAACTCTGACCGGGCCAGCACAGATCATGGCACTGTGAAGCTAATCTCTCCCTGAGCGTTTGGAGTCACACACAAAATCACGTGTTGCCACAACCTCTTCACCATTCTCTATTACCAAGAACTTATTCCCAGATTAACTAGAACTGATCTCTCTACTCCATTCTTGTCCAAATAAACTTGGTTAAAATAATCTTATTTTCAAAGGAGTTATCAATTAAGATTCCAAGGAAGTTTACAATCAATATATTTGCAATGAATTGCTTAATTTTTTTCTGAATAAATATATGTCGTACTATGTTGATACTGGTTAGTACATCAAAACATAAATGAATACTCCACAGGTAATCATAATTAAGTTGCGAAAGGCTTTATTTTCCTTCTGAATATGAGGGGGAGACGAATTTTATGAAACTAATATATTGCTTTTAAATATCATATCTCCATTTTTAAAGGCAAATAATCATCTTAGTCAATGTAGGAGAACTCTTTTGACTTGTAACTTAACTTTCATAAAATATTGAATGTCATCGACCAGTTGCTTTCTGAAAATCTTTCTTATTTTGACTTTTAAGACATCACTTGTCTCTTCGAACTAATTACTCACTCTTTCTTAGGGGACATCGTAGATTTTAGCGATACATGCTTCCTTCAATGCTTTTTTGTTCCATATGATCTGGCTTTGACCTTCATCTCGTCTTCGTAGACAGTCATTCCTTGAATGACAAAGCATCCCATAGTTCACCTAGAAACAACTCGCTACTGGATGCAAATCTACATTTCTATTAAAAATCTCTCCTTAACCTCCCTCATAGTTTTCTCTTCTGTCTTGCATATCGCACAGGTAATTCAAACTCAACATGTTATACTCCATGGGGAATGTTCCATAGTTTGCATGAAGATATCAAATCTTGGTATAATAGCTGTCTGCTTATTTTTTCTCCTGCCCATTAGAATATCAACTCTTGGGGAATAATAGTAGGATTCTCAATCGGTATTTATATCAAAAGAATTTTTATATGTAAGAGAGGAAGAGAAGAGTGATACACAATCAAGATAAAGTAGCAGAGGATACATACCTAATTGCATTTAAGAATATCAGCTAATGTTTCCACTTATGTATCTATCTACCTCTTGTATCACGTGACATTTGAAAATTTATCAGCCTCTCACTTTCAACCACCAAAAAGAAAAAGAAAATTTATTACCAAAAGATGAAGAAGAAAATAATCACTTGTTTTCTATTTCAACCACAACCTAATTAACAATGAGAGACAGAAAGAAGGAAAATAATTGAAAATGTAGAGGAGGTCAGGGAAACTGTAATAAGATATACAGGAAAAGTCTGTGAGAAGGCTCATGTTTATTCAGCACCATGTAATGACTGGCAGATTTTCTTACCTGTAGCCTTGTATCTAAAGGCTATGGTCTAGCACTTAAATAAGAGAGAAAATAATTGTATTTTATAAAGCAAAATATTCAAGTAGGAAACTGGAAGCTCCGTGTTATCTCTGAGTAACAGAGAAACATTAAGGGAACAATATGAAACAACAGGCTTAGTGTGTTACAGGTTAATGAATTGCTGGTCTCATAGTTCAATCAAAGTAGGGCAATACTGATGTACCTGTAGAAGGACAGATGGGATATTGCATGTGCCATTCAATGTAATGAATTGTCAGGGAGAAAAAATCTCCAGTAGGTGCATAATCATTTATGAGTAGCGGAGGAAGAAACTAAATTATAAGGAGATGGATTTCGATTCAGCTGATTAAAAAAAAAAGTGAAGATATTTTCGAGTGTACGAAAGGATTCTTTTTAAAATAATAAGTTGTTTTATAGAAATTAGCTATTTTCCAAAGTGACTCATATATTGAATCTGAATACATGAATACAGTCTGATGATCTCATTACGACATGACAACAAAATATATATTTTCAATTCACTAAGAAAAAAGGCAGGGGGAAGAGAGAATTTTAGATATAGGTAGAATGAGAACCAAATCTGGAATATTTCTGAATAAAACACAGACATCCAGGACTATATCTAAGTATTTTTGCATCTGGAATATCTAGCATAGACCACAGCAATTACTCAATATCTTCTTTAATAAATAAATGAGACTAATTAGAATTCCAAAGGAAAAATTAAGGCTTTTTAAGCAAACATGCATGCCAAGGTTTTTCACATTTATAGTTCATTTATATTTCTCACTTACATTAATCTTCATGTTAACCTTGTAAGATGGGTGTGATTATGCTTATCTTCAAAAGAGAAAAGTGAGGCTCAGGAAGATTATAGTAGCTACCCCAAATCAACATAGCCTGTAAGTGGCAGACCTGGTTAGGAGCATGTCCCTTATTATCTAAATGGCTTCAAACCATTCATTCTCTTCTCTCCCTCCCCCTCCCTCCCTCCCTCCCTCTCAGAAAGCAAATGCTTCAAAGCAGGCACTCCCTAGATCTCCAAGCAGGCCAGTTTCCTTGGTGACATCATTAGTCAAATAAAAGAGGAAATAATACTAATACATAATCAGACATTTAATGCTTTTCTTTGTTTGGAGTTCAGGATAAACTCAAAGAAGAGATTACTTGGTATTTTCATTGCAAATATTTCTTGCCACTTCCTCTACCTCCTGTCTGTGGAAATTATACATTTGACTTAATTTTAACATTTAATAAAATGGCTCTGAAACAGCATTTTATTTTACAGCAGGCTAATAAAAAGATATCTCCATTGCAAAAAAAAAAAAAAAAAATGCAGTAACAAAGGACAACTACTAGAACTAACAACAAAAAAAATGTGAATAGAGAATTTATCAAAGTCAGGTATTTCCCAAGAGATGACATCAACATTAGAATTCAGTACCCTTTGATCCTTACTCTTTCTCCCAAACTTCAACACAGAGTTTATAACCTTGAACTCACAACCCGCATTTAGACGGTACCCTCTCCCGAGAGCTCTTAGGAGTCTTAACGATGCTTTTTTTTTTTTTTTGCCAACATTGAGATTTGTCTATATGATGCACAAAGCGAATTTCCTCATTTAAAACACGTTAATCATCGCATTTAATTCATTTGACAGAAGTTATCAAGTACCACACCGGGACCTCTTCTGGGTGTGGGAAATATAGGGTGAACAAAACAGACAACATTTCTGACGGCGGCGGGGAGCTTCCATTGTAACTGGAGGAGACAGAAAATAAAGCGAATCGGTAGGAAAAGAAGAAAATGGAGCTATAAATGGGCACGGCCTAGAATAGATTCATCCGGGAAGGCCTTGGTGGTAAGCTGACCTGTGTGAGCAGACTTATCAGAAGGGAGCGGTTGAGCCCTGTGGGAGAGCTCGTGGAAAAGCATCTCAGCAGAAGGAACAGTAACTGCGGATCTTGACGTGACATGACATTGACTCTATTCAGTAAGAGCCAGGAGGAGAGTGTATCTGGATAGCACGGTTGAGGATGCGGTGGGTAAATCAACTCAGAAAGCTAAGAGAAATGCTCTGCTCGGAACGTGCGTGTCTCCCCAGGCCAAAAACTTTCACGTTGGAAAGTAACGCCCATCGTGAAGACCAAGAGCCAAGCCACCAGCCCTGGGCTTGCTGTGCCTCCCCGCTTTTGCCTGTGCTATCACCATAGGACTACACAGGTGGAGCACTGTCTTTGGGGAAAGGAGTGATTGATCAGGTACAGGTATCTCTGGTTTGCCTTTCTGGAAACAGGAACTATGACTTGCTACTATGGTAACAAGACATAAAGCAAGTAAAAATAACCGACAAGGCTATTGTAACTTTAAGCTTTTAGAAAAGTGTTTCAGACGCCTTTAAAGATTCATAGCTCCTGTTTGCTGTTTTCTCACACAGTTCTTAAACTGTTTTTACCATTCTTCCAGGAATGTAACCAAAAGATGAAGTTAAAGAATTAAATGGAAAAGAAATCTATTTGTTCCTTTCAAAAGAGAGGAAAGATATCACACATTAACCTGTGATGAATAAAGTTTCCATTGTTGCAGGCTGCTTTGTGTAGAGAATGGCAGGGTGCTCCACCGACTTAGCTGAGAGCCAGTTGTAACCAAGAAACTTGTCATAAAGTAACACAGCACCTGAGAGAGATCAATGTAGGAGTGTTCATTAAACTAAGACAAGAAGTATTGATCTGCAGGAGGGGAGGGAGCCGCAGGGGACTTTTCTATGGTGCGGAGGCAGGAGAAAGAAACAGATGTGAGTGAACTAAACTATTTTTATTCCATTTCCTTTATCCAAAGTAGAGTTTGCAGTGTAACTACTAGAACACATTTCAAGAAAGAAAAAGAAAGAAACAAGAAAGAGAGATAGAGACAGAAAGAGGGAGAGAGAAAGAAGAGGAGGAGAAGGAGAAGGAGGAGGAGGAGGAGGAGGAGGAGGAGGAGGAGGAGGAGGAGGAGGAGGAGGAGGAGGGAGGGACAGAGAGGGAGGGAGGGAAAGGAAGGGAAAGAGGGAGGGATACCAGAAAAACAGGGCATTCAAGCAGTCCATAAAGTAGAGAGGGATGGAAGAAGTGCCCATAAAGCATCCAGGCAGCTGGAGATGTGCTTTTAAGGGTTTGGTCTAAAATGTGAGCCTATTTCTACCAGCGTTTCAGAAGATATCATTGGGATAGTGTTTGTACTTCAAGTTTATTCTTAATTGCACAGCCAAGACATTTAAAAACTGACCAACACTGTTTATGAATCTCTGAAATTGGGGTGGGGTGAGGTGGGGTTGGAATCAGCACAATTAGTTAAAAAAAAAAAAAACCAACTGGATTTTAAAGATTGGACTAGTTCATGAACTAGGAACTCACTCTTACTAACATCATTAGTATTCACCCACTAGCAAAACAAAACAAAACAAAACAAAACAAAACAAAACAAAACAAAACTTGCTTTGTCACTCAGCATCGCTTCCTATCGGTTAATAATACCAATTATAAGCACCATTAAATTATTCTAATCTATTGTGGCCATCGGTAACACACCTACTTGCAGATGAATTGTGTTTTCTTTTACAAATGGTAGCAACTTTATTTCTAGATCAATCTTCAATCATGCCAAAAATTAAGTGAGAGCCTATCAAACTAGAACATGTGAGTAGGCACAACTCTGCATCTAGGTTATCAGATAAATATTACTGGATATCCATGAGCAAGAAATTGCACCCATGTGAAGGTCGAAGTCTAAAACAGCAGGGGTGCATTTCAACAAGAAAAAATGTTTTGTAATAAGTGTGGCGTATGAGAAGGAAGGATGTAAAAAGAGAGCAGGAAAGTTAGCCAAGAGTATGAAATTTTAAATTTATCATGATTTGCCATCTAATTCATGTTTTTAAGCCAGAAAAAAAAAAAAAAGCATGATAAGTTCTGTTGTGGAATAGCAAGTGGACTGAATTTCAGAATGTAAAAATGAGAAGCAGTGAGCATCGTCAGGAGGGAAACACATGAGTTTATGGGAAAGATAACAAGGACACAAAGGTTCAGATGATGAGTATGTAGAGAAAAGAATAGTCTAAAATCAGAATGTAAAACGTGCAACCTGGCGCACATGTCATGGCCCTGGGCTGAGACAAAGGCAACAGGCATTCTGCCAAAAGGGTCCGAAATAAGGCGTGTGTGTGCCACACAGCAACGTAAACAACAGAGTTAAAAGTCCTCAGAAATGGTGATTGAATGTGGTTTAAAATGTAGGCAGCTATCAGAGTATATAGCCACTTAAAATCGTTTTTAAATACATACTGTCATTTTATACCCTGAAATATCTCTTATAAACCAACCTGAGATGATCTAAAAATATATTACAAGTGTCCTGAATCGCAGGAAACAAAACAAAAAGAAAAAAGAAAAAAAGAAAAGGAAAGAAAAAGAAACAATGAACAAGAGCATGGAAATCTAAAAGTGATTCTCGAATCTCACAGTTACACACTCAAATCCACTCATAATTTTGTCAGATTCAACATCATTCTAGACTATCCACACACTTCCTTAATCTATTTAACTTTCTGACTCTCCACTCCAACAAACCTCCAACATTTCTTCCCTATATTTACTTTAAGATAACTTTGCTTCCTATTTCACTAAAAAAAAAAATTTAGACTAACAATTACTCAAGCACCTAAAAATATTCCATTAACTCCCATTTAAAGAGCTTTCTCCTGACCCCACATCTCCTCATAGCTACTACATTTTCTTCTCTTTACAGAACAGAAAATTCTAAGAGTTGCCTGTACCTATTGTCATCAATTTCTCTTCTCCCTCTCTCTCTTGAATCCACTTGAGTCAGGCTTTCCCCCCCCCACTACTCCCAAACTGCTATTGTCACAAACGCTACTAACCTGCACTATCAGCCCAAAGGTCAGTTCTCAGTTCTCATCCTGCCTGGCCCATCAGCAACTTCCGAAACAATGGATCACTCTCTCCTCCTCAAAACACCTCCTTCTCTTGGCTTCTACTAACTCACTACGCTTGTCAATTTCTCTCTGCCTCTCTGGCTAATACTGGGCAAAGCCACCATTATTTCTTCTACGGCTTATTGCAGCAGCCTCGAAACTGGTCTTTCGACTCATCTACATTCCTCTAGTATCTGTTCTAAAACAGGCTGAGTGCTTATTCTAAGATGTAATTCGGATCAGATCATTTTCAGCTCAAAACCTTGCCATGACTCCTCACTCAGAATAAATCCCAAAGTCCGCTCACCAGCCATTTATATGGCCACATAGCCTACGACCAGCCCCTCACTCGAACTACAAAACCTTGCTGTCCTCCTTGCCATTCTACAAAACCACGAGGCACGCTCCCAACGCAAAGAATGATCCTGGCTCCAACCTTTGCCTAGAATTCTCTTCCCTCAGATATCTTAGTTCTTCATTCTTAAACTTTACTCCAACAGCACTGTCTCAGGAAACATCCCATCGACATTCCCCATCCCCTTTGCTGTCTCGAGGATTTATCTATAAGATTTTTCTTCTAACATACTCTATGATTTCATTGGTCTCATTTATTTTCTCTGACTCCTCACCAGAATGCCAACTTATGGAGGGCAGGGAACATTGTAGTTGCTCAGTGTTGAATCCACAGGACAAAGTTTCATTTCTAAAACCTAGGACATATTTTAGAAATAGCCGTTGATGGCCCATTATAAATATTTTAGTATTTAGTATAAAATATGGTCAGGCTGGATACTAGAGATAATGACTAGTAGTAGGGAGGAGAAAGGGTGAAAAGGAGTTTTACTGCCCCAAAGCGACAGGATGCCCCATACCACCTAGGAATTGCACTGCCTCCTTCAATGCTCGGCCCAGGTCTGGGGGACAGGAATATTCCTAGTAAACGTTCATTCTGAAAAATTGTATTTTGACAACTTAACTTAAATTCATTTTCCTCTCAGGTTAATATAGGATCTGATGCCTGCTTTGTATAAATTTTACAGCTTTACAAACCAAAGGACAGGCTGAATATCTTATCCAGAATTCTGCAAGTCAATGATTAAGCTAGAAATATAAATTAGGGCTTCCACATTTCTAGACAGTTTTAAGTCACTAAATGTTATTTTATAAGATATATATACACACACACATATATATATACACATATATACACACATATATATACATACATATATATAATACTTCATAGTCATGAAGTATTTTCCTCAAAGAATAATGGCATAAAGTTTTTGATATTATTACTTCTATATTATGACTCACAGCCAGAAAAAAATCCGATATCTAGGCCAAGAGAAGAATCTGATTTCATGCCAAATTATAGCCATTTACAAGGATGAATTCACATATAACATATGGCCCAAGTCCTACTGATTTTGCTTATGACAATTAAGTTTCTAAAGTGTTAGATGTTAAAACATCTTGTTCCCATTTGTGCTAGCTTAGTTATCCCCATTAACATTAATAGGAGTTCTAGAATGCATTCAGAAAATATGTAGTATTTCATAGAATTTTATTACTAATCATGTTATAGCCATCTACGATATTTACTAAAATGGTACACAAGCATATTTTCCCTAAGAAAAATTTCAAGTGATCATCAAAGGGCTGTGGCATATTTTAAATAGAATTACTGTTGTGACATGATTAACTTTTTTATTCTTGAGAGTTAAAAGCATCATCAGTCATTTCTTTTGCATCTAGGCCAGAATATCATTACTATATATCACCTAAATGAAAGCTAAGGAGCAGTACAATAAGATGTAAATACCCCTCCTTTTATGGCTCACCATCTTTAAAATGTATACCCAAGAGGAATGTCTGGCTTCTGGTCTTTAAATTAATTTATTCAACTATTTCAGAGGCTGTCAAATAACCTGGAGATAACAATTGCTCTTATGTTTACCAGTTCATTGCTAAGGGTTTTATAAAACGGATCCTTGTAGTTTTAAAATTAGGCCTTAGTGACAGAGGTCTTCTTTGTACTTTTTGTGTACATAATGCATAATTGCTGTGGCCCTACAGTCACAGCAGTTAAGAAAACGTGGCAAATATAAAATAACGAAGCTAGAGGAAAGCTAATCAGGTGCTTCTTTGTCTGATTTTCCTTCCTGCAGAGCGTAAAAAGTAGGGCTCTCAGGTACATGTAGGTTGGGAAAGTAATTTCCTCTTATTTCCTGGAAAGTTCAAATTATTTTCTATCCATTCTGCCATCTCTAGTGTCAAAAATAGGGGAACATAACCATCGCTTTCTAATTATTTTTATTCTGACTCATACTCTCTACTTTCTATTGGAACCATAATTCAACGGTCTAGTAAGTATGTTACTTTTTGACTTTTATATCTTTTTTTGACTTGTTTCTTAATATTTTCTTTTGTTTTCATTGAGGTCAAAAAGGAAGAATCAATAAAACCTGTAACAAATAAGCCATAAAGAAGCACACTGCACTATTTATTGGACTAGTTTTATTCTAACACAGCATATCAGCTGAATGTTAAAAATGTTAAATTGTCTGTAACAGAACAAAGTAAGTTACTAACAGTCTCGTTTATCCTACAAAGAAACCTGAAAGTCTCCTGTGTGTGCATCTCTGTCTGTCTAGCCCCCCGTATACATACACATGTCTAAGTGTGTGTGCATGTGTGTGTAGCCAATGTACCACATGTCAATTTTAAATATTTTAGGTTTTATAAACATTGACCATTTTAACTAAGATGTATATAGTTTTCTATCTTTTCCCATTTTCTCTCATTAAAAGTCAGCTGAGATTAAATAAAATCTTTGTGGTTACACTTACTACCAATGAAACCATTTTCTTCACATGCTCTGACCAAAGATCGTTGTTTCCATACGACAGCTTCTGTGTGAGTTTTCCTCCATTCACCATGATGAGGACAAAAAACCAAAAATGTTATCTCGTGTTTCTAATATATTAAAAAGTTTTTATTCACCTCGAGACCTAAAATGAGCTATTTCCTACTTCATCGATTCATTTATTTAATATTTGTTTTTCCATCAGACATTTATTAAGTGCCTAGTTCAGGCATTAGTTTGAGTTTACAGTTTAGTAAAAAGCAAACACTAAGAAATCAAACGCATTGCTGTAAGTGTCGTAAGAAAGATATGAGTAGGTGCCATGTGAAAACAAAGGGATGAAATGATTCTGCCTAGGTAAATGAAGGAATGCTATACATGCGGTAACACAGGTTAGATTGGAGAGGTAGAGATTTCATAGGTTGCTTTTCCTGTCTCAAATATGGTGCTAATATGCCTTTACACTTCAAAATTACCTAGAGGCACTTAAGAACATAACACTTAAGACAACTGCAGGTTGATCTATGTGGGTGGAAGGGTATGGCAAAAAAACAAACTCATTAAGAACTGAGGAAACCAATTATTAAGAAATTTTTATGCCATATGAAAGCTTTTGGACTCTACGATGCTGGTAATAAGTTGTGAATAAAAGTGGTCTGCTTAAACTGGAATTATTAAAAGAGTACCCTTGTAGAGCTATGCCAGGTGAACCTGTCAGGAGTTCTTCCAGACACCATTTTTTTTAGGATGAGGACAATGATTAACCTAAAGAAATGATTCTAATGATGGCATCAGGTGGTTATTTTAGAATGAGACATTCATGGTGACCTAAAAATCTGAATTAAATTGGAGAATCCATAGAGTGTCAGACTTGAAAAGGAATATATCAATTATTTATTTACACTCTGCCTTATATACCAGAAGATGTTATAATGGTTTAGAGAAATATATACACTCAAATAAGATTGTTAAAGATGAAGAAGTTAAAGTAAAGAGTCTAAAGGAAGGACAAAATGTATGGTGAAATTAGAGAGAATAAAATCATGTATATCCAGGCAATAAAACTAGATACACTTTCTCAATATATTTTATTTAAACATTAATTTATTCAAATTTTATTGTTAGCTATTCAGAAAATAAAAAGAAATTTGTTTAAACCCAGTAGATTTAAAAACAAATACTTAAAGATCTGAGTAGTAAAATAAACAATAAGAAAAGTTCAGGATAATAATAATAAAATGAAAAGAAAAAGAGTCAAAGATTCAGTAAGCACTATTTGATGCTGAGCTTACTACAGGAACATGCTGATGATTCTTACCATTCTTACGTGGCTTTGATTCATTCTCTACATTGCTGTCCCTGGCCACATTATAGTGGGGTAAGTGTGGATAATTTTTATCATATAAACTGTCTGTAATATGTTTAAATTAAATTTACTAAGCCAATATTTAAATTCACATTAATGCTTATTCTTAGTGGAATATAAAGTCATGAAATACTAAATTTGGAAGAGATCATAATCACAGCTTCACATACTCCTTCTACACCAGAGAAATCAGAATCCCAGCGATGAGAAGTGATACGTGCAAAGCCTTACGATTATTGCCAAGTTTACCAAACCTGACGTTCCACTCTAAGCACTGAGCTAACTGTACCTTTTACATTTGGATGCCTCTGGCTTTAGTAAAAGGAGTTCTATAGCATTTTTTGCCTAACCTGACTTTTTACTTGATCTATTTTTTTTTAAACATACATGAATGGATGATTATATACTACTTCATCAATATACAGATATTCATGTGGAGCATAAATACTAACTTAGGAATATAAAGATAGCATAAAAGAGAAAAGGACAAGAATAAAAGAGTTTTCAACAAAACTTGGGAAACTAAGAAAACATAAACTGGTATCCTTAGGCCTGTCTTTCCATGTTAGGACGAAGATCACTGGAAGGCAGGTAAGAGAGATTATGATACCTACTTTGACATGACTTATCATAAGCAAGATGAAGGCTATCATTGAAGATTAAGGAGAATGCCAGTGTAGGTATGAATAGTAGGTTAGAAATTAGTCAGCATTTTTCTTTACAGTGAAACAGTTAACAAGGGTCAAATATCAAAAGACATTAGATGTATGAATATTGAAATCGCCACCATACCCAAAAGCCTCTTACTAAGCATTTAAGGTAATCTATAACAAGGTAAGACACATTAGTAAGCAATTTATAAGCTGTAATACAGGTCCTGTAAAATTTCTGACAAAAGGATGATGGTAAACTATACAATATCTTTTGACATTATTATAAGATACAAAAGTGCAATTAATATATTAAACGAACCGTTTGTTGTTTAGAGGATTTCATAAGTTCTCTAGAAACTTGTGTTTTTCCTCTGTCCCACTCAATACTACCTGTTCACTCACAGGAAAATTGAACACTAAAATCAGTAGTGACCCTTCACAATGAGCAGTATGAAATGAGAACTCAAAACTAATCCCCCATTTTCAGATAGGATGTTGAGAATAAAATGATTATTGTCTTCCTTTCAACCCTTACTTATGTCAGGTTTCGTTCTTTTAAAATACTCATCTCCTGAATTATTCTTATGCCTTCTGAATAAATAAATATGTAATCAAAATAAACAAATGAGTATCTTTCTCTCCTGTGAAATAACTGGTTATCAGAAGTGATTGAATACAGGTCCATTAACATAAAGTCAGTATCCAATGTTGACAATTTTGGTAGATTTTTGGGGGGGGGGGCAGGAAGGGGTAGTGAGGTACAGAGTTCTACATTTATGTGAGAAATGTCTACCAGGAAAACTCAGAAATTGGAAGGGATCATCATAAATGAGTGCTGGATTACAGTCGACTCTAAAACAGTTCAGAATAGGATGAAGGAGCCTTGGGGAAATGGTAATAAAAGTAACAAGAGAAATTATTCCTGCATCAACTATATCACTATTTTATTATGATAATTTATCGTTTGTTCTGCCTTCTTGAGATTTTGCTGATTCTCGAATTTTTAGCCACTAGAGTTCAAGGGGAATCAACAGTTCAATCAGCACATTCAAATTGTAAAATCAGTCAGTAAGATCAGACTCCTAAAACGTGTTTCAGCTTCGCAAAGGACAGAGTGTCATTGCCTTCGTCCCTATGGCTAACACAAAGAAAAAAAATTGACTTTTTCTTTATTTGTTCATAGAATTTCTACCCGTGTGATGGCTATATATGAATGTTAAATTTAAGTTTCTCCACAGATTTATTAAATTTCAAAACTGGATGGGACTTGAAAAATCATCTTGTGACTAATTTATCTTCATTTGGCAGAAGACAGAGTTACACGTTTAAATTTCTATTTTCCTTCTCTGAGCATAAAATTAAAGATAATGGACACTCTTAACTGAGTGATATCTTAATTTAAATGGTACTTCTTTAGTTTCAAAAGCGGTGGTAGATATCTACTTCATCTTAGAAAAGTCGTAACTGTGGAGTATGAAAGAACACTTTGAATAAGACAGACACTAAAGTGGTAAACAAGCAAGTGATGCTTATCTCTCTTCTTATAATAGGAAATAGAACCAAGGTAAGAAAAAAGCTTTTTTTTGCAACTAGATTTGGTAAATCAATAGTGAAAGAGCTTTCTACTTTTTAATTTTTTTTTTTCACGTAATAAAAGCAGGAAAAGCTCTGTACACTTCCTTTGGGTGAATGATTTCCTGAACTAAATGTCTACGTGTTATAGCTTCATTTTATTTCTCTTTACCTTATTGCTAGTGTGTGTAATCAAAGATATTGCCATGGAATCTTAGAAAAGAGTGTATTTTCTATTGTTAACAGGGGAGATTTTAGTCATCATAGGACAAACAACTGAAACTTTTTTCTTCAATCTAAGAGAAAATATCGATGGGGATCATAGAATGATGTGTGTCCTCGTAAAGGTTTAAACCATTGCAGTTAACTTCTGCCTAGTATATTTATTCTGTAAGGTTGACCTTTTTCAAGTGAACAAGATTTTTGCCTCACAGAAAAGATCTCTCCATTTTATAACCTTATCACAATCTGGGTATCTTTCACAGGAGTTTAGTCAGAATATGAAACTAAGATAAAACAAATTATTATATAAATAATTTATTTAAAAAGTCTCAAATGAATATTCTGGAATATCCTTTGATATAAAAACAACATGATGCCAATCCAATGCCTAATCTTGGTTTCTGCTAACATCGTGCAATAAAAGGAATCAGTGCTCCTTGGAGAAATGACTGATTCTAGGACTGAGGCAGGTAATATCCAAGATGAGCCTCGAGCTTCTTGTCTCGTGCCAGAAACTACAGCAGCAATCAAAAAAAACAAAAACAAAAACAAAAACAAAAAACAAAAGGAGGGAACTTGCCAAAGGAACACAGAAGCCCACTGAAAGAGGATCTAATAGTCAAAGATAGAACAATTTGAGCAATAAAACAATTAACAGATTACTGTATTATACTTAAAGTGTATTTTTAAAAGTATAAAGGTATACAATTAATATCCATGTGGGCAGAAATAACTTTAAATAATTAAAGAAAGAAAGAAGAACAAAAAATGTTTCTGTGTAGGAAACTTCCGAATAATTTATTTGTGTATCCTCCTTCAAGGATGTGAATGAAGCATAACGCCCCACCCCTTAAATGTGGGATACACAGTGACCGGCTGACAAAGAACGCAGTATGGAAATGGGGAAAAGTAACCTTACAGTTGAGAAACCTGGCAAACATTACCTCAGCCAGGTAATCATGGTTTTAACAACAAGAGCGATAATTCATATCGATAGCATGCACCCTCGAGATCACGCAAGGAAAATGGCATTTCATCTCTGTGATTTTCCTTAAAACTCAAATTCGCAGTCTAACCAAGAAAAATACATCAAACCAACCCAATTTAAAGGATATTCTACAAAATACCTGATCAATACTTCTCAAAACTATCAAAATTATCAAAAGAAGGGAAAGTCTGCCTTAGCCAAAAAAAGTTTTAAATAATATGCTGGGTAAACGTAAGGCGGTAATCTTGGATGGGATCTTGGAATAGAAAAAAAAAATGTTATTGAGGAAAAACTAATAAAATCTGAACAAAGTATGGGTTTTAGTTAATAATAATTTATCAGTATTAGTTCATTAGTTGTAAAAAGTGCACCAGAGTAATGTCAGATGCTAGCAAAAAGGGAAACTGGTTTGGGATTTATGTAGTATCTTTGCAGCTTTTTTTGTAAATCAAAAATTATTGTCAGGTAAAAAATTTGATTTTTAGAAGAGACATATGAAATGTACCTAAAATCAATCAATGGGTAAAATCCTTCTTTTAATGTAAAAATAATCACTATAAAATTATTTAGAATACATTTACAAAACCAGACATATCTTCTTTCTGCTCCTTACAGATCAAGCCACAGAATGTTAAAGAAACATATATAATGACACGTATTTGCCAAGAGTTTAAGTACCTAATACCTTATCTACCTTAACCATTTCCACAGCTGAGTATAATAAAAACAAGAACAAGAATATCTGATATTTAGTAAGTAGTAAAGATGAGGTATGTGCTATTTTTCATGCGTTATCTCAATCACAACAACGAAAACATGCTTTTTGCATAGGGAAAGCACAAGAAAACTATAAGGAGTGTTTTGTGACTCTCAATTCTATGAGAAGGATGATGGGTCTAATAGAATCAGCAACTGGGGTGAAATAAAGCTGAAACCATAATTCCAAGCCCGTGGTTTAAGTCCAGGTCTTTTTGCCTCAGTAATTATAGCTGCAGATGCTTTTCATTTTAACTGCCAGGGAAGACAAAGAGGTGTGACAGAATCAAGGCTTAAGTCACATAAATTCAAGCCTCTATTTTTTGGTGAAAACTACATAATTTATCTTTATATCAACAGGATGCTTTGCTCTTTAAGGTTTAATTAGATAGGAGTCTGTCCAGAATGTTTATGAAATACCTAATTAGAGTTAATGATTATCACCACATGTAAATAAATATAAAGACAATTTCTCTGAATGTGCTCTGTTAATTTATCCTAAGTCCTAGAAAACTTTTTAAATTATAAAATACAAATCATGGAAAATAACTCTAGCCACAACCCAAGGGACCTTAAAATATTGCCATAATCATGGGAAAATACCCTAGAGAGCTCACACAAATTTGGGCATCAATACCTGTGAAATTGAATGTAAAATTTATCAAAATCTTTCTGTTAAAAAATTTTTAAATGATTTTGTTATACAATGATGATAGCAACTTTATTAAACAAACATTAATTTTAGGCAGATGCCATAGACTTCCTATAATAAAATTCTCTTTGTTCCCAAGATATGAATAGTGTCTGTGTAATCCGAGTATAGGAATAAGGAGAAAAGCAAATGATGTATCTAAAATCATGCTGTAAGTTGGAAAATACCATAAATGTATATTGCTATTGTACTTTTTTGTTCTGCATTTATACAAGAAAACATTTTCCCTTTTATTTCTATTGTTGATTAAGGCACATTTACCTGTCCTCAATGTTGTGACGGGTGAATTATGCTATTTGCAATAAATGCACAAATCTGATCTTCCAACCGATTGCAGCACTTAAAACTTTTTTATTCAGTTAAAATATATGTACAGAACAGTAGACATATAAGCCCATAACTTTAGTAATTTTCTGAAACTGAGTGCACCCATGTGTTGAGCGCCCATATCGAGCATCACTATGTTACCAGAAATCAGAGGTCCTCCTAATGTCCCCTGAAGTCACTACCCGCCAAGGGTAACCGTTATCTTTATTTCTAACAGCATAGGTTAGTTTTGCCAGTTTTGTATTTTATTTGATTGGAATTTTCAATGTACAGCCTTTCACATCTGGCCCCTTTCACTCGGCATTTATGTTTTTGTGATTCATCCGTATGTCGAGTACAGTGAAGGCTGTTCATGCTCATGCTGTATAGTCTTCTGTGGTGTGAGTGTACTATATAGTATGCTTACACATTCCTGTCTTGCCAGGTATTTGGGTATTTTCCAGTCCGGAGCTAATACAAACATTACTATGATGAACATTGTACTACATGATTTTTGGTGAATATGCCTACATGCTTCTGGATTTCATGGGTTTTCATCTTAGATTATGCATATGGCCTGCTTTAACAGATATTACTGCCAGCTTTGGACAACTAGAAATTCAGTTAAAAGTCGCTGACTGCTTGTATGTAAAAATAAAACACAGATAAACTCTATTCCCAAAGCAAGCAAGCAAGCCTCTGAACTCTGAACTCTTGAGTATCAAGTGTAAAACATCTGTGAAAAAAGGATGAAAATCAAATATTTTTCAGTTATTTTTACATTAAAACATCTTATGGGAGGCTACCCTTCAAATGATCGAATTTCAGTAAAGGCATTTTTCATAGTGTCGGTGATCTATTCTAAATGTTGACTTTGTGAATAAGAGAAAGAGAGCTTATTGGGGCATTGGCAGTGTTCAGAACGCCCTTCCACCATATAACATGTCAGAATGACAGATGGCATCCTCTGTAAAGAAAATTAATTTAAATAAGTCAGGTAAAAACCTACCTGTCTTGAAAGAAAAGATATTTTGTATAAGAACTTCATCTTATTTATTGCTTACCTGGACAGGTAATGTATTCAGGTTTTTCCAATCTATTCTTTTATGATAAACAGACTTTATACACTCATCACGTATATCAACTGCTTCTCAGATCCTTCCTCACCTAATGTGTTTTTATTGTAGTTATCACTTAATTACAGAAGTCTATGTTTCTAATTCCCAAAAATCGTCTTCCTTTTTTTTTTTTTACTATACTATCTATGGTCAATTTTCTGTTCTAAGCAATGAGAGAAGCCTTTTAAAAGTATCAAAATAAAATATTTTTCCCATGATTCTTTAATAACTGATATGTCACCTGTGTGTGATGCTTCTCTGCTGTAACTATAGATTCATAAATAGAAAATGACTGTTTTGAAAACATTTTCCTTTATAAAATTTTACATTATCCAATTATCAATGATAAATATTAAGACATTCAATGCATCTCCTTACAGAACAGACCTACAAAAAGCAACATTTATCTTCATCATTTTCATAAGCACTTCAGAAGCTATAGTTAGAATTAATTGACCTTCAAAATACTGAACACCTTTCCCATTAGAGACATTATATAAGAACATATCCAGTGGTGTTTTAAGTATTTGGAAAGTTATCAATATTAGAATTCAGATCTGTATTGTTTATGGATGTATGTGTGCATAAACATGTGTCCTTACCCATAAACATAGCGCAGATAGATTGCACATGAGCATATCATTTCTCAATAAATTTGGATGTTATTAGTCATTAACTGAAGAGATATTTTAGGTTTTCTATCACGTTCAATGCTCTGTGCTAAACATTTGCAGGATGACAACACTGAATACGACAATAACACATGGCCTAGAAAGAGTGGTAATATATGCAAATGAGTGAACACAAGTTATAAAATGTTATGGATAGCATGTGATATTTATTTAATTATATGCACATATAAAACCTTTCCACTTAAAAATGATACAGTCTTTAGTAGACAAATATACTTGAGAAAATAGTGTCATATTATCTTTTTAAATGTGTACCCTTAGAGATAAATTATTATCATTTTGGGTAACATTTTTCTCCTCAGAAAAGTGAAAGAAAAAAATGGATAAATGAACAGAGATATTGGAAATATGACAGGGAAAATGTATACATATGGCAACAAATTAGAGATACGATTAGAAAGGTATACCTTAAACAAAATATCTGTGTGAAATAAAATTTAAAAGACTAATAAAGAATGAAGTAGCATCATTTCCATCTCATTCTTTTGGTCAAAACAGTCACAGACCCATTATGAAAATAATGGGAGGTCATATTGTCTTATTGGAGAAGTACACAACATTAGAAAGATGTAAATGTTTTCGAAGAAAAAAAATGATTATTTTTGAAACAGATAAGCTACTTCTAATATTCTAATAAACAAATTTTTTAAATCAAAAATTTCTAAGAACACTCTGATGAAAACCTATAGTCAGGGCAATATCTCTTCAAATGATATAAAACTACAATTATTAAACTATTTTTACTTGTGCATGAATAAACAGATCAAAAGAACAATTGAAAGTGTCCAAAATGGAATAGATATAAAATAATTAAGTACATGATAAAGGTACAAACTAGTGGGGTGAAGATAAATTGTGCAATAAATGGTATTAGAAACACATAATAGCAAGCAAGAAAAAAAACGCATTCATAAGATAAATTTTAAATAAAAATAAATTACACATAGTGAAGATTTTAACAGAGAAAAGAATAATAGAGAATTTTAAAAAGCAATTTTAGAATAAGAAAGGCGTTTCTGAATACAAAACTAAGAACTATGAAGATATAAGTTAGACCTGAAAACAATTTTTTAAATTTATTGAGTACTATGATTGATATGTTAATGGCCCTAGTGGGAAAGTAGGCAACATGCAAGGACAGATTGGTAATGTAAATAGATAAACTCTAAGAAAGAATCAAGAAAAAATATTTTCTAATTTTTGAATATTGATGACATCCCTAGTAGAGCCCCGCATCCTACTTGACATGCTAAGATTAATTTTGGAGAAGGTAATTACTGCAAAAAGATTGTCATCATCTCCAGTGAATAATGAAATTTGGGAAGAGCTGGACTTCTCAGCTTAATCCCGATCCTTTAAATTTAGGTTTGTGAGGGGCCAAACAGTGTGACGATATAATACTTTTTAAAAACCTTCCTTCAAAAGTTCAATAAACTAACAATTTATCCCACAATTTGAACTATCGATTTGATTGTAGTTAAGTATCATATTCACACTTGCATCAAAGGCCAAAAGACTGTATCAGCAGTAAGAGAGAAAAATCAATGGAATGAGGATTAATTTTGTTTCTTTCCTGAGGATGCATAACGATGTAATTAAATGAAACAGAGAACTATAAGCTGTGTGTTTTGAAAACTCCACCTAGTAACAAGATGGGTTGTGTCAGGCATTCTGACATAAAAGAACACGTTGAGAGGTATCATTGCTGGGAGTCAGTATATTCCCGAAAATAGAGGGAGGATATAGCTCAATAAGGTCAAATGGCCTCAACTTCAGAAGAAAACTTTTGTTAGGTTATGATTTAGATCAGATCATTGTAACATAGAAAATAAATTATTCCATTTGATGTTATTAACATTTCTTATCCACAGAATCTGTATCCTGTGATTCCCAGAGAACCTCTTACAGATATTAAATATGTCTTTGTATGTTACCATTCCATTCTTTTACATAGAATCATTCTTTATTTTCCCTTCTACTATTATGAGATCATCATAGAAATAACGTTAGGAAGATGTGGAGCAATCAGAGAATTATTCAATGAACAGTAATCAATATTGTACTATCAAAAGATGGATTAAAGAAATAGTAGTCGATATCCCATTAGTAAGTCCATTATAACCTCCATAGAGCATGTTGGATTTTTTTTAAGGAAACTAAAACAATTAAAAGCAAATTTTAACAACTGAAAAGTGAAGGGCTAATTTATAACAGAACTAGATAGTCACCACTTCTGCTCTACCAAAAAGAAACTGTAAGTCATTATTCACCGTATTAACTACTCACTTATTAAACTGAATACATTGGCAGAGGTAACGTTGTGTTAGAGATTCTAAAACAAACACCTTTCCAAGAGAAACATAGATAGTAGTTGAAAAATATGCTTTTATATCAAAATAACTATTAAAACATGTCAAACTAAATATTTTCTTTTAATATTTTAGATAAAAAATAAGAGCAATCTAAGATTAATGATGGCGAATCATATATTTTGAACTAGAGAGAAATTGTACCTACTAGAATTTAATAATAACTGGGATTATTATAAAACTCTCAGTTCACAAAAACTAATAAATGTTTCAACTACACTATGAGGAATGAACACAGAACCCCAAATGAAGAAAAATTGGAGTTAAGCCAGTTTTTACACGCACTGACTATTTATCTTGGGCAAATCATTTAACCTGGGATTCGATAAAGTTTTCGTTATTTCTTTAAAAAATTTACACCTTGAAAATGTAACATAAAAGTCAAAGAAAACATTTTGAATTGGAAAGGCTGAAACTTATCTTGATGGGAAGGTTGTCTGTTTATGGTACTAGCCTGTTCCCTGACTACACTCAGGGTCAGTAGTGAGACCATGATGCTAGCATAGCAGCATTATCATTTATTTCGATTTTAAATTAACTTGGTGATCATAGTCTTGCTGTACTGGTCCCTGTGACAAATAGCCCATTCTTCTTTCAAAAATGTCATCTCTGTTCTCTCTGCAATAAACTATGTGGAGGAGACAGATTGGAAGCCCAGAAGACTAGCAATGTCCCAGAGTGTCTGGCCAACTTCTTTGTGAGACCCCACAGACTCTCAGAAATCCTGGAAAGGGATAAATGGAACTTCCTGAACAGAGGGTGGGTTCTGTTTCTGCCTGAGCTGGTAGAAGAACTCAAGTCACTGGAATTTAAGTAAGATGAATGCGACTGTTCAGTCTCCCATAGTAAGTCAAGTTCCCTCAAGAGTATCATGTACCTAGAAAGTGGAGTGAAGATCCTTTTCTACTCGCATAACTCATGTGACCAGAGTGAATGCTTGGATGGACAGAATGTAGAATGAAAATTCTGAAGATAAATATGATTCGTGTATAACCCTTTTCTTCTAAATCAAGGACAGAGTTTATTTAGGGAACATCTGTAGGAGAATTTACCCAAGAATCTCTATTAAAGAAGACATTACTTTGCACTGTGAATTATATCATCAGTAGTCAGTTCAACAAGGGCTGACCATAGCCTAGCTATTGTAATGTGTTTGAATTACCCGTCTTTAAAAAAGACACTTTGCTTCTTACCCAATAGCTTTTTAGGTACAGGATAAATTTGTCTTCAAGGCTTACAATTGGTATGAGTAGGAAATGTTTTTTTTGAAAAAGTGACTGAATTACATTTCCCTACTTAAAAATTCACTCAAATTTTAACATCTACTTTTTATCTAACAAATTAATTTGAATTAATAGACTTTCTCAATCTATAAATACCCTAAATAACTAGACTGATTTATATCTTAATATCCTCATCAGATTGCCTAAAGTTGGTATTCTGTAACCATGTATGTTTCTCCCTAAACACTTACGCTCTTTGAATAAACAGTCCTTGTCTTATTTATCTTTATCTTCCTGTGTCTAGCAAAATTTCTGGTATACACCTATTTCTTGAAGAATTGTACAGAAGATAGGTAAAAATTTTATCTGGGGATAGAAATGGGTTTGAGTAGATGCCAACTGTACTGTGGTACATGTTGATAAAAGTATTGTCTATGTGAGGCCTGGGTGCCTAGCAAGGCTGAAAAAAAAGAGACTTAGGATAGAATATGGTGGGGCAAAGAGCAAAGAATCAAGAGTATATGTAGAGGGGGAGAGAGAGGTAGATGGGTTAAAAAAGGTCAAATATGTGGTGACAGAAAGAAATCTAACTATGGAAGGGGAACACATAATGCAATGTGTGTGTGTGTGTGTGTGTGTGTGTGTGTGTGTGTGTGTTGCCTTACTGTTAAATTGTGCACCTGAAACTTACTGGATTTCATTAACCAAGGTCACCAAAAAAAAAAACATTAATTACAATTAATTTTTTAAAATAGTATATCATACTTGTTGGCAATTTTTCTGAGAGCCTGATAGGGGCAAACCCTCTATCTGTTGAAATAAGTTTCTGCCTATTTCTAAGAGTTGCTAACCCCTAATAAGCTCTGATTAGCATATGACAGAAGTATTTACTTTTCTAAGAATAATTCCCAGCAAGGTGGCCTCCTAGAGAGAAGAGTGTCCTTTTGCAAAACTCCACGGAGACCAGCTGCTCTTGTTAAGTGTTGGGGCAATCAATACCGATAGAATGTCAAAGTTGGGGACCAGCCCTGGAAGTCTATGGTTCATCTTGGAGCCACATAGCTTGGACTTCAGTCCCTAACCATACCAGAGTAAGGGGTGAGGCTTACGCAGTCAGGCAGCTGATAAACTCTTTGCAAAAAGACTGGAGTTTCTCTCCTGAAATCTTACAAATGCACCTTGTAGATCCCTGCTCACTGCCGTAACATGTGATGGATAATGGAGTAACTGTGCAACAGCTACTATTTTTTTCTTCAGAAGTTTCTCCAGGATACACTGTAAATACTATTCCAGACTTTATGTTGTGTATCTTCTTTACTTATGCAAATTATTTGTTTGTTTGACAAAAGTGAAGTTTGATATTGTGAGAACTGAATTATATATTTTAACTAAATAGTGTATGCCAACTGGATTGCCCTAAGTTAAACCCATTTAATAAATTTAGTTCGTTGAGGTATATTGTTTGAAAAGCCTTCTTAAAAATATTTTTACTTAAAACTAGCAATACCACTAGGGAAAATTAAGTAGAAGTCGACTTATATTTCAATTCCACGAATACTTAAGTGCCTGCTACATATTAGTTTCTCTTTTTCTTCTTTCTTAACGGCAACTACTTTCAGTTAAATAATAGAAGAACTTATTGTGTTTGCACACTTTCGTGTTTGACCTGAATTTTACATGGCCCTTTATAAGAGTTCTCATTCAGGAACTTGGATTCCTGAGTGTGTGTTTTAGCCGCGGTTAGTGAGGATTTCACACGCTGCTATTAGCAATCGAGGCTATGAGGTATGAATATACCTATGAGGTTTTCTTCTCAATTTAATCAAAAGAATTTAAAGAAAATTGAGAAAGGGAGATTTTGGGAGAGTGGATGAGCAATTATCTAAAGCACTGTATACCCAGACCCAAAGCTCTATTAATTTGTTGGTCTTCTATAATCTCTAAAGCTTATTTTCTGAAGAAAAAAAGGCAAAAGAAAAGAAAACAGTGAAAGAAAAAGTGGTATCTTTACTACTAATTACAAGTCTTGGTATTCGAATCCATAATTGAATCATTGTCATACATTAATACCAAACTATTACCCACACCCTATGTTTATCATAATTTGAAAGCTCAAAGTCAGAAATTTGAAAGCTCAAAGTCAGAAATTTGAAAGCTCAAAGTCAGAAATTTGAAAGCTCAAAGTCAGAAATTTGAAAGCTCAAAGTCAGAAATTGTTCATAACAGAAATCGAAACATTACCTAGTTTCATCATGGCCAATCTTAGTTAGGGAAGGTGTCTAACGTAAATTTTAATTAATAGGATTTAAATTAATCACTTCATATCAGTCATTGTTTATTCAGTTTTATTTTAATAACTTATTTATGATTATAATAATTTGCCTAAGTAAAGAAGCATATGAAAGAAAGCAAATAATCCCACAGCTTCCTTCTTATAAAAATTTAATTTTTAGGTGGGGCCAAACATATACTTTTTAAATTTCAATAAATGTTACTCGATTACTTTCCTTTGAAAGTAGGGGGGATTACCTAGGGACGTAAGATTCTGCACAAGCAAATGGAAGTACTAAAATCATTGGAATTTAAGTAAGATAGTGTATGGGACTTGCGTAGACTCTAAGAGACATGCAGTAAGTTTCCTGCCAAGTGTCATGTAAATACAATATGGATTGCGGATGCTTTATCACTCATATAAGTGTGATTACAGGACTGGATGCCTGGAAGAAGAAGAAGAACATGGAATGGGAATTATAAAAAAATATAAGAATGCACATATCCCTTTCCAAGTTTGAAGCAAGTGCAAGTTTAGTGAGGCAGTCTCTGTGCGAGAGTGCTCATTTCACCACACACATGCCAGCACTGGGTGTTGTCAAATATCTGATGAACAACAACAAAAATGACGGTCTCATGTTTTCATCTCTATTTCCTCCATGATTAGCAGTTTAAGCCTCTATATTTTATTTTTGTGTTAACCATTTGAAGTTTCTCTTCTGATATGCATATTTGTAGTCTGCCATTTTTTTTTATTCCAGTGGTTGCTTTTTTTCTTGTAAGTACAGAAGGATATTTAGAAATATTAGGCCTTTCACAACCATTTATGATTCAAATGTTTTTTTTTCCACAAAGGATAATACTAATGTAGCTATGTAGTAAAAAGAAAACCGTAAACATATGAAATATGGGTGTCCAAATGGGACATGTCATAACCTGGTTTTTTCTCTCTAAATGATGACATCGTTCTTCATACCTCAGTATTTTCCTTTCTCGTTCCCTGTTCCTTTATTTTAGAGTGAAGATCCAATTATATTTTAGAAATGACATCGCATAAAACGGGTTCTTTGGGACAACATAAACAAATTCTGTCTAACATCGCATGGAGGCCAGAAATAGCTGTTTTTCAAGTGGTAAAGTTTAATCTGTCTGGAACACAGCAAAAAAATGAGTACTTTAGGAAGCCCTTGAGGCTATTTATTCCCTTGGTATCTGTCTGTCTGTCTCTTTTTCAAAGTGTGTGCATGCGTGTGTGTTTACACTGTCTTTCTTTATACTATTCAATCGATCATTGCAGTAAAAATTGAATCTTTGAAAAAATAATTTAGCTTCTGACTTACTGAAAATAATTTTAAAAGTAATGGTGCCAGTTGACTGATACATAAATGTTCAGGAACTAACAAGGTGATAATTTTCTGTTTTGTATTTTAGAGCCAGTATCCATATATTCAAAATTATAAAATAATAAAACATATTAATATAAACATGTAAAGGTTATCCATGTATATAGACATGTCTTCAAGGTGGCTACTTGGAATGCTTACACCTGTGTGTTAGTAGCGCACCTATCACATCATTGAATATTTTGGAATTATTTTCAGAGACACAAAAGCACCAATCTTGTATAGTTAGACTTTGTATATTAAAACCAGAGTCTATGTTACAGCTTATCTTCTTTTGATTCAATTGATAACTTTGATGAACTCTTTTATGACTGATGAAACTTACCACCTCCATTGCGGACAGTTTGGGAGTCTGTCGCATCAGCCCAGTTCTACAAGCTCGTTAAGAATAGAAATTGCTTCCTTCTCATGCCTGAACATCCTAGGCCACATCTCAGTGTAACGCACATGGCAAATGATGAATAAATACTTCCTAAATTCTAAGTTGTTCAAGCTGTGAAGGCAATTCTCACAGACTCATTCCAAAATGTTTCAAGTAATGGCAGGATCGTTGGAATAAACGCAATGCTTCCAAGCCGACTGTTTTGGCAAGGGCAGCATTCATTTGGATGTCTGAATTCTGGCATATTTTTGTGGAACCAAACAGAAGTTTCGTTACTCTGACATGGTTCTGGCAAAAATCAGGGCCAAAGGAGTCCAGTTCAGACCATGAGGCATGGCAATCAAAGGCAGGGATGCAATACTATTCAATTCAAGCCAACAGCATTTGAATCAGGATCTTGAACAGTAGTTGTGGGCATGGCATCGTCTCGTCTCTGAAAAAACTTAGATCTAAAAATAATATCTGACAAAGCGGGGGAGATTTTTAGCCATTTAGAACGTCATATTGGTTTAAGGACTAACGCAGATACCCAAGTAAACAGTATAAGGTGTAAAAAGATCCTTATTCCAAACAATAGATTTATTTAAATTCCTTACCTAAATACCGAATTAATGATAGAAACTTTAATTCAAGGCCCTATACTACGATCAACTCCAGGCTGTGGGTAATAGTTTCTGCTGAGGTCAGGATTAGTTTAAGAATTCAGTGCATAGCATAGAGGATATCAGTGATCCCAAATAAGCTGGTCCAAACCACAGAGCTATCTAATAGAAAGTTCTGTAGCGATGGCAATGTTCTAATGCACTACCCAATGTGAGACTCGTCAGCCACAAATGACTACTGAGAAATTGAAATAAGCTAGTATGACTGAAGAACTGAACATTAAATGTTATTTAATCATATTTAACCTAACTATAAATAGCCATGTGTCTAAAGTCTACTTTCTGAACAGCATAGATCTGTAGCAAGGAGTTAGCAAACTACCACCATGGACCAAATCTGGCCAACGACTAATTTTTGTAAATAAAATTTGTTATTTTTTATTTATAGCTACACTCATTTGTTTACATATTGTCCATGCTCCTTTCCCACTATGTCAAGGCTAAGTAGTTGTTACCGAGACCATATGCCCCAGAGAGACTAAAATATGTACTATTTGGCTCTTTAAAGAAAACTTTTGCCAACTTATGGTCAAGAGAAAGCTAGATTTATAGCCTTCCTTTGGTTTACCCTATCGATTAGCTGTAAATGGCCTAATCAAGTCAAGAACAACATGTTAGTGAGCATTTGAAAAATATCCAAACTTAATCTATCCCTATAATTTTGTTAAGCTGCAAGTATAATTGTACTATAATTATATCTGTGTGTTTCGGTTAACAGAAGAGAACAAAGAGCCTTGAAGGCTAAATGATGCAGGACTAAATAGGTCAAAGGTAACATAAGGTCTCATTCATCTTTGTATATTTCAGTCTTGAATACAGAGCTAGAAAAATGTGTAACAGTAAGTAACATTCTACTGTATTCCATTCAATCAAAGTGAAGAGTTATATGTCTGTCTCCAAAAAGGCTAGACCCAAACTAGACAGGAAATGTGATCAAAATTACACTTTTCCTTAAGTGTATAAGCTTTTATATCCATCTCTTTCAAAATATATTTTGCTATAAAAAGTCACTGAGACTATATTTTAAATCAGAAATGACTTTTTTTTTTAGCTTGTCGTGTTTGTTATATTTTCAAAGACGATTCATATTCATTAGATGATTTTGAATTACAATTAATTTTTGCAACAAGTCAGAGTTTTTTTTTTTTATAAGAAAACCTCTCTTCTCTTTGAAAACGAACTTGGGATTACTCTGTAAACTTTTTCGGAGTAAAAAAAAAATGTTCCATATTGAAGCAGAGAAATGACTTGCTTGATTATAATTTTTTTTCAAGTACAATGTGCATGCAAAAGGAAAGGTTCCTCAAATGCAACATCAGGAAATTCAGTCCTGGGGACTGGTCTGGTGCAAGGGGCCCCTGTCAGACTGCTCACACACTCATGTATGTTCCTTCAGGAGACACAGAAATAAATGTTCAAGTGATGTTGAAACTCAAGAAGGTGAAAGAAGTAGCTGGGTCGGGGGGGAAAAAGAAAGAAAACGTTTCATTTTGTTTATTAGAAAACAGATGTTAAGAAGGCAAGAGCTGGCAAGGCCAAGGGGGAAATTTTGGCCTGTAGTTCTAGAACTGTACTTATGCCAAGAGAAGGGACTAAGTTAAAATGAGGCCCTTAGAGTGAGGCCTAATCCAGTCTGACCGATGTCCTTATAAGAAGAGAAACTCAAACATGCACAGAAACAGCAGGGATGTGTGTGTACAAAAGAAATGCCATTTGAGGGCACAGCAACGTGGACACCTGCAAGCCAAGGAGAGAGAGAGGCCTCAAAAAGAAACCAAACTGGCTGACACCTTAATCTTGGACTTCTAGCTTCTGGAACTATGAGAAAATGCATTTCTGTTGTTTAAGCCACAAAAAGTCTACGGTGTTTTGTCATGACAGCCGCAGCACACTAATTTACTAGCCTATCCTGATTGATGCAGAAATCGATACCTAAGTGTCAGGTGATGGGGTAACAGCAACAAGACGGGACTGTATTTATTCTGTTAAAACCAGAACATGCTACAGACGATGAAAGAATTAGTTAATTACTTAATTCGAAGGACTAAATTCAAGCAATATTTTTGAAGATGTTATGATGGTGATAACTATTAGTGATATAAGTGTGCATCTCTCTCTCTCTCTCTCTCTTCTCTCTCTCTCTCTCTCTCTCTCTCTCTTCCCCACCAGATTTTGTTCTCCGTGTGTATATATGATTTCATCAGTGATTTTTCAAGGTGAAAAATACTATAACCCACTATGTTCTAAACAACCATAATACATTATGCATCTAAAAAGCCAAACTATATAAAATATAGTGTGGTTGTTTGATAATACCATAACTAAAAGATAGCAAGAAATGTCTGTCAGTTCCCAGGGACAAAGAGCTTGAAATTGTTTTTCTTAGTTTGTCTAAACAGGGTAGATATGCAAAATAGTTGAATATAGTTGTACTCATAAGTATTATTTTTTAGAAAATTCCCTGCAAATTATCTGCACTTTTTTGTTTGTTTTGATGTGCTGACTTTTGACCCAGACCCCTTCTGTGCTGTGAAGTCCCAATGGCTAACTCACATCTGAATTCAGAGGCTACAACCCGCTGCTAGACAACCACTGGCCGGATCACGTTTTACCTTGAGTACTCTGCCTTGGAGTACAGGGCATTGGAGTCCTCTTCAAAGGGAAACACATTTGCACGAATAAATTTATCTTTCATATTATATCAAAGAAAGCCAACCACATTTTTTGCCCAGGGCCTCTGTCATTAGGAGAACAACTTTGCCTTTTAGGCCTTACTCACTGATGAAAAGGATTTACTTTATTTATAATACTAACATGAAAGGCGAGGCCCTCTACATAGGAAAGAAAGCCAACTGCCTCAGCAGAACACTTCAGAAGTATACAACCATGGATGGACTGACAATGTGGCTGGCCTTCCAAGGTCTCTCCAGATGTTAGGGCTGGAGCCGGGCCAGTACCAAGTGCACTGCCAATTCAAGAACCAGTGAGCATGCCAAAATGTGGTTTTAACAATGCACATTCCTGACCCTTGGCCTTTTGCATGACTAAGATCCTCATCAATGTATCAGGTTTTCCAGTGGTGGTAGAAGCATTCTAATAACATGCCTCACAGTTTAATTAATTCAGTTACAACGAGGTCGGAGGGGAGGAAAAAATTATTTGCCTTCTATCCTTCTAAGTTCGTGGCTGGGGCACATTCCTCTTCGTCCCTCTTCTACTTTTCTTGGTCGCTATGGTCCTTGGTAAAGCAGAGCATTGGTGACATCAAGACACAATGGACTGGAGCCCCAGGACAGAGAGAAATGTCTCAGATTCCATGTGTGGTCCCTGCCTCTCTCGTTCCATGTACTTTCCTGTTCCTTGCTTAGGTACAGCAGCATGTGGGTATCTTCGTTTTGTGTGCGAAGCAAAACGAGATGCCTCCACGTTCCATAGTCAGAACCTCCAATCACTCAGCATGAAACGGAGTCTATGGTGTCGATGGCTGGGACAGTGCGTGCCCACAGCAGGTGCTCAGCTGAAATGCACTGAAGCAGTGGGCCGCAGCCCTACGCCAATTCATTTTTCACCTTTGACCCCCTTTACCTATTTTGCATTGTGTTTCTTTATATGTTAGTAGGCTATTACAACCTTTTAAAAAATCTTGCTAGCCCATATTTCATTAAGTTTGGATGTATTATTCAAACCATACCCTTCAGGTAGTCATAATCTCAAAAGAGAGTAACGATCATCAAAACAAGTCAAGGTATCTATGGTGGTTTATTGGGTAAAGATCCCCAGTTAGTCCAAAAGTACATCCTCATGCATATCCCGTTTGTGTATCAGACTAATTGGGCAACAGTCTGCAAAATCGAACCAAAAAAAAAAATGCATTTAAGAGTTTGCCTGTAAAGAAATGTGTTTATTATGAAACTCAAACCAAAAAGTTCAAGGAAAATAAATTAAACATTATAAAGCTCCATTAGTTATGCTGCTCAATATTAATTTTGTCACTCAAAGTATTTGGAAACTGTGAATATATGGATTGTGGCTCTTAAAGTCACAATAATAATTTAAATTGGATTTGAAATTTGGTAAAACAGTGTAATAGTTTATGTGTGTGTGTATATGTGTGTGTGTGTGTGCACGCATATTCATTTTTCAGGCATCAAGGAGCTTGATAATATGCAAATGACATTCTGATCTGTTTTTGAAACAGTCAGTAAGATATAAAATGTACTTCAAAAGTAAATACATTTACTTTTTAATACAGCACTGGCTGTCCTTGAGTATGTTTAGAGGTTTCAGAAGTACTCAATTATGACAGCATAATCCCGTGTATTCTAAAAGTCTATGTTCATTTTGGAAAATCGCTATTTGTATTTAAATGTAGATGCTCATTATGAGCTTACGGTGAACAGTAATGATCTCCCTGACCCTCATCTTTTCCTCGCTTTGTTTCTTTTCCTTTATTCATCTGAATGACATCGTCATTGCTCTAAAATGAATAGAATAAATAACAAAGAATAGTTAATAAATAGTCACTAAATTTAGTACTTACTAAATAACTAAATAGTTATGAAAAGTATGTGTATTTTTAATTCTGTACTCATCATCTATTTAAATATATAAAACATAGACATTAATGATTTTACAGCTGAACTTCTACTGTGACTATGTTTTTAACCTTTCTCTTGTTATTTATTGTATTTATTTTAGAGCAATGACAATGTCATTCGGATGAATAAATTAAAAGAAACAAAGCAAGAAAAAGACAAGGGTTGAGGAGATGGTTACTGTTCACCACTGGCTTAAAGTTAGCTCCTACACTGAAATATAAATAACAAATGTCCAAAACAAACATAAACTTTAACATATACAGGATTATTCTGTAACTATATATTTCTGAACCTCTAAACATATTCAAGGGCAGCTAGTGCTAAAACCGAGGCAACTTTTATCTTGTACCTTACTACCTCTTTCGATAACATGCTAGTATTTCATTTACAAATCCTAAAGCTTATTAATACCTGAAAAATAAATAAACTAAAACATGAAATGATTTGCATTAAAGTAACAAGCACTACTCTAGTAAATAATTTTCAGTGTCTTAGAGTACAAAAGTAAGAACAATACTTCCCAGAGCTTTTCCCTTGAATCTTAGGAGAGCCTGCCTTTACAGATAAACTATGGGGATAAATAAGAAAGCAGCTTGGTCTCAGATCTCTCCTAAGCAACATCAGATTTCTAACCAGGGGCACTTTCCCCTCTAGAGACATCTAGCAACATCTAAAGACATTTTTGATTGTCACAATCGGGGGTAGGTGTTACTGGCGTGTAAGGGTAGAGGTCAGGGATGCTACTTAGAATGCACAGAAAAAGCCCCCCCCCACACACACACACAGAATAGTATTTTCCAGACCAAAATGTCAATACTACCAATGCTGAGAAATCCTGCAATAGAGTAATAAAAGATGAAGTTGTGAAGAAAAAAGAATAGGACTCAACATTCTTTAACCAGCAAGACTAACATTCAAGTAAAAAGACAACTGAGAAATATTTCCCAATATTCCAAACTCACCTCAGGGAGTATGGTTTTAGTAAGATCTTCATGAAAGATAAACATAGCAAAATAAAGTGTGAATCAAAACGAAAAACACAATTAAAAATTTATCATACAGAAACACTGATGTTGACATTGAATCCAATTAAACATAGAGTTAAATATCAGCTTACATGTCTAAATAACATTAACCTGAGATGTGCAGCTTTTAAAAGAGGGTAAAAATTTTAAAGATCTTAAGAAGAATCTATATACCATGGAAAAAGATAAGTCAATGACCATATACGATATCAAGGCACAGAGGTAAAAGAACAGAGGTAAACAGCTTCTAAATAAACCCAGATAACGTAAACAATGAGGACAGAAATTGACATAAATATTTATGCACCAAATAAGAGAATAATAAATATTTAAAAGAAACTATAAGTCGTAAAGAAAAACTTTACAGAAAAAATAATAATGAGACTTTAACTTAATAGTCTCACTTTGTGACAAACCACAGTAGGGAAAGAATGAGGAATCATATGATCTGAATAAGAATATTATGCAAACCGATTGTTTTTAAGCACATGCAAGCATACAATCTAAAAAGTGATAATGTAATATGTTATCAAGTTCTTACAGGATATTTTTTAAAGTGACCACATATTATAGGCTAAAAAATTAAATAAGTTCTAAACTATGTAAATGAGAACTACAAAACCATTTGCTGACCACAATATAATAAAGCAATTCTTGTTATTCTATTTTCTTCTATCCCAAAAAACAAACAAACAAAAAATGCAGAATTATTTTTCTAAAAAATTACACAATCTGACAGGAGAGGCCAAAAGAGATTTTGATAAAAAGTCAGAAAGCAAATGGCACTTCCTGGAAAGCAGGCCAGCCAATCTTTCTGGAGCGCTCAGAGCAAACCAGAACAGCTTCCAAATTCCCCACACCAGGAAAGGGAGCAGACTGCAACTTTATTCATTCACACTCAGTATCATGGACAGAACCTGGCAGAGTGAGACTTTATCAGTGGCCAATGGCAGCAGCCCAGACCCGACTACAAGCAAGTAATGGTAGAAAGTGAGCCAAAGGATGAGAGGGAGATTTGTGTACCGAGAGAGATTAGCAATGCTCCAGAGGCAGGGAACAGAATAGCAAGCAAGTCCTGAAAGAGCTTGCCAGAGAACACATTGTGCTGTTTCTACTTTATGGAGAGAATTCTAGTGATGCTGTTAGGAATTCCTTCAAAAACTAAAGTCTTGGTAGATGGTCAAGGCTGAGGACTTCCTTTGTCCTAAGCCACAATCTGGAGATATCCTGAAGAACCAGTGTGCTGGGGTCTCCCAAATATATCTCAGTAAAGGAAACTTGAATTTTTAACGCCACCCTGCTATAAAACACATTCTTCTATTACATATAAAACTACTTGCGTGGAAATATATTCTATAATATATCAGTGGAACTTTTTACCCGGAACTTATTGTTCTATTAGGAACAAATAGAGTTGTTCCACAATACATATGATCTTAAAAGAAAATCATTTAGAGGGCCAATAAGGGTTTTGGTGAAAAGTTAGAAAGTAGATGAGAAAAACCAAGTAACCTTTCAAAGAAGAAGTATCCATAGTTATGATTCAAACCAACCAAACAAACATTACTTCGAAATAAAAAACTGAAACTGCTTCCCTTCACCATGTTCTCCTAGGAGGTGGGGTTCTGTGAAAGAGAAGGCTTTTCCAAATCAGACTGGTTGTTCAGGTTGGGGTAGGAATTTGGAAGAGCTGCATTGCTCTATAATATAAAGGCAACATATTTTAACATACTGTCAGGAGAGAGAGAGGAATGACAGGAGGGTGGAGTAGAGACTCTCATCAGCAAAGAAGCTCAAAGGGACTTCCAGAGGAAGAGATAAATTAATAAAGTGGGAAATTGTAAATTGTTTGCCATGGAGGTGCATGGAGTGAGCTATGCATCTCTCCTGTGTGATGCGCCTCATCCTCACAGTATGTTTAGTAAAGACTACAGTGTCCGCTAATTCAATTTTATAAAATTTTGAAGAAAAGGGAGAGGCTGTCAAAGTTGCTACAAGGCAAAATATAATGTATGGGGAAGCTAGAGCCGAGAATGAAGATTCCTAAGTGTAAATCCCTAGGAATTAGCACAATCGTCTGGGAGAGCATAAGATACACAAAGCCATGGAATGGGTGGACTTTGAATTTGAGATTGTCAATTGGCAAAGAAGAGCAGCTAATATCAAGGTCTTAGGCTGAATAAAAAGGAGATTGCATAAGGTCTTTATATAATACAATGCTACGATGCACCTGGAAAATAAATAAAAAGGTGGAGCAGTCTAGAAGGATCAGGAGTGCTGGAGGCACCGGCTAAATCAGATGGTGCAGAAGAGGTAGACCTCTCTGACACCCACCCTGCCTTCAAGGACCCACTGTAAATGTGCTGTAACTCTGTGAGGTAGGAACTGTTCTCACTGTTTGATTGTCTAAGAGAGCAGTGTACCTCAGATAACAGAGAACTCTCTTTCTCTCTCTCCTCTCCCTGGGGAGACTTAATATGCTATGGTTGAGATTTACCTTTATTTCATAGATACTGATTCCAACTTCAGCTTCCTACGTGGTGTGGGGATCGCCTTTCTCTTGCCCTGCTACCTAAGAGGAATCAGTTTTACAAATACTTGGGAAAAGTAGGGACCAATTAGGTAAAAACAACAACAACAACAACAAAAAACAACAAAAAAACCTTAGGCGTAGTCCCTAGTATAATGGTTAATTTTATGCAATTTTATGCATCTACTTAACTAGGCTGTGGTACCCAGATACGGGTCAAACACCAATCTAAATTTCGTGAAGGTATTTTCAGATGAAATTAATATTTAAATCAGTAGATTTTAAGGAGATTATCCTCCATAATGTGGGTGGGCCTCGTCTAATCAGTTGAAAGCCTGATTAAGAGAAAAGTCTGCAGTCCCTGAAGAAGGAGTTCTACCTCCAGACTACTTTTGGACTCAGGGCTGATATATCAACTCTTCCCTGGGTCTCTAGCTCACCAGCCTGTCCTAAAGATATTAACTTGACAGCATTGATAAAGAAGATGTGACAAATAAATATATGACATATCACACAACACACACACACACACACACACACACACACACGCACGCACACACACAGGAATATTATTTGGCCATGAGAAATCTTGCCATTGGTGACAACAGGATGAACTTCAAGGGCATTTTTCTGTGCTGTGATTTAATAGGTGTAGCTAGGTATGTTTTTCGGTGTCCTGTAATAACTTTCTCTTTTTAAATTTTTATATCTTTTGAATGCTGGTCATATATTATATATTATGTTAGACACTAATGGCTATAAAATTGGAAAAAAATTGACTACAAATTATAAGAAAGCACACATAGAAAAATGAAAAAATAAAAAAAGCTTTCAGGGCAAATTATTTGCAAAAGCGAGAGAAAAAACTAGAATTATTGATAAGAACATATATATTCAATCTATGTTCTGTAGCTTTGTAAGTATAGATTTTTAAAGATATATTATCTTTAAAATATGGCTATTATTAAAAGTAAGAGCAGAGACTACACACATATTCCAAACCAAAATAGTTTTGGCATCTCATTTTAGTCAATGATACATATATGAATATTATCTTTTGGCCACATCCATTAACAAAAGGAAATGCAATGCTAATAGACTCTTTGTGGCATGATTTCTCTTATCTGTATAGTCATGGGTCACTTAACAACATGGATATGTGTCCTAAGAAATGAGTCATTAGGGGATTTCATCATTGTGTGAGCATCACAGAGTTCCCTTACATAAACCTACATGGTATAGCCTACTACACACGTAGTGTGTATGGTAGAATCCATTGTTCCTGGGCTAAAAACCTGTACAGCATGTACTATACTGAAAACTCTAAGCAATTGTAACACAATTTTAAGTATTTGTGTATCTAAACACATTTAAATGTAGAAAAAAATCACAGTAAAATGCAGTACAAATGATTTTTTTAAATGTGCATCTTTATAGGGTGCTTACCATATAGAGTTTGCAGAAGCAGAAGATGCTCCAGGTGAGTCAGTGAGTGAGTGATAAGTGAACGTGAAAGCCTGGGACGTTACCGTGCACTATCGCAGGCTTTAGAAACTGCTCGCACACGTGGCCGCAAACACGTGAATAATGCATTGTGCTATGACATCACAACAGCTACAGTGTCACTGGGAGATGAGATATTCCGATTCCATCGCAGTCTTATGGGAACGCCATGGGATATACGGTCCGCTGTTGACCAAAACGTGATGCAGTGCGTGATGAGATTTAGGAATATCATTCCTGATTCCATGGTGCTTATAAGAAAAATTCAAGCAAATAATAAACTCAAACTCAACTGCTATGCTTTTCGAGAGTCACAAAATTATTAACTTATAGCATGAGCATTTCTATCTCCAACAAAGGATTGGAATTCTAATTTCATTCTGAAATGGAACTTTCTTTTTCCAAAGGGTAGGGAAGATATATTACAGGAAAACAACACAGCTAGTTTCTGTTCTTGCTGTTGCCATTTGACAGTAATGAGGATGAATATAAAATTGCAAATGCGGTATAAATATTAGATGGGAAATAGCGATGTTACCATAATTCAAATGATCTTTCATTATTTTCAGCTCGCTAATTTTTTATAGTCCATGCTCGAAATAGCATTATGCAATCTACAGTCTACACTAATTGAAACTGTGTCAGCAGTTAGCATTTTACTAACTAGTTTAACTTTCAGGAGGGTTCATTTTAGTCACCACAGTGCTTTTGTATCAATGCTTTATCTATGCATTTTTAATTGTGCATACAAGATGGACCATAAATTCTATTATTCTCATTTTGAGAGGTCAGAGGGCAGACAAAGGAGGAAGACTGTGCTTGTTTGGCATTTTTGTTTGTTTTCTGTTACCAATATTTGACACCATTACACTAGTCAGCGATGAGCTGAAGCTAAGGATAAGAAGTTATGTGCACCCAGTTTTAAAATTAATTCCTTTTACTTTCTTGATAACAGACTATTTTATTCTCAGTGACCCTGAATTTGCTAGAAATAGCAACGTAAGGTTAGGACGGACTTGCCTTCCATAAATCTCTGTTTTTCTTGCTTTCTCTTCTGTCATTACTCTAAGAAGGAAAATTAAATACAAATCAACTAAATGCTACTCAGCGAGTGACCTAGTCACCTAATGAATAGCTGTTCCATACATATACATAAAATCATATGTAAATCATAATATTATGAAAACATGTAGAACCCTTTTGTGTCACACTACTAAGACCCAATGTCCTATTCAAAATAATGGCACATGTCATCTTGCAATTTTCACAAACCCTGGGAGACTCCAATCTATTCCATAATCAAAATGTCGGCCCTTTCCCAGATGATCAAAAACCTCTATCACTGATCAGGATATATTTTAGTATCTCTAAACTAATAACTTCATGATTCTATATCTAATCAGTGTTACCTATAACAATACCCAATTTCCAGTTATTATGTCCCTCTTATTCTTGAAATGTTATTTCCTTATCCCCAGCCTCACAGTAATTAGATTTGCAGATATTTTAAATTGTTGCTTTTTCCCAACCAGGCCTTTGGTTTATTATTCATCTTGTTTGTTCTTCTATTTCCCAAGTTATTCATTCTTTCTATTCCTTTAATTTTACATGCACACACCACTTTTCTAATTGGATAACTCCCATTTGAGGAAAATTGGCCCACAGAGTGCGCACAAAGAACAAGTCAGTTATCCCAATAGGCATTTCTCTGGGTAACCTCATTTTGAAGATATCTCTTTGGTTATCTGAGAGTTACATGATCTAGCGGAGACATTTTCTTAATCAGTTGAATGTCTCTTATGATCATTCCTAAGATTCAAGTTACTATATTTTGGGGAGGAAGGCAAGTTAATCAGATCCCTTTTATTCTGATCATTGCCCAAGAAGTGACTGAGAAGAGATAATTCCTTTCTGAGGACAGTCATATTGAGTGACCAAACTTCCTTATGAAGAAGGAAGTAAAGTTAGAAATCTCAATTTTTTAAGGAGACTATTCCAACAATTAGTAGTACCAGATGATAGGGAATACTGAAAGTCCATCCAATACTTTGATTATCCCTTGCCGGATTACAAATGTTCTATAAATCTGAAAACATGACACAGATTAGTTTCAAGGGCCACAATAGCATGTCCAGAGACAGCTTGATCAGACTAGAAGAGTGACACTATAAGCTAAAAAAAAAAAAAAAAAAAAAGATCAAAATTGCAATGAGGGAACATGAATAACCAAGAGGGAGGATCAAAGACTCATATAGTCAAACTGTTGGGAGTGAGCGGTGACAATGTTCTGTGCCGTATGGCCTCCCTCAATGGGAGACAAGCAAATCGAATTTCTGCAGGAGTCATGAGTATGCATTCCACGGTAGCCTCTGCATCAGAAACAGAGACTTTGATGTGCCCACTCTATCCGGTCGCAGCTGTATTGGCATGTCCCATGTGATGATGGATCCACATAGCAACAGTAGCAATCTGAGTGGCGCAAGCTCAGTTGGCAAATTGATTCCAGTCAGTTTCATCGGAAAATGGGACCTTACCATGGGTGTTACATGAAGAATCCAGTTAATCAGCAGTCATTACTTGTTTCTACACTTTATGAGCCCAAAATGGGTGTCTTTTACCCATTAGGCTATTTTTCCAAGCATCAAACCAAACATTGCGAGTCAGTAAAAATATAACAAGGTTAATTAAGGGGAGCATAGCCAGAACTGTGAGAATGACTTTCAGTGCTGCCCAATAAATAGAATAGCAACAAGCATTTTCGGTTCTACATAGTCAGCTCTGTGGCTGGATTGCTCCCCAACCCAGAGAACACAACATCTGCTTCCAGCCTGGCTAAGCCATCAGTGAATCAGGCCTAGACGTTTCGGAGAACCTCTGTGATTGAGACAGCAGCTTCGCTTCAGACAGCAAAGTGAGAAAGAGTTTTTTTCCTGAATGAAAGTTGCTGCTTTTTCATGTAAAGCTCCGATAGGGCTGGGCCAGGCCAACTGCATCCTCGAATACGCAGTACATTGCATCTGTCCAAGAAGCTGCACTCACAAGGTCACATTACTGACCCCCACCACTTCTTTCCTGCCCAATCCCATCAGTTGAATCTAGGCACTCCTTTTTTTTTTTTTTTAACTGTATAAGATGGTGACTCGGTTATGAACATGTTGGATAACAGAATAATACAAGTTTGAATACCCTCACATCCTGAAACGCTCCAGTATACTTAAATAGGTATATATGGACTTTGTTCCCCCTTAAGACTAGGAAGATATTTGGTGATTAAGGGTGATTAATTAAGACTGATTAACCACTCTTAATTATCTTTCTCCTAGCAGCTGAGGTCAAGAGAGAGGCATGAATTAGAGGTGGGAAATGGAAAAGTAGTTTTAAGAACTCAACTGTCTGACTGGAAAAGCGAGAGAGATCAGGTAGGCAATTGATAGGATATGGTGCCAAGACGTTCAGATGGAAGACATTGGCATATTTAGAAGGCGATACAGAGATTTAACAACACAAGGTCTATTCCACTAGTGTGTATTGTACGCTGGAGATTCTCTTTTGAATAGGTTCTAGGTTCAAAGAACAAATTGAAAATAATCAAATTATTGCACGTGTGTGACCTATTCGTATGACATTAAAAATATGTAGTCTCTAGTAGAACTCAATTTGTATTTTTACTTATTTTAAAAAGCCACAACATGATTTTTACGAACTGGCATCTGCTCTAAAGCATCTGAATTTAAGCATGAATTTCATCCTTGTAAATATTTACATCTAGCTATTCCTTCCTTAGAGCAACGGCCAAAAAGAAAAAAAGAAGAAGAAAAGAAAAGACCTGGGTAGTATTAAAGCCCACTTAAATGATCTACAGATCATTCATGAAAGTCACTGAATAAATCTATCCCCTAAGTACCCCTCCTGCAAGAAAAAAGTAGGAGTTGTGGTGAGGGAAGGATAGTACAAGGAAGGAAGGAAGGAAGGAAGGAAGGAAGGAAGGAAGGAAGGAAGGAGGGAGGGAGGGAGGAGGAGGGAGGGAGGGAGGGAGGAGAAGAAAACAGGTTTGGAAAAATTTTTTAATTTAAAATATTCTCATCTGCAATAATTCATTTATGCATATTAACTCCTAAAGGTAAATAAACCTTTAGTGAAGATTAAAAGTGAAGATTAAAGAGTGAAGATTAAAATACAAAGAGAAAGAGCAAAATACGGATGGATTGATTGATCTATTTATTTATAGTGCTTGTTTTAGAGTAAGAGAAAGAACATGAATGTAAAAGATAATAAAGTCCTCCTTTTATTTCTACCACTTTGGTGTACCAGAAGGGAACAACAACAACAACAAAAGAATCATGTACATAGTATAAATTTTGGCTTTATGGATAAAAGTCTATCACATGATATCAAAAATAGCCATGTGGTTGTATTCAAAAAACTGAGCTATGTTTACATAAAAAGCAATGGCGAATGGTGTTTTTCTAAATGTGAAACCATGCAGAACCTGACTTTGCAATGCCAGGAAATCTGTACGGGGAGTGCCGAGATCAATGTCATTATCCAGAAGGCATTCCTGAAATAGATTTTAAATCCTTTGATGTAATTGCTTGCTGAGTTTGCCATTACAGCAGCTCTATCCTTTTGACTGATCGAGGGCCTTTAACAGCTCAAGTTTTACTGAGACTGCCAACATACCCATGTTGGAATCTTGAGTTAGACAGATGCTTGATGTTTAATTTAACTAATATGGCACACCATGCGTCAACAAAACACATTTTGCGTTAACGCCAAAAAAAAGAACAAAAAACAAAAAAACAACAACAACAACAAACCATGAGAGACAGAAATATATGTAGCGTTAATCTTTCTGTTTCAGTAGACAAGCCTTTGCTCTTAGACTTATTAACGTGAATTCTGATTTGAAAACCCTGTGGCATTTTTCCTGCCCCTTGAGTAAAGCAGTCTTGATTCCACTGGAGCATTTAGAATCCGAATTCTGTGAATAAGTGAACAGTGCATAAAATCTTCACGTGTAAGGAGCGATGAAGTGAAGTTTTTGTCCTTTTAGACAGTCCCTATTTTTCATGATTCCTTGAATCATATTTGTATTCTTTGTGATGCATCTGTTTTTCTTTTCCTACAACTACCTAAGACAAGCAGAAAATAATGTATTTGATTATCTTGTCTTTAGATTTTTCTCTACTGATGAAGAAATACTGATTTGACCAAAAACAAAGAATTTCATTCATGGTATTTTCAGTATTGATTGTGCCTAATATGAAAAATATGTATATTTAACACCACCTAGTAAAAGATATTTCTTCTTCCTAAAAAAAATGTAATGTTGGCTATATATTCTGTTCAGGAAATATGGCTACCACTATTAGCTTCTCCAATTAATATCCCTTTCCTAACATCATTTCGAGGGGGAAAAAAAATGGAGATTATTATTTCAATGTGGTTTTTGCTAAAGTAACTATCTCAATGCCATTGGCCTTTTTGTCTTAAGTTTTAGAGTTAATAGTAATAATAGCATAGCAATTGAAGTGGTGGTGGTGGTAGTTAAATAATCAAAAAAAGAAGGAATGTGGAAACCGTGATATGCATTGACAAACACATAGTAGCTTTTAGTGTACATCTACTAATATATTTTTAACTGTCATGACAACTTATGAGATAGAGGAACTATCATTATTTTCATTGTATAAATGGGAAAATATTAAATTGTTTTAAAAAGTTGACTACTAAGTTACTCAAATCTAGGTCATCTGATTCCAATTTTGTCACATAAATAAGTTTATGAGTCTTCACTGGTCAGAAATAATAATTAACCATTCCTAATGATGCATTGATTTTAGCATGAGCATTTTCATACCGATATCAGTAAGCTGGTTGTGCTGATTATAATTTCAATTTATTTAAAGGGAATTTTATTCTGGTTTCTCTGTTTACTTTTTTTAAAAACTTTATTTATGGTTCTTAAGATTTAAACTGTTTAGACCAGCAGGTTTATGTGCTCATTCATTTATTTAAACCTGTAATAAAGCCTACACTACTCGAGATTCGATGAATAAGCATTCTTTTTCCTTCACATAGCTAAATTTGACTCATTCTTCATCTCAGTCTCTTTCAGGTCTGTGGAATCTCTAAATATAATGAGGGGTCCCCAGAACTCCTTTAGGTTAACCCTTCTCTGGCAGGACTCACGGAAGTTGGAAAATCTGTTATACTCATGGTGAAAGGATAGAGATTAAAATCAGCAAAAACAAAAGACATATAGGGCAGAGTCTAGATAACCTGTCATGGCTACCAACTGTCTTCTCCCAGGAGCCTCATGGACAACACAATGTATGACAACGTAGTACGAAGTATTACCAGTCAGTGAAGCTCTCTAAAGCCTTGGTGTCCAGGGATTTTATTGGGTGTTGGTCACGTGGGCCTGGAGAATGCCCGTGACTGACCTTAGTTTCTCAGTCTCCATCTTCTTCAGTGGTCAAATGATGTCATGTAGCTCAAGGCGCTACATTCTACATAAATCACATTGTTAGCATAAACTATCTGGCATGCCCAAAGACCCAGGTAAACAAAGATACTTTTATCAGGTGGGAAATTCCAAGGACTTAAAGGTTATATCCCAGGGTAGATGGTCAAGGGTGATGTGGGGTTTGGACAACCCAGACCTGCCAAGGTAATCCTTATACCAAATCAGCACTCATTACATTTCCAATTATGTTTTTGATATTTATCTTTTATTCTAATTATAAATGCCACAGTGTCAGAAATTATAAAAATTTCTCCATCTTTGCTTGACAAAACTGCATAGAAGTTTAAGCACTGGCAAATTAGTGATGCAAGAGATGAAATATGAAAATAATTTGAACAGGATAAGGAAAATAAAAAAAGAGGTTCATTTCTTAGTGTAAGTGTCTTTCTGTTGGGATTCTTTTGAGATAATAAACACGTTTACATTTAAACCTAAATTTCCAAACTCCATTATAATTTACTAAATTCCACTTGAATCATGAATATTTACTTTTTTGATCATTTATCTCTGTCCATCTTGTCATGCATGACAAAAAGAAACCATTTGATACTTTCAACATTATGACTGGAAATCTTTTAAACCAAATCTACCATTTTAAAGTATATTTTGTTTTTCCAACATTACAACAGTTTTGCCAAACTTTCAGCCACTGCACATTAAGGATACTCGTTTCTCCAGTGTCTACCTACAAAAATCTCACTATCCTTCATCTTTTGCTAAGAGTTTCCTTCAGACACTCACAACTTCTGCTCACTTCCTCCTCCCAAAACAATGCCAAATGTTATGGTTTTTATTATGGTAGTACTTCAACTTCTGGTGCTTATTTCTGTTTTGGATTAGTTTTTGCTGAATAACAAAAAAGCCGGCCCAAGACTTACTGGTCCAAAATGACAACTTGTGGTCTCTCGTGGTTCTGTGTCTTGACTGTCGTTGGTTGACTAGTTCAAACTTGGAATTTCTTATAAGGTTGTAATAAGACAGCAGCTAGGGCTGCATTCATCTGAAGTCTGACTAGCCTCAACGTCTAACATCGCTCACTCGCATTACTGGCAGTGAATGTTAGCTATCAGCAGAAAGGTAACTTAGAGCTGTGTTATGGACTGGGTGTGTGTGCCCCCTAAGATTTATATGTTGAAGCCCTAACTTTCAATTTGATGGTATTTGGAGATGGGGCTTTTCAGAGGTAATTACAGTTAGATGAGGTCATGAGAGTAGGGTCCCGGTCTGATAGGATTGGTTCCTTACTAGAGAGCTGTTTTCAAGCCAAGAATAGGATCTTTGCCAGAAGTTGACAATGCTAGCATCCTAAACTTGGACTTCCAGCCTAAGCAGACAAATATATACAGTCACCTGGAATACTTCCACATGGATTATCCATGTGACTGGAACTTCTCACAGCATGGTTTCTGGGCTCCCCAAGGGAACTCAGGGAGAAACTATAAGGCGTCTATGGCCTAATCATAAAAGTCCCATCCCAGATTCATGAATGGAAGGGAGAATTACACCACACCTTTTGAGGTGAGGAGTAGCATGTGCTTAGAGAAAAGAAATCATTAGCAGCCGTATTGAAAACTATCTACCGCACTTGGCATTTGAGATGCAAGAATTCATTTATCTTCCTTCTCTGGTCTTGGGTGACCTAATTTAGACCAATCTGACTAACTCTGTTATCAAGTGCATGAGGCTCATGCGATGGTGTCCCTGTGAGATCAGGCAGTGGTAAGACTTGGATAAGGGTAAGGAGTCAGAGTTAGCAGACTTTTCTTCCAGATGATATGTCAAAAAACAATAATTTTGAAAGTCACGTGTCATGTTCACCATCTAGGTTGTTTTAAGGTATTTTAACTATAATATTATCAATGGACTCTAATTCCTATTTTAGTTTAAATACTGTTGGGGGGGCAGTGCCTCATGCTATAATTTAATTTTTATCTTATCATCTCTAAATACTAATTCTAATAATAGCAGCTTTAAAAAACTAAACAAATTTTTTAAAATCTTTACTCTTAAAAAGTTTTCTATCTTACCATTTAATTGTTATTCTAAAATATAAATTATGTTTTCTTTAATAATTTTCAAGAAAAAGATGAAGCTATATATTTGCAATACAATCTCTCCCATGATTGGTGAAATTATTGGAGGCTATGCCCACAAACTAAATGCTTTTTGCTAGAAGAAGGATCTCTATCTATAGAATGTTCATTTGTCTAGGAATTTTTATGATGAACAAACCTAGAATCTACAGATAATAGTTTCCTGAAAAGGGTTCGGTGTCCATTGTAACTATCTCAGTAAAGAATAGAGATGTTTTATGACTGAGAAGGCTCTCTTCTGTGTAAATAGTGTAGCCATGTACAATTCTCAGAGATATCACATGTTAACCTAAGTCAGAGCACGTCTTTAGGGAGAGATAGGAACTGGAAATCTTTATTGACAGTTGAGGATTTCTCCCTTTTTTAGTTGTGCCTCACGATTGCTTATATCTTTAACCTGGTAGTAAAGCTACTATCAGGTAAAATCTTTGATTTCTGTTGAATCCGACTTAACAACCTGATCATTGGCATTATTTCCACAATGCCATTAACTACCATTTATTGACTGACAGTTTATTAATATATTCATTTAGTTTAATGTGTTGAAAATGATGAAAACTGCTTACTATCTGAGACAAAAACAAAAAAAATGTATTAGTATTTTAAGAAAAAGACTGGCCAGGTATAGTCACCTTTGAGAAGAGCAGATTGCTAATCATATACAGGGTTTGGGGAAGCATTAAGTGTGGGCGTGGTTAAAATTTTAAAGGCTTAAGTTAGCTGACAACCTTTGTGGCTCAGTTGTTGATTGGATGCCATCAGAGACATGTTTGTTGAAGTAAGTCTGCGCTTGATTGGCTGACTTTCTAAAGTATAGGGATATCACATATTTGTTGGCTTTCAGAAGTGTGTTTACTAATTGTTATTGGTCAGTTGAATGAGTTGAAAATGTTTCTAGTGACCATATATGTTACCATAGCTCCAGAACAGTCTGTTCTTTAGAGTGTGGGTCATTTTCTTTTTTAATTCTCCGATCAAAAACGAAAGAATAAAAGGAAAGAAGGAAGGAAGGAAGGAAGGAAGGGAAGGAAGGAAGGAAGGAAGGAAGGGAAGGGAGGAAGGAAGGGAGGAAGGAAGGAAGGGAGGAAGGAAGGAAGAAAGGAAGGAGAAAAGAAAGAAAAGAAAAAAGAAAGGAAGAAAATAATTCAATATATTATAATTCATTTATAGTATAAAACAAATAAATTTCATCTTTCATGGGAACAATGTTTATTATTATTATTATTATTATTATTATTATTATTATTATACCCAAAAAGGCCAAGTTTACTTTTGGTGGTCCATCACAAAAGCAAATTCAAATGAATTTCACAAAGGTTGCATAATTAAGTCCCATGTTCAAAGCAAAAAATAGAAGCTTTAAGTATGGTACATCACCAAATTTTTTGTTTTTGTTTTTCTCTCTAAACTTGAATTCAAACTTGGAGGCCTATGAGTTGCTTTCAATCAAACTTTCCATGCCAGTGCTTTATTGCATAATCTATCAATTTGCTTTCAAGTATAATTCAAACTATTGACTATATTCTGACAAAAACTTGATTTATGAGTGTAGCATTTAATCTCCAAATATGACCACCATCACTTTCTTCACTCTATACCCACCTCAGAGTGCTCCAACAAGAAGAGGAATCTAATTCCTCTCCTTTTGACTCTTGACTGACCTTAGTGATTTACTTAACCTGTGTAATAAGGCAGAAGTGATGTTCTGAGAATCCTAGGAAGTGATGTTCTGGGGATCCTGTGTAGCTTCTGAATGCATTTCTTAGAACACAACTTGGGGTCACCCCCTCTGGGAACCCAGCTTTCCTGCCCTGAAAAGCTCAGTAACATTGAAAAGCCTCAGACCATCACAGGAGCTGTAGGCAACAGCTCCAGCTGAGCCTGTAGCCAATGGACATTATCAAGCGCCTGTTTTGGCATAAAATAAAGTGCTGAAAAACAAGAACCTACAACCAAGACTACTCTAACCTGCAAGGCTATCAGTTAAAACTAAAGGTGAGGTAAAGAGCTTCCCAGACCGGAAGAGGCTAAAGGAATTCATCACCAACAAGCCAGAATTACAAAAAATGTTAAGGGGACTTCTGTAAAAAGAAGAAGGGGGATGACCCATAAGGATGAATAATAAAATGGTAATAACTATGGACCTATCCATAATCATTTTAAATGTAAATGGATTAAATGCTCCGACCTAAAGACATAGCGTAACTAAATGGATAAAAAAACAAGTCCTTTGCATATGCTGTCCACAAGAGACCCACTTCAAGTCAAATAACACACACAGACTGAGAGTGAAGAAAAAGATATTTCACGCAAATAGAAATTTTTAAAAAGTTGGGGTAGCAATACTTATATCGGACAAATAGACTTTAAAGCAGAGGCTATAATACGAAACAAAGAAGGGCGTTACATAATGATAAAGGGATAAATACAACAAGAGGATATAACCCTAGTAAACACGTACGCACCCAACATAGGGGCACCTTCATATATAAGGCAATTATTGACCAACATAAAGGGAGAGATCAACAGTGATACACTCTTAGTAGGAGACTTCACAACCCCATTGACACCAATAGACAGATCTTCCAGACAGAAAGTCACAAGGAAACAGCAGCCTTAAATGACACACTAGACCAGATGGATTCACTTGATATTCTCAGAGCATTTCATCCCAAAGCAGCAGAATATACATCCTTGTCAAGGGCACATGGAATATTTTCCAGGACAGACCACATGTTAAGACACAAAACAAGTCTCGATAAATTTAAGAAAATTGAAATTATATCAAGCATCTTCTCCTACCACAACAATATGAGACCAAAAACTATTACAAGAAAAAAAAAACTAGATAATACACAAACAAAAGGTGAAGAGATGAAGAAGTACAAATTAGTAGTTACAAAACAGTCACGGGGATGTAGAGGGTCACATATGGAATATAGTCAATATTATTGTCATGGCTGTGTGTAGTGCCAGATGGGTGCTGGAGTTATCAGGGGATCGCATCATGAATTATATAAATGCACAGCTATTGTTCTGTATAGATAAAACTAATACAAAATAATAAAAAAGTAAAATAAATTGAACTGTCCAGAAAACATTTATTTCGTATCGGTATTAGAAAATATTATATTGTCGTCCAAATATAGTTGAGAAAATTTTTTCTAAATATAAAAATATATGTTTTCAATTTGTTTATGCTAGAAGACTTTATATTATCTAAAGCATGCCTTCCTTTCACATTTACAATCACTGAAATTTTAAAAATTTGAATTATTAAGAGTAATTAATACTAGATATAAATTGTTTACTTTCATGTACATGGCTTAAGCCAAATAATGAAATTTTAGTCTTCTTCCCTCTATATTTATAATGGCACTTTATATTTGCTTTTATTTTTCCCTGCTCTGAACGGAGTGAAAAAACAGTATTCTGGACAATAAGGTAGTTATATTTAAAGAGATTGGACAACAGCAAATATTGGGAAGACTGTCATTGCAATAACCTCCTAACTGGTCTCTCTGCTTCCATTCTTAGCTCTTCAAGCAATTCTCAACACATCAGTCAGAGCGATCTCACAAAAACGAAAGTGAGGTCTCGCCATTCACATGACCCATCCAAATAGCTTTCCATCAAACTCAGAGTAGAAACCATAGTTATAACAACCAAAAGTCCTGCATCAGCTGCCACCCACCTCCTACTCCATTACTTTTCTATTTTCATCTCCACTGTTGTTTCCCAAACTCACTTCACTTGCCTTTTAGCTTTTCATTTAATTCATCATACACATTCTGACTTCACTGCTTTTGTAACTGCTGTTCCCTCCTCCTGAAATGCTTTCCTTCAGCCACTCATTCAATTTCTCATTTATCTATGTTTATTTATCACTTTTTTTGTGTGAGATAAGCATCTTCTAGGAGCTGGTAATGCAGCAGTGAACAAACATTCAAAACAAGATGAATGTGTATATATGTACGTGTGTGTGTGTCTGTGTGTGTGTGTGTGTGTGTGTGTGTGTAGAGAGAGAGAGAACTATAAGTACTATGGAGAAAAATAAATAAGGAATTGAGAACTGAAAATATAGGAGGTGAGAAGAACATGGAGGAATGTTAGACGGAGTGATCAACTTCTACAAGTGACTCAAACGGTACAGTTTTAATGAAACCTTTTCTAACTAGACTGTAATATTGCCCCGCTCCCCTGCACCACTGCCAAATACTGTTAATACCTCTTCCCTGAATTTTCTCCTCTATATCAACCATTGATACCTAAAATATTTTATATTTTAGCTATTTTGCTTATTTTCTGACTCTAGTTACTAAAAAAACCTCTAAATGAAGGGATTTTTGACTATTTTGTTTACTATTGTATACCCACAACCTAGAACAATGCTGAGCACATGGTAGTGACTGAGTGAATATTTCTTGATAGATAAATGACCAAAGTAAGGAAAGATTATGATAACTATTGAGGAGCAGAATGGCCGTGTCAAACCACTTAGGCCAACAGTGTTGAAGGTAATTAGTGAAAAACGGTAGGCAAGATGACACAACTGACAATGTGGTCACAGAGAGCCAAACCCAGACCACCACAAAGAGATCTATGGCTCTCTGTGCATGACTATGATCTTTTTCATACTGTGGTACATTTCCCAGAATCCTCTTCTCCACGTTTCCAGATTAGAGCCTATCAAGAATAGACCCGGGATTTGGAAAAAGCAACTTCCTTGTAGGAGAAATTGCTGGCAAGTGAGTGGGCAGACATAATATATGAAGCAACTCTTAGCTGAGCTTCTTGAGCATCAACTACATCAATATGGCAGATGGAGACAGTCTTCCCTAACAAGTATAAGTATGTAAAATAGAAATGAACTAAATTCTCTAGTCCAAGGAACACAGGTTCTCAAACGGAATTTATAAAAAACAAAACAAAACAAAACAAAAAAACTCAACAATGTATCATGTGTAATAGATGCATTTGAAAGAAACAGATGGAAAAGGCTGAAAATAAAACAAAAAGCAAATTTTTTCTCCATGTGACCATGTCAAAGTGAAGGATATCTGATCAGCCATGTACATAATAGATAGCTAAATGCCAAACTGGAAATTGATATCTGCTACATCTGAAATCAAGGAATAAACACCTTGTAGTCAAAAAAATGTAAATTAATACGAAGAAGACTTATCTCTGTGCATGAATAAATTTGGCAGAAATTAGAATTGCATATAAATACCAAATCTGTCAGGCTATAAGGGATAGGGGACGTTCGTAGACTAATAAGAGTGGAAACTGTTACAGAAATGAGAATCATGTAAATTAAAGTACAATGTCACAATATAACTTGTGAAACAACACAAACTTCACTGTACGTTTTATGATTACATATGTGCACACATGCACACACACACACACACACACACACACACACACACACACACCAAGGTAATCAATCAAATTGTAAATATGAGAACCTATAGGAAAAAAAAGAAAAGAAGTAGAAGCAGATGATTAAGGGGAAAGTAAAAATAAAAAATAAAAACTAAAGCGATAGCCCTTGCAATTGTAATGATAAGAATGGGTTGTAAACTGAATAGTATAATGTCCCTCAGAAGTATGATGCCTCTGACATAAAAAAGAGGAAATGATAGAAAAAATTCAATTTATAGCCTATTAAAACACACATAAATACCATATCAGCTCTTAATTATCTATTGGCGCTCTGTAAGTCAGTTTCAATATTTTTATTGCTTTAAAAATATTATCAATTTCAGATGTACATTGATTTGGAGAATATGTATTCTACAGTGTCTAGACAGGTTTTAGTGTGATTATGGGAAATTTCAACATGGTTTTGCCACCAGATCTCTTTTCCTCATTGTAAAAATAATAAAATAATTACTTAAGTGATTAGCAAACAACTTCCAATCAATAATAGGAATATTTTAAGTTTCTACTAAATACCAGTAGCTATACAGGGTTTTAAATTAAATCATACAAATCAGCTGCAACATTTAAAATTATTCACACATTGGTAGTAATAGCATTTGTGGTGTTAACTGTCTTGACTTTGAACTGTCATTTGTAGAAATTTACAGCACAAATTAGAGGCAATAGTCCATAAGAGAAGATCCTTTTGTTATTTAATAGAGTCCTTCAATTCTGCAGAGCAAGAACTCAACAATGTCAAATACAGTCTTGTAGGCAATTGGGATATATATCTTGTAGGAGCTGAGTACTTCATAGCAGTTTCCTGTTTGCCTCTGACAAATAACTATTATAAATGAACTCCTTGATCATGTTAAGTGGTAGTTGTTTTCCTCTAAAAATATTAGATTTCCTATTACAGCCTTTTTTATTTTGACCAAATGCATTCTTTTTACTCTTTGTCTTAAAAACTATATTATATGACATCAGAAAGGTTTCAGGCTGCTTAGAAGACCAGACTTACCCAAAGCTATAGAAGATTTAGTAGTAATGGAGCTTTGTTGACTGCTAACTGGACTATTCTCAATTAGTCTAAATAATTTATGTAATTGTTGATGGAGAAACAGTCACAATGAGCTATAGTCATTCCTTTTATCACCACAGCTATCTTTAAATCTCTCTTCGTTTTTATTCACTCTTAGTTGAGCACTTCATAAATACATGTTATAAATAATTATTTTACTTTTTTTCAGCTTTCTTTCTTTGCTACACTGTTCTCTTTCGTATATTCACTTTCCATTTTGATGCTTAGGTTTCTATACTGCTATTATACTATCTTCATCACTCAGTTTTTTAAGTTTTCCCCATTTCCCAGAATTATATTCTGTTCAAAATCATTTTTGTTACAGAACAAAAAACTGAATAATTCGACTCTTCAATAAATACCTAATTTAGAATGTCAAAAACGTGACCTGGGAGAATGGAGTGAAGAATTAAAGAAGCGGTTGTTAGGTGGTCACGGGGATGGTGAGCACGGCATAGGGAATGCAGTTAGCATTAATTAATATATTGGCTAGGTGGAAAACCAGAGGAGAGAAGGAGCAATTAGGGGGATCATTTTATAAGCTATATAAATGTCTAACTAATGTACTATATACTTGAAACTAATTAAAATAAATTAATTAATTTTTAAAAAGACTCTGTAAAGAGAGTCAAACGGGTCAAATATATGGTGATAGGAAGAGACCAGACTTTGGGTGCTGAGCACACAGTGCAATATACAGATGATGTATCATAGAATTGTATGTTTTAAGCATGTATAATGTTATTAACCAATATTGCTCCAATAAATTTAATTTTTTAATAAGACTATGAAAAAAGGAACTCTTTACATGTAGACAAAGGTCTGATTAGTTTATGGTGGTATTTTGGCCGGAAGTTATCAACATTTATTAAGTTATAAAACACATGGATGCAGTCTTTGACTACCCATCAAAACAAGAAAAGATACAGGTGAGTAATGAGCTACATAAGTGGGTCTCCAAGAGAGTCGATGGAATATTGAGAGCTGTGATGCTCAAACTCAGCTGTTTCAAGATCACTTACAGCCAAGGTCTGCGTGACAAAGTCAGGCTATTGAAAGTGTGAGAAAACAGGAGTAAGAAGTAGGATTTTTGATAAAAGACTGACACTTCATTAACAGATCCTAAGTTCTTACAAGAATCAAGTTTAAACAGAGAGCTAAACCAAGACAAGTTAGCAGATCAGAGCTTGGGCGTAGTGAGGAAGCAACATACAGTTATCTTTTTTAAAGATCTTTTCATTGAAATACTTTTAAAATTTAATACTATTATTATTGAAGAACTTCTATACATCATAACAATAAGCAATGCTGAAGAGTAGAGTTCGTTTTGCTGATACATGATAAAATGTTTCATGTTCGAATATTCACTTAATATGGTTTCATATGAATTTTTACACCTATCTTTCCCTCTATAGATTTCTTATATATTCATTTCTGGTATATTCACTATCAATGCAAACTGTAGTTATTCACAATTCAAAAATAGTAATAACATGGACTTTGAATCAAACACTGTATGTAATCCAACACAGAGGGTGTCCACCCAAAGATATTGATGTGGCTGTTGATTAAGAACAAGGATGCATCCAACCGTGTCCTGCATTTTCATAGAATATGCTTCTCCCAGTCATGCGGACTAATTCTAAATAAACATGCATTATTTTTATTTTTGTGTGTACCTAACGTGTTTCATGTTTTAAAAAACTAAATTACACTAATTCATTTGAACTTGAGCTTTTTCAAAAAGTGCCAGTGACTATACATGAAAGACCTGAGGCTTGCATGTAAACATGACAGATTAAATGACGTTTTATCTCTGTTCTATCTCAAAAACTTCACTGATAATTCAGTAAAAGAATAAAAGAGACATACAACTGCAAAAATGAAGATGAGAATCCAAAATATGGCAGTGACAAGAGACATGAACGAAATTTGAAAACTCAGAGGTAGATGTAAGAATGGTAATAGACCTAGCCGAATAGGGAAAGTTGACCCCTAAATATCGCCGAAGCCAGGCATTGAAGCACTACAAAGAACTGGAGGAGTGTGTGAAAGTCTTATAGGTAGCGATTAGATGCCCAAGAAACCTTTCTTCTTCCAATACAGCCAGGCGGTTGTCACCTCTCACCACCATAACAGAAGACTAATGTTTTTCTCTCTAGGGGACTAGAAGTAGACAGAGTCCACTCTGAAACAAAAGGGCATGACTAAAGTTACATGAGATGCTGTAGTCAAAGGTGTGGGATGAAGTGAAAATTGACCTACTGAACAGTGAAAGCCACAGTCAACCTCAAACTGACTCAGAGAATGCTGGGAGCCACATTTACAACTGCACAGTTTGGAGTACCCCCTCTAACTGGCAGGTCACCTCCTGCTAACACTATAATAAAGACCACAGGACCAAAAATCACCGGCATAAACGGAATTCCCAAACAGCATCTCAGTGTCTCGTGCATTAGTATGAACAGAAATGAGGATTACAGATTTAAAAAAGAGGTTTGTAATTCTAGAAAGAGATCAAAGTAATATAAAATAAAGGAACCCAAAGGAAACAGAAACCATGTAGAAAACAATAAATAACTGAGATCTTCAAATAAGATACTTTATATCTAAGATAAAAGCGTTCGTTGCTTTTGTTGTTGTTGTTCTACACGAGAGCATTCAAAAAACAAAAACTAGTTCTCAGAAAATATTTGTCTCATAAAATAAATAAAAATTCAGTAGAAGATAAGAAATTTTAAAGTTGCAGAAATTTCCCGGATATGAGAAACAAACAAAAAAAAAAGACCAAGAGGTGGTAAATTGGAGAGAAAAGATTTTAAAAATAAAGAACTTTTTCAGGAGGTTCAACTAATAAGTTAGATGTTCCAGAAAAGGAAAGGGGAATTATCCAAGGAATTCTAAGATCGTTTGCCGGAACTGAAGACGTGAGCTGCCAGGGCTTGCTCCGTGGCCAGCACGATCAATGGGAAGGGAAGAAAGAGCGTACGAAAGATCAAGCGTTAGGATGTCAGCGGACGGCATCACGGCACACGGCCCCCAGAAGAGTGGAGCCGAGTCTTTAAAATTCTACATCCATCAAATGTCAAGGTCGAACAAAGGCATCTCAGACCACGAAATCGCACAAGCGAACCTTGTTTTCACTCTCGCCGGGTCAGCGAGTAAACCAAGCAAAAGTAAAATTAAGCTCTGTGACAGGGAGGGCTCTGATGCAGAAGGAAGGTGAGAATCCCAATGAAGTCACATGATCAAGGGAGGTCCCAGGCCACAGTGCTGGAATGGGTTTAAGAGAGAGATCAGTCCAGGTTGGTGCATGAAGTTAAAGGATCTAAGAGAGTTTTCTCTGCAAAAAAACAAAAACAAAAACATATCTTTTCCTGATTTTTTGAACATAGTAATGCGATATTTGCAGCTTAATTGCAGTGTTTGGAAATTAGTTGGTGATAGGTATAGAAACAATTTTAAAAAGAAACAAAGCAAATCAGAGAAAAAAGCTGAAAAAAGGGGCGACTTGTCTTAAAATATTTATAATCATAACAATGTATATCCTAAACAGTGATTCAACCCAAAATGTTATATCACTCTTTTGGGAAGATGGAGGCAAGGGAAGTAGGTGAAAAAAAAGAGATGTGGTAAAGCAGCTGGATTCGCATCTTTTGTAGGAGGAAACCAGTACAAAATATTTGTAATCAAATGTTTACCATGGAAGTTTGAATTCCTAAGTTGGGCTTAGACTCCAAAATAATATGTCACATATTCCAAAAGGTCACTGAAAATATGTTCTCAACACTCAGTTGGCTAACTGCAGCCCATAAGTAAAATCGGGGAGGCCAGGAAAGGTCTCACAGTTTCCACTGTGTGGGAACACAGCAAAAAGATGGTCACCTGTGACCCAGGCAGCTGGCTCTCACCAGAGAATTGGCCAAAGGCTAAAAGGGTTTTGAAGTCAATGCTAGAGGAAGCCTAGATGAAGTGAAGGGACCTTTAAGGTGAGGATCTGGAAAGAAGGGAGTGCTTCGCTCTTCTTAGAGAACACTTAAGTAATGCTGAACAGAGAGTGGTGGTAGGAATACCATCCACAGAGTCCATTCTGATGGCGTCTCAGATTAAAATAAGGAGTGCTATTGAGCGCTGAAAGGCCGTCCCTGTTTTCAAGCGACAAGGAGCTTGGCTGGATTGTGTTTGTGTCCCAGTGGTTTGTAGACAATAGAACTTCCAAGCAATGAAGGCGAATATTTAGCTAAAACAACCTCTAAGCAAAATGTGGAAGGAGAAGTCTGATTTCTTTGGACCGTTTATTGTAAAATGCGAGAAGAAAGAAATGGCTTAACGTCAGATGTTTAATCAGAAAGGAAGCAGAATTTATAAATTGAGAAAATTCTGAGGATACCCATATTATAAAAAAAAAATGAGAAAGCATAGTCAGAAGAGAATACCAAGGATGTGGCCAAAAGAATTTTTGATAAGGAGATTAGTATCGATCAGAAGCCAGGAGCTAGTCTCCGAGACGGTGGAAGAATATCCTTGAAAGCAATTCAGAGTTCATCAAAGTGGTTTCGAAGGAAGGGCCATCGGCACCCGTGCAGCACTGCTGCACATCAAACGCTCAGCTCCCTGCCCTCTTTGGCTGACCTAGGTGTGGCTTGAGCAGGCTCAGGTGTTGCGAGCACCATGGTGGCTGCCCCTTTGTAAGGCACAGGTGACAAGTATTAGTAGCGTCCACAGGACACTTTCTTGCTAGTGACACTGTAGAGGCGTGTCTGCTTTCACACTTCCCCCCAGATTTCATAGAATACCCAGCAGAGTCACAGGCATGGGAGAGGTGCAAGCTAGGACCCCCCAGGCAACATGTGTAGGATCTAGGCAGAGGGCCGCTTCTGGCCGGTCCAATCAAGCCATGGAGGCAAGGTTCCCAGAAATCCTGGAAGAAAGGTTGTCAGGAGCCTTGAGGGGCCCAACCATTGTCCAGCAATATTGTGGGACAGGACTAGTGCCAAGGGGGGGCTGGTAAATGGGGTGTCCACTCCATAGGACCTCTGCCTCAGGACGTGTGGAAGGCAGAGCATCGAGCTAAAGAGGATTATTCTAAACCTTAAGAAATGACAAAATTCGTTCCACTTCTTTTTCTGACACTTCGTTATTAGAGCAGAAGAATGCTATGGATTCTTGAACGTTGATTTTGTATCCAGAAACTTTATTCCCTTTGCTTATTGTTTCCAGTCATGTTCTTGTGGAGCCTTTAGGGTTTTCTACATAGAGAATCATGTCATCTGCAAAGAGTGACAGTCTGATTTCTTCGCTTCCTATCTGGATGCCTTTTATATCTTTCTCTTGCCTGATTGCACTCACTAGGACCTCCAATGTTATGTTGAAGAACAGTGACGATAGTGAGCAGCCTTGCCTTGTTCTTGATCTTAGAAGGAAGGTTTTTAGTTTTTCACCATGAAGTATAATGTTGGCTGAGGGCATGTCACATGTGGCCTTTATTATGTTGAGGTACTTTCCTTCTATACCGATTTGGTTAAGTGTTTTGATCATAAACGGATGTTGTATCTTGTGCCATTGGGTTTGGACTTGCTCAGGACCTGTCACTCTCTTCTTCCTCTTTCTCCCATTTGCAATGGGAATATCTAGGTCAGACCTTTGGGAAGTAATTATTTCATGAAAGTGGAGCTCTAAGGAATAGAATTAGTACCCTTATTCAAGAGACTCCATAAACCTTCTGCCATGTGAGGTCACAGAGAAAAAGACAGCCATCTATGGCCAGAAAACTGGTGCCTTGATCTTTATTTTCTCAACCTCCAGACCTGTAAGAAATAGATGTTTGTTGTTTATAATCTACCCAGTCTCTGGCATTTTGTTACAGCAGCTGAACAGACTTAGACAAGGATCAAGAAAAATACTAGTTCCACTAAATAAATTTAGGGAACCTGTAGGGGAGATTTTCATTCCTGCTGTTTTAACAGTCCAGGAACTGTGCTGTTCAGTGAAACTATTAAGTTCAAAAACTGGAGAACTAGGGAATAGCAGTATGAGCATATGATTTAGCTAGAGAGTGGTACTTTTCCAAGAGAGACATCGCAAATATGGAAAGCGATTGCCTCTAGGAATTTCTATGCTCTAAGGCACCAGGAGAGATAGGACAAAGAAGCGCTGTTTTTCATTCTGTTGTTTTTGGTTATTATACGTATTATTAAAACATAATATAGACTACAATATTGTTATATAACAGTCTTTGTCTTTTAAAACTATGTACAAATGTTAACCTGAGAAAGATTTAAAAAAAAATTGAGAGAAAATACATTTTTAAAAAGTGTGGGAAAGGTCTTGGTCCCAAGGAGCTGGGAGAAGCACTATAGTTCCTTCCATTCTACGTTTGCAGTGAAGCAGTGGGGTGACGTGTAGAGACTGAATAACGTGCTACCAGACAGCAGAACTCAAATCCTAGCCAAGACCAGATTGCCACAGGATTGGGGGCAAGTCACAACCTCTGTAGTAGCCCGATACAACATTTGCAAAATGAGAGAGCTGTCTCGATTTTTTTTTTTTTCAGTTCTAAGATATAAAACTGATCCTGCAGTGGTTTGTGTTTCTAACAGACTAGCACCCACCTGACCTCTGTACCTCTTCACCCTCCTTCATTTTTCATCCTAGAACTTAGTATTATCTGAAGTATTTTCTGTTTCTGTACGTGTATGTATAATTAGTACGTCCATTGTCCGCCTCACTCCTCAAGGAAGGTCTATGAGGACATGGACTATTTTTCACTTTTTATCACTGTAATGTGCATCTTATTTATCAGGATATTGTAAGGAATTCGAAAAGTGCCTAACACATAGTGGGTATTCGATAAATATTGGTTGAATAAATAAATTTTGTCAATTCCAAAGCCTGTGTGACAATACCACCGCAAGCATTCAACCTTCTTTGCTCAAAACACTGATAACAATGCAAAAAGATATAAGATCATTTATGGCTGAGGCTTTGTAAGTAAACAGGCTAGAAAAGGTAATGCATGCGAGCTTGCATCCCATTCATTGTAGCCCTCGAACGTAATGTCAATAATTTAATTTGATAGCAAAATAAATATTTTCGTTGAAATAATTCAGTCCTGTGTGCAGTATTCTTATGAAACAGTGCTCAGTTTACATTATGGTTTTTGTGCTTTAGCTTCTCTTCTTTTGCATTCAGCTCCTCTGTGCCACTGAAAAATTTAGTAAACAATTCTATGAAATGGTCAAAAATTGGGCACGTCAGCTAAAATTCTATTTTAAATTATTTACAAGATGATAGAGAAGACAACTTTAACTATATGTTATATTAATTGGGAATCAAATGAAAATTTTCTGGATACCTTTTATGTTCTGTAAAAAAAAATTATATTCCTGAGTGAATACAACTCAAAAAAAATCAAAAGTCTGTTTTCTGGAGCGTTAACATTAATACTTGAATATCATTTAAAGAAAATTGACCATATTTAAATGAATTAAGGATAATTTGAGGTATGTCAGCTATCTATCTGTAGAGATTCATCACCTCTGATCAGATCATGAAGGGAAAAATCATGATTTGGAGATAATCTGCAGGAATTCTCAGATCATGTCACGTGACATTGGCCTTCATTTTTGACCAAAGGCTTGAATCTTGCTCTTTAGGAAGATTTTTTTTTTTCAATGTTATATATTTAGACTGACTGAAAAAAAAGAAGCTGAAAGTAAAGACTTTTTTCCAACAAAATTATTTATCCATTAAAATACATACCCTTCCTTTCTTCCTTCTTTTCACCCTTACTGTCTTACTTTCTTCCATCTTTGAGTAATTTAGTCAAAAGCTATTGGAGATCTTTCATTCAATCATTTTTCTTTTTATCATTCCCCCTCTGCAATATGCATTAGGGACAGTCAAGGGAATTAGACACCCTTGCAAAATGACAACCAGGCAAATTTGGGGGCAGCAACTCTGAGGGGTCATTTAGTTAGATCGATTTCAGAGGTTTTGAAACAGAAGTCAGGTTTCTCACTGTCAGAAAAAAAACAGAACTACAGACACAGAAGGGAGTAAAGCTGGAATAAATTCTGTGAATGTGGATTAGAATTGGAGGTCCTGGAGTAAACTTGAGGCATTGGTGTGAATTTAAGGTGAGAGAGAGAAAAACATAAATGTAAACATACACCTACATATACCACATATACATTAGTTTTTTCCTAGTTTCATCAATTAGCCAACTGTATGGGACCGGAATTTGTGATCAAGTATCAGTAAGTATACCTAATCTATTAATATTTGGTTTCTAAATACCGTTTACCAGGAATCAGGGCTCATTAGAGAACTGGCTTATTGAGGCAGTAGGACAGAAAAAATACAAATATGCCTAGAACATATTATTAATACACTGGAAAATAAGGGAGTCCTCAAGGAATGATGAAGAAATGTCAAAAATGACACAGAAACCAGCTTAACATTCTTCTACTGGACAGATTTTCAGCAAATTGAACATCAAAATAAAGAATGATATTGTTAGTTGGCATTTTATGTAAAGGATAATAGAATTAGAAAACCATCATTTGGCAAAAATTGCAGTAATGTGTTTCAGGCAAAAATCCTCGGTGGATGCTAAAACTAATGGATAAAGATTTGAGCTGAATTTACATATTATCAAAGTGTCTTCCCCCAAAATCCAAATTATTCATTACAGAGGAAAAAATAGTACCTAGGAGAAAGCCCTTCAAGTGCTTAGAGTTAACATCACCAGTAATGACAATAGGAGTCTTGATACTCTAACAACCTATGGGATAAAGTCTAATAAGAAGAACGCAGCCTCACTTAGGTGATATTCCTGCCAGATGCATAGGTATACATAGGTGGGAAGGTAGGTAGGTAGATAGGTAGGTAGGTAGTGAATACAATAAAACCAGTGTTGTCAAATGTTATCAGTCATGGAATCCGGGCTATGGGTGTCCATCCTTCACAATATCTTGGTGCCTTTGCTGTAAGTTTGAAATTATTTTAAAATAAAAAGTCAAAAAAGTAAAGTACAGAAAATTACAAAATAGTTTTACATAATGGAAATCAGCTAATAGCAGTTGCTTGGTAATATTATGTTGGTAAACACAATACAACTTTTGGATATTATTTCATTGGGTTTCTAGAGAAAGTAGCTAAGTTTACAGGAGCTTTTCTAAAACTGGGTACTTGAATGAAGTTATGGTCAAATACAGGAAATTAGTAAAACATTCATTGTCATTTCTGCCTGTACATTAAGGCTCTTGCTCTCTGCTACAATATGCCCTGCCTCGATGTGGGTTACAGATGTGATTGCACTGGGGAACATTATCTTACATTTAGGTTTCCCTAAGAAAACAGAAGTTTGAGTACCTTCGAAAGTATGGATATACATAATTTTAATATATTCCTAACTACCATTTCAAAAACACAACTGAACAAACCCTTTACCCACCCACCCCCATCCTTCCTCCACACATTGTCAACAGAACTGGGGTGCTCCACGAGGTTTCCCTTTTCACACATTAAGAAAGTCATGAAATGTAGAATTGAGTACATAATAGACACGTTTTCTGTCATGCAACCATTATATGAAAATTAATTCACAAAATAGTATTCTGAGACAGACTCTTGCCTTCTATCGACTCAAAAAACCATTGTAAGAGAGTGACGTAATCAAGACAGTAACCTAGAATTTCCCAACTTCACTTCTCACAAGAACAACTAGCATTATTCAAGAATAAGACACTATTTAGAGAATCCGTGAATACGAGGGTGAGGCCAAAGCGCCACACCCCCACCCCACACCACAGAGAAGGGTAAGAGAAGTGGCTTCACACTGACCACTCCGCCCCTCTCCCAGCCCAGTGAGCACCGTGTCAAGAGGTCTCCTCCTAGTCTCCAGCTCCTCTAGTGGGAAGAGAATCCAGCAGGGACAACCAGAGCCCCTGCGGCATTGTGGGTCACTTTATGGGATCCCGTACCCTGATCTTGTACCACAGGGATTGCAGGAGAATCTGTGAGACTCAATCACTGGGAATCAAACTCTAACAGAGAAGCGAGGAGGGAGGGGCTTGCAGCAACCAGCACGTGGGTCTTGGCAGACAAAGTTCATACCTAACATTGCTGAGCAGTAATCTCAACCGATGACTTATCTACAGTACCAAGTCATGGATGTATTCTGGCCAGGGAACTTGGCGGGATGCAGATCTCAAACAAGGTTAGTTTTGCTGGCCCCAGAACCCGGTTTACCCAAGCCCCTGCAGGGAGCTGAATCACAGCCCTACCTGCTACTGAGAGTGTGTTTGGCCCCATCTGACCAGAAGGGTTAGAGACAACTCCTGGAAGCTGTGCGACCCAGTGCCACTCTAGCCAAGAGACTGGCAGGCAGGCAGAGCCAACGGTTGGCATAACAAAGCCAGTGGCCTTGTTCAGTCGAGCAACGTAGGATGTGGGCCAGCTTGAGTTAGGACAACAAAGAGGTTTATCAGCTTTAGAGCTGCTTCCCCTGCTGTGCTTGGGTAGGGAACCTAATTCATAACCCCGCTAACTGCTGATACAGCCTCCAGCCCGTCTGACCAAGAAGCATAACCAGCGTACATGAAAAGTTACATGGCCCATTCTGCAGCCCGGCACATGGTGACACTTGGACACAGAGCACAGCCCGTGGCTTTCCCCATCTGCAGAGCAACTTCACCTGAGCAGACAATGCAGTGATGACTCTGGCCTGATTCAGGTCCCCCGTCATAATCTGTACAGGCCCTGGCTCCCATCCTGCCCTCCCAGGCAAGCTAATTCATAGCTCCAAACACTACTGAACGTAGGACCCAGTCCCAGATATCTAGTAAGCCTGGTCAGAAAACCATGTGAGGCTGTAGAATGGTAGGTAGAGAATCCAACCAGCAGGGCTATCCAACTATTCTCAGCCAGGGGCACTTCCGCCACCCCTGTCTTCCGTCCTCTGAGCTCAAACAGTGGTCGCACCCGAAGCAATAAAGGTGAGAGCGGAAGTAAATAAAATAGAGATCAGAAAAGCAACAGAAAGGATTAACCAAACTGAGAGTTGATTTTTTGTAAAGATAAAATTGTCAAGCCCTTAGCTAGATTAGCTATGGAAAAAAGGGAGAAGACCTAACTCAACAATACCATACGTGGAAAAGAAGACATAACTGATAGAAAATTCAAAGGTTATAAGAAGCACAAACTAGACAACCTAGAAGAAATGGAAAAATTTTTAGAAACATACAGTTTACCAAGACTGAATCAGGAAGAATCTGAATAGAACTATTACTATTAGGAGATTTAATCAGCAATCAAAAATCTCCCATTGAAGAAAAAACCCCAAATTCATAGAAAAAGAGATCAGACTTGAGCTCACCAGAGTCAAAGGGCGGGGGAAGGGGGAATTGGAGGGTGGTCAGAAGGTACAAACTTTCAGCTATAAGATAAATTTAAGTTCTAGGGATGCAACATACAATATGTTAGACTGTAGCCAACACCGCTATATGATAAACAGGACAGATATTAGGAGAGTAAATCCTAAGAGTTCTCATCACAAAGAAAACATTTGTTTCCTCTTTTTTCTCTCTTTTTTCTATTTTTTTTCTTTTTATTTTGTTTATATGAGAACATGGATGTTAGCTGAACCTATTATGGTAATCATTTTACAACATACATAAATGAAACCATCATGCTGTACACCTAAAACCTATACAGTAAAATATGTCAATTTTCTCTCTGGAAAGAAATCATTGTAGCACTGATTACAATAGCTAAGAAATCTAAAATGCATACTTGGTCAAATTATTACTGTATATCTATATAGAATTCTTTTGTAGTTACTAAATCATGTTTTAGAAGATAAATTAGTGATTTTCTTTAAAAAAAAGTTCTCTCTATACTACAGGAAAAAAGCAAAAGCAAATTAGATAAATATTTATGGTTCATATTTATGGTTCTATAAGTACACAAACCTGTATACACAACTCTAAAGGTTTTCTTTGAGTAATAAAATTATGATTAATTCTTATTGTCTCATTTGTAATTTTTGCATTTTCTGAATTTTCTGTTATGAATTTGTCTTGCTGTCAAAATCAGGGGAGTATGCTAATTACATTTTGCAAATGAAACATACATATTTTAATGTGTTTTGCTTCAGTTAGCCCAGGTATCACATTTCTTAGAAGCCTATTACATACCAAGAGGGAATTGAGGTTTTATTTACTCTCAGAAGTAAAATCGACTCATTTTAGTTCCTATATTTGTATCCGGCTAGCTTGAGTGCAGCAGAGATTAATGGGTGATTCATTATCTATGGTTTTCCAGGATGTCCTCATTTTAGAAGCAAAGAGTTATATGAAGCATCCTTTCATTTTATGCCCCTGTTCCACTAAAAACAACAAATTAAAAAATTTTTTCTTATTGTGCTTTTCTTCACAAAAATTCTTCATCAAAAATATTCTGCCCATTTATCAATGTCTATTGCCCTTACATTCAAAGGAAAGGCCTTAGATGCAAGTGACTTATCTAGGAAGCTTTATTTAAATACCCAAGTTGATAGAAAACACAATAGTCTCTAGGACTTTAAATTATTTCAGCATCACCAAATTTGTCTTAAATATGAAATATCACATCTATTTAAAGCTTGTTACTTGAATTGATATGATGATTTAATAAATTATAACATGGACAATAGTAAGAGATGTAAATGAAACTGGACTGCTTTCATAATATAAACAATCGCGGTAGCTTGAACCTTTCGTTTATCTACTACATTCTCCTCGAATAGCTACTTTGTGCACATTATTATAATCCCTTCAAGGAGTACAGTGAGATCTTAGGAAAAATAAAGTTTTTTGCTGGTTAAATTTGTGTGAAAGCCAAAATAGCAAAATGATTGCTTCTAAATTCAAAACCAAACATTAAATAGCAAAATAGTGCACAGTAATGCTGTTTTTCAAATGCAGTTCCGAGTCGATCCTCATTCCTCCAGAGTCACAGGGACCTGCAGATTACCAAAAAGCTAATCTGGATGAGGGACTGATAGAATGAAAAGAAAAAGTATTATGTGTGCTTATTATACTGGTAGTGGCATGTATACTCACTCCAGATATAATCACATTTTCATAAGTTCTAGAAGTGATCTGTGGTCTAACAATCCAAACGGATGAAGTTAATGACTAGTGTCTTGGACCAATAAATAGAAAAATAAAGAAAGGAAAAATGTATGTCACTGATGGATCGATTCCTATTAATGGAAAGCCTGAATTAATTGTAAGATAACCTTAGCAATAATATCATTTTTTTTTTCCTGGAACGTGATATAATGGTTACTTCCATGTCGTTATCATAAGTTGCTTTGACATAATTACAGAGATTCTGGATCATTTTAAATTATCGGTAGGAGATGGGGTTAAAATTGGGAGAGAAAAGACTTTCAGAAGTTTTCAAGGAAAATTTTTTCCCTTCAAGGAATGAAAATGCAAGAGCTCTGTTAATAATGCAAGAGGTTTCATAGCTCCACCTAGTGGTCAGGAAGTAATTTACTGCACGAATCACCTAACAGCAGCCGCTGTCATTTTAAGATATGTGAGTGTCAGCCATGTGGAATATCACTGTGTTCTTGGCTAGAAGGATAACAAGATAAGCAGATGTGTTCAGCAGGAGTTGAAGCAAGTACCGATCCATTTACTAATCTTAAAATAATAGAAACATTCATCTCCTAAACGGAACTCATTTAGAAGTTACTTTGTCTGAGAGCTGACCTCATTTAACAATGATTTCTAGTATTTACATAAACCTTAAAGGACACTCAGTAAAAAGCTTGTAACAGATCATATAAAAAATTCTTGATATCTGAGATAACATTAGTAATGCCTCAGTCTTAAAAGTGAAATAAAATTTCAGAGAATCTTCGTAACTAATTTTGTGTCCTGGCCAAATTGGAATACTTATGGTTAAATACTTCTGAAATTTTAGAGAGAATGAACGTATCCAAGCTTAATGCAGCGTCCCTCCACCAGCCCAAATATTCCTTCCAATTTTAGTTATTCGTACCAAACCTTAACATAAATCCTTCAAAACATGTTTAAAGTCAATAAGGTCTTAAAGAAAAAAAAAACTTTGTATAAGAAAGAAAAAATCAGCGAGTACAAATGACTGAGCTTCTACTTAGGCAGCAATGTGAGCTGAAGCATCTAAAGATTGAAAAGTAAATCCATCAAGAACCACGTGTCCTTCAGGAGGTTGTCTGGTACTGAGTCACCAATACAGCGTCACGTAGTGTAGAGAGCAGAAGTGGTGTGTAACATACTAACCAGCTGTGAGGCTTCCACAGCTTAAAGATGTCGCATCTGGCCTCTTAAGCAGTTTCACAGACATCATCAATAAGCCATAATCAGCACGTAATGGTCCAACAAGATCACCAACAGGAAGAGCCTGGATGCCAGCCAGCCCATCAGCACTGACGTGCGCTGCAATTTAGTCCTCTTGAGCTGGACATGTCGAGAAGTAGAGGAGAACAAGGAGTATAGAGAAGAACCATTGGGCAGGGGAAAGTGAAGAGAGACCAGTCAGAAATGGAGATGTGCCCTGATGGTGAACTGAACCCCTTAAACGAGTCTGGAGCAGCCAGACTGACTACAGGTTTGGGCCATTCAACAAGTAGTTGTTTCTAACCCAAGCAAAGCAGGTGTATGTCAACATGTAAAAACGTTTCATGGGCCACACATCAATAATCAATAATCATTTGCAGCATTTAAGTACACAACTAAAAATGACAGCGAAAATATTCATGCGTTAGTCTATTTAGGATTCAAGTAAGCAAAGCATTCCCTCAGTTTTCAATATTAATAATCATTTTAATTCGACTATATGCACCTTCCCAGAATATTTCTGAGTTTTAATCAACCATGAAGTGAGACTTTTGACTCTCTTGTTACCAAGGAACAAATGTGAATTTATGAATATCCAAAAAGGCTGTACCAATTATGCTGAAAAGTGGAATTCCAAAGGTGAAAAGTAGAAAAACATCTGAATTTTTTCTGTACACTGTCCCTTGGAGACAATATTCTCCACCCCTGGCTAAGACTGGAGCTTAGCCCACGATTTTTAGTCGACAAGAAAGATTCCTTTGATCACGTTTAGTCACAAGAGAGTCTTCACCCAGGCTCTGTCAATCTGTTCATTCTAATCAAAACTGAAATACTTCTCTTCCCTTAGCTTAGACCTTTGGATCCATTGCGGGGAGATGATGAGTTGGGTTTTGGGGGAACGCAAACTGGCTGGACTCTGTTTGGGGCCACTCCAGACGTTAGGTGAGGATTAGGTGGGAAATCAAATTCAGAAAAGTCCTCTCAGTGGTATTGATCTAATCTCGCACTACTTTTACTGGTCCTGCCATGTTGAAATCTCACTCTTTTTCTCCAGTTTACTTGGGGACTTTTAAAATCGCTCTACGCACTCCCTTTCTCTGCTCCCCCCCCCAACCCTTCTGTACCTCTAGGCATCAGCCACCTGCACTCTCTTAAAGCAAGGAAATCTTCCCTCTCACTATCAGTTTATGACTTCTCCTTTGCTCTCTCCTTCTGCCATATGACCCAAAGCCCCTTAAAATGGCTAGATTCACCATTCTCCACTCAGCCAAGGTCTCTTTGCATAGTTGCAGGCCAGCTTACTCTTCCAAATAGCCCTCTGAGCCGTGGAAAATCAACATCCTTCACACCCTGAAATTCTGGGAGTTAGAGCAGCCCATTCTTGAGGCAGACACATCTCATTCAACCATCAGAGCTGCTCACAAGCCACGGGGTAGCTTCTGTGCCCTCCACAGACTTTGCTGGAAACGCGAGCTCCTTAGACGTCTCTTTGAAACCCTGATCTCCAGATCTGAGCTAACGGAAGCACAACCCATCCCTCCACCATGATGCATTTCACCTCGGCAACACACAACTCTCCAAAAAGATTCTCTTCTCTCTCTCTCTCTTTTTTAATTTTAATTTTTTTTTTTTATTTATTTATTTTTTTGCAAACCCCCTCGGGCCCACAGTCCCCTGTAGAGTCTGGCAACTAAGGATCACAGATGGCCCTGCTCCTTGCTCCAGGATTCTATGCCCACCTAACGGACCCTGCCCTCTCTGCCTTCTTCTCATCAGTGGGTTAAAAGGTGACACGCACGAAGTGCCTGATCCATAATCATGTGAAAAGGTGGGAGAGCCTCTTAAAGGCCCAGGCAGAGGGTCAACGTGCAGCCGATACCGTAAGTGCCACAAGGGAGCATATAGGATAGGAGTAGGCCCTGAGCATTTTCAGTGCCTGTCACATACAATGCCACTTCCTCGTTTTCTACTTATGCTGCTATTTACCTGACAGCCCCGAGAGCTCTTCAGGCGCCACTGTGATTTTTCAAATAAATATGTATTTCTGTTTGCGTGCTTATCTTGAGAACTCATTTTAATTACCCAGTAGACACTAACAATGTCTTCCCAGCTGTTACTTTCTATTATGTCCTGTAAATGAGCCTGTGGCTCTTTCTAAAAATGCATCTCTGACCTAAAGATGATGAGGGTGCTCAAGCGGTTATGGCAACAGGCAGTATAAATTCTCCTCAGTTGGAATGAAGCAGGCAGCTTTTCTAAAAACAATCCTGGCCGATGACTTCTACATGCGAACACACATTGTGTTTAATATTTTCATGAATTATACCCTTAAAGTATTTGAAATAAAACCCATGTAGGCTTGATGAGAATCCCTCTGGACTCACACATTAAGTCTATATAGGAAAATGCTTATTACTTAACTAATCCTTCAGGTCACTAAAAAGAACAAAAATGAAAAAATAATTCATCGTAAACTACTTTTCTGCCTAATGCTTCACGCCATGCTATCATGCCCCTTTGGCTATGGTAGCACATTCTTATGGAATAAAACAAAACGTATTCCTTTATTATTTCAAAGATTTGATGATTAGTTGGGCCCATCAAATTTATAAAGCTTTCTATCAATATATGAATAAATACAAATTTATAACACATTACACTGTAATAAAGACAACTTTCTTCTAATTCAGTTGCTTTTACAAATCCTTTCTTTTCTCAGACACCTGAAAATAACCTTGAATTGAGTTGGTTAGTTCCTTTCTTCAAAGCCATTCTGTCTTGGGAACCCACAAAAATAATTTTAAGGAAACTCTGATTATTTGCTGTTACTATTTTGCCTTCCAAGATCATTTTTCTAAAACACAGAAGTCACCTAAGAATACTTTTTTTTCCTTTTCATTTTGTAGCAAATAGAAATTTATCCTGCAACTCCCTACAGAAGCCTGAGAGAAAAATCAATGATCGCTTTGACAAGAACAGTGCTACTTTCTCCTGAACTGGTCACCTAGCTCCTAGTAACCTCTTTTCCCAGGACAGTTTACTTAGAAAATCAGACCAATCACCCGTGAGCTCACGGATTGCTCTGGTTACCAGTCACGCCCAGTGTACAAGGAACCTGAAACTTCACAACTACTGAGAACTACTTCTCAGTGTACCTATTTGATGAGTGAGCATCATTGCGTTTGTCCAGCACAAAGAGCAGCGGCTACTGTGACCCTTCCCATTTAGGTCTCTCTAAGTCTGAAGCACTAAATGGAGTGAGGCATGTTATCTTTTTTTTTAGGAAAGTCATTATTGGATATTGTTGGAAAACATGGTCTTTCAAGCCAGCTATTCGGGGATGAAATTCTCATTCTACCACTTATTGATATTGTATCTTTGTATTCTCGGGCATGTTACTTAAATCTCTGAAGTTCAGTTTTGCCATTTGAAAAATGCCAATAAAATACCAAAAAAAAAAGTGGTTCTGTTCATTTATTTCTATGATGCTTATAAAAGTTTTAGTATAGTATAGGACCTGATATATGGTTGTCCTCAGGAAAAATTGGGTTGCTATTGTTATAGTAATCCACTTCATTAAAAAATATATATATATTTATATTAAAAAATCTTCAGTGACAGTGATAAAACTTGAATGAATAATGACCATGATATTATAATCATCTTTTAAACTTGAAACATTTTGAAATGAACAGATTTACAGCCTAAATCTATAACTCTAAAAGATCTTTGAAGTTTTTATTGACTTAAAGCGGGGGGGGGGGGAAGCAATATTCGAGATCTGAGATTAAAGCTTCCAGTTTCAGGAGTGGGTAAGGCAGAGGTTGGGATTGCCTTTTCCAGTTGTATTGATGTCTGGACTTGCTCATTACAGTGCCAAAGCTGCCTCCTCAAGAAGCCACGTTGTGTACTTAATCCTCAGCAGAAACTTCATTTCTGACAGTGGGAAATAGTTACACATGGATCCGAGTCCTCTCCTATAGAGTTCTTTTTCTCTCTCTCTCTCAAAGTTATTTCCAGCTGTAATACATAACTTGTGAATTGGCTGCTTCTTAGTAAATCTATGTCATTATAGCACTAGGTAATAGGCAGGTAGTTACAAGAGAGGAAGAAGAATTACCACATGCTAGTACTGCTCTAAGTGCTTTTCATGTAATGACTCACATAATCCTCACGACGACCCTATGAGATAGATACTATTGTTACCCATATTTAATAGAGGAGGGAACACAGGACCAGGGAATTTAAGTAACTCTTCCAAGATAATGGCTCATAAATGACAAACTCAGGCATCGTGGCTTCAAGGCACTTAAATAGGACACTGCACTGTCTCAGTGAGAAAGATCAAGATGACAACTAATTTAGCATAACATTTATTTTGAAAATTTTACCTTCATAGTAAATCCATTCATGGAGATCATTGAAAACAGAAAAATTAAGTGAACTACCCAATATCGCAAAGCTCCTTAGAGATGAAGACTGGATGAAAACCCAGATTTTTTTTTTTTTTTTTTTTTTGCACGAATGCTCTTCTTGTACCAGAGCCTCATAGTCACAAGACGAAACAGTAATGAGTCTGAACTGCTTTGGTAACTACATTTTACCTGGAATGGAGATATTTATTTACTTCTATAAATGAAGAAAATTTTGAAATGCTACTATTAAAACCCCAATAAAAGACAGGCCTCTACATAATAATACAGATATTATAATTGCTGAAATAATATTTAAACATCATTGAATTTGGAGAAGGATCATTGAGATAAATTTCAGTTAAGAATATATATTTGGAAATAACTATTTACAAGGGCAACTCACCAACGGTGGGGGGGGGGAGTTGTCTGATTTGCTTTGGTCTTAACAGAAACACAGCTATTCTAACTTAAAAATATAAAGTAATATTTTCAAACATATATTAGCTATAGAACAAGCTGGTAACATAATCTGAACTATACATCATTATTGGTTAATTAAATTTTGTTTCGTAGATTCAAAATTGATAAGCAATGTTACTACAACTGTTTATTAGATAAAAGAAAAGGGAAAGAGAATAAACTATCAGTGTGTTGTATATTATGCAAGGTTTATTAAGAAACATAAATCTCGTTTCCCTGATGCGGCTCAGATGAGGGGTAAGATAAATATATAAAAGTCAGCTCTTCCCTGTTTACAGCAAAGCATCAAATGTAGCATAGTCAAAAGAGAATAATGCTTAACGAGCATTACAAATACTATCAACAGCCAGCTGTGAGATATGGGTCAAGTTATTTGAGTCACTATTTCCTCATCATTCAAATTAAAGAGTGGCACAAGATGATCCCTTAGATTCTTCCTAGTTCTCATAGTCTGTTTTCTACAGAAAACTTGTGGAAATAGCTGCAGCAACAGCAATTAGTAGTGAAGATTCAGAGATTTCAACCATTCGGGCTCTATTACATACGCCATGGTCTAGTTTATAAGTTACCTAGATACATGACCTCAGTCTCCTTGGGATTTTATTATCTCTTTATTTAGTTAATTAAGAAAAATAATTGAAAACCTACAATTTACCTGCCTCTGTTCAAAGGGTCGGGACACGATGTCGAGTAAGATATGCCCCTCCTAAAGAAACACCCAGCCTTACCAGGAGGCAACATATTATAATTGAGAATTCCTGTTTCACCACATATAAAACTATTACAGTGTTCTTGCTGCAGAAACAGCAGATCCATCCAAGTTGAAGTCCTAAGTGAAGAACGCAAGGAAGCCTTAACAACGAAGGCAATAGCTGAGCCAGGTTTTGTACGCTAAATAGGAGTTTACTAAGAGAGAAAGAACGCTAAAGATAGAAGGAAGAACTTGTACGATGCCACTAAAAATTGGCCTGGTGACCCTAAGATCCAGGGCCTGGGAAAAAGGAGAAAGAGGAGAAGGGAGAACAGTATTACATTAGAAAGATGATTATATATATGCTTGAATCATATAATTAAGAAAATGGTTATCATCTCTTGGTTAGTGTAGGCGCCTCCCTAGTGAGCAGCCACACGGGGAACATATAAACTTCAGGAGCAGAACTGATTTTGATCTAAATGTTTCATCCTCACAGGGGGCTTCTTTTAAATGTCTACCTGAGGCTTGCCAATCGCACCATCAAATGGCCAGGCCTTTAATTGTAATCCATGGTCCGTTCACAGTCTTCCATATGCCCACCAAAGTGTCTGCAGGAGCAGCAATTCCTGCAGGGTTTGGGGACAAAGGCTAGCAGGACTGTATGTAAGTAATACATCAATACCAATAATATATTCAGTAGTAAGGAGTATAGCAGTGGAGGCTCATAGGGGCCGGAAGGGACTTATCCATAGTCAGACTTGGGCAAGGGTCCTAGAGGTGATGGCCTCACACCCAAAACTAAACATCGTTATCTGTTTTTTACTTATCTTAGTGCCAGGGGTTGTAAGGACCCCAGTCACTTGTCTACTGACATCTGGAAAGCCCAAGATTCGCCATTCGGAATATTTAGAAAAGATTGATTTACAGTTTGAATTTTACAAGTAATTGCATAATTCCTCATTTTTGCTATGTTCACAACAACTTTAAAAAGAGTGGTTATCTGAATATGCAAATGGCTCTATAAAAGAATTGTGATTAATTGTGATAGCATGTCTATGAAGTAATAAAAAAGATTTACTGTTTAGCTGGTGAATAGATGATAGATAGATAGATAATACATACATACATACATACATATACATACATGTCTAGACATATACAAATGTCTATACATACATATTATATACTATGTTCAGTATTGCATGACATCAGCCCAGACACTTAACAACAACATAAAATTGATTCAAGAAGGAAATAAAGGGAGGGAAGAATTATTTTGATAATTTGCTTATATTGTATATTACTTTTCTCTAACATAACTTACTTTCTAGAAATCAGCCAACTTCTTTCTCTAAGCAACCAGAGATGACTTATGGGGTGGCCCCGTTCTGGAATTATATAGCTTGCCTCCTAATTCCAGGACTGGTTCTGCTTTTCCTTGATTCAAAATCAACAAAATGTTCTTTTTTAACAATTATATTTTTTTAACTTAATAATACCCATCTTAATTTATTTGGTTTTCTTTTTTCTGACTTTTTTTTTTTTGTAAACTATGCTTACCTCTTGTGGCATTGCTAGTCTTGTCTACCTTAAACTTATATATACCAGCACTTATTCTTAGTGGTATATGCTACCTGAGAGCAGAGATCTTGCCTTACTCTCAGTTTTTATTTCCAAAAGCTATGTCAAAAAACACTTGTGAATAAATGTATGGAGAATGAACATATTAAAGATATACTAGGTGTTTTAGATCCTTGGCCCGAGATACCACTTTGTTATCTTAAAAGTTGAATTATTTGTTAAAATAAAATCCATGTACTCTCCTCTTGTAACTTGTCCATAGCTATGCAGCATAGAATACGAAAATTATTCCTTAATTCTAAAATGTATATATAGATACCAGAATTAGATTAAATTACATCTGAAAAGTGTTACTAATAAAAATAAATAAATATTAGATATTTTTATGTTTTTTTTCTTTAAAAAAATAAATAACAGATTATGGCCATTACATTTTTAAGTGATTAGAATTGAGTACTTTTTAAAAAGCAAGGCAATATGTGTTAGAACGTTGGTTCTAATTTCTGAAATGAATATCATTCTTAAATTCCAGGCATTAAAACTGTAACACGCTAAAACTGAGTCTACCAAACAAAACAAAATAGTACAGTTACCCTACCAAAAAATGTTTAAATTTTTCTTTCACTTCACATTTTTAATGTTCCTATAAAACAGATTCTCAGTCTTTTGAATATACTGATGTTTCGTTTAGAAACTTATATGTAAATATTCAAACATTAAGAGAAAGAGAGGGCCCATGAGATTTGAAAGTGTAGATAGTAGAGGCTTAGCCTTACCCTGGAGGAGGAATGAAACTTTCTTCCTTCAGCATGTCATGGTAGTTAACCATAAAATAAAATTGACAGGTTGCCAACATTATAAAAATCCTATACACATCAATACAGGTCATGGTCTTCAGCCCCTAGTTATGGCTCTTGATAGCAATATTTCTGAGCATTCGAGTGGTTTCAACTCTGTTTTGGAATGTCAGCCTGCTTTGGCAGACACGTAGAACAGCCTGACACAGAAAGTCAGAGCTTACTTAGTAAGACTACTCAGAAAGCAACAAATCACCAGGGGCTCATTATTGCACCAAATACGTAACTATCAATTCCTGATAGGGTTTTGAGCAATTTCCTAGGGTGGATAGGGCAATAAAAGACTCCAGGTGATATGTTCCTAATCAAAGTTTCCCATGTTATAGTAAAATGACCCCATTTATCATTTGGTCTGCTTGTCAGCCACTTAGTATATACTATTTCAGACATTCTTACCCTACTACAAGAAACCGTTTCACACTCTATCATGATGAATGACTCACCCCAGACTTCCCAAGCTTTCCTTTCTTGGATCAGAGTCACATGCACAGTTGCTGCCAAATGAATTTCAATTCATTCATTGAGAGGGGAAAAATACTATCAGTCAGTTTGAAAAAAAGGGTCAATTAAGCAAAAATTTTAAGTATCTTTTAAGTGCTTATCCCTGTGTAAGGCAATGCTGAAGGAAGAAATAAAAGGTTTAGATATATTCCCTGCTCTCTATAAGACTAAAAGATTAAAATAGAAAACGGTTAAGTGCTAAACTACGTGGTACATGGATAAGAGTTAAGCAAATGTGAGAATTAAACTATTAGACAATTTCCAGAGCAACAATCTTCTGTGTAAGTCCATCTTCTTTCCATTTTCCTAGATTCTGTATTATGCAGCTTCATAAGATGTTTGTTTCAGAGAGGATTTGGTGGTTTTGAATCTACTTACTGCTATTATTTCTTATATCCCCAAATCGGAAATCCAAAAGACACATTTTTTAAATTTCTTTTTGATGGATCGTGGTTTTAGAATGTAACTTTGTTCTCTATAGTTTCAATCAAATATTTTGAATAAAAAGTAGTGTTTTTATTTAATAAACACTGAAGCACCTTTGGAGTAAGTCACAGGGAAAACGAAAGTGGTAAAGGTGTACTTGGCTCTCTGGAGACAATGCATGTTAACCGATACCAGAAACCAAATGAAAAATATCATCTAATCTGACAAAGGCCAGAATGGATTCAAATTGACTGAAGATATATTACATTCATTCAAAAATGTTGAAAAGAAGATTCAGTACACAAAGGAAAAATGCCTGTAGGGCCTTATAAATCCTGTTTTGACCTTAAAAGGAACTGCAACTCAAATGTGATTTATAATATAGGTATGTACATACAACTTTTCACAATGAGATGTTTGTAAAGGAAGACAAAGAACCTGCTTCTAAGAACACATTTTCAGTATTAGAGACACAGTTACGTAACCACAGAAACTCAAGGCCATTATTTCAATCAGGATTTGATTTTAATTGAGAGACTCAAATGCCAAAAGATGTTCCAGGAACTGACTTGTTTATAGCCAAAGGGATGAGTTATTCACGAGTTTAGCTAGTAGTTCTTTGTAAATATCTGAATGTGTTTTGTGTGTGTGTGCGTGCGTGTGTGTATGTGTACACTTTTAATCATTTCGAAACTCCACTTACAACAATTGACAGTGGAATTTTGTTTTAAACAATGACAGATATTTAGTCAATGATTCTTTTTAAAAAGTGTAAAATTAAAAAATAAAGTGCTCAGTATCACTACATTTAGATGATAGATACTAGAACAGCATCACAATTTCTTTGATCTCATGATGAAGATTTAAAAGGCATCCAAAAAAGCTAAGATATAAGCAGTAGTATCATCATCATTATTACATTATTTTGATCAGCTAATGTTGAGAGTTGCTGGAACTCCTAAAATAAATTGTTGCTCTCTTCCAAGGGGAAGAATGAAAGACCTAGGCACAAACTTTGAGCATATGGATAGTTCGAGAGGATCTGTATAACAAATTGCTACAGGATGTGGTTAGATGATCTGGCTTCATTTGAGGCAATGATCTAGGAACAAAATATCCCCAAACTGACCTAGAAACTTAAGACGTCCCAAGAGCCAATTAAAGGTTATAAAATTTGTCTATATTAAGTAAATTTATTCTGAAAGGAAGCTGAAGTTAGGAAAATAATATTTAATAGCAGGAAGCAAGAACAAATTTGCCGCGAGAAGCATTGGTTCAAACTCGAACACCTGAGATTGGCATAGACTTGGACTTTTGAGGTCATGTTACTGTTAAGCAAGACCTCACAGAACAGGGTAAACAGGTAGGTCCCCAACAACCCCTAAGAATTCCTGTCCCCCTCCCCTGAACTTGGCTCAGGTCAGTTACTGCATACAACATTGTTTTTTCTATAACATGGGATGCTTAGAGACAATGTCTGTGACCCCATAGAAATGAAACCCTGTTGGCAAAAATATTCCATCTGTTTGGGAGAGGAAATACCGAGGCCTCTGTGAGGCAATCATCTTTCTATTTTAGTTTGTCAAATTCGACTATAGCGAATTCCTCCCCTAATTATCCGGGCAGTGAGGTTGGAAGGAAATCAGGAGGGATCCTCTTAAAAGAGAAATAAGGCCAGATGCAAGAGATGAAGAGGACAAGCGTATCTCAATTATGTCATCCTAGTACTGGAAGGTGACAAACATGATAGAAACACTGTTTCTGACATTAGACAATATATGGCAGAAGACGTAGGCTGTGGTTTCTGCTTACTTTTTAGGTTTTCTTTCAATCCTCTCAAAGAGAGCTACTTTTCTGAGCCAACCAAGGCACCTGAGAGACGTCTGGAGACACAATAGGACTTCTAACCGATATGCTGAGAGTAAAGGTGTCCTGATGAGATGAATTTATCCCTGGCGGGAGTGGGCAAGAAATCCTTTACAAAACCGAGCCTTAGAACTAAGCTGAGAAATTATGCTATCAATAGGGTCTCGTGGAGTCTCTCCACAGCCTTTAAAACAGGAGATTTAGAAACTAAGTCAAAGGAAACCTAAAATATTCTGGTTTCCCCAGGGCTCCCAAGTTTTAGCTCTGAAATTCCTGTGTCCTGGGAAATTCTTTACTCCTAGGAAAACTGGGATGGTCATATGGGCATTTGAGTTACAGAATTCAATTTTGTGCCTTGAACCACTCATCTATGACTTAGGTGTATTTGTGAAATAATTCTGAGTAATGTAAACATGGAAACTTTTTTTTTTTTGCTGTGAAATTACGTGGAGAAAGCAGTATTACCTAAATTACTATAACTAGAATTATTCATAGGGAAAGAACTGTCTTATGAGAAAAAGAAATGCAATAATTTTGTCTATGAGAATGATAGAAGGTAAGCCTCACCTCATGCTATACCCCAATTTTAGGGGCTATCAGTCAGTTAGCTTCTAGCTTTAGACGAGGGGAAGATCCTGCACTTCACAAAGGGAGAAAAATTTGGAGTAGAGTGGAAGTGGTGCGGGGAATGGGCAGCTGAAGATTATAAAGCTACATGACATGGCCCATCTACATGGACATCCATGTATCTTCAGTAAAGTCAGCTGAATTTACCAGCGCTTGGCGCAATTTTTGTCTTTGTGAAACTGAAGTGTTTGAGTGTGAAAAATGGCCCAGCATAGTGGAATTCAAGATCTAAAAGACATACAAAGCCTGGACAAGATAAACTAAAACCTAGGGATCGGAGTGTGGACTTCCACTGGCCAGAGAGCTCAGGTCACTTGAAGAAGGTTTCTGCTCAAAATGTCACCTTTACAGAGAGGCGTCTCCTAAGAACCTTATACAAAATAGCCATCACCTATTCCCACCAATTTCTATCCTTTCACCTGGCTTGTATTATTCTTCAGAGCACTTTTCTCCTCCTGACGTATCATATGATGGAGTTTTAGGGAGTTTAAATATAGTAGTGGTTTATGATCCTCCCATATTTAGATCAGATTGAGAATTACAATGTACAAAAGAGATAGATTCATTTCAAAATGTCAACTTCCTTGCTCATAAAGCCAATATTGGGGTTCTCTGCTCTCTCTCCCCCACCTCATGGGGCGGTTTGGTTTGGATCTGTTGGGCAGGTATACCTATCCATGATGGCCACTTTCCAAGAAGAAGAAAAGCGAATCTCCGTCGTGGAGAAAGAGGCCAGAAAAGGAGACCCATTAGCTTAAGTTCGTTCATGGAACTATGGGACCAGGGGAAAGGAGGCTACCACCTCCTTTGTATATATTGCATACACTATACAACATTGTATATTTGATAATTTCTTTAAAATGTAAGTCCCATTAGGGCGGACACCTTGCCTGTTTTGTGAACGAATGAATCCCCAGGGTTCAGCTAGGACCTAGCATTTTCTAGGTGTCGGATAAATTTTACCTCAATTAATAATAGTAACTGGGAAGATTTCAATGAATTTAATCAAGTGAACACCTCAGGTGACATCAGGATTGTATGAACTCAGGTTAATGAGGAAACATTCAGAGGGGACTGTTGATGTGTCACCAAGATCTTCCTTCAAGGAAAGACTTGCCACTCAGCTACAGGGAGTGTTGTCAGCAGACAGCCTCTAGTCATTTGTTTCTTCAGGGTCTGTCTTAGCTGCAAAGACATCCAAGATCACACTATACCCAGTGCGGCTTACCTCCAATGACTGAGCAAAGTGGAACCCTAAGAACCTGGCCATTTTGAGCCGGTGTAGGATTCCTCTGTCGGTCAAGCATTGCTCTGGAGCATCCCGTAGTACATGGTTGCTAAGAGGGAAGAAATAGGTAACAAAAGGGATGTAGAGAAGAGAAGAAAAACAACAGCCAAAAAAATTTTAAAAAAATGAAGGCAGACAAGTCAGGAAAGCGATAGCAGTGAAGACAACAAAAGGCAACAGGAGAGCAAGTGACCGTCACTGCACAAAGTGATGCCTAAGAGAAGAGCAGAATGTCTAAGAGAGAGAATATCTTGTGAGAGCTCAAAGGACACCGAGAAAAGCATGTGTGCCTCAGCTGTCAATGACAGAGTACACATCTGCTTCTTAATTTTTTTCTTTTTCATTTTCTGCCTACAGAATTTGTTTTATTTTTATTTAGTGATAGCATACGTAGAGTGCTACGCAGCTTAAAGTTTTAATGTTTGGAGACCATTCTAACCTACCATTTTCGGCTGATCGAATCATATGATTAAATACATAATATTTCAAAAGGACTAGTTTCTCTAAGTAGGTGTAGATACGTTAGCCAAGTTAAAAAAAATTGCATACCAGCAGATGTGTAATTACTTTTAGTATAGGATGAATGTTGAGAAAAGGGACATATTTAAATTTTTGAGGTGATTTGTTTTTTTTCCAGTCGCAATAGTTATAGAATATAAAATTACGTTTTCCTCAAAACATTAGACTCCTTTCAAAAATTTCTTTATTCTTTCCTTCTGTTGCCTTAATACAACTGAAATAGTTTATGTCTTAGGTAGAATTAAAAATTATTCCCCCAAGAACACATCCCTTGGGTTATTCAATCAAAACTAATTTAGGTACTGCTGCAAAGGGAATTTTCACATGGAATTGAGGTTACCAATCAGCTAGCTATAAACATAGAGAAATTAATCTGGATTCTTTCGAGCCTTTAGGAGCATAAAGGGAAGGCTGAAGAGTCAGTCAGACAAATGCCATTGAAGACGAAGGTGACAGAGAGATGAAGCAGAGGGGCATCCGACAGATTTGAAGTGTGAGGATCTGAGTCATCATCACTAACTTTGAAGATGAAGGGGACCACCAGTTAAGGAATTCGGAAAACCTCTACAAACTGAGAACAAATCCTACCAAAATTAACAAGGGACCTTAGCGCTACAATTGCAAGGAACTTGGAAGGTACTTGGGAGAGGATTCTTCCCTAGAGCCTCCAGAAAGGAATGTCGCCTGGCTGACCTTGATTTTGGCCTTGTGAGAATGTGCTGGGAACCAGCTGAGCCGCGCTGCACCAGATATCTGACCAATGGAAACGGGTGCTGTGTTAAGATGCTAAATTTCTGGTAGCTCATTACAGCAGCACCAGAAAACTACTATAGCTAATGACCAGTTAATAACTTAGCAGCGTTTACTCCCAAATATGTCTTTCCGGTCTAATGTAGATGGAGTTTCGATTCAATAATCCTGGATTTCAATTCCAATTTTCCTAAACCTTACTATGTATCGTACATAACACATTTAAATTTTTTAACTAAAAAGTTTTTTTAATTACAGTTGATATTCAATATTATATCAGTTTCAGGTGTACAGCATAGTGATTAGACATTTATATAACTTTCAAAGAGAATCCCCAGAAGTTTGTACCCTGACATCATACATTGCTATTACAAATTATTGACTTACTGTTGAATTACACACCTGAAACTTACTATTTCATTAACCAATGTCACCATAATAAAAATAAATTAAAAAAAAATAAAAAGGTATATAACTTTAAAAAGAAAGAAAGAAAGAACAATTTATAAAAAAGTATGTAACTTTAAAAATAAAGAATAATTTCCAAAAAAAAAGGGCAGAACTTGATAATGAGAGTAAATATTATTTAAGCAAAACTTTCATTTTTAAGGTTTTAAACACTTAAAAATACTAAGTATTCTTCTCACCTACTGGCAACAAAGGGGAAAGCATTTTGCATGACCCATGGGAACGGAAGCATTCTAACTCAGCAGTGATCTGTGTGACACGTTCCGAATGCACTGAGACTGTTCGATGGTTCTCAGGTGCATTCCTGGGTTTCCTATCCACCTTCAGGTCTGTTCACCTTCTGACTTCTGGTTCTAAATCCAGGATGCTACTAAGCATGATAATCTTTTCAACGTGTTTTATTAATGCCCTTATGGCCACCAGGGAGGAAAATGCTTATGTTATTTATTAGCCATCTTCAAAGAAAAGAACAAACGGTGCCAGGCTTTGCCTGTTTAGAATTCATTAACTGTCTGCTTGGCCATCTCATCATCAAATATAGTTCATTTGGGGTTGATTGGCAAATAAGTAACATGATTTAATCTAGACATGTCATCGTTCCACATTTCCTCATATTTTTATTTTTATTTTTTTCCAATTTATTAACTTGCCTCAGCAACACCTTTTCACTGACTGAAAGCCATGGCCCAGTGTTCTCCCAGCGTGCCCGACTCCCTGGCTTTGAATGAATGCTAGTCACTCTGACGAGAGGGCATAATGCCAACACCTAATGCAACTGCAAATCAACTGTATCTTCTCTGAGTTTTCACAAAAATAGACAACATAGTTCTTGCATATGGTGCAGCAAGATAGACACCTGATTAAAATAGACATTTCTAATGAGCTTCAGATGAGCTGCCAGCTGAAGCCCAGGTCCTGTTATGATGTCTTATTTGAATATGATACGATTTTTCTTGAGGGAAGAACAATAAGGACGTAATGAGAGCTGACACCGGCAAGGAGTTCACTGTTTAAAACACCTGATTTCTTAACCGTGTTTTAAATAATAAGATTCCGCCAATACACTGAATCGTAAAGTTTAAAAAAAAAAATCAGTCTGTCCGTGCTTGGTCTTTGTCAAGGAATTATAGGCACTTAACCACTGGTTAAGAACTGGGCTGGGAAGTCAGTGCATCTGGGTTCGAATCTCTTTCACCTCTCGTTAGCTCTATGACAATCCACATTGCTCAATCCCTCTAAGCCTTACTTTTCTGTTTTTAAATGAGGATAACACTTACTGCTTAAGGATGTTAAGAGCTAAATAAGATGTGGTGTGAAATGCACATAACACCATATTTGGTACATAGTGCTTGGGAAGTGGTATTTGTCAACATCATCGTCATTCTTACTATTATCGTGCTGCTGTGATAGAAAGAGAATTGGGTTAGGAGTTGAGTCAACTCTGATATGACATGGGGCATGTCATTTAGCCTCTCGGAACATATATTTTCATCTTAGAAAATAATAAAACCTCAAAGTTGTCCATGCAATTTAAGTGACATTATATAACAGATGCTCAGTGAGTGTTAGTTTCCTTCTTTTTCTCCTATGGCTTCTTCGATTAGGGTCTATCATTGATACTAACATGGTAGTTGGTACATTTTCCCTCCCATGTAATATATTTGCATTTTCACAATAGAAATCTGGGGACCCAATTCATAACTGAGCAACGGTAATGCTAGAAACTTCTGCTTCTACAGCAGATTTTATGACATATATTTAGGGGTTATTCCTTTCAGGAATTTCTCCATATTGCTTTCATGGATTTATCTCCAAGTAATTTATAGTTTTCTCTCAAAATTTTCTGCCACTGGTTTACAGTCTTCTCCACTTACCCATCATCTCCCGCTTGGCCAATCGACTTAAACATCCTCGTGAATAAGCCACTTAGGACCCTAATCCTATAGACGCTTGGCCTGTTTAAGTCCAGTGACTTTTAATCCTCATTACACACGCACATACACAAAACTTGTTTGGTTTGAAACTAACTTTTTTTTTCATTTCTTCCCCACTGTATTCCTCCTGCTCTCTTTCCCTTCTTTAATGTTGGCGTCTAGTTGCGTAAGCCAGGAACCTTAGGGTCATCTTTAATTCCTCCATCGCCATGCTTCTCGTATTAAATCAATGACTGGACTTCCTTAGGCATCCATAGAAATCAGCTCCCAAGTCTGTTTCCTCATTTCTATCACCTTTGGCACTGTCTTATTCAGCTTTCTTAGTCATAATTCATTTTTGTTGTTGTCCTTTTTAAGTCCAACGACATTCCTCCTGGACTATCTCACTTAACAGACTCGTAAGAACCATCCTTCACATAATTAGAGTCTAACTTTGGAACCTATAATTCTTCGGCAAATGCCCATCACCTTTAAGATAAAATCCAAACATTGTATATATTATACAGTGTACGACGGCTTCATGCCACGTCTCTAGCTTTCTCTCGTACCATCTCTCATGAATATACTTTGTTCATATCATACTGAAACCATTTGTTCGTGTCAAATAGTATTGTACTGGAAGCACTTCATGACGACATGTGTAGTCTCTCCCTAGAGTATTAGCCCTTTAGAATAAGAACTATCTTTGTCTCTGTCTCTGTGCCTCTCTCTCTTTCCATCTCAACTTAATATCCACGGTGTCTTGAAACATTCACATAGCATAAAGAGTTTTGAGAATAAACGAGTTATTCAATGAATATACGAATGGGTAACCGTCAGTAAGGTGGTAAGCAGAGTTCTGTGGCATTTACAATAATAAAAGGACATGGCCTCCTGCTCTGTAGACGCATATTATTTTAGGAATTCGTAAGAAATAGACATTAAAAATTATTATAAAAATGGAAAGTAATAAGTCCCAACTGATAGGTATATACAGGTTAATTGTCACAAGTTTGAATAGAAGAGAGACTACTTACTCACTTTGCCTGGAAGATGAAGGGGTAAGAGCAAAAAAAGATTTGAAATGAGAAAACATTTGAGTTGAGCCTTGAATGCTATATACACTTTGATAATTTAAGGGGGGGGGGCGGAGGCTGTTTTTTGCATGCCCCTGCTCCCTCTCCCTCTACCCTAACTGAGGGGGTAGGCTTGAGAACAGTGAGTACTCTGATGGTAAACTAATTATTGCATTTGTGAACGAGAGGAAGGTAAGACAGATTAAGTTTAGACTGTAAATTCCATTAAACTTTATGCTTAAGAATTGGAACACTTTTAGATAGGCAGTTAAAATAGCTTTATGCCTCATTCTGACAAACATGTCATTTTCTTCGGAGGAATAAATTAAACGACCTAGTAAAAAATGTACAATTTCACACTAATCGATAACCAAGCATTCTATAATAAACATTTTGTCACTTGAAATTCATCTTACTGCTTTTCTCCGACAGATAGGGACAATATCAGGTATCTCTTTCCCCACAGACTTTATGGGGACTTTTCTCATTTAAATTATATGGATGTCAGAAGATTCTGCCCCAGTAAGATTTCTTCAGATTTCATATGCATTTTTATTCCAAACATATTAATATCAAAACCACCATTCGGCTTTGCTTGAGACTTTAAAAAGTCTAAATGATTGTGTTAAAAAACGGGAAGAAACTTGTGATTTTCATGCCCTCATTGCGCCACTACTTTGCTACTAACTGGACGAATTCAACCAGCGTTTTAAGCAACACTGCCATCTCCCTGACCTAAATATAATTCCTTTTCAGCACGTTAGCTACATGTCTTAGATGAACCTGTAGTGATTAAAGTTTAATGTGTGTTCTGTCATTTGATTCATGTCTTCTTTCTCTTTAATCAGTCTGTTACATTTTGACGTTGAGTAGGTGAATAAGAAGCAGCTTTATTAATATTTCCTAGTTCATCAAGCATTCTAAGCGCAAAATGAATCCGAGCTTGCAAATCTAAGAACAACGAGATGGACTACTGCTAGAAATGGGGGTCGGGGAGGGGGGAGGCTTTTTAACTTGACATTCTGCTAGGTCCAAGAAGATTGGAGCTTATATTTCCAGAAAGCTCAAAATGTATTAATAATAGTAACTCACTTTTATTAATTTGTATAGTCCCGAAGTTGATTAAGTACTTTAAATTGATCATCTTGTTAACACTCTCATTTATTCTATGATGTGGGTACTATTTTATAGATGAGGAACCAAGATTTAGTGATTGCAGAGCGATTTTTTCCTAAGGATGATTATGCTCTATATTTATATCTCCGTATTGATAATTAGAACTGAGGCTCCCAGGACCTCATAGAAACCAGGTTAAAATCTGCATGACACCTGCTTCTTATACCTTGCCTCTCTATCCTTGACTTTGAATCAAGCCACAAAAGGCTACAAAACACATCATCGCAAAGGGGATGATTTTTCAACAGAGTCATGAAGCCTACAAGGAAAAGCTACCAAGACAATGTTCTAAACTATAGGCTTTTAGCCATTACGTGGAAGGAATTCCAAATGTTATCAGTTTGGAAGTTAGATGAGTGCTTCTACGGTATTTGTTGAATTGCACGTGTAAATGTTAATGCAAAACTACATATTACACTAAAATATAAGCAGTAGACATAGTAAGAGGATGAATGACAGACACAAAGAGGCTCCATCAACCTTCGACACAACCACAGCAAGCCAAACGGAACTGAGAGTCTGCACCTTCCACTGCAGGCTGCAGCTAGACACTCCCGTCTATCTTTCCCAGCAAATCACTTTCCTCAGCTCTGTTTCCCCTGCCTAGAACATTTGGCAGATTTACGAGTTGCAGCGCAGAAAGTTGCTACACCAGTTTCTGAAGATTCTACCCTATGATGGGTTTCTGGATTACGAACACCACTCACTGCTTAAGATTTGGGTGTTGAGATGCAGTAAAAGATAGTACAGAAAGGAATTATTAAAATAAGGTTAGTCTAATGTTGGTTTTTGCTCTGTGATCCAAAGAAGACTCTATATTAAGTTGTAGGACAGCAATCTAGGTCAATAAAAAATAAAGATATCTTTGTATTTACCAGTTAACTATCCGGAAACAAACACCACATATCCAGATACGGAGTTAAGTCCTGTAAATTAGGCTGTGATGCCAAGATTTTTTTCACGTGAAGACATTTGCATCCAGTAGTGTCCTCATATTTTATCTGGCACTTTTAAATGCAGAGATGCTTAACATTACATTATACTTTAAAAAGAAATTGGTATAAATTAGAAGCAGTTCAAGAAGAGTCCAATTCGAGCTCTAAGCAATCGTTCAAGTCACTTTTATCTCTATGTTGAGCTCATTTTTCCTTGTTGGAGACCATCATTCACATAGATTAGCTCTCTGATGAACCTGCAGTATCACCAAGCTCAATATTACCAAGTGTTAGGAGAGTTCCTTGTGTGAAGTTTATCACTCAATGAAATATTTACATATTCAATTGTCTGTGTGATGGGTTTAATTAAACCTTGCAGAACTACAGTATCTTATTTTTTTCCCTTTGTAGTAATATTGATAGAAGTTATCAAAATATATCATAGCCCAGAAATGCTCCATAAAGACTTTATATATATGCAAGTTAAACTGGTCTTAGTAATGTGATTTATTAAGATTTACACACACACACACACACACACACACACACACACAAACACACACATATTCTAAAACCATCAATATTAAAGTTAAAAATGATATAGGCCCCCTTAACACCTTTCAGTCCTGGATAAATTTCATCTTCCTGTGCCTCAAAGCAAAATGTTTTACTAAATTAAATTTATTTATGAAAATTGAACAAAGCAAGAATATAATATAATTATATGTCACAATTTTTAACTCATGCATTGGGTGTATTTTTTCTAATAGAAGTTATGCTATAATAAGCAAAATATATATTCAACTTTTTATATAAGATCATATAAGATAAAATTTAAATATTTAATTTTATCTCATATTTTTAAAAAAATTTATATGTGTACTAGCTTGTTGAAACCATAAGCTGCTTATGGATATCTTAAAGAAGCTTTCATATTCTATATCACTGATGAGTAACTATACATCGTCTTGTGTTTGAAACATTCATCTTTTCAGTGAAAAGAAACAAAGAAAAGATAAGCAGTGAGTGATAATGGATTGTGGAAGATTTGGAGATTACAAAGCCTAAAATCTGTCTTGCTGGCACAATTCTGAAACTCTGCCTCTCAATTACCTTTTCAGAGTAGGAATATAATCATTCTGAAACTAATATTCTGTAAAAACTCAGGCAAGGCATCTATAAAGTGATCCTTTCCAAATACACTTTCACTTACCAGAGTCAAAAATCTTTGGCAGATTATTTTTATTGCTGCCTCCCTATATATGGCTTTATGATTAAATTGTGAGGTCCATGCCTCTGGATTACATTATACAAGAATTTCAAGGAATCTTGTGATACTTTCAGTAACTTAACAGTGGAAATGACTCAAGATATAGGTGGGCTACAAAGCTGTAAATTCTGAAACTCTTGAGTGCACTGTCTTGAATTCTGACCCCCAGGTTCTCAATAAATTTTCGTCCTTGTTATTGTTTTTGTTATTGTCATGTGTAGTCACAACTAATAGGTACCTATTATGTACCAAGCACTAATGAAGTTTACGTGTGTTTGTTTTATTGGAACCCAAGACCTCTCTAATACTCACAATACATTGCAAAATATGTACTATCCTCTTCAGTTTACTGATGTTAAAACCAAAGCTCAAATAAAATAAATAAGTTGCCCAATCCCACAGTCTCTAGGCAACAGGGCACAGGACAGACAGCCTGATCTCATACTGTGCTCTTTCCAACACATCTTACTGAGTTGACATAATTTCACATTAGTAATGCTCCAGTGTAGATGGAACAAAAGATCTTTCCTCTGTCATTCCGATGAAATATAAAAAAAGAGAGATTTCTAAAAGTCACCAATAAGGCCTCACAATCACCCTTTTGTGAATCAAAGACATCTATTCTGTAGCGGGCCCAAATCCAGTTAATGTCCAAGTAGCATGACAGTCTAAATCACATCCTAGTTCTCTAGCGGAACTAACACAAATCATGGGGATAAATAATAAGACGCTTTGGGAAGAACAAGATATGGTATTAATTGCTTTCAGTGATGGAACTTTTCTAGTATCTATAAATACGGGTTGAAAAGAAGAGGTGAAGTCTTAGTAGATCAATTCCACCTGTCTGAAGCTGGCGTTCCCCGTGTCTGCCAAAGCTGAGTTTAAAATGGATTCCAGTTTGTCTCCCAATCTGCTGGAAGCCACTGTCACCCCTGGAAAAGCCACACACCAATCACTTCCCCCATTTGTTTTCACACATGCTCCCTCTAATTGATGATCTGTCAGCGACATCGAACTTAGTCTGACAAGATCTGTGACTTTTATAAGAGCAGTCAGAGATTTGTTTTTTTTCTAAAGAGACCAGCTTCAGCTCTGCTCATAGTGTGTTTTTTTTTTTTTTGAAAGTGAGCAGACAGGCTGCGGGAATCATCTCGAAATCCACATCAACTGGCAACTCCAGCTTGTTAGGTACTCCGTGCCCATAATCTAGCAGGTTTACCTTTACACACATCTGGGACAAGCGACAAAGCATTGCAGAAACAGTGAAGATGAGGAGGAAGGGCTGTAGGAAAATGACATTACAAAAAAAAAAAAGGTAGAGAAGGAAATACTAGAATACACATGCCTGTGACAGGTGTAAGGGTTACAAAAGAGAAGACAGGTAAAAAAAGATAATAATTTCCTTGAAGAAAGCAATGCGAAAAAAACATACTTGAAGGTTTCTGTCAAAGAAGAAAGGAGATAATATCTTAAGACTGAGCTGTGGCCAAGCAACAGAGCCTCGGCATCCTTCCGATCATGTTATTTCCTGGAAGCCACTATGAAGTGACCAGAGGCAGCACTCAAAGTACACACTGCTGCCCTGGTCTCCCTCCTACCTGGCTTGTTCCTGAGGGAGGTAGAGCGGCCGTCGCTATGTTTCTACCTAACTGGAAGGTGCTGGTGTGTGCGCAGCTGTGAGACCCGAGCCATCGACATGCAATAGCGAGAATAGAAAGGTCAGATGTCGGATGACCTTCGTCCTGAGACACGACCGCGTCAGTTCTGACTGCAGGTGCAGCAATTTTTCACGGCTCGATCTAGCAGGGCCCTCTCCTTGCTGCAAATTTGACAACCGCGACATTTTTATAGAGTCTCAGTGATCCCAAAATGAATAGTCAAGGAAAGTCCTGAAGGACATAAGGAATCGTAAAATGACACTGTGGAATCCGAGGGTGTGGGACCCAGAGTAGAGAAGCGACCACATCCATCGACCTCCGCTGTAGCTCAGTAAAGGTGGAAATCTGTTATGAACTATTTTATGCATAACACTTCAGACATCTTTAGACAATACTTACAGGGCTCCCTCTTTTGCCATTGTGTATTAACCCCCATGGCCTTTCAATTTATCCCCTCCCCACCTGCTGCCTCAGCACGCTAGCTGTGATATAGCCTAGTTACTCTGAACCAGTCATTTTCTTCTTTGCACTGGACTTTTCTCCTTTAAAAAAAAATGACATGTTTGAGTTAAATGTTCTGTTATGTCCTGTTCAGACCTGAGGCTCTAGATAAAACAAGGAATTAGCAAAATATACTTTCTATATTTCAATGAGATATTTCAAAATATTAATGCACAAGCAAGACCCTGACAGAGCCTACACGGGTGATTAGAAATCATGTTCTTTTGATTAAAACTCTCAGTAACAGGATTACAGCTGGATGATTGGTTTAGCCTGTCTAACCTGGATAAGGTATTTTTCTTTTGCCTCTAAATATTTGTTTTAATTGAGGACCTTAGAAATGAAGCATTTCTTTCAGAAAGAATGAAAGGATTCAGACGGCAGCACATGAAATTCTTTTTGTACACTACAAAATATTTACATTTATCATGTTCATATAGAATAACCCAATTTTAGGCATATGTAACTAATACTGGTCAAATCAAAAAAATCCCAGACAGAATGAAGTGAGAACTACAATTGAGAAAGCAAACAAAAAGTTTCTTAAAAACCGATTGTTAAAAATTGGGACTTTTTTCCTTTTCTACAACTTCCACCTTTTTCCGAGGTGTGAGGAAAAGAGAAAATGGGGGTCTCAGCAAGCAAATCCCCCGTAACGCAAACTTGGACTCCAAGCCGCACTATGTGTGAAACTGCTTGGCAGCGTCCTGCACACCCCCTCGGAAAACTTCTGTTTAAGTAGAAAAGCTTGAGAGTTTGCATTTTTGAATGGAAAAAAAAAATGGAGGGATTTTGTATGAAATCACTGGAAGGGGGGATAATGAGGATAGAAGATTCCAGACTCCACCTCTACTCCCACAAAGGAAATGTTTTCTAAGTCTCAACGAAGTGAAGAGTTTGAGACAGACATTGAGGGGTCTGTTTCTCATGGAATTCCGCAGAGGCGAAAAGGAAAATAATTACATTTGAGAAAGAATTTCAGCTTCGGGGTCATTTTAACCTCGGGAAACCCTGGGAAAGAGCGTTCTGGGCAGATCAGCCCCAGAAAGATGAGCACAGCAGCTGCCAGGCGGATGCTTTGTTGGTCTCACTTGCAGGCAGAACACCAGAGTTGGGGACTAAGCTGACATAAGCAACAGACGCCATGGTGACTAACAGAAATACTAGAATGAGGCGTATTGCAGAGGCCACAGCTCCTGAGTGAGCATCCAGGGACCTGACTCGGGGAAGCATGTGCTAGGCTGAAACTTCCTCTAAACAACGTATCATACTGGGGAAAAAAGTGGAAGCTCCTTTCAGCATTTAGAAATCTTTCGGTTTATTTTTGTGTATTGGTCTCATTACACTCATTGTTTTCGAACCCCAAACAAGTTAGACATTCATAAGTCCTTTAATAAATATTTTTTGAAAACGCCAGTTCGATTTCAAAGGAAAATCAATACAGAGAGCACATCTCCCAGCACCTCTGTTTTAAACGTAGTTGGCAGAGACTGACTTAATACCATGACTGTGGAAAGTAAGATTGTGCTGTCTTTCTGTCCTATTTTGCTCGTGGGCAAGATAAGGCACAGAGGAATGATGTGATCAGCCCAAATCACACAGCCGATCGGTGTCAGGGCCGAGATGGCCTATGTTTAGCCCATAGGGCTGTGCTCTCTACCTTTCTCATTATTTACTGCACGTTTCATCCCTTGGCTCACTGTCCTAAATAGCTCAGCTGTTCCACACCAAAATGACTAAGGTCTTGGTCAATAAGCAGCTGGTGCTGCTATAGATATTGCTCTGTGAACCTGTTCTCTTTAACACTCTAGGGAGAAAGAGGAAGTTTTCATTATTATTGATTTGCTCCTTTGCTGGATGATGTGTTGTCAAGGGAGGAGAAAGGCAAGACCAGGAGTAAGGACTCAATCATTTTAATCCCAGGTCCGTCTGTGGCTTTGGGCAAGGGCCCTCATCTTACAGAACTTCAGATGTGCGAGAAAACTCGGAATACCCATTTCAGCAGTTTTTAAAAGAAACCCGAGTACTTTGTAATATGAAATTGGAAAGGCGCTCTCAAGGTTACATGATTTCCAATTATCAATTCTGTTATTAGTATTCTGACACTTTAATGCTTTAGTGACCAGACAACAATGCTCCGAATTCTTCAAAGAATAACAACTGCCTATGCAGTCACCTAATTATCCTCCTCTTTTTGCCTTAAGAAATAAGACATTCTTGTAAAGCTCCAAATAAAGGTATGTGCTTCAGCTTACGAGAAAGAATTCTGTTACTAATATGCCAAAAAGGAATAACAGATCACCTTGAGAGGCAGACAAAATTTATTACCCCAAAAAAGAAGTTCGGTTTGGGTATTTTCATTTTCACATATGAGTCAAAGTGCTTTTCCACTTTCTAAATCAGAAGGGCTAATAAAAGATGTAAAATCCCAGCGTTTATGACTGACAGCACTTTCATGAAACACTCCTCGGTGCTTGCTGAGGTGAAAATTCTCCTCCTCAAGGCTCTAAATGCGGTTTTAGGGATCTCTGATTATTTGCAGGTGTGGTTTTGTGTTCATTTATTTTTTATAATTCATAAAAAATGTATAAAAACATAAAATCCCTATATTCAATCCTTACATCTAAATGGACTCCCTGACGGCTTGCTCAGTCTGTGAAAATCTGCCCCCTCGGCTGAGCACCTGCCGTGAATATGTGCAATGCTGCGGTTTTCTGGATCCACATGGAATTGGGATTCAGATTCTGCTGCAAGATAAGCCTTGACTCCCTACTAGCCTGACTGTCAGAGGGGAAAAGAAGCATACTGAGCACTTTCAGGTGTAGTAACAGGACAGCAAGAAAAGAGGACCGCATGGCAGAAGGAGAATTCTTAAAGAAGAAGCTGATCAAGAGAGTGACATCTACTAGCGATGTTCGTTTGAGATGCTCCTCCTGTCAAGAACGCAAGCAAATACGCGTGTCTTTCCTACTCCTTCAATGCCATTCTCCTACGTGTTTCTTCTTTTATCAGTACTTTCTATGAATAGGGTAATAGAAGTCAGGTAAAGAGGGTAGAGGAAGAGGTTTCTTTAATTGCTCTCTTTATAAAAAAAAGAAAGAAAGAAAGAAAGTAGACGAAACAGAAGAAGACAGCCCTATTACTCCTCCCCCTCTTCCCAAAGTCTATTTCTCCAGATGCAATACCCATGATTGACTCACTCCAGTGAGTGAATTTATAGCTCCAGCAAATGTACTTTTCTTCTCGTGCTTTTCTGGAACAACTGTTATCAAATGAGCACAGTGCCATCAACAAGACAGATAAGTACCTTCCATTTCCCAATTACGTGTGAGTAGGCAGAAGGAAGAGGGCCAGCAGACTGGATGACAATCCTAAAGGACGATTTTAGAGTCAGGTCACATTGCACAGGGCTCTGAGTCATTTGTAATTGGACTTGCTACCAGGTAGCCATAATGGTTTTTCATTTTCTATCAGATATTTCAGGGCAGATTGCAAAAGAAGTGATGTCTTTTAGTGGCAGATTTCTACCTGACAAGAGTCCAACATAAATGTTGAATATAGCAAGCACTCAGATTTTTTTTTCTTAATTAAAATCACTAAAACTCTTCTCGTAGCCAACTTTCCAACTTCAGTGATTCCCCCTAGCCTGCTCCTAACCAACCTCAATGTGTAAACAGATTTTAAACTTTTAGGACCAATCTCCTCAGAACTGTGTGGCTTTTTATTCTGGCCTGTGACAAACTATTATTTAATGCACCAATTGAAACAAAGCTGCAGCAAAAATAATGAGATCAAACCAGGAAAGTAGATATATAAGCTGTCCTGTTGTTTTATATGTGTGTGTGTGTACCTGTGTTCATATACATGCATATCTGTACACATATATTATACATGTATATTATATATACATCACATGCATATGTGTGTATGTATGTGTATGTGTATGTGTGTGTGTGTGTATGTATATATATATATATACACACACACACATCACATTTATATGTTCTTCCTCGTGGCGATATTCCTTTCTTCACAAAGAAAGCAAGCAACATCAATTCTAACACTTCCCCATTCTACACAAAGTGTCTCTTGCTTCTCTTCCTCAACCTTTGCACTGAGGTTCAATTCATTATCTTATCTTTATCTGTCATGTTTATAATACATAACCAAAAGGCATGCGCAATCTGTTTTATTCTTTCATGTTCATTCCTGGGATACCATTTTTTTTCCTGCTTTGTAAAATGTCAGTTTTTCTTCTCATCTACTGTCCTACTAAAGGAAGATTAAAGCTTTCTACAGAAGCTCAAACTAACCAGATCATCAATATAAAAGTGAGGAAGGGGTGTGTATGGGATTGCTGGAGCTTTTGAACACAAAGGAATTTTAAGTTTTCGTAAGTGCACAGGGCTCAATGACGCTTTCTACTTTTTTCAGAAAATATAATATTAACAACTAATATTTCAGCTTCTGTTAGCAGTCATGACAATGGCTTGCATATGCAGAATCAAAAAGCCTTTCCTTTCACAGACGGGCACTTCACCACTCATGGATGATGATAGTTTGTGTGGACCAAGCAGGTCTCTTTCTTCATGTCATTATCCGTTGGGAAGAAAACAGGCATGGCAGGCTTCAGATAATCCATATAAATCCAGAATGCCCAGGTTGGCAATGAAGTGGTCCATTATTTATACTCAGCATCCCAGAAATCCAGTGACAATGCGTCTTTTATTTGAATGGGCTTTAGACAATAAGTGATTCAAGGTAAACTGAATTTGTGAGGGTCCCTACTGAATAAATTATAATGCGTCAGAAAGAAGTTGGCTTCCACAGGGTGTCTGAAGCCACTGTTGCAGAGTGATTAGGACTCATTCACATTTACGCTAGATGAGATCGTTGGACTTGATCTGAAACTAAGAAGAGCGTGAGATACAACGGAGTTTATGGTTCTCATAAAGCTTTACCAATTGTACACATCAACTTCACGGACCAAATCTCACCTCGGATACCAGATACATCTGTATTTCTGATGCTAGCAACTCTGGAACTTAGAATAAAAGCCGCAACTTAGAGGCAAATTCATCGAAATTGGTTAAGAGCATGAATTTTGAAATAAGATATGGATCTGAACCCTTTGTAGTTTCTAAATGAATTTAATTACTTTTTTTTACCTTGTCTACAAAGAGCATACCAAAATATGGGACATAAGAAACACTCAGTAAATGGTAGCTCTTAAAATACTGTTTTAATGGATCTGTTTTAATACCCCTAGTCCAGATATAGGTGTAATATTTAAAAAACACACAAATCAGAACAGTGAGACTTTAAGATCTAGTTAAAGACTATTGAATCTTAGCAGGGGGGAATGCATTTTATCAGGGCTTCTTTGTTCCATTTCATGAGAAGGAATAATAGAATTCTTATTAAATAAATATTATTTTTGTTGAACATCTTCCTTTTTTCTTACATCGTCTTCTACTGCATGCTCAGCAAACACTAATGTACATTATCTCCTTTAATCCTTATGAGAAGCTCACGACACAGGTAATTTTATTCATTTCACGTATGAAAAAAATTGACACTTCATGAAGCCGGCTAACTTGCTTAGGAATACACAATTACTAAGAAAAAGAACAAAGATTTCAAACCAAGGGCTTCTCAATCCGAAGGCCAAAAATCTTAATTATACAATATCCTTTATCCTGTGGCATGTTACCTATCACGGGAGAGCAGAAAGTAACAGTGAAGATAACTTCAGATCTTTCTTACTTAAAGGATGATGCCTCTCCCATTTTTTTCAATGTTTTCACTATTAATAACTCATGACTTCTTCAATGTTGTATAAAACACACGTATGAAGAACAATAGATATATAAGAGCAGTATTTTTTTGCCAGTACAGTTGTCTTTTCTTTCAGTACCTGGACAGTGCTACCCAGCCATCTATTATTAACCAGGAACAGAGTTCTGAAAAGCACTGGCTCCTTGTGGTAGCCTAAAGCGATGGCAGCCCGGAAAGCAAGCATCAAATCTGAGAGGTCGCCTGGCTTTTATGTTTGCTTTCTCCTCATCTGACGAAGTCACAGTGGGAGACAGAGGGGCTGTTGCGTTTCATGATGTCAAGACTGAGGAGACTGAACAGTTTGCGGCTGATTCTCGAGGAAAGGTGATGTGGCATGGGGACAATACCTGCTCCCTCCGTGCCAGTTTTCTCTGCAGCATCAAGCAAGAGGCAAACGATGCTAATGAGGTTCTTCGTCATTTGCACACCGGTAATTCTTCTTTATAGGTAACAGAAATGCTGTGCTTTCAGAATCAGGTAGTTTTCCTTTCTGTCGGGGACAAGCAAAATCTATACTATCTTATCGATTTGCTCAAACAATTAATCCATTGATTTTTTTCCTCATCTATAAAAACAACAGCAATGCAAAAGCATACGATAAAAAAAAATGATAGAAATTAAAAGTCAGCTGTGAATAAGAATTATTAATAAAAAAATAAATAAATACTACTGATATTTGCATTTTCTCAATAGCTTGCTTTTCATCTTTTTCCAACAGAATATTTCACAGTATGTTGTTGAAACATAACAAAATCCATGAAAATGATATCCTGAACTCCTTAGTAGGAGATAAAACTACGGAGAAATAATAGAGTTTGTATTTGTGTACATTTGGCTTCTAGTTCAAAAGTTTATGATTTCTTTCTTATTATTTCAGTTGATGGCACTACAATGTCCCATCCGAGAGATCTGAACTACCCACACTCATGAGATTGTGAACAAGAGTTTGGAACTTTCACTGGATTCATGACCTTGAGAAGCAAAAATAGAGCAGGAAATGAATGAAACTATAAAGCATATTTGAATCAATCTTGTAAGAAAAAAGGAATACACCGAAAAAGTTAGAAGATTCCAGAAGTTAAAATTTTTTGTCTGGCAATGGTGACTGCCCAAGTAGGTTAGATGAACAAATGTATTGAGTCATTTCTGTCTATTATATACATTTTGCAGTTTTGCTTCAAAATAATGGGGGTGCCCCCAAAAGTTTAAAAAAGACTTTATGTAAATATTCAGTCTGAGTCATACATGTAAATTATACAATGAAGTTCACACTATAAGAGCAAAAGATGTCTCTTATTCTAGGAAGAGCTACCATTGTAATGATCCTTAACATCTAAATAGCACACTAAGTAGTCTGAAATAACCCTGGAGATATATATATGTCAATTCTTTAGTGATTATTCATCCTGTGTAGGAAACCCTGCATTACATGAAACATTAAAAGCTAGATAGAATTTTAATTGTCCAATTACAGAGATACTCTACTGAGTTATCTCAAAATTATAAAATATTATGAAATAACTAGCCTTAATATAATGTAAGTGATATATACGCAATACCCACAGATTAGAAGGCTAGTATAGCTAATTAACAATTCATGTCTGATCTAAAGCAGTACTAAAGGAATTGACAGGAAAATCCAATAATAGAAATGTTATACAGTTAACCTCTTTGGATATTGGTGATTAATTGTATTTGTGGGCAGGAAGGTGGACTTGTGAATTAATATAGAATGACTCTCACAATCCCAGTCTAGGTAACTCGGTAGATGGTGATAATGTTTACTGAATTAGGTCTCACGCACACACACACACACACACACACACACACACACACACACACACACAAAACAGATTGGGAATGAAACATGATAATTTACTTTGGAACACATTGTGTTTGGACCACCCTTGTGACAGGGGAGCGTGAAGGTATGGAATGGGTAGCCGTATATATCGATCAGGAGCTCAGAAGGAAATTCTGAGCTTAAGATATAGATTTGAAGTGATTAGCACATAATCAATACTTAAATCACAGAAGTGGATACAATTGACCAAGGAAAGTAAGAACAAAACAATACAACCAAAAACAAACACAAAAACCTGGAAAACAGCAACATTTAAGAAAATAGCATTGAAGAAGACTAAAAAGGAAGGTAAGTCAAAGAAGAAAACAGGGCAGGAACAGTGAGGGGCCAGGGGCCAGGAAGATAACCAGAGAGAATAATAATTCAGAAATCAAAAAGATAAAAAAATCTGGAAAATAATTTGGTAATTATCTTAATCTGCTAGGGCTGCTATAAAAAAAGTACCACAGCAGAATTTAGTTTCTCGCAGTTTTAGAGGCTGAATGTTCAAGGTCAGGGTGTAGAAGGATTTGGTTTCCCCTGAGGCCTTTCCCTCGGCTCGCAGATCGTGCTCACGTGGTCTTCTCCTTGTGCGCGCACATCCCTGGTTTCTCTCCCTTTTCTTAAAAGGACAACAGCCATATTGGGTCAAGGCCCCTCTTACTACAGCATTTAACCTAATCGCCTCTTAATGACCTTTAAAAGCCCCATCTCCAAACACAGTCACATTGGGAGGTAGAGTTTTCATATTTGAATTGTGGGGAACACGATTTAGTTCATGACAGAAGTCAAACATTCATTGAACGTCAGAGACTGAATGTTTATATTTGACCAAAATTCATTGAAATCGAATCCCCAAGGTGACGGGACTTGGAGATGGAGCTTTTGGAAGGTGATTAACTCACGAGGACAGAGCCCTTATGAATGGAATTAGTGACCTTATAAAAGAGACCCCAGAGAGCATCCTCGTCCCTTCCACCATGTGAGTTCATAGAGAGAACATAAGCTGCCCATGAACCCGAAAGCTGGTGCTCACCAGATGCTGAACCTGCCAGCACCTTGATTTTAGACTTCCCAACCTTGAGAACAATGAAAACAAAATTTCTGTTGTTTTTAAGCCACTCAGCCTAAGGTGTGCTGTTGTAGCAGCCCAAAGAGACTAAGACGTTGACTGTTCGCTGTATATAAATTTTACAAACTGGCCTCAATCAACCTTCTAGTCCCATATCCTACCACTTTCCTTAATTTATATTCCATACGTTAATTCTAAGGAGAAATTTCATCTTGATTTTTCTCTAGATGAGAAAATCCTACTCCTTTTGAAAACCTCTCGAAATGTCACTCTTTTCGAAAGACTTCCCTTATCCTTCCCAGCAAAAAATATTTGCTCTATCTCAGCATTTTGTTGCTCTGCCATAAGGCGCATATTAAATTCTGTTATAATTACCCCTTTCAGAGTGTGATCTCATCTAAGACAACAGAAATCTAGTCATCTTTTACAAACACATTCTCTAGTATCACTCCAGATGCATACCAGCTGTTAATCAAATGGAAGATAGTCAATAAATGAATGAATAAAAAAAAAAAGAGTAAGTAAATTAATGAACTGCTACACTACATAATGAATTATTTCTCATACAGATATTAAATTTTAAAATTCTCTCTTCAGATTTTTGTATAATATCAGATTAGTGTTCAACTGCTCTAGATAGTAACCGTTTATCACATACACACAGTGCAAAAACAAAACAACAAAAATGAAAACAAGAAATGCTTTGGTAGACATAATAGAAAAAGTTAAATTTTATAAACAGAACAAAACAAAACATATCTGAACCTTAACAAGTTTATATATTAAGGAAAAAGTCAAACTGCATGCCGGAAAAATGCATAGGACCAAATTACATTCTGTTAGAACCTACTTGTTTAGTTTCTCCTGTTCTGTTATCTTGACAATGAGTATTAAATCTGATATATTTTTGACACAAAAGATTTGCCTGGGTGGATGAGACGTTGTAATTCTTATCAAGGTCTTCGATATAGAAAACTCAATAACAGCAGATCCATCCAGCATCCAGTTAGCAGGAAAAATCCTTTGTCTCCATACTTTAAAACAGGTACAAAGCTTTGAATAGCTATATAGTACATTATTAACTAGCAATGGAATGATTTATCCTTCTAGGAAGAGACAACATTAATGTGTCCATATTGCTGAGGCGATAACTAAAATATTTAACAGTAAAGGAGGTCACTAAAGTAGAGATCCAAGAATATTGTCTCACTCAGTCTCTGAGTTAGGACTCAGGGGACTCCATCTTCCTAGTTCCCAAGTCACTACCTGTCAGTAAATGTTCTTGGAGATACATTAACTCTCTCAAGGCGCAAGGGCACAATTACTTTTTATTCCAGCTGATTTCCAATCCAGTCCATTAGCTCTTATATTATTGCCTCAGAACAACTGAGACAAGACTGAAATCATTAGTCATTTTCTCCAATAATCCTCTCTGCTGCTTTGATTATTTTAACGACAGAGCATTGAGGTTCGGCCCATAGCATTTGTTAAAAACATCCTACCAGAGAATATCAAGACTTCTCCACTGTCATTTTTAAGACAGTCTCTGTTCAAGTTGTTCTGAACTCCAAGTTAAGTGCTACATACCAGTGTCTTGTTTTACCCAAAGCTGAGAAAAATTGTCAATAGTGATTTTCTTCACAGCTGTCAGAATAATGCATTAAAAACATAAATCAGATCTTTCACTCTCCTGTTAAAAACACTCCCACCATATTGCACCTAAATCCATGTGAATAAAAGGTAGTATGTGCTGTTCCCTGCCTACTTTTATGACTGTGCCCACCAATTTTTGCCTCCTTTACTCTAGGTTCACTGGAGCAATTCCTCTGAGATACCATACTCATTCATACTTAGAGTTTTTCTTTTGCTATTCCCACTTCCTAGAACTTTTTATCCCTGAAGCGTTACAATACTTATTCCTTCATTTCATCCAAGCCTTCGGTTAAACACCACTTCCCCAAAATGCTGTTTAAAAACCTTTTATCTAACACACACACACACACACACACACACACACACACACACACACACTCAGCTGTCAATTCCAATCATCATTATCTGCTTTTATCTTCTCAGCACTAATCACTAAATGAGATCATGTTACACACTTATGTACTTTTATCTGTCTCCTATTCTAGAAAGTAAGGTCTAAGGAGGGCAGGGCCTAGAACAGTGCCTGATACATGGTAGACATTCAATATTTTTTCTATAAATAATGAATTAGTAAGAGAATGATGTGAGCTTCAAGACAAAGAACTCGCAGAAATTTATCTAGACATCATACTCCTTCAAAATAAACATCAGAAGTATGTACAATGTTCCATGGAATTTGACATTTTTCAGAATAGGAAATAGAGAACATTACTACCCAGCAAAAGATAGTGTCCCCTTTTGAGGCAAAGAGTAAGAAGCCAGCGCGAACAAATCCTAGGCAAAGATTCTTTCGGGAGGCAAAAGAATCTAGCTGTACTACAAATATATGATATAACTTCACTGAAGAGGATGGGGGAAATGTTCTGAGGTAAGTGACTTTGGAAATCAGTGAATACTGTAAGACCCTGGGAAAAAAGAAACTTGTATAATCATTCACTCTAGCAGATAAGAGGTGCAGGTTACCAACTCTAAAACCACTATATATAGATAGATAGATAGATAGATAGATAGATAGATAGATAGATAGATAGATAGATAGATAGATGATAGATAGATAGATGATAGATAAATAGGTGATAGATAGAGACATAGATAGATAGATAGATAGATAGATAGATAGATAGATAGATAGACAGACAGACAAGACAGATAGATATTGGAAATGAACAAATAAGTAAGTAGATGGACGATGGCAGAGCTAGGTATTTCAATATTGGAGTGAAAGTTTACAGGTGACCAAGGGCTAGAAGGTTCTATGTGACAGAGAATTAATTGGAGTTGGTGCTCTCAGTATGAATTCATGTTTAACTTAGTATAAACGCAGATGGAGAAATACATAAAAACTTACAGACTTGCATTCACACACAAATTGGTAGGCACACATATATTTGCAAACTCTGTTGACAGCCCGGGGGGAGGAGCAAGTGGCAGGGGGCAGGGCTTCGATGCAACGCGCACACCCCAGATCTTAGTTTCTGGTACCATTGCCCGATAAAGAGAACCAGGGCTGCTGGAAGATAGCTGATTCTACATCTGGGAAATGGAATATACAATATGAGTCTGGAGCATTATTAGTTTAAAAAAAACCGCTATATTAAACACACACACGTACACGCACATATGCCCATGGGATCATGTCAAAGTGGGACAGAGCCAATGAAAAAGCTAAACGAATAACTCATTGTTGGATTATACCTCAAAGCGTAAAATAAATGCCATGAGTCCATGCTGCTTTAAAGAAATGGTTCACTGAATGAATGAATGAATGAATGAACGAATAATAGGTGAGAGTACACAAATATTCAATATAGAATTCCAAATAATTTATATCGATATTGCTTCTCAAAATGGTGAAGCATAACACCCCAATCTGTAAGTGTGAGCTGTGCGTAGTGACTTCCTTCCAAAAATGACAGTGTAGAAAAAGGGGACGCAAAGAATACCTATGGTGAATAACCTTGACAAGCACTGCCTCATCCCCGTGATCAATTATTCACATCCACGACAAGTCACATTGAAAGTTTGCTTCTTTGGTATGAGTTGATGAAATGTCACTTCATCTTGTGACTTCTCTCTCAAAACACATAACCTCAGTCTATTCACGGGAAAAAAAGAAAATGTAAGAGAAATCCAAACTGAAAGGCGTTCTACAAAATAAAGGACCAGGACTCCTGAAAATTGTCACAGTCGTTGAACACAAAGAAAGTCGAAGAAAATGTCACAGCCAAGTGTCCCAAGGAAATAGAACTATTGAGTGTTGATATGGTATCCTGGATTGAATCCTGGAACGGTAAAAGAAAAAAACTAAAGAAATTCAGAAAGTATGCTCTTAGGATCATAATAATAGATCAATATCGGTTCATTAATTATGGCAAACGTTTCATACTAATGTAAGATGGTAACAGTAATGGAAATAGGGTACAGGACATAGATGAGAGCTCTCTATACTCTCTTTGTAAATTTTTAATAAATCCAAAAATCTTCTAAAATAAAAAAAGGTGGTTTAAAGGTAATTGCCCTGTTGGTATTCTTAAATGTGAAGCACAAATTCCAACTCAACAGAATATACCTTCAATTTTCTAAAAACCAATTATTCTCGTCTTCATCTCCGAGTGAATTATTAAACACAAGAACTTAGAGGTTTAAGGAGCTTTACCCTAGAGGTCTCTGTAGTTTTAATCAGAAAACTCAAATATGCATACAGTGTTATAGATTGTGTATTCTTTTTCAAATTATGATAACAGGCATGTCCAAGAAGAAAAGACAGGAAATCAAAATCTTATTTACCATGAAGGAAAGTCCTGATTTGAAAAGTTCTCTCAAAGATATTTGTCACACCGTGTACTAGTTTAGATATTGTCCCCCAGCCCTGCCCCCTGCCCCCGCAAATGTATATCTACTAGGAAACTAGGAATATGACCTTATTTGGAAATAGAGTCTTTGAAGATGCGATTAGTTAATCAAGATGAGCTTGGAGTAATGTGTGCCGAATCCAATGATGATTGTCCTAATAAAAAGGTAAAGACACATGTGGGTGGGGGGGGGAGGGAGAGATGGGGGAGAGACAGAAACAGAGAGAGAGAGACAAAGAGGGAGACAGAGAGAGACAGAGAGAACAAACACCATTCGTGATGTCAGAGGCTGAGACAAGGATGCTATAGCTACCAGCCAAGCAGAGGCGACTGACATCCACCAGAAGGTCCCATCCCAGAGCTTTAGGGATCAGCACGGCCCTGACAACCTCTTGATTTCAGACTGGGAGAAAATTTTTTCTGTTATTTCAAGCCAACGAATTTGTGGTATTTGTTATGGGCGCCTCAGGAAGCTCACGCATACAGAGTTGCAGGGTGGGCTATAGAGCAGGGTGAAAGCTCACGTTTTTCCTCAAAGCGAATTCTTTGTGTAGTATTTCTTTTTTTATCCAGCAGTGCTAGGCTGCTGAGGGGCACGGGAGCATTAAAATGAACACTTTGATTTTTAATCTTATGCAACTTTATATTATCATCTTCTCTTTTCAGGTTTATCTCTACCTCTTATCTCTGACTAGCAAATTGTGCCATTTGGATGAAGACACTTTCATTTAATTAAAAATTCTTTTCATAAGTGAATTATTTTCTTTCGAAGCCCAAGAGCCTAATTTTAGCTTATTAACCTCATTATGTCCATGAGATCACGCTGGTGAAATTCTAAAGCTTCTCTCATTTACATGCTTGACAAAAAGTAAAAATACACACCAGACCAGCATATTAAAGATTCCCCTCTAATTAAATCTTTTATCTAAAGTTAATATGGCTAAGAAGAGGAAGTTTTTTTACTTTTCTTGGAGTATACAAAGGGTCTTTTTTTTTCTTTTTTGATGCCAGTCTTCCCAACATGATCTTTTATTTCTCAAGTCCATAACATGTTCTAGCTATTCTATCATACTCTGCTGGGAAAAGGTCAAGCCTAATTTTCCAGTCCTCAGAAAAGCAGGCCTTGAGAATAGCAAGACGTTTCCTCACACTCATTCCTATTCCCTAGCCTAAAGAACTATAAGATATATTAAGATAAATAGGAAAGAAATGAGTTTTTAACTGTGAGAAAAAGAGAGAGTCTTTTCAGCAAGTTATTTGAGTTCATACAGTAGAAAAGTGATTTCACAGCTTTGTTGAGGCAGAACCAATGGAAAGTAAAATTCTTTTTATTTAAGATGAGGAGGGGATGGAGAACTTTATACTAAAATAAATGCCTGCAAGGTTTAGCGCAGGGTTTAATTGCCTATGAACCAGAAACTATAGAAGGTAAATAACAAGGTGACATTAAGAATCCCAGTAATGTGGGTCATTATTTTTACAGAAAACTAATTGCAATAACCTACTTAACATTTTCCTCCCGATACTGTTAAAAAAAAAAATTGGCACTAACAAAATAAGACCTGACAGATGAATGGTACACTCAATAGCTCCAAACTCCCTAGATGACAACCCTACTTTTTCTATCCAAATCTTCTCTGAATTGCTTATATTCATGATAATCCATGCAACAATTTCTTTTTCATATGCTCCACAGGTCAACATTTATTTGGTATTAGTATACAATAGAATGCAAAGTAAGCTGCAAGTATTGAATATTAGAATACAGGTAGGGTATATATCAGTAAACACTATTATACACAGGCTAAGACTAAGCATCAGGACTCATTTCCGCATATGCTTGGAATAAATAAATACAAATAACACCAATTACCACCTATTACACTTGTATAGAATCTGCTGAGATTCATTATTCCCACCTTTGTCAATACGTAGTTCACTCCCAAGTTATTTCTGTTTTTGTTGGGGTTCCCAGAAAATAGATGTTTAGAAGGAAAATTGCTTACAGGAGATTTCCCAGGTATGCTCATGGGGGAAAAATTCAAACATACCTTAAGGAAGCAAGGCAAGTAGGATTGGACAGAGGGAGACATTAAGCTGTGATGTAGTCTCAATGGTGGCCTTAGCCTTGAGGTGTGTCTAGCCCTTCAAAGATGCCTCAAAATGAAGTAAGAGGTCAAGGCCTTTGTAACCCTATACTGACAGGTCATCGGAAGGGAGCCGCTAGTGGGTCCATGGCCTAATTCTAGGTGAGATGGCTCCTTTTCAAGGACAATTACCAGAGAGTGAGTGATTCTACTGTGGGCTATGAGCCAGCAACACTCCCAGCCGCTAGGGATGAGGCATCACAGCCCCGAAGGGGACACTGAACAGAGCACCTGTGCCTCTGCCATAGCTTCCCGTTTGTCCCCAGCTTTTGTGGTTTTCGCTCTGTGCTCACTTATGCCGCTATCATGGCTCATTCAACTGCCCTTTTCTCCTAAATATTCTCGTCCTTTTATAACTCTTGGTCCTGATGGCTTCCTATCTATCTTAGTCCTTAAATGCTTGCTGCCTATTCCAATGCTTGCTTGGGAATCTCAGTTCAATCCAACTAAGAGTAGCCAATAAGGTAACCAACCGGAGCATCTTTGGAGTCAGGGGAAGAGGAGGGTCCGTTACTGTAACAAACACCTTTGGTGTTCCGCCCGTCCCATGATCCTTCATCCTCATCATTTCTCTTTACGGTGGCAGAATTCCAACTGCCGTCATTGTATTTCTCTGCCTTGTGGCTGTTCTCTCTTTTTCCAAGAGCTCATTTTGCCCATCTGCGTGCAACCCAGAGAGGCCGGGAGAATCTAAACAAATGACTGATGAAAATTAGAATATAAATTACCTCACTTCCCATACTCAGCAGCTGAGACATGTGTTCTCCCCTGGCTACCAGATTCCCTGGTGGGATTAAACTCCAGTTAACCATAGTGGTGACTTGCTGGTTTACGAACCCTTTATTGGAGGCCTTCCATCCCCTGTCTCACTTCTATCCTCCCTGATGACGTTTTCTGGGGTCACCTCTCAAATAAAGTGCTCAAAAGCAAATCCTTGTATAAGGGTCTGTTTCGAGGATAGTCCAAACTAAGGTCTATTATTAGTTAAAATGTTCATGCGGAGACAAATTTCAGGTCGTGACAGAAGGGAAGAGGGAGGGGAAAAATAAGCAGGAGTTGAATTTATAAATGAAGATAACCTGAAGGAAGACCAGAAGAATTAAGTTAGAACATGGAAATACATGTCAGAAAACAGAAATACCAATATTTCAGAGGGTCGATTATTGACGTATTTTTTTCCACTTACATATTTGGTTTAGAGCCAGCATATTCCTCAAGTAACCGTGATAATATGAGATGTGCAGATAACATAGCCCTCATCTTCATCACCAAACATAATTAACAAATAAATAATGCGCATGCCAGTTGCACGCATCCCAGGGGCAAGAAACAAGAAGGTGGATCTGTGTAGTACACATTCACTGTTTTCTAACCCAGCCTCAAACCCTCCCCACTAGTGTCATTCTCTCTCTCTCTGGGGAACCCTCCTACATCTATCATCTTGCAAGGTGGTACCTACTTCTCACTATAGAGGCCAACGCGACACTATTCTCTTTTTACTCTGTCAGCTCTAGCACAATCGCTGAACAGACCCATCAGCTGCTCTTCCTAGACTTTGAACCTTAAAGCATCATGGTGATAGGTTGAGGCTGGAGGTCATATCCATCACGGTGTCAGCGTTTAGATCAAAATGGCTTTACACAGGGACCATGTCTGCGAACCTTGCAGTGCAGTCCTGCCAAGTTTCCACGGCTCCACCCCCGTTTCCCAATGTAGCTTTCGGCCTCCAACCGATTCAATGAACCCCTTATAGTCTTTCGATAAATGCCATTCTGCTAAAGGAGGTGGATGAATACAGATACCTGAGCATGTAGTGGCCAAGAGTCCCTCGAGGAAACATGAAATTTGGAATTGTTACCCCCCCAAGATCTAGTCCACTGAACTCCTCTTAGTGTTTCTACGATATCGTTCAGAGCTCCCTGATAATTGCCTTTGCCAAGCCATGGTCTTCATATCTTTCCAATATATTCCCTTTAAGCTCCTTATTTTGTTTTCATTCAATGAAATCTAATATATATTTTTAATTATAAATTCATATGAGTTTGACAATTTATGTAGACCTGAGTCCACAAGAAAGTTCTTTCCTTATAATTCTAAAACTACACATATTTGTGTCAACTTGATCTAAAGTCCAAATGTATATTTTACCATTGTAAATTTTCTAAATCTGACCATCACATATTTAAAAAAAAAAATACATTTCCCTATTAATGATTTATTTTACTTTGTATTAAATAAAGAGCAAATAACAGCTATGTAGAAAAAAATTGCTAAGTTCACTAATAAAGCACTGTGAGAAAACATTGAGAAAGTTAATTTAAACTGTATTTAAAGATCAAACTGAAGAAATGAGCCATCTGTAAAAGTTTTCAAAATGATGACTTTCAAATATGTTCTCATTTTTAAAAAATCAAATTTCATATTGCCTACTTTTAACATTTAAATTTTGAGATTCTGTCTATCTAAAATTAGTTAAGAAAAATGAAGGTTAAGCCACAGAAAAACATCTGTGTATTCAGTATGTAAGCGTACTCAACCATACCATGTTAATTGATCCAAGACATCTTCCACTCTGTTTTGATTTTCTGCATGGCTTATCAGGAAATGGAGTGGGAAGGCAAAGATTATTTGTGTGGTTGTATTTATCTTCATTTTAAAACTGTTTAGTTTCATTTGTCTGAAAGGAACACCTTTGTATTTCTTTGGAGACTTAGATTAATTGATGTAAATCCAGACATGAAGTCTTTCCTGGGAGAGAGGTGACAGTAATGCCATGAGTGTACAAGATCTAGGTAGGGTTTGAGTCCATATGATGATTAAACCTGAAGTTTAATTATGTAGGAAAGTTCTGATTAATGCTCACGGAAACAAAATTAATATTATTATTTATTTATTGAGAGCTATAACCATTCATTCTTATGTATCTTGATCTCCTAATAGAGGGGAAAGAGTGAATTTTATGATTATACATCACTTAGAACATGGTCTTGATTGACCATTATAATGACCTGCCAAATAATTAATGAACTACCAAAGGTAAAGTAGCTTTACTTTGGAGATCTGACATATTATTTCCCAAACTACATACTTTCAAAGACCAATTTCCACAAACTAGGTGAAAAAAAATTTAAATTCTACTTCTCCATCACCTACAGAAAAAAAATAAAACTCTTTACCATGTCATACAAGATTTTTTAACATCTGGATGCTCTAAGCTTATTACTCCTCCACCTCCACATAAACCATTCATTCTTGCAATACTAAACTTCCTGACGTGTCTGAAATTTGGAAGCTCATGCCTTTTTATGTGCCTCTACTGAAAGGGCCCTTTCTCTATTTTCTCATTAAAGACTTACCTCAGATACATTTCTGTGGCAACCCTTCCCTCATTCCCCAAACTTTCACTTTCCTCTACTGCTACCTGGCATCCTTTTCATAACCCTACGGCTGCCCTGATAGCCTGTTCAATAATTTTCAAAGAAACTGTGAGCATCTTGGTGGCAGGTGTCATGACTACTTTCTGTGTCTCAGACAACCAACACAAGAACTGACATATATTGGGTCTTGATATGTTTTTACTTTATAAATGAATGAACAAATGTCACATTTCCCTATAAGACTGATGGCTTGAAATATGCCATCCAATTATTGGAAGGGTTACAAAGGCAAAAGATTGAGAAAGTATCTTTGGCATACAAAATACAGTTATTTAAAATTGGAACTATTTTTCTCATTAAATCATTCCCATCTATACAGAATGCCTTTTTTTATATATTTTTTAAAATACATTATCCATTTTTTAGAACTCACTTCCAATAACTGGAATGGCACATTGATTCACTTCCTGTACAGACCCACTGTGCGATGTGCAATTAATGATTTTAATAGCATGTAATGAATTAAAACATAAACCATATCTAATGGAAGAAAAGAATTACTGCATTGTAGAAACAGTAGAGGTCGAGAGGCTCTTTATTTTACTTTGTTCTCACTGTCAGGTAGTAAAAGTTGTTTACCCAAACTCTGTGAATATCTTTTTACTCTTTTATCTGCATTTACACTTTCTCATTATTCTTTTATTTTCCATTACCTGTTTCTCTTTTTTTTTCTTTCTCATTTTATCATTAATTTTTCAACTCCAGCGGTATTTCTAGTCTTTTTGTATTATCTACCCCAAAGACCCAACTACTTTATAAGCCCGGAAAAGGATGTTGGTAATTATAATGACAGAGTAAAAATTACTAAACTGTAGCCAGACGTGGGACACGTCTTGGGGGCATGGACTGACATGGCCTGTCCTGATTTCTTTTCCCCACTCGAGAGATGCGTTTCTATATAATTTAGGATGAAGCCAGATTATCGCAAGGCAAGCAATACCTTGTTTAATTTAACTTTTGAAAAGAGTGATTAAGAGCATATTTGTGTCTCCATTGCAGAGTTTTCATCATCAACAAAAACCATATAAATACTTAGGGCTGCATGGCCCCAAAAGGTAGACAGCCCTTCCAACCTAAATGCTCCTTATAGTGCAAGCAGTGCTTGTGAATAAAAAATAAAATAAAAAGGTAAGTGACTTATCTCTCTTAAATAATGTAAATTAACATCCTAATAGTCAAAAGGGCAGGTCCACAGATAGAAGTAATATGAGGTTTGGATTAGAAAGGAGCCAGAGAGATTTCGCTGCCACGTAGGGAGAGTATGTCAAAGAATATTTAGCTTTAAATGACTAAAGAGTTAGCAGCAATTCCCAAAACTTTTTTACAAAATTGAATAGAAGACTTGAGTCTTCTAATGAAGAATTGGTGATTATAACAGCACCCGCTAGACTTGCCTGTCCAATATAGTAGCCATTAGCCTCATGTAGCTATTTAAAGATTTTTAAGGACTTCACCTTTCAGAGCAGTTTTAGGTTCACAGCAAAGTTGAGAGGAAAGTGAATATTTGCCATTTACACCTTGTCCACACCCGTGGATAGCCTCTCCTCTTATCATCACTCACCAGAATTACATATCTGTGATAAGTGGTGACATTACATTGACATGTCATAATCACTAAACGTCCAGCTGTTATATTAGGGCTCGCTCTTGATGTACATTCTATAGATTTAGAGTATGTTTCCTTTGTAGGAAACCACCAAACTGTCTTCCAGAGTGTACTATTTTGCATTCCCAATGTAATGTAAGAAATGTAAACAATGTAAGAAAGTTCCTATTGCCCTATATCCTTGCCACCATTTGCTGTTATCCATATTTGGCCATTCTAATAGGCGTGTAGTGGCATCACACTGAGGTTTTAATTTGTGTTTCCCTGATGACATATGATGTGGAATATCTTTTCACACGCTCATTTGCCTTTGTACATCTTCTTTGGTGAGGTGTCTGTTACGGTCCTTGGCCCTTTTTTAATCAGGCCATTTTCTTACTGTGGAATTTTAAGAGTTCTTTGTATACCGTACACATAGATGTCCAGTTGTTCAAAACCATTTATGGAAGAGACCGTCTGTTCTCCATTCTGTTGCCCTACTCCTTTCTCAAAAATAAATGATCGTGACTTTTCTTTATAAGTCTATTAATGCATTACATACGTTAATTGCTTTCTGAATATTGAACCAGCCTTGCATATCTGGTATAAATCCCACTTGGTTGTGATGTGTAATTTCCTTTATACAGTATTAAATACTACTTGATCATATTTTGTTGAAAATTTTTACATCTTTGCTCATGAAAAATATTGATCTGTACTTTTTCTTTTCTTATAATGTTTTTGTTTTGTTTTGGTTAAGGTAATGGCTGGCCTCATATAATGAATTATGAAGTAGTCTCTCTGTTTGTATCCTCCAAAAGAGATTGTAGAGCATTGGTATAATTGCTTTCTTAAATGTTTGGTAGAATTCATCTGTGAATTTGGGGCCTGGGCCTGATACTTTCTGCTTTGGTATCCAAAGTTCATCACTGTCTAGATTTTGAAACTTATTAAACATTTGTTGATTTAACTGATGGGGTTTCAGAAACAAATCAGAGTCCCCACCATCATTCTAGTCAGAAGAGAAGCAAAAACAGTTACATCAAATACATAATAGTATTACAAACGCACTTTACTCAGCCCAAGAGGGGTTTCCTAGAGGAAGTAACATGTGAATGAACTCTCATACACTGTTGGCGCATTGCAAATTGGTACAGAAACTATGGGAAGCAGTCTGGAGATTTCTCAAAAAATTTAAAATGGCTATATTTTTTGACCCAGTGGTTGCATTTCTGGGTATTTACCCCCCCCCAAAACCACAAAACAATAGTCCATAGAGATCTATGCACCCTTATGTTCATGACAGCACAATTTACAATAGCCAAGATATACCCATCAACAGATGACTGGCTAAGAAGTTATGGTTAATATATACAATGGAATATTACTCAGCCATTTAAAAAAATGAAATCCTACCATTTGCAGTGACATGGATGAACCTAGAGGTTATTATGCTGAGTGAAATAACTTAGACAGAGAAAGATGAATACCATATACTTTCACTTACATGCAGAATCTAAGGAACAAAAAGAAAAAAACTAATCGAAAAGAGACTTATAAATGTAGAGGATAATCTGGTGATGGCCAGAGAGGAGGGAATTTGGGGGGCTGAGAGGATAGGGTGAAGGGTTAAAGAAGTACAAATTAGTAGTTGATAGATGGTCACAGGGATGGGGAGCATGGCATTGGGAAGGCAGTTCACATGAAGATAATGGCTAAGTAGAGGGCCGGGAGAGAGAAAGAGCAATTAGGGGGATCATTTTATAAACTATCTAAGGTCTAACCAATGTCCTATATACCTGCCACTAATAAAATAAAATTTAAAACAATAAACAAATGAATAAATAAAATGAATATTCTGTACTCAACCGAGGAGAACAGTGAGAGAGAGAATTCGGCAGCATAACTGGGACTCCTTGGTACGTTTGAGGAATGGAAGTATCTTGTGTAATTGAAGACATAGGCAAGCTAGAGCACAACTGAAAATGGGTCAAAAAATAATAATAATAACGCTGTGTGGCCCATTTGTGAATGATTATGACATGGGACATTGTACCATTAAGACACCGAAGTGGGCCAGTGAGATTTCCCAAGCCGCGTCTCAGACATCGTTCTAGCAGAAATCGACAAGTCACGTTGAGGTTGAAGTGAACGGCACAGTTTTCCCAGCAGCAGGGACAGCTCGGGTCAAGAAATGACCCATCCATGAACCACAGCCTCAGAATCAAAAAGAAGTGACACAGAGTGAGGTTATTCAGAGGGAGACGGAAGGTTTGATCACTAATTAGCTGTGAAAAGTAGCCAATGGGAAGGAGTCAAAGATTTACCATAAAGCACACTTTCCTCCACTATCGTTCGATACCCTACAGGTGAGATTTCTTGTTTGGTTTTTTTTTTTTACTATTCGCCTTCTAATATAACTAAATTCTACCATCTTACACCTACTCATATATAAGAAAAGTCAACTCTCTGTTGATTTCGTTAGCTCCGAGCAAGTATTATTATAGGAATTAGCTCAGTAATTTCTAAAATGAGATTTAGATGCACTTAATTAAGAATAACAACTGCAGATCAGATTTTCTCCTGGGAAAAGCGTTTTCCTTATCATAAACAAATCATCACTTAGGCAAAATTCATTACTTAGTTATAAGATTAACACGCACTATTATCTGTAGGGTTATTGCAAATTTAAGTATTGCAAGGGATCCCTCAGAAAACTCAACCCATACGACTAATTCATCAAGACAGTGATGCATGAGATAAGCTTAGGAAATCTTTTGAGCCCCATAATCCTATGGTCCATTCATCAACATCAGCACATGGACAAAGTATGCATCAGGCCGAATATATGTGCTTTGTCTTCGACCCACGCTTCTCCTGAGCAATCTTACGAGGAGTCCAGCGTTCTTCCGCCTGGGCCACGCTACCTACCTGTGCAGAAACCTCGGTGGGCGTGGCCCTCCTCTTACAGGTTCTCACCGTCCACTCCTGTACTCACCCCCACACTACATCCCTCTCCTAAATAATTAAGGCAGAAGACATGGATCCGAATCTCAGAGCTACCTTAGTTAATTGCATGATTTTTTTAAAAATTGCGTAACATTCTAAAATTTCTTACTTCAAATTAGAGATCATATCTGTATGCTTCATTGGGCTTGTTACGATGTTTAAATAAATTTGCCCATGCTTAATAGTTTGCATAATGCCAGACACCTAGTTACTTTTTAAAAAATAGTAGTTATTAGTATAATTATTACCATTCCTAATCCATTAGGATACTCTCCTCTGGAAACTGAGAAAATTAATCTAAAAATTAATTCCACAATGCAAATTAATGTATAATGACATTGTTGTGTTAATACTATAAACTTGATCGGTCTTAAATATTACTTACCAAGTAAATATTTGCAATTGAAAAGTTCCCTTTTATTGCTAATACTTAATCCAGTGTTCTTTATATTCGGGTCCTTGGTTTTAATGGGTACTATAACCCGTGAAACTTAGGTTCCATGGCAAGATAAATTTGAAAAATGCTGGGTTACACAAAATTTAAAAAAGATTCCTTCCTGTAGTATCTCCTAATTCTCGTACATGCTCATATATATTGTGAATATTTGAATAGGAATCTTAAGAAACCAGTTAGACTGTTGGAGCAATTTTCAGACCTTGGTTTCCACAGTACACATTAGGGAAATGTGATACTCAGAGGGGCCTTAACAGTTAGAACAGGAGCAACTCGCAGCAGGGCCCAGTCTTTCTGATACACATCCTTTCTCACTTCTAGGCCATTCCCCAAATTGGTTATCTAATTTATAACCTGTAAACTACAAATATCCACATCAAGAGTCTTCCTAAACTATCTAGTCAAATTCTTGGTCATAAAATTAGCATTTTCAGAAGAGCAATGAACCTTCTTTTTTTTTTTTTTTTTACTGCAAAGTATTTGAAATTAAGGACTTGCTTAGAAAGTGTGTATACCCATTTCTGTCTCTATTTATCTCTTCATGAGCTACCTCACTCTGTGCCTGCTGTTAGATGCTAATTCTCATATTATTTCTTCTGGAATAAGTTTCTAATTATATCTAGATGATGAAGACCAAGGCCTGTACATGCTTTCTCCAAAAAAGGAATATAAACAATTCAAATAACTGAAGTACTTGGCTTAGAACCCATGTGTTTTTGTATTAAACACTTTTCCAAAATGAGAGTGGTAGCCAGCAGAAACTTCAGTGCCATTTTTTTGTGTGTGATGCTCTCTAGCTGAGTACAAAAATGTGATTACTTACAATGAACAAAAATGAAAGAGGAGTGGGCGGATTTACAATTATGGACAATCACCGCACAGAATTTGTTGTTTTGCCATCTGGGAGCTTTGCAGCGGAAGATGTGACAATAAAGAGCAGGCCCTAGAAAGCCTGGGCTCAGGTGGGAAAAACACTTCATATGCAGCCACAGGAATAGGACTGAGGTAAACAAAACAACAAAAAATAGGGGGGAGGGGCTTATTACCTAATTAAGACAGTTCTTCATTATCTCAAAGTAATGCAGTATCAACTATTAGGCGGATTTAATTTAAAATAATTAAAGATTAAAATAAACCTTTCTTAGTAATTAATTTAAGGATAAATATTTTTCCACTCTCCCCTATCATTTTAGCTATAACTTGGGCATGTGAATAGTTTGCATCAATAGAGAAATGATTTTCTTAAATAAGCAACAATCTATATGGCAAAAGGAAAAGTTTTAAGGTCTAAGTATTTACGTGCATTGTCTCATCTTTTTAATTTTACAGAGCGAAGCAAAGACAAAGCAATATTTTTCTAGACAAAAAAAAGCAAATGCCACAGCGAGGATTCAAACCCAGATTTATTTCAGGGCCAAAGCTCTTCAGTGACTACGCTATTATGCCATTGTCTTTTATTGTACAAATCATGAGCAAACAGACTTCACAATCTGCTACATGTGCCTAGGGCCATCCTACAATCAGGCTTGTCTCTCTGTGAGAGTTCACAAATATATCCCTGGAAAACTAATTTCTACATTTTCTGTTAAGGCATAGCATATATTTGGAAGCCTACCATAATATCTTTTCTTGGCAACAGCTGCCTTGCCTCCGACCCATACTGCGTCTCTTCCTGTTAGCCCATTTCTGGTACTCAGTGGATTTGACCTAAAACTTGGAGAGACACTGTTTGAGGATCTAGCAGTGTGAAGGTGACCTGACCTGCTTTATGGAAGTGTCAAACTCTATAACAGAATTTTGCCTTCATTGAACATATCTGTTAGAGACTATTTTTGAAACAAAATGATATCAGATTGAAAACTGGGTCAGTCCACGTTGCCCATTTTATATTAAAAACTTCGCGGAGAGCATCTCCCTCCTAATTCTTGAATTTATATTAAAGAATATGATAAATGAAAATTATTTGGTGGCACATCTAGTAATGCCTTTCATTTCATAGATAAGAAAAACAAGCTCAAAAGGAGATTGTTCTCCTGGGTTAACTTTTACCATTCAAAATCCAACTTCATTTGTTTATGTACTCATTCAGAATTATTTTTGAGCAATTAAATATTCTTTATTTGTATTTACATCGTTTTAGCATGCCTGAGACTTCAAGAATACTCCCCTAATCAAAAAAGCGAAGTTAGGTCTCTATACCCATCACAGATCTTAAATCTGTCATGAAAAGTTAGAGAGGGAATCAAGCAAGAGAACACTGACATAATGCACCTGTACACAGAAGCCAGAAAGTAGAAAAGTAAGGAACCAAGACATCTTTTTTCGGGGGGAAGGGAGGTGCGGGGGTGGAGAATGGCAAGGGGTCTTATCATGCAGATCATCTACTAGTGTGACCTGGGAAATTTCAGATTGTTTTGAAGGTCACATTCCTGGGAGAGGTTGAGACTGAGTCTTGGTTTGCCGTTGTGTGGACAGATGATTCCATTTTGAACGTGTTATTTCTTTTCTTTTTTTTTTTTTTTTTTAAACAATGGTCACTGCTGAGTGCCCTTTTAGTTGGAATCAAAAGAAAGTTTCAAGAGCAGGATACCTTTTATATTGATAGTCAGCTGGCATTCCTGATGTAGGATCCCCACTGGAAGAGTGCAGTTACTTTGAGCACAGCACCAACGGCCTCTCTGCTGTCCTACCTGACACCATCCTGCTTCTAGACTTCTCTACCATGTGTCTGATACCTGTCCATTCTTACCCATAATACCTGGAGACATAGATTCAGCTCTGGTTGAAAGCGCACATTTAGAAATGAACCACCATCACCCCACCCCTACTCTAAAAGATATTTTAATCTCCAAAGCTCTTTAATTTAGTATCCACTCTTGAAAATTTAATGACCTCAAAGTAGTCAGAAATTTCAAGCCTTAAAAAATTGCATTTTGGTATTACCTTTAAAAATTCTCGTTTGTACCTAGATTTCACCTTGGAATTTAAATATTATATCCTGGTGCCTCAGTCAAAAGTCCAATTTATCCCACCCACCAGTAGAGTGCATGGCACATAGAATGCACTATTCATTTTTGAATGAAAAGGTGCCAATTTTACAGCACATAAATCATGTCTCCTATACTTTCCAGAGAGGCCCTTCCTTATAGTATTAGTACTTTTGACTGAGTTAACTAACAAGATCCATATCCTATTATAATAAACCTCCTGGCAAAGGCATGTAACAATCACTATCTTATTTTAATAACTGCAATTTTTTCTTATAGCTTATCTACTAGCAGAGCCAATGCTACAAATTTTGCCTCTTTTTCTGAGTGCTGACCGAACAACTTCTTTATGTAGATCTTGCTTCTCACTAAATCAGACAGAATCAAGCACAAGGAATTGCATGTGAACAGGATGTGCAGAGGAGAATCTGAGGTTGAGAAGACTAAGCAGGCAACAACTTTTGAATTTAAATGTTGTCAGCCAAACGGGCTATCCTGTGCACTTACAGCAGAATTATACTGAGCCTCTGCGACAGGCCTTCTTTCCCTTTGCGTCTTCAGACTCCCATCCCTTTAATTAGCTCAGGGTGTTACATAAGCCTCAGCTACCTGGCTGCCTTTGGAGATGACATATCTCCCATACGTACAAAATTAAATGTGTTTTTCTCCTGTTAACTCATCTCATGCCAATTTGTTTATTAAACCAGCCAAGGAGCCTAGAAGGGTAGAAGGAAAATGTTTCCATCCCTTCAACAGAATAAAGTTATATTTTGGAACTAAAGGATTCAATATTAGGATGTGAGGGAAGACTCAAAGATAATTCCTTTGGATAAAAAAACAAAGAGTTATCTGAGGTATCGTAAATTTTAGATATCTGTGATCAATTGAAGTGGGAATGAGTAAGTTGAAAAATTTAAGAATGCAAGTCTGATGCACAAAGGAGATGTGTGTGTTGGGGACATCATCATCCTCTCGAAGAGAAGATTAGAATCCATGATAATTGATGATCCCCAGAGGAGGGTAAATAATAAAAGTAAGAAAATAAAAATGTTGCCCCAAATACCACACAGTCTTTTGATAGGTGTTGTTAAATTATTCCTATGTTATAAAATGAAGAAACTAAAACTTAGTAAAGGTTATTTAACTTGCCCAAAGGTTATACAACTATTTAGAAACACAAGGTATATTTCAGTTCAGAGCCCAAGCTCTGATTCAAAGTAATTCAAGCCTTTACTTCCATTGAACAAATATCAAACAAACAAAATCAGTCAAACTCCATCTATTGGCCTACTGACTTCACTTTTCTCAAAAAAAAAAAAATATATATATATATATATATATATATATATATATATATATATATATATATATATAATTTACCTGAAATCTTTTGAGCATAATAGGTTACATATTTAGTATAGTCTCTAAGTTTAAATCTAGAAATCTATACACAATAGAAGGAATAATTTGTTTTCTCACATTTATCTATGGTTAAATTCTGTTTACTAATTTGTTACAAAGTGAAGAAGTTGATTTCCCACAGAGCCAGCATATGTAACCTTCTAAGCATCACTTAATGCAGCTGCAACTGTATTAACCATGAAATTAAAAGACTGCCATTGCCAGTCTTATTTTTTATTATAATTTAGCATATACAGGGTGACTGTTGGTTTGTGTTCTGTAGAAAGCTGAATAACCCATTATTAAACTTGCAAATCACTCTAATTTATGTTGAATACATACCACGGGGTGCACATAATTTGTGGTTGTTTCTCAAATAAAATTTTTAGCAAATGTGAAAAATGTCCACGGGTTGCTGTTTTTTCTTTAATTCACAAAAGTTAATAAGGCTTAGAAAAGTTGCCAAAAGGTTAATCATGATTTTAATTTGCAGAATTAATGTCCATCCGTTCCAAAACCTGCTTTAGTACAAATGTAGTTTCGCAGGTAAAACTTTTTGAATAAAAATTTCAAGAAGTTCTGTATAAATATTCTTCATTTTTCTAAGGAGATTTGCCATAACCACATCTCTAACAACTTTCGACAACGTAAAAACAGGCTTGTGGATAAAAGAAAATATATAAAGATACATATCTTCTTGAGATTTGGGAGGTTGACTAGAATCACATTTACAGGACTTCTAAAATATACACTGCTGCCTAGAATAGGTTATACAAAATCCATTTTCTATATTCAAACTTTATAAGTTTGAAGTATTCACATTCAGAGTTGTGTTTGTATTATAAAATCTCCAGAAACTAAAAATCTGGTTTATGATCCAGTAACTTCTATATAGTTTGAAGAATTGCAACTACTATAGTAAAATATGAGCATTTTGCCCCCCGCCCCAAAAAGAAGGCTAGAATATATAACTAAGTCTGAATAGATCACATGGCTATATCCAGTGACCTATTTCACAAAGTTGACATATTTTCAAATGCAATCCAGTAGACTCAATCTGAAACTCTATAAAATTCATATGGGTAGAAACAAATGTATCACACTTGAAGCACAATACATTATTCACAAACATATCCCAAGAATTTCTTACAGATTTATGGAGTAATTTATATGGAAAAATATATACATCTCAACATTTCCATTCCACCCCAACTACCGTAATTAAACTCAAACTACTTTAACCAATGGAGTCTAAAATGTAAACCTAAAAAATAAAGTAATATCTGTATGGCTTATAGTTTTAAAAATTGTTTTAAAAAAGATGAACTCAAACATATTTATGTAAAGATTTTTAATATGACATAGTTACCAAGATAAATCTTGTTTATAAAATAATTTACAAATATTGAACTTAGTATTTATAATTTCCACTGCCTCCCAAAGCAGAAACAGGTATTTATATTTGTCTAAGGAATCTAAGGAACAAACTTGTGTGGATCGAACAATAAGAGGATTAAGTTCCTCTGACTCATGGTAATAAAACTGGGTTTAATAGCTAGTGAATTACACTTAATTTTGTTGTTGCAGCAAAAAGATGACTTTTCAGGGAATTTTAACCTTTGACAAGAATATTACATTTAACAAAAAGAATATATTTATACCTCTTCATTTGAAATATCTGTACATATCGCATTGGAACGTTTTATTTTAAATTTTAAAATTGCTGTTCATAGAATTTAAATCTTATACATTTCCAAGACTTTATTTTCTTATCTTTAGAAAAAAAAAATCAAGAAAAATGATGAAATTAGTTTAAGATATTCTTTAAGAGTGCCTACCACTCCGCCGAGACACATATATCATTGCCACTTCTAATTCAGATTAAGTGAAAATAAATGCCTCCTGACACTGATTTCTTTTATATAAAATCCATTCTTAAGAGGAAGTAGTGGACTTCTTGCTCTGAAGTCTTTTTAATACAGTAATTTTTGCTTGTGTGTTTGTGTTTGACTGTGTATAAATGGCTTTGTCGATGGACAAGGAAATCACTAGGTCCACCTCAAAGTCATGAGAAAGTTCCATAGGCCAATGGCCACAACACATGTCATGAATCTCTAGTCGCAAATGATTCTAGATGATTTTTCATGGTTCTGTTAGAGCTACTAATCCAAAACAGGAAATAATAATTCAATTATTATGGATGTTCCCATTTTAAAAGCTGTCTACTAACAGGCAACCACCAAGAGGGACAGTTGCCTGGTTCAAGTTTTCTTTTGTTTTCTTCTCACAATTATACAGCATGAGATCAAACCTAAATATCATTATCCCCTCCCCTCCAAAAGCTACACACATGATAGATGTGATAAGAAGTGTATCTATCTGTTCGGAGGAAACATAACCATTCTCATAGTTAACCATGTGAATGACATTATAAAGTATAAAAATGCAGTGAGTGGCAAGACTAGAATTACTCTGATTTTGAAATGTAAATACCCATATCTACACATCATGCATATAGCATCTATACTGAGCTTTATTATTCCATTTGTCCAGAGTCCATTGTTGTGTGGAGGGAAATAATGTAGTCATGAGATTCATATATTTACGTCACCTTTGTGGTCTACAAAACTCTGAACAAATAGGGGATTTGAGTCAATATTGAATCAAATAAAGGACAATACAAGTCCCTCACTATCTTAGGTACAAGGAGGTAGAATTCCACGGATAGAAGATAGTTTACCCTTCCACAGGGTTATGGGACATTAAGGCTGAGAGGATGTTTAGTCAACCCCAGCATGTCAATCAGTGCCAGGAATTTCCAATGTGGCCTAAAAAGAGAAAAGTTCCAAAAACAAGGCATTTTGTTTAATAGGAAGTACAGAGTTTTCTATTTGAATAAAAGTTAATTCTTGTCAAGGATGAACAGAAAAAATGGACACCTTGGGGCTGAACCATCCAGAAAAGAGATTTTCAGAATTTGAGTGGAAACGCTAATTCTAGGAATCAGAGTACCTCAGTGTTTGTCTGTGAGTATCATCAAATCTAGAGTTAAATCCGAGCACAGTAATTTAGGTGACATTGGAAGGGCCTTCCCCCAAAATGTCTCCAGAAACCTGATTCTATAATTTCAAATTCTAGCAATGCAAATCTATTCTCTGCTATTGATTTGTGTAACCCTGAGCAAGTACTCTAGCGTCTTTAACCCAGGTGATGTTCAGTGAAATGAAATACCACATTTGAAACATTCAAGAGGATCTGGATCATATCAAAAGTATTTTTTTTCTAACCCTCACTCTAATCCTAACCTTATCAAGCATTTTCATACATTAATAATAGGAGACGTAATTAAGAGCTTCTTTCGGTAAAATGACTCTCCGAAGCAATTTATTTTGATAGAGACAAGGCCAGAGTGAGAAAGGGAATTCACGGACCAAGGCCAGGTTCTTGAGGCAGGCAAGGGGAAATGACCCATGTGGAGAAAGCCAAAACAGCCAGAGGTGTAAGGGGAAATTAAGAAACTACAGAGATAAAAAAAAAAAAAAAAAAAAGGAAGAGAATTAAACATGCCAGAGGGTTAAACATGGCCGCACACATAAAAAGAGAGACAGAAAACATAAACTATTAGGTTTCTTCGCATGAAAATTAAAGACTTTCTCTGAAAAATATGTCATAAACAAAGTTTAGAGATAAATCCAAAGTTGTTTTTAAAAATCAACACCAAGAGTACTTGTTTTCTAGCTTTACTGAAGAGTATTTTTAGTCACTAATCAAAAGATGGGCACTTAAATTGAAAAAAAAATGGCTAACTCCATAAATTCATAATTCGAGAAAGAAAAATGGCCCATATACATATTAAAAATGTTCTGCTTCACTCGTAATCAAAGAATTGCTACTTAAACAACAATGAGAAAGCTCTTTTTTACTTTAAGACCAGAAAATGTTTTTAAATAGTACTGTTACCGTTAAGGTAGGATAAGCATTTTTTTTTTACACTGTTGGTTTGAGTATAAACTAAATAAAATATTTTTAGGGTAATTTGCAAGAAATGTAAATATGCTCAGAATTGTGATCTTGATAGGAACACAAGGTAGCTGAATCGCTCTCCCCAGCTTTGCTTGTGATGTGGTCTTGTCCAGCTACTGTCCAATTTCTGCCACATAGAGGATGAGTAGATTTGAGGCCACCTCCAGGCTCGCCCTGTATGGACCTTCCATGAAATATCCCATTCTGCTTCTCTCTCCAACCTGTTGGTTAGACATAATCTCCCAGGGTGACCACTAAGGCCACGTGTCGACATTATCCTGAGACGGAATTAATGCCCTTCCTTTTGTGCCACTGTCCCCAAAACCACACCTCACCCTGATCGACTCATAAGTGAGCAAAAGCATATCCGTCCAGGCACTAATATCTTAGAGTTTAACTGTTATCGCAGCTACTACAACTAAAATAGACCTCCTAATTCTCCTTCTAGGCAGGTATCTTATTATGTTTAAGGATGTATCTCAACAAGTTAACCATAATACTAGGAAAAAATGAGAATTACTTATCTAACAAAATAAATTATAAAATTAACCACACAATATGCATTTAAATGGAAATCTTACCACAATGAAAATAATGTTTAATTACATAAAGAAATTATACAGAATATCTGTTTTTTTTTTAACGCAGCAACGATGTTGTGTGACATATGATCACAATTTACACACACAAAGTCCAACCGCAGTTATTTTCAGGTGTTGGAATTATGAGTAATTTTATGTTATTAGTTATATTTGTATCATCTGAACATTTTAGAATAAATCTTTATTACATTCAGGAAAACATCCTCATGAAGATTATATTAACAGGCAAGGGGGAAGAAAAGAAAGACGGGGAAGAAAAGGAGGGAAAGGAGAGAAAAGAATTCGAAGTTCGCATTTATAGTAATGCACTACCTGATTTTGCCAAGGCTGCCCTTTGCATACAAATAGAGAGCTTCCCCAGGGCGTATGGAGAGTGGGGTGTAGATGTCCTGATGTATTATTGATCCTCTCACCAGGCAAGGCCAAGGGCTGTTCAAACCCCTGGGCGGTTGCCTCAAGGTCATCAGCAATCTTGTTATTGACCTTACTGTTCTGTATAAATGCCACCATTTGCCATATGTAATGTGACATAAATAATTTTAGGAACCATCAGGTAACATCCTTGTTGAAGAAAAGAAACAGATTTCATACATGCCTATTTCCCTTTATGCAAACAGGATAACGTGCTCAAAACCTAGAGTGTTTACAGTAGAAAAAAATTCGTGAACGTACGGCATCCATGAAATCATATAATCTACACTAAATTACTCTTAATAAAAAAACTCTACCAGTAAGATAAATAGTAACCTGGTATTATTATTTTTAATAGTAGTTAAAATGGTCATTTCAATTCTTCTCTGACAAACTACCAAAACCTGGGGGAATTTTACTTAATATTTAGATGTTATACATTTTCACTTTATTAGAATCAAATGTAGCTGATGTGTTTCATATACAATAAGAGAATTAATAAAACATTTTAAAACTGTACTATATTCATAAAAATGCTACAGTATCTTGTCAGTCAGAAAATGACTAAAAAGTGAGCCAGGTTTTTATTATTTAACAGTGTTTTGATGAGCATAAATGAAGCATCTGAAGATAGAATAACTTTCTAAAGCTCTAGGACACACTCTAAACTTGACAGAATATTAGCATATGAATGATACAGAGCAGGAAAAAAAAGTTTATTGAAAAGAAGTTTTTTATTGTGGCCAGCCACTATGTGATATTAAATGTATTCCAAAGAGTACATTGGTCCCATAGAAATTTCCTTTATAAAAATAGAATTGTATACTACTTTGCCAAAATAAAAGAAATCCCACCAACATCATCATGCACACCTGCCAGTGATGATTAAACAAGCAAAAAAAAAAAAAAAAGCATTGAAACGTATGTCTTAAAAAGGATTGTGCAACACTCTTTCTCCTTGTGTGTTCTAACCCCAATCCTCAAAAAAAAACTGAATTAGTCTTAGGTTTTTATCTTAGTTTTCAGACATTATGCTTAGTATGTTATATTTTTTAAAGAAAACAAGAAGATAAATTTAAATTCTCCTCAGATTTTCTTGCGGTAAATTAGAAACTGAATTGCTTTAAAAGACCAATTTTCTGCTTTAAAAAAGATGTACGTTTTTAAAAAACCTCAAACCCAGAAATGACCTAGAATTTGTAGAGATGCTCAATTCTCTTTCAAAGAGGGAATTGTGCTAGGAAGAAGCATTATTGAGCTTAGGAAGACAAGAACTTCTCTGCCCATCTTCAGCAAGAAATACTTGAGTAGAAGAACAGCCAGCCAACTATAGACTAATGTAGTCTAGGTAGATTCTAAATGGAGAAGCTGGGTTCCCTCGGTGACCTGTCCAGCACTCAGCACTCCTCTCTCGTAACCCTTAGCACCTGCTCTGCATGACAGTGGTCTGTTCACTGATCTGTATATGCCTTCTGTGTGGGAAGGACCAATGCCTCACACCCATCATTGCATCTTCAGTTACTAGCGCTGTAGTGGTACATATTGGACACTCGTTACATATGTGTGAATAAATGAGCTTACTTATTCATTTACTCAATCTATAGTTACTGATAGTTATCATGTTCCAGATAGTATCACAAGCACTGAGATAAAGATAGCGTTTTATAGCAAAATATAACCCCATCCATGAGTAACAAAGGAATTAGCAGAGAGCAGCAAGAATAGCAAGCCAAGTCCCACAGTGGCCCTCTACGGAAATCTCGGTACAGGGCTGGGAGATTTTGATTAGAAAACTAAGATGAGACCGTTATTTGATGGGGCCTATCAGCCAGTGAAACGTGGTATAAATGGTAATACAATATCATTAGTAATAACAGAATGGTGAGGCCTGAGGAGATTCATGTTATATAAGACACTGGTCATAACCAAACTGTATTTGCTTTGAGGAGTCTTAATCATGGAATCATTGGAAAGAAATATCTCCAGCATACAAGATATGTCCCTTGTTATTGTTCATATACACAGACGTTTAGTTGAAGTGATGCCTGGAAGAGTTTTTTCAGTATGTTAATGTCTTTCATGCTTTGGTAAGTTATAAAATGTCAAGTTATAAGTAACTTAAGAATAATGTTTTTCAAAAGGGAAGTGAATCTACTACAAAGGAAATGCTGCTTCGTCCACACATGCGTGCCATCAACGTGTCCTGTAGATTGTGTTTTTTCATAATGAAATCAAACGTATGATATCTAGATAGATAGATAGATAGATAGATAGATAGATAGATAGATATAGATGATAGAAAAAATAAGAAGGAAAACCAAAGACTAGCCAAGTGTGTGTTGTATGATTTGTTAAAAAAAAAAAAGCATTAAACAAAAATTGCTCAATTAGAAAGGCAGATTTGCCAAGCTTTTGAATTATGAATAGAGAGATGAGAAGTTTTTCCATCCCAGCATTAATCACTGTGTGTGTGTGTGTGTGTGTGTGTGTGTGTGTACACACATACATTTCTAGTATGTGAATAAAGACACAGATTTATTTACAGATATAAACATAGGTATAGATTAGGTATAGTCTATGACCACTGAAATTTTGTGTATTGATTGCATGGAATCGAGGGTTTCCAAAATTGAAGACTTTCAATGCTAAAGCCAGTGAAGTCCCTGCAAATCAGAATAAGCTGGTCACTGTACCTGCTCATTCTCATCTTTGCAATAGGACTTGCCTTTGACAGATCTCTCTTAATGGCTTTCATTCTGCTCCTTACAGCAAACTATTTTTCAAAGGGTTTGAGGGAGGATGGAAGTTCAGTCCCTGAAAATCTCATGCACCAACAAGAAAATAATTTCAAGTTAATTGAATAGAAAATTAGTCATCTGTATACAAAATTTATACCACTAATCACAAGATTGAAAAGAAATTATTTACCCACTGCTTAAGACACTAAATTGTATGACATAATGATAAAATTTATCATATTTTATATAATAAAATATAAGATGTGGGCCCTTGCCCAATTTTTTTCACAGCATGAGGGAACAAGCAAATGTAAAAGCAGGAAAGATGAATTCCATGTCAGATAATATTATGTTAGCCATAAGCTGTATACTTTCTACTGAAGACAACGTAGATGTGTATTTTTCACTCCTTTATCTAAAAATGGCTTAAAATATATAAAATAACTTTGTTTTTATTACCCAAAATCTCATCTGAAAGATACAAAATATTTTTCATTCAATTACTATTTTTCTTTTTCTTCTCAAAACAAACATCTCCACTGGCCTCTTGGAGGCCATAACTCTTTTATAACTTATAATATTGTAAGGTTGATTTCCAAGACCACAGCAAAGCATGCTTTCCAATAAATAAGCTGCAATATTTTATTTCATTTAAAAGAGAATGTTAGTGTCTGCAAGAATAAATGTAGTTTCTTGCGCCTTTGATAAGATTTGAATCTATAGCAAACATTTTTATTCATTTTTATTCATTTTTATTCTTATAAACATTCGCACAGGTGAGAGACCATTCCAGAAATCACTCGATCCATCATAAACCTTTACAAATGTAATGCAAGAGTAGTTTTTACTTTTGAAGGCTATTGAAGGAGGAGCAATAAAATGTATAACGTAAGAGTTCAAAAAACAAAAGGAAAGATTACTAAATCTTTACTTAGCATCCTAATTTTGGCCTAATATTTTTTTTGGTGCCGATTTTCTCTTTGATAGCACTACAAGATAGTGAGTTTGAATCTGATCATCCTCAAAACAAAACAAAACAAATCTATCCTTTTCTCATTTTCCTGAAGGGTAGGAAGTAAGTACAGCATCGTATCCATAAGCAGACCTGAAAATATGATTGCCAGGAAGGGCAGCATCATGGCTAATTATAGCCAGACTCACTAGCCAACAACATCTACAGGTAAATTATAGAAAAAGAAGATAACAACAAAACCTTCAAAATGTTTCAGAAAATTAACCAAAGAGAAATCAAAGGCCAATGAACATCGTGAAAAACACGAACAAGAAACTAGCCATATGTATGCCTTGACTGAACTATCACATTTTCATGATATTTTAGGTCAGCCATAGTAACCTATATTCACACAGAACCAGAAGAGCATCTTATAGCGACTCTAATAAAATCATGCCTCCATGAAAGTCTTCAGCAAGCCACAGCACAGCACGTGGTAACGGGATTGCTGGAGAAAGGAGAAGGAACGGTTTATTTTGGTCTAAGATGGCAATGTTTGCTCAAAATGTATAAAACTGTGTCTTTAAAATAGGTGAAACGGTACTGTGTATAAATTTTGCTCAATTCGAATGAATGAATGAGTGAATGAATGAATGATGATACATAATTGTTGGGAAAATATTTTAAATCCAATAAGGATGATACTACAGAAGTTAACTAAAGCCACATGGTGATAAGTACCAAGGAGAAAAATAAAGGAGCACAGGAGGTAGCGTGCGCCAGAGTGAGGGACGTGTCGGAACACTGAATAGGGTGGGCAGGAAAAGCCTTGCTAGGACAGTGACACAAGCAAGATGTACAAGGCGTGAGGGAAGATGCAGCAAGACCATGTGACCGCCCAGAGGCCGGAGCAGGCTGATCAACGGGAAATCAGTGTTTCCGGAGCAGAACGAACAAGGGGTGTAGAAGCGAGGTGAGGGGATAAAACTGGGGGATCCCTGAGAGGCGAAGACCTTGGAAGCGCTTAGGCTCTCACTATGAGTAAAATAGGACTCAATAGGAGATTGTGAGCAGAGGAGTGACTTAAAGTTTCTTTCCCGTTGTTGAAATATCGTTGACATATTGCACAGTATGAACGTGTATGACATAATAAATTGACATATGTACATGTTGCAAAATCATCCCACAATAAGTTTGAGTGAGCATCCATCACTTCACATAGTTACAAAATACTTTTTATATGCATCATTCTAGCAACCTTACACTTTTTAAAAGAATCATTCTGGCTTTGTCGGAAACACAGTGGCAGCAGTGACGAGAGTAAAGCAGAATGGCATACAGTAGTGCACACGAGAGATGACTGGAACTTGGCCCAGGGTGTAACAGCGGAGATGTGCTTGGACTCTGAAATCGTTCTGAGTTTAAAGCAAAGAAGTTTGCTTCAGCATTGGACGTGGGATATAAGAGAACCAGTGGAGTTAAGGGAGAGTAAGAGCCAACTGGGAAATATGGAGTTGACTTTTAATAAAACGGGAACAAATGTGGAAAGAGCAGGCTGTGTGCATGCGTGTGCGTGTATGCGTGCATGCGTGTGTGTTGGGGTGGTTATAAGGAATTCGTGTTTGGACCTATTACGGGCTCAATGTTTTATTAACGATTCAAGAGGAAACATCAAATGGATGGTGTGTGGAGAAGTAGCTGGAGACACATATTTAGAAGTCATCAGCACATGGATGGCGTCTAAAAGCATGACATTAGACAAAATCACCAAGGGGAGGAGAGATCTGACGACGGCGCTCTGGGGGCCTCCAATGTTGAAAGGTCAGGGAGCAAAGGGATAAACCAGAAAAAGAACTGCGAAGTGGCTCAGGAGGTGGGGGAAAAAACGCAAGAATGGGCAGACTGGAAACGAAGGGAAGAACCTGTTTGATTGAGAGGTCGGGGGAAGGTTGAGGTCTGGAGTACGCCAGACGCTCCTGCCAGGTCAAGTGAGACGAAGACGGAAAATTGACGATGGGTTTAACAATTTAAAGATTCAACCTGTAAAGATGGCCATGAGCGACGGTGTGAAAAATGAAAATGTGTTAACTAAAAAACGAAGCTGCAGGTGAATTCTCCCCCCCTGAAAATTTCCTTGGACATGTGCTATGTCCAAATAAAACAGTTTTTCAAATTATACTCGCAAAGCTTTTATTATGATGTGACTAAATCGTATGGATTTCCAGGAGAAAGTAATAAAATCGTGTATAAGAAATACTTATTTTCCCATCAATTTTTTTTGGGGGGGGGTGTTCTTTATTTCTTTGTTTGTTTTGTAGAACAACTCTTAACATGTCCTGCTACACTATTCTCTAGAAGACAAGTGTGAGAAGCCATATCGTAAGGCACTGGTCTCCAAAAATCACTTAGTATACCTTACTATCAGTAAACACATTTGAACATGGCTTTTTAAAAAATTTATTTACGTATTTGCTTATTTGTTTATACGATGTGCCAGAGAATGTGAAAATGAGACTCTACTCATTTTCTAACGGAGGCTCCAAAAACCAAATATAAAACAGAAGTATCAATTACTTCCGTATTCCCATGGAAAGTCTAGGCCAAAAAGGCAGAATGTTACAGGCGTGATCAAAACCATTCTCCCAACCCTTTCTCTTACCACGTGCTGAATAAAAGAGACGTTAAGAGAATAAAAAAGCAAGTTTGACCTGTGTCCCCGGGAGTTAGTGAAGTACACATGCGAGTGCTAGACTCGAGAGGGCATGTTTTATTCAGGGCCAAGCTATGGAGACCATGAAGGAAGCCAGGCTGGGCCAATACAAATGGTGGACAGCCAAATGCCCAGGATACGAGGAGGAACTATAAGCAATCAGACCAGAAGACCTGATGTCCGCATCACAGATAAGGCAATAAAGGAGTCTCGGAGAAACCCAGAAAAGCACCACAAGGGAGAATGAAACATCTTTGAACGTCCACCAGCCCAGAGAGCATAAATGCTAACACATGACAGCCACAGTTCAGCATGATCTTTTCTGCTTTTCAGTTCTCTCTTCATTCAACTCCACACTCCCTTGTCCTACCTAATCCTGAAAGATCCAGAGGAAAGTCACTGGGTTTGGGGGAGAATTGGCTGATGAGAGAAGCAAAGGTCTGCTTCCCTCTCAGGTTTCTAAGTGAAGCAGACCTGAAATGGGGCTGGGGAGAATTTAAGTTCAAATACAGCTGAAGTGTTGATTATTGATTTTGGACCGGACATTTTAATTACTGCAATTAGTACCTGTTGAGATTGAATCAGAAAACTTCTACTATATAAAGAGCTACCAGAAAATTATAGAATGCGGTTGAAATTCTACCCAGGGTCAAGAAATAGTTCACCGAGCAGATTTAAAAAGAGTGAGAAGGAAATAAAGTTGCTCTATGACTGTAAATCTTAAGCACACATGTACTAGTGTTTTAATATGTTATATATATAGAAATAAACATACATAAGAGAATATAAAAGAATAAGAATGAATATATTTTAACAATAATCCTAATTTAACAATATAAAACAACCATTAATAATATTTTTAGTGACAGAAATATGATTAACAATGTTTTATTCTTATAGATAACTTAGTTAAGTACTTTATGATTCAGCAATTCTGATTTTAAGTTCAGTTTGTTTTTATTCTAGGTCAATAGCAAGCGTAGCTGAAAAAGATAATTCAAAGTCGACAAATGGGAGAAATACATTATATTTTTCCATCTCACTTATCCGTCATTAGTTTTTGCTGAAATTCAGCTAATAGATTTCTATTTTCTCTGATGGCCTTCAGTGGTCTAGCAAACTAGCTATACATTTCACTACTTTATTAAACAGTTCCTGAACACTCACTGTATGCCACACACTTACCGGGTGCAGGGAACACAGCTGTGATGATTAAAAAGAAAAAGAGAGACGTGGGCCCTGCCATCGTGGAGGTCACAGTGCGAGGAGATTAATAGTAATGAAAATGATCTAAAAGTGGCCAAATTACATGTATGAAGAATTCATGAAGAAAAGATTTCTGCTTCTGTGAGCTTGTCCCCATTGAGAGGGTTGGGAAACCCCTCTCTGAGGGTGTCTGGGCTGAGATCTTGAAAAGAAAGAATAACTAAGCAAATACTGTCTTAATAGGAGCAGAAGGGACACAACGGTCCTGAATGAAAAGGAATGCGTTGTATTTTCACATTTAAAAAAAAAAATGTTTGAAAATTCCCTAAAACTCTTTTTTGGCAAGTTTTAAACGATTAAGAAAAATTTGTTTTCAGGTTTTTTTTTTTTTAAAGAATGAATGTGAGGATTTTTAGTCAAGACCATTTTCAGGCAAAAAAAAATCATGTAATAATAAAAACACTTGGATAAGTGGATGAACAATAATTGTGATTGGCCCATTAACTGATACTCCTCTCTCTCTCTCTCTCTCTCTCTCTCTCTCTCTCTCTCTCTTCTCTCTCTCTCATTCTTTCTTCTTTTTGCTGTCATTCTTTCTATGTATTTTTTTCTCTCCCCTCACTTCCTCTCTCACGCTTAGGCTATAGACTGTCTGGAAAACAGAGTAGTTCCTACGATCCAGTCGGTGTCGGGACAGCCACTGCCATCGAGACCTGCAGAGGAGGATGAGAAATGCTCTCCTCCAAAATCTTGTAGTTTGTCCAACGCAATAATCGAGGCGTTAAGATAGCCTGAAATTAAGAGCAGATTTTGTTTTAAGTCTGAAAACGAGTGAAGCCTAATCAAAGCCCCTACATCAGAAAGCCGGACTCTTGGAATGAAAAATTTGACCTTAAACAGACTTTAGTGCCGTAAAAATTTGTAGACACTAATCAATCCTACACGTGGCTGTCAAATTAATCTTCCTAAAGAAGGGCATAGATTTTATTACTTCAGGCTCCCACCAAGAATGATGTGCTCTGTCCTGGGCATCAGCAATTAAGAATCTGATGACTGGATTAAAAGCAAATGGAAGTGAATTCTGGAAGGAGAATCCTGTCAAAGAGTCTTATCATGCTTAGGACAGCAGGCAATTCTATAATCCAGGAGATGCAAACAATTTAAAGAAAAATTTGTTTTCATCAAAGTAAAAGGAGTAGCATATTACTATTAACGATAATATGTATTTTATAAAGAAATTTGCCCAGCGAAACTAGCAAACTATTTGAGTCCAAATTTGATTACAATTTTATTACTTAACATATGGTTTAGATTTAAATTTGTTTTTAGAGACCCATAAGCATGATGCTTGTACATTTTTCCCAGTGGTATAAATTTTAATGTGGCATTGCTAGCCTAAGAAATCTTCTTTGTTCCCTAGAAGAGTTTGCCTTCTAAAATTTCAAACAAATACAAGGGACTTTAATTAATGTTTTCCTTCCTAAAAGCCATTATTGTTCCACAGTGCTTTAATCCGGCCCCCATCAAAATCTCTACTACCTCCTTTTAGTTATGTAATTACACTTTTTCTTCCATTATGCCTAAATTCACTGCTTCTGTTTGTTTTTGTTTTTCATTAGTTGTTTTAAGGTAAGTCAGTGATGAGCTAGTCTTATGATGATGACTCCATGAATAGAACAGGTCATCAGCAGCTAAATTCTAGAAAAATCACATTAGTAAACAGAGATGACACATGCAAGCCAAGTTAAAAAAATATATATCAATCTGTCATCTACCTGCTCTTCATCCTCTCCTTTAGTTTGGTTTTTTTTTTTTTAATCTTTCTTTTTGTCGGAATATTCAGCTCATATATTTTTCTTGCTTTCCTGCCTTCTCTTGACCATTTCTTCACCCCCCCCCCCCCATGCTGTGATCTGCTACTCTACTATATTCAGTCATTCATTCATGTCTGGGCACTGTGGTTCTGCCTTTAAACATGATTTCACTATTTCTCCTTAAGTTCCATCCATTGCTGTAATTTCACTCAATCTTCTTTCTGCCTTTGTTTCAATGTCCTTTGAGTTCATTACCTGTTCGTTTTTCTCTCAAATTTTTCTTATTCCTTGCTTGCACAAGAAGAATAGGAAAAAAGGGAGCTTTATCATCGTTTTACACAGAAAAACAGTTTTTATGGGGGATTTGGCATTTCCCTTGGTGTGTAGCCAGATAGAATACCCTACTGAAACTGGGTATTTTTTATATATATATAAAGGTATACACAGAGCTACACTTTCTTATAAAGGGAATCAGATTCCATTAAATTGTAAAAATTTAAGAACCAAAGGAGACCTTGAAGGGCAGCTAGTCCAACTATTATTTTACAGATGGGGCAAATGGAAGCCAAAAGGTATGGATCCCTTACATGTGTCAAGCTTTGTATTTTGTGTTGTTGTTGTTGTTGTTGTTATTGTTTCATAATTGTTAACAGATATGTTCTCATATCATCCCAAGAGTTTAATATTCAATTTAATACCAGCAGTGTTCCCTAGGCTCTTCCTCAGTGCCCAGTTCTAAGGGAAAAAAATTGAAAAACTGCCATGCAAAGAGCTCCTTTTACTTTCCAAGTGTTTTATACCCCAATTCATTTAATCATCATACGCTGATGCAAACATTATCATCTCCATTTCTCAGAAAATGAGCCTCAAAGATGAGTAATTACTTGCCAAGGATCACAGAGCTATGAAGAGCCACGGTGGGTATCTAATCATATCTGTCTCGATCAAAGTCTGGTTGATGGTTTGCTTTTACCATTCAGGGTCGTCCATTCAGAATAAGCACAACCATGTCCGTTTCTTGACCAGATGATCGGTTGTCCCAGAATTCCAAAATCAAATAACTACCCATCTAAATTCTGACCTGTCCAGTTTTGACCCTTGTTTATCCTACTTATGTGGGCCATTGTACCCATGCCATGGCAGCCTGGCCAGCCTCTTTGCACAAGTGTGGTAGACGTTTAATAAATGCACATTATGATAAATGGTGATGTTATCAAAGATATAGTATGAAATAAAAAGGCAATAGATTTGGGTAATTAATTTTAAGGAATCCCCTTTTAAAATTAATAACCACCATTATTTCTTAAAGATATAGTTTACTCCACTAAACAAAAGGCTCTCATAATTATTCATCACTTTACTTTTAGCAATTATGGTTACTTTTGTAATTTTTCCATTCTCTTTCTTAACTCTTTCACTCAATCATATGTGATTCATCTTTCTGACCTAAGGATGCCTGTCACTTTTTTTTTTTAACATAATAGCAATTCACATTAGGATTAATGACATAAAGTCCAAGTCTTTCACCAGATTCTTTCTGATAGATGAAGAATAGCAAAACATTACTTCAAACTTGAGAAGAATCTTAAAAAATATGACTTTGCTAACTACGACCTATGAAAAACAAAATCCCACACATTTAGTTTAGGTCTTTAACTTCTTGGTAGTTAAACATTATTGACTAAATTCTCTTATATCTATTATGCCTTTGATATTAGATCAAGACAAAATTGGGTTAAAAAGATTTTCTCCTATTCATTCTCAACCTCAGGCTACTAAATTTGGCTGGTATTAGTGCTTAATCCTGTACCCATATAAGAGAGGTATACAAACACACTGATAAAAAAAAATTCAAATCACTTAGATAAAATACTTGTTACCTATACAAGGACAGTAGCTTTGCTTTATCTCATCCCGGTCAAGTGAGATTTACTTGAGGGAAAGCATTTTGCTTTGATTATTCATAAATGTTACTGCTGCTATATATTATTTTTCACAACTTTCAAGAACCAAAGAGGTTGAGTAATGAACAAAGCAAGAGGAGACTAACTTCAATCACTTAACAATTATTTTCTAGAATCTACTGTGTGTCAAGAACTATGCCATGAACTTGACTTACATTATATTGTTTGTCTACACAGCAATTTCAAGTTAGCTTTTATTATATTCAGTTTTCGATAGGAAAATAAGTCTTGTGGTCATTATGCAACTATTTTCAGGCCTATATTTATAAAATGGTGGAATTCGAATTTGAACCCAAGTCTGCCTGTACCAAAAGTCCATACTCTTTCCACTTCAGTAAGCTGCTTCATGCATACAAACAAAACCCATAAATGTAAATTACTTACTCTGTGTTGATAAATAACATAGATCCTCATATAAACCAATTACCTAAATATGCATTACTGAACATTATTATATAACTAGCAGCTATAGTCTGAGGCACTCGGCATAACGATACATTTATTAAAGGTTTCAGTCCTGCTGAGTCTGTCCCTGCAACTTCGTATCAATAGTGGTCTGCAGTGAAATCTGTAGCAGCTCGAAGGTAAAGAATCTGCATTTCCAGATGCCAGGGTCATTGCAGGAGTTAAATTCAGGCACGTTTCTACAAAGTAGACATGTCTTTATCCTCTGCCTTCTGAGACGGGAAGCAATTAGAGTTTTCACTGTCCCTTGCATTCTGGAAGAACATGTGGTAGCAGCAAACTCACTTAAATAACACACTTTTTCTTCCAAATTAACATCTAAATGAAGAGGGACTGAGTTGGCATTTTATAGAATCAAGATTCTAACTTATTCTCCTCAAGACTGAATACAAATGCATCAATTTTACTTGTTTCTTTCTTTGTTTGTTTTAGTAACTAAGCCCTCCTATAAAAAACTGTGTCGGTGGTAAGATAGTTTTAGGTCTATTCTAGTCATCCTATGATGTACCTACCCAGCCAAATGACTCAGATGAGGCAGAGGCTCTAGAGAAAAGTTCCAGTGGAAGTATACAATGTGAGATTTAAAAAGGAACGTAAGGAGCATCTTGTTTAATACTTTGATATTTCATATGAGAAAACTGAGGCTTAAAGAGGCTTATTGACTTGTCTGGCATTGTTGAAATTTATGTGGCATACCTAATCCCGCTAATGCTTCTACCACATCAGGTTGCCCGAGAGAGCTCAAGAGAGGATTTAGCCCAAACCCCAGAAACCCAAAAGGAAAAGTTGGTCAGAGATAGTTTAGTGAACATACCTAATCTGGCTGACATCTGAGTCCACAGAAAGTCAAAATGATTTTCATTAATACTCCAAAGTTCACATGAGATTTTTACTTTTCAGTTTCCTTTTCTCTATACGTTGTCTGTGTTTTGTTTTCATTTTGTTTGTTTGTTTGTTTGTTAATAAACTTGGTAGTTTTTCTGACCTAGGTTTTGCACACCCATTTCTCGAAGATGTACATTCCCTATTTGGTTTCCCTTCTTACAGAAGAATGTAGAAAGGAAACCAACCTTCAAAGAATGAAAAGTGCACCCCACTGCCAATCGAATTCCCATCTGCTGCTTTTAAAAACGTGACATATGGATCTAATGTGAAGAAAACAATGTCTGCTCAATCTATTCAAAATTTTTTAAAATAAGAAAATTATATCAAACAGTATATCTCATATTTTTCAAAAAATGCCTGAGTATCGAACGACTGAATCAACCACATGTTCCTCTGTTACCTATTCTCCAGCTTCATTTTCCATTACTCTAAATAACCATTCTGCGTATTTGTAAATTATGGTCACTTTAAGTGAATATATTCATCTTTCCCCAAAACAACTTTAAAATCTTCAGTTCCACATATATGCCCATCCCGCATGCCCCATTGTGACTTTTCTACATCCTTCCAAACTACATTCTGTTTATCCCATTTTCACCTCCACATTTATGCTCATTCCCACGCTCCCCGTCTGACCTTAAGGACAATCATTTCAAATAGCCACATCCTGACCAAATATGAGTAAGCACATGAAAGATGATTTCTTCCTCAGACTCTCAAACCATAGAAACCTCCCCACGTTTTAACATCAGTAGCACTTATCATTTCTGTCACTTCCCTGGCACTTAGAAAACTACCTGAATTCAATAGATACAGAGAACCTAGCCCACGAGACATGCTCTAGCCTTTGACATCCCTGACAGGATCTTGGAGAGCATCATTAATACACTCATATCCCTTGGGGTGAACAGTGATATGATACATCAACACAGCAACCAAAAGCCAGAGAAGAAAAAGATAGCAAATTCCATTTGGTAAATAAGGAGCCTGTTTGTTCAGAAAAAAGAACTTACCCCTGGGCCAGAAATCTGATTATTTCCCTAGACGCCTCCAATCAACACCATCCAATTAATCAATTTTGCGTAATATTTCTCAAATCTAAATCCAAAACTCTTGCCCCAGTGGTAACTATGTTATTAATTTTCATTCACAAAAATACTTATCGAGCATTAGCTATATATACCAGGCACTCTTCTAGGTGCTGGAGATATATGCTGAATAGTTTAAAAAAAGAATCACCATCATGTTGGAACTTAGATTCTTATCGAAGGAAACCGATAAAAAGAAATGCTGATAGCAAATTAAATATATATTAGAAGGTAAAATTTCTAAGGAGAAAAATAAATCAAAAGAGGATAAATGGTACCTTAGGAGTTCAATTTTTAAACTAGAATCATTGGGTAAAACCTCACTAAGAAAATAATATTTTAGCAAATACATGAAGAGGGTAAGAAACAAGCCAAGTAGATCTCTGATAGAAAATTATTTTATTTGAGGCAAAAGAACAGAAAAATATAAATGGTCTGAATGCGGGACAAGTCTGTCGGGTTTGGGAAACCATGAGAATATCAGTGCAGCGGAAAAAATAAAGTCAGAGAGGAAATGAGTGAGGAGGAGGATCCAAGAGAACTTTGGCTTTTACTCCGAATAAAATAAGAATTCATCAGAAGACTCCGAGCTGAGGAATACGATCTGACTTGCAATATTCTTCAGGGATGACAGACTGTAAACAGGTTCCACATTCTGTCGTGATAGATTAAGTAATTCAGAACAGTCGTCCCGCTGAGAAAAGCAGGATTAAAAAACCACCCGGGACCACATTTCCCTTAGGAGCATATATGTCTATTAAGGAAGAGATTTCTGAGAAGATGAGAAACCAAACAGAGCTTTCAACAGACAAAGAGGACTAAGGGGACAAAGCACTGGAGGTCAGAGCCAGAGCTGGCATGGGGGCTGCTAAACACACACCTATGAGTTGGGAAGAGAAAAAAGTACTAATTTTTATAGTAGGCTTTCCTGTGTGGAATAGCTATGTTGTAATCCAGTAAGCAGCCGCTAAAAGAAAGTAAAAGGATGTGAAACTATCAAGCTGGCGGACGGAGAAAAAGGGAATAAAAACATTAATTTAAAAGAAGTCAATAAAGGAGAGAGAAACAAAACAGGATGCATAAAAGGAGGCAGCAAAATGGTATGTCTAAAGCCAGATGTGTTTGTTAGTAGTCGATGTAGTAGTAATGACACGTAATATAGACTTAATATAGACGAACTAAGTTCTTTAGTGTAAAATGAAGATTATCAGACTCGGCTCTTTAAAATGCAACTGGATGATGCTTAAAGAGATGCTTTTACAATATAAGCACACAGGGAAGTTGAAGTAAAGGGGGAAAAATTACGTATCATATTTGCTGGTTATTTATTTATATCATCTCTCATTTTTTTTTTTAAAAAAAAAGCTCTTTCTATATTCTACTCATCCTGGGATCCTGCAAACTCCATTTTCAGATTACCAGCCAAATGTCCGTTACTTTTTCCAATGAGGGTCACGAGGGAGAATTTGGAAGCCAGAGGAAGGCAAAGAGGGTCTTGCTTTCCTTAGCGCTACTTCTGACAGTGATCCGTGTTCGACAGCCCCAGAAGGGTCAGGCCACAGCCGGCAGCGTCCGCTGGCTGTCCCAGCGTGCCTGACCATGACCCCTCAGCGCTCCCAGCAGGAGCTGGTGGAGCTGGCTCTTCAGAGGTCTGGGCAACACCCCTTGCCTTGTGTGGCACCTTCTTCAAGATCTCAACACCTCGATATTTTCCTTTGGTTTCCCCATGCTCAGAATAGTAGGTGCTTCCTCCATTTATTATTTGGGGGCTACTTCAATAGTCCTTTTTAACTTTAGCTCCCCAAACCTATGCAAACCAATTCCCTTTATTAAATCTTTTGTTGAAATAGCTAAATAGTGTTTTTGTCTTCCTGATAGGAAAAAAAAAAAACATGAAAACCAAAGGAACATTGACATAGCTATATTAATAACAGATGAGGTAGACCTAAGTGAAAAAAAAAAAAACTAGACAAGAAATAGTATTTCATAATGGCTATGCACTGATTAAATATTACAATTCTAAATATATGGGGACCTAATAGCGTGTTCTAAAAATGTATAAAGGAAAACAGAACTAAAGAAAGAACTAGGCAAATCCATAACTAGAGTGGTGGTTTTTAAAAAACTTCTCGCAGGAACTGATACGATATCCTACCAAAAAAGTAAATAAATAAAAATAAAGACTGAAAGGAATTGAGCAATACAAGGCCCGAGTGGTGGTAGAGATATGGAGGTGATGGCAGAGGGGGGGAGTTGAAATCTTTTACAAGATCAGAGCAGGAGACGACAGAGGAAAGATTCGAGTTATAACTAATGGAGGTTCGGAGAAGAGTCTGGACTTTGAAGGCCGAGCTAAGATTTCCTGATATGGGATACAGGCTGAGACAGAAAGAAAATCTCAGAGATGACACCTAGGCCAATTCAAGATGGATTTGTCATTAACTGACATATAGAGGACGTTGTGATCATCAATCAGTTTGGGAGATAGGAAGGGAGTTCGGTTTGGACGTTTGAATTTGAAATATCTTTGATTTCTATATGTATGACAATTCGACTTCTAAGTCCTTCATTCATCTCACTTAAAACGGAAATCTCGCTGCTCTCAGAAGCTCCTTTAGGATAGTCTTGAGGGCCTTCCTGGGTCTGGCACCTGCTTGCCTTTCCGATCTCATTTCTCCTCTCTCCTCCCTTCCTTCTTCGGTTGCTGCCATTCTGAACTATTTGCACCTCCTCAGAGTCTTCTGATTTCTAATCCCGTTTCACGTGATTTTTTTTTTTATCCTTGGACTATCTTTCCTCTTTTCGCCTGAATAGGTGGGTTTATCTTTCAGCCAAATAATCATAGTTCCTAGAAATCCTTTGCCAAGACCAAATCTGGTTTGCAAGATGACTTTTATACACTATCATCACCCTGTGTTTTCGACTTATCATAAATATAATAATGGCTATTTATTTCTATGTTTCTCTCACCAAAACCAAAAGCCCGTTTGGGACAAGTAGCAAGATCTGTATGGACACCTGTTACAAAGATGTCTGATATATTACCTAATGCTAAGAAGAGCGTGTTAAATAAATAAATTCTCTATTAAGGCACGAAAGCAATAACTATGAGGGCATATGCTTCCCAAAAGATTGGAAAGCATGGCTTTCGATATCTCTTTGTGTAGATGTTGGAAATTTAATTTTAAAGTATAAAGCTATTGCATAACAATTGAAAAAATAAAGAATACACATTGGCTTTTCAATTGAATATACCTTGTACTAAACTGTCACTCCATATGTGAATTCTTCGTGACTCCTACTAAAAAGACACGCACCAAAATACTTTCCACTTTTTTTTCGTTTTAGCCATGTATGATTTTTTATCCTCAAGCATATGAAAATAAATAAGCTAATTATGAGTAACATTGTCAAAAGCTTTTCTACCACAGAGAAATATGGGGATCTCACTGTCAATTGGATTTTGAAAAATGGCGCTTACTTTCCTGACACCGTTGGTTTTCGGTGTAGCTTTGTCTAGCACTTCAATGACACATGTCGCTAAGACATTTTAAGTCATAGTGTTTTTTTCTTCCTGGTCAGCGCTTCAGATAGTCTCCTCTGACCATAAATCTGTTTCCTCTTACCTGGAATAAGGTTTGCCGCTAGATTCCTACTAGCCAATATTTCTCAGATTCAGAAAAACTCTAGCTACTTGCTCCCTTGGGTATGTAAAAAGATAAATCTAAAAACAAGCAAACAAGCAAATTTGAGTAGACCCTGAAAAAAGAGGCCTCCACTTCTAGGAGTCATAGATGGGGGGGGGGGCCTTAAAATTAACTTTTTTTCAGAAAAAAAAAAAGACTTTAAAAGCTGGTACATTAATTTCTTTCATCTAATTTAAGACTCTAATGATATATGCGAAGTAGGGAAAAGCAACTAATTTTATCTGGGCATGAGACATAAACCTCTCCTGCTCTTGACAGTGTATGGAGCTATGCTTCATAACTATTTTGCACGTTTAATGTGTACAATTTTAAACACCGGCTAAACAATCCGTATCAGTCTAATCACTAGGAGCTTTGTGTTACATTAACCGCTGCAGGTAAGAATCGCACATCCAGCAAATACGCTCTCCTTGCTCCCTTTTTACCAGGCGTCCCCAAAGGCCAACATCCCTTTGATGTTGGTGTTTGGCTTTGTGTTAGAAAGCTCAACGCGAGGGAAAGAAAGAGGCGAAATGAGTTCTAATGGAAGAAATCTGTCTCGCCAGACTCCAGAACAAGAAGGAAAACAGGTGTGTTGCTAAGCAAAGTATTCTGTCTACTGCCCTATTTGTGCCCTTTTCAAACACCTCATTTACGAGTCCAAAGCAGCTGTCACTGCACTATTGTGTAAGCCAGAACTCATCTGTTTATTTTCTCCCTGCTTCTTACAGATCTATATATTGTTGTTTTCTCCTTTAACATACCAGAAGCATAATACTAATAGGTGACACTTGTTAATTGGGACATAAAGATCTTTCATTTTATATAGCAATTATTTCAGCAATACACACTTATTCCAAGAATAAGCATTTAGTTTAAGATATAAAGTCACTGAAAGAAGGGGAGGATACAGGCTTTAGCCATAAAAAAATTGTACAGGGCAAGAAAGATGGGAGTAGAAATTAATTGTTTGCCCTAATGAATCTTTAGAGGAACTGGAGGAGACAAGAGGAAATAATGATCAAGAAATAGAGGTTGGCAGTAAGCATCGCTCTACGTGGACCAAGGGTTCCCTGTGCTCACATAAGCCTAGATCAGGTTTACTTTTAATTTGTTTGTTTAATTTTACCCTTTAAGATATTTTTAACAGATTGCCTAAATTTTTCTGCATTAAGGTGATTACACATATTATAAAAGCAATGGTAGAAATAAAATTTTAAATTGTATCTAGGTGTTTTGGGATATGCTGCTTCTATCAGCATTCATGTTCCATTAGGAGAACTTGTAGCAGCATTTTAAAAGGCTTCTTAGTCCCAGAGTTCTTGCCAATTCTATTGTTTTAGGCAAAGGGGATACCTAATAGAACAACCACGGAATTTTATGCAAAACTAAATGTAGTCCATCAAGAAATTTCAGGAACTAAACCCCAAATTGACTTGCCTATCTTCTACGTTAAACATTTCGGTCAAGTTCTACAAGGGCAGTGAAAACAATACATGGCCAGAACTGTTATTTTATTATGACAAATACCACAGAGGTCTGGAGGTCAGTCATGAGACTGTTTGCCTTATATTTTCTGGAGAGGTGAAGCCTCTTAACTGAATCCTACACTTAATCATCCCCAAATCCCAAGCTATTTCTCCTGATCCCTATTTCAATTTAAAATAAAATTCACGTTTTAGTGTTCTGTGTTGAGTTTGCTTCAGGCTTGACGCAGATTTATGAATAGCATTTACTGTTTGCTTGCTGACCACTTCAGCGATTCTAACTCCTGGGGGGGGGATTTCCACAAGGTTGGTGGTGGGGAGGGGGTGGGTTGGAGAATGATTTCATGCAGCAAAGCACAGCGCCCTCCCACTTGAAGCCAAGACAAATATTTTTGAGGATGAAATAACCTTTGGATGCAAGTGGCACATTTGATACGAAGATACAATGACGTCTAAAACATATACTGTTTCCAAAATTCCTACTATATTCTACTTCTGGAGAAAGTGCCTCTATACTGCAGAGATGAAATCTAATGGTGTAATGTAAATGGTGAGTCCTCTTTTATTTATTTATTGAACAGCATTCGATCTGACTTTTTGCTTAAAGTAAATTGTTTTTTCCGTGGGAAGCTAGTGTCCAGAAATAGAGAATGATGGCAGCTTTGCCCCAAATCCTGGAGCATTTGTTGCATTAAAAGAATGAGACAAGTAGGTAGCGTGGAAAGAAATAAAGAAATAGTGCTCCGTGTACCACAGTGTAGGAAGCCGATCAACAGCATGTAGCATCCAGTAGGAAGAAGTGACCCCTCAGTCCCCAAAGTTTAATGCTCTCTGGAATGTTCAGCATAAACGGTGATGCCTTACTTCTCTAAAGCCTCTCCGTCCTTGGCCTCTAAGACTGACACTTTATCGTTCCTTTCCTATCGTTTTAGTTACTCTTCTCTCAGACTCCAAACTGCTCATTATCGAAATGAGTGTTTCCCAAAGTGATGTTTAGTTGCGTGAGAATCCCCTGGGTGCGCATCGGAAGCCCAGGAACTAGATATGGAGAGCCACGTTTGCCGGGCTAAGCGAGAATTAATACACAGGAAACAATCTCTGCCTTAAAAGTTCTTCCCTCCATGTTTCATCCCTCGCCCCTTACTCCTGAGACAGCTGAATGCATGATGTTTTCTTCCAAATACCACTTACATATTCATTAATCACGAATCTCTCTCTCCAGCCCAAATTATCTCCTGGTCTCTGGGTTCGCTTTATCGAGATTCTACTGCTATACCCATAGGAATCATAATCCCCCAACACACACACACACACACACACACACACACACACACACACACACGCACTAAAACTTTCGTTCATAATTCACAACTCTTATCCCAAATGCTAACAGAGATATCTACCCATTTTCCCCATTCACAAACCTTGGAGTAATCCAAGACGTTTCTCTACTACATTCAATTTTGGACCAAGTTCGGGCATTCTATCTTTTAACAATCTGTACTTAGTTCTATATCTTGTTTAGGACTGCACAGATTCTCATTTGCATGACCGAAATATGCTTCTAACTGGTCCTCCAGGCTTCAGCAAGAGATAATATAACACAGTAAAAAGTACAGGTTAACTTCCTCTTTGTATGACTTTGGGTACCTTAATCTTCCTCCTCCTGGGACAATTATTAAAGTAGTTAATAGGTAAAACACCTCGTACGAGACCCAGAAAAGATAAGCATGAGATACTTACTACTTCAACTCCTTTCAAGTAGGGAAGTCTTTATACTTCTTTCTACATGATTCTTCTAGAATGCAAATCATATCTGCACAATTCACAGACAGTCATGTCATTGACTTGCTGAAAAACCCCCAATTCAGATAAAGCTAAAAATTGTTAGGTTGACATTCAAGGCTCTTCATGTTCTATTCCTCCCGCCATTTTTTCCTCAGGCATCCCTGTGTCTTCGCACCAATTATTTCTCGGATGCTACCGCTAATATAAGAAGTAGTTCCATCAAGCAAACTAAATTTACTGTGCACATGGTGAAGGTTATCTCTGTTGTGTGCTGCCCCCTGGGCCACTAAAGAGAAGCGCCAGTGTTGGCTCATAACCAGAAGGGACTCACTCTTTGTAATTAATCCCAAGTAACGAGCTGCTTGTATAAAAATGTATTTGGCCCTCCAAGGCTGGTTTTACACATAATTTTCAGAATCTTTCGAAGTGATATGAACTGAATAGCAGCCTGAATTTACAGCCAGGCTTTCTAAGCGATTTAGCACCCTATTAATGATGAAATACTGTCACCAGTGCCTCAGTCTTCATCAGCTTCATCTCTTCATTCTACTCAGATCAGGACTTAGAAATAAAACCCTACTTTTCTAGAGAACACACCCCCAGTACCTATTCATTTAAAGGCTAGCTCTAGGATAGAGGACTTTCATTTTGAAAGTCTGTCTTTGGAGCTCATGAAAGCCTCTCTGTAGCTGAAGATACTGCTCTAGGAACCCAAAAGCCCAGCGAACCACAGACTTCTCATTCCCAAGGCTATCGGGGTATTCGAGTCTACAGAGCAAGTTTGGTGACTCTTGGACAATGCGTTACATGTGACTTTTTTTTAAAAAAAATCATTCTAAAGTAGAAGAAGATAGATTAATACAAAAACGAAGCAGAACAAATTTTATTCTGGTGTTCTGAATATAAATGCACACGATCCATGAATTCTATCGATAGTAAATATATTCAATAATCCATCTTTCAGAGTCAAATAGAAGTTTAGGTGTTTTCTTCCTATTACATCAGTTTCCTATGCTTCGCTTCACCACTCATGCAGCAACATATTTCTAAATATTAATCGGTGCCATCTACGGTTCTCACCCTCCCGAATTCAGCCCCACTCACCCTTAAAGATGCTAGGCTATTTTCCGATTGTTTTCTCAAATAAAGACGTGAGAAACGGAAGTCAGGGAAAGTAAGAGGAGTATTAATATTTTTCTGAGTTTTGTGTTTGAAATAACAAATTTCTTAGAGGAATAAGAAAACAAAGACAACGTATTTGAGGGGAGTGTAAGTGTTTACACACACACACACGCACACAATTCTGTAGTTGCGGGTTAGGGAAAAACATAAAGGAAAAGAGATGCAGAAGAGAAATTAATAACAACATAAATGAATATGGGTCCCGGATAAAGAGTTTCTGAAACCTGCCTCCCCAGGAAGACAGTGTGACTGGAGATTAGCGTGAGACCCCACATCAAAGAAAGCCACTGAATCTTCCCTGGGAAGAGTCCTCTGGTTAGGGGCCACTTCTAGCTAGACTGGGCCTCTGTCACCAACAGTGCATGAAAACGAGGAAATGATTCTTGTATCCCCAAGTAGGTCCAGAGTGAAAGCCACCAAGGCTTAAAGGGTTTGATATATAGTCCCTTGAATTTATTTTTGCTTTTGTTCCCCCTGTGCAAGGGGACATGTCCAAAAAGACACTTCCTAGGCTGACGTCAGATAGTTTATTTGCTATATTTTCTTCTAGGAGTTTTATGGTTTTAGACCTTATATTTCATCTTTAACCCATTTCGAGTTTATCTTTGTTTGTTGTGTGAGACAGTGGTCCAGTTTCTTTTTTTTTTTTTTTTTTGTATATATCAGTACAGTTTTCCCAACACCACTTATTGAACAGATTATCATTATTCCAGTGTATAGTTTCACCTTCTTGGTCATAGATTAGTTGATGATCTAAGTGAAGCTTTATTTCTGGGTTCTCTGTTCTGTTCCATTGATCCATGTGTCAGGACCATACTGTTTTGATTATCACGGCTTTGTAGTATAGTTTGAAATCAGAGCGTGAGACGCTACCAACTTTGTTCTTTCTCTCTAGATGACTGTGGCCACCTGAGGTCTTTTGTGGGTCCATATCAATTTTAGGATTACTTGTTCTAGTTCTCAGAAGAATGACATTGGTTTTTTGATAAGAATTGCATGGAACCTGTAAGTTGCTTTGGTCATTTTAACAATATGAATTCTTCTAATCACACGAATGCAGTGTATCCTTCTAATAATTTGTGTCTACTTCAGTTTCTCCAAGGTCTTCTAGTTTTCAGAGTTCAGGTCTTGCAACAGTGCATTTCCTACTAAGTGTCAGCCGAGAGAATATACAGCCAGCTTGAACTACTTCAGAAGACTAAAGTGATGAATATTTGAAGCAAATATAATCGGCATTGCCACAGCTCGTAAACCTGTAAGATGGGACTCATGGAGTCCAAGTAAATGATCCAATCTTTACATGCATACGTCCTTTGAGTTTTTTAAAACGCAGGAAATATTTCAAAGTTTGAACCACTTATTAAGCCTCCGAGTTCAGAACTGATCATTAGAATGGTACCCCACCTTAGATCACTGCTGCCCTCTCTCTCGATATCCTGAGATACTTCAAGATGTTCAATGGGTTCAGAATGAACAAAAAGCTTAGGTAGGCTGGCGCAGTTTGCAAGTAAGACTCACAAAGGCAGTCTTCCTTTTTTAGCTTCGACTCTTTTCTTTCACGAGGGGAAAAAGATCTATCTGACACATTGCTCAAGGATTCTTTTATTCTGTCACTTTTCAAGCAGAGAGTAAAAAAACACCTTTCCTCTTCCCTTGCTAATGCATTTTGTGATTTTCCATCAGCCCAGCAACTCTGAAAATCTACTGAAAGTTGCTTAGCGCACCCACATAGAAAACTACATTTTCCCCCTAAAGGAAAAAAAAGTTCATTTCACTGTGAAAATATATACTCTATATATAGCATAGTTTATATAAAGGCATTATACACACACACACACGATGTGTGAGAAATATATATATACACATTTATATGTATACTTCTAGAAACATATTTTAACACGTAAAGATGTAAAGTAAGAAGAATAATCAAGAAATGTGGATGTGAGAACACAAAAGAAAAACCATATCCCAAATTATATGTTTTCTTTGTTTTTTTTTCTTTATACACATTTTTTATTAAAAATTATTGGGGTGACATTGATTAACAAAAGCAGTTTCAAGTGTATCATTCAACAGTAAGTCATATATTTACTGCACTGTGTGCTCACCACCCAGAGATAGATTTCCTTCTATCACTAAATATTTGGCCCCTTTTACCCTACCTACTGAATTGTTTTGATAGATATTTAGACAATATCAAATAGTATGAAGATCAAAATTTTTAAATGAGAGCTTCATATTCACCAAATGATATATCCAAACCATGAAGATATTAAGGCTTGTAGTTAGGAGCTGTTTAGTTAACATCAGGGCATATTTTAATTGCTTAAAATTATATTAGCACAAAAAAACAAAATGTGTTCTCTGGTAAAATATGAATAAGAACATATTAATAGTCTTATAACATATGGGTTCCTTTCTGGTACAAAGCAATTAGCAAAGAGTGGGAAAGGAGATTGTAAAACAGAAGCAATAAAATTTTGGAAGCTTGTATGAAAAAGAAAATATTTTTAAATTTATAGCTAAAAGCACATTGTGGATTTTAAATTAAAATGAACGAACAACATACCCTGTCGATCTTTATAACACCACGTCTTAGAGGAGCACGAGACTCCTTGGGCTATTTCAAAAGGTCCTGCACTTTCATTATTAGATTTGTTCACCAATATAATCAAAAAATCTTGTGCCAAGATTCAAATTTTGATTAGTCCTATTCCTTTTACCTGAATGATACTAACAATTTTTTTAATAATGAAGAAGTGTCTAAATAATAGATTTTGTAAAAAACATTGCATATTTCATAAAACATGGAAATAATTTCCAATGGCTCGGCTTTCTTAAACTTTTTGTTTTTTCCCAATATACAAACATAACCTCTTTGTAATACATAATTCTGCAAATATGATTTTTAACTTATATATCCAAGTTATATTAGTGGGAAAAGCTTTAATCTATTCTAAATTTTTAAGTAAACTATTCATAAGGTTCAATATGTTCAACTATTATTCTTACTGAACAACAATGAAAACAACAGTGAGTTAAGAAGTGACACTGGTACAATTATAATCTATTTCATAAAAATAAGAAATGTTATTAACCCTCCTTCCTCAAAAGCTACATAAATTTAGTACTAAAAAATTAACAAATAAAAATCTACTTACACTACAGAATTAATTTCTGTATATTTGAAAGATGACACACTAAAAATTCTTAATCAAATCACAAGAAAAACCCAAAACAAAACAGACTTAAATAATCTGCTCATTGATAAAAATGCATATAAAATGAGAAATTCAAAATATATTTTCCAACTTCTCTTTAGTAAATTAATTGAAGTATAAAGTAGCTAAATAGAGAAATATGTTTCAGTCCTCTCACTATTTATTTATAATAACCTCTTCTCTAGGTAATAGAAATAATACTCATACATATTTGGAAATAATGAATAATAAATCGTTGTTTCAACATAAGAACACACTTGAAATTCTAATTTTTCAGACCTATTTTTCTAATTTTAGTCTATTTATAATTATTTCCAAATACCTAATTACATATTAAAATAATTGTTAAAAGCTTTTTACAGCTTCATTTGACATTTTTTTTGTAGCAGCTTACTGTTTGAGTCAACTTGTTTGTATAAATTTTTTTTTTCATGGAATGTACATTCAAAAATTTCTGCATAAGAATCCAGTTGACTTGGAACACTAAGTTTTAATTTTTCTCAGAGTGACGAGTAAACACAGAAGTCTATTTTTTTTTTTTTTGGCTGCCTATGATTTTTTTGATAGGAAAAAAACATAAAAAACAATTACATGTTGCTCCAGGCAATTTTCAATCAGTTCAGTTGTTCATTTAGACCTAAAAATCCCTAGAACTCAAGATGAGTCGTCTACATCTAGATGACAAAGTTAAATACAAATGTTTAAAAGAGTCAGTCTATTGAGATATGGCAAACTACTGGTATTGAACTATATCTTAGCTTATAACAACTACAAACTAATTGCTATGGTACTCCATTGTTATTCGTAGATATTCTGAGAAACCTTTTATCGAGTGGAAATTATAAAAATCTCTCATAATATATTACAACAAACATCTCAAGAAGACCTACGTTCAACTTATGTTTCGCTTGATGAGTAATGAAACTGATATTGATCATACAAAAGCAAATCTACTTAGGTGAGTGAGCAATATGCGTGACTAGAGCAATAGCAGCTATAATGCGTTTAGTTCCCCAAACCGGATAGGAAATGTCTCAGCTTCACAGCTGTCCCTGAGCCACTGCGCTCTTAATCCCCATAGGAACTGTCCCAGAGTTCTGTTGATTCCCCCACCATAATGACTCTCCAAACCGTTCACATTTCCCTACTTTTGCTGCTATCGCTTTAGCCTTACATTACCTCTTATTTGCAGTTATCTGGTCTCCATGCCTGCAAGTTTTGTACTTCTTGATGCTATCGTCCTAATTTTAGTCAGAGTGAGCTTTTTCTGGCCCAACTTCTATCTTTCAGGTTTTTTCCTACTGCCTACAGCACCCACATCCCTAGAATAAAATTCAGTAAAATATAAAACATCCCTAATCTGACCAGTCTTCTTAGCTTTATTCTCCCCAAAGCCCTCTTATCTTATATTTTAAAGTTTTAAAACGACTACCAGTTTCTTGAACAGACCAGAACATCAATGCTTCCAAATTTATGTTGCACCCTTTGCTTATACAATTCTTCCCTCTTTATTCCATTTCACCCACAGGACTGTATCTGGGAAATCAAGTCATTCACAACTGCTCAGGTAATCCAAAGGAGAAGTGATCATTCATTCCTGCAATGCCCACTGTGCCCTGCGTGCATGCCTACCACAGCCCTACAGCTCTTTACTGCATACTTATGTACTTCATCTCCCTATATGTTCTTTGTGGATGGAGACTGTGTCATATTCATCTTCGCATCCTAAGCACCTGGCGAAATGTCTGGATCATAGCACTGAATCAATGTTTATTGAATGACTCATTGAATCGATAACACAAAAGTTTATTCTGTCTTTCTGAGGCGAGATCTATTTCAAATTACATATTGAAATATCTCTAGGACTATAGACTAGCTCAATAAGGAATGATATTGGCAGTCCATGAACTGCTATTCTTTTTTAAAAAAAAAAAAAATTGAGTAGACATCACTGCCAAGTCAAACGACACAGCAGAGTCACGGAGTGAATAAACACCCAAATTTTTCCCTTTGGTCTGTCAGAGGCTTGCAGGACATAGTCTAGAAAAAGCACTTTTTATATTTCTGATGTCATCAGTGACCTCATCTCTATACTAAAGTGAATTAAAATGTCCTCTGCCTCATCTTTACCTGTATTTCTGTACTTAAAACTTACTAATACCCTCGTAAAGGCTTAAAATGTGGTAAAGATATTGTGTTCTAGAAAAGAAATTGATATGGAGTCAGGAAATCTGTGTTTTTTCTCATATACACTTTGCTATTTTGTCAGGTTGCAACCTAATAAGTACTAAGGGAAAAAGCCAGCTTCAAGGACACCTTCAAGAGCTTTATTTTAAATATTTTAAATATTACTAAAGCTCTGAAAGCAGATATCGTTTAAATGGAAAATAGGTCTTCATATGTGAAACTTAAAAAAAAATCAATTACTGCTAATTCATCTATAACTTTTATACAATTTTTAACCAAATCTCAATAAACCTTTTTGTGGAATCTGAGAAACTGATCCTAAAATTTACACAGAGGTGATAAGAGTCAAGAGTCAATTTAATTAACAAAAAGTTTTTGGAAATTTGCCCCACCAGATGTCAAGACTAATTATAAAGTCATAAAAGTAGATGATAGATAGATAGATGACAGATGATAGATTAGATAGATAGATAGATGATAGATAGATAGATAGATAGATAGATAGATAGATAGATGATAGATAGATAGATAGATAGATAGATAGATAGATAGATAGATGATATAGAAAGAGAGAGAGAGAGAGGCTTGACATATGAGAGGTATGGATAAAAAGCACAGAAAGGATGGACTATTCAATAAATGCTGTTGGGACAGTGGTTATGTGACCACATGGAAAAATTGGACACGCACCTCATACTGTAAACAAATAATAAGTTCTAAGTACTTTAAAATCCTGAAAGCAGAAATTTTAACACAGATGAAAATATACACAAATACATTTACGGCTTCTGATCAGGGAAGATTTTCTAAGATAAGACAGCAAAGTACAAAACATAAAGAAAAACAGAGTTTTAACTATATTAAAAAGGAAATATTTTGCTCACCAAAAGACACCATAAACAAGGACTTCTAGAGATGTACATGGTAAATAAATGAATAACTATGGATGTCTGCAGTGCCCTTGGTATATGCGTATTCATCAAAGTGCTGTTTATAATAGTGTGAGAGTACTTGTAGGTGCTTCTAAAGTCCTATCGTCGTTAGCCAGTTCCCATCGTTCCCATCAGGTATTTACAGGAACAGATGGAAGACGCCAACTGTAGGGAAGATTCCATTGACATGGGAGTTTTCAGTTAGTGAGTAGAAGGCACTCTCAGCATCCTCTTCGAAGCAAGAGGATTATTAGCAACACTTAATATATGTCCTCTAGAATTCGAAGGACATGGGGACTGGGGTCTGACTCACATAAGAGAAGTTTAAATAGAAGAAGCTGACAGGTGGCCAAGCTATAAGAAAAAAGGCTTTGCTGGGAACTGCCTGAGTGTTCAGAATTTGATGGAGCAGCCCTGAATATGTATATTTTGAAGTGTTGTGGGCTGAACTATGTCCCTTCAAAATTCATATTTTGAAGGCCTAACCCCTCAGCACCTGAGAATATTATCATACTTAAAGATAGTGTCTTTAAAGAGATAAAATGAGGCCATTAGGGTAGATCCTAATCAAATATGACTGGTGTCCTTATGCAAAGAGAAATGCTGGACACAAACACACACACAGAAAAGATTATATGAAGACACGGGAAGAAGGTGGATATCTACAAGCCGAGGAGAGAGGGCTCAGAAGAAAGCAACCCTGCCAGCACCTTGATCTTAGATTTCTAGCCTACAGAACTATGAGAAAGTAAATTTCTGTTGTCAAACCACCAGGCCTTTGGTACCTTGCTATGGCAGTCCTAGCAGACCATTATATGGGTGGTCCAGGTGTGGACCCCATGGAAGTGAGCCAATTTGGGTATGTCTTAATAAGGGAATCCACCCAAAAAGACCATCTAGATGGGTAAAGGTACTCCAAGAACAGGGGAGGGAAGAGAGTAGAAAGTCATGAGCTTTAAGAAAATTAACTATGGAGTCCTCTAGCAGAATTTGCTAGTAATTCATAAAAGGATTTCACAAGAGAAAAGGTAAGATTGCCATCTGCCATACCCAGGTAGCATCATTGCTGATTATAATTGTTCAAGTTGAATAGAATCAGGGGTTTTTTCCCCTTAATTCTCCTTTCTCCCTTGAGTTCCTGACCCTAGGGTAAGGGTGTGGTAAAATTAGCAGAGTAGGAAGTAAGTGAAGAGAAAAATAGACAAGTTGACCACACCATCCTTTCTTATTATACAGTTGCCCAGTCAGAAGTAAACCTAATGTAGGAGATGGAGGAGCTGAACATTGGATGAAGACTGGAGATGGTAGATTACGGTGGGCTGGGCTTTGTATAATCATCAGTAGAAGGTGATGAAAAACTCTAGAACAGCCTCAGAGTAAATCCAGAGGTGGGGAAAGATACCCTACATGAAAGAGTGAGTTTAATAAGGAGTAGTGAGAAAGACTAAAGGTATTTTGATCTGCAATCAAGCAAATTCATTACTTTAATAAATTAGTTATAACCAATTAAACACCAGAAATAATACAAATGATCGCTATATTTATCATATAATGATTCAGACCAACATCCTTTCTAATTTATATTATTACAAATGGTGGACAACTGACCATTCTGCCTCCAAATGTTTCTGCTTAATTCATACATTTATCGTACTTTATTTATTCACCCAACAAATAGTTTTTGAGCACATCCCATATGCCAGGTATTCTACTAGGCTCTGGCAATATAATGATGAACAAATTGCATGCCCTCATAGACTTCAAAGCACGACAGTAAGATGGGAAACATTATTTTACAAACGATTATACAAAGGATAAAGAAAACAAGGAAGCCACACTGGCCACCCTAAACCCAAGACAGCCGAACTCAAAATTCTGTACTCTTTCCATTATTACACTAATTCTCATTCCTTCAAACAGTTATTATAATTGAGTGTGGATAGGGTCTTCCTATAAGATAGTCTGTTCTATGCTATGAATGACTTATGTGTCTCCAGGTATCGAAACATCACCAGGAATAGTTTGTGTATGTAATACAGTGTTCAGACTAAAGGATTGCTAAGTCTTCTTCAAATTTTGTTTTTTAAATTCTAAATTGACATCTAAATTATAAAACTTGATAAATTAATGCAAATATTAATTTAAAAATTAACTTTGAAGGTATTGCTATTGGGTCACAAATTTCATTAGAACTAAGACAGGGAGATAAAACTGAAGTTACTATTCATAACATTATATTACAAAATGAGAGTGTTAGTTAGATCGGATTGTTTGAAACAAATACTAAGATATGTTATTATTATTTTATTGTAGCCCATTAAAAATATGAAATTACACTGACCGAATTATTATAAGGCTTTAATATTAAGATTAAATTTTATCTTTAGCCAATATCATTTTGGTGATTATTGTTGCCACTACAAATAGTCTTTTAAAACTCTAAATTTATTTTATTATTATAGCTATATCCATGATTATGATTATAAGTCCTTTCTAAAAGATAATTGACTATCTTGGCTACCAAAGAGAAAACTTTCAACTGTTTTAATATAGTTGTTATTCTCTGAAACCTACGGAAGAAAACATTAAGTCCTTATTGGAAGGTCTTATACTTAGAATGGATAGTTATACTTTTGCTCCCTTGATAATCTAAATGTGTTATTTAAAAAGAAAAAACCTATTTATAGAGCAAATTTTTTTTTCAACGCACCAGCTCCCTTAACCACTCCAGACAGAATAAGACTCATGGTACAAGGTAGTAGCTACTTAATAAATAATTGTTGAATAAATTAGTAAGTAAGTAGTACAGGAAGAGGATAGACTCCAGGGAACACTAGTCTATCTTCTAATTTAGTACCAGAGATTTAAGGAAATTTATTCCACCTCTATATGTTTTATTTATTCATCAAATTCATTTGTTCATTCAACAATATTTTCTCATTATCTAAACAGAATATTTAGCCCTGGAAATATAGAAAAGAGTTAAACAGAGTTTTTCTTGGCCTAAAAAGCCTACCGGTTAAGGCAGAGAAACAGAGTAGGGAGATACTGAATTGCTATAATACAAGTAAATAGTTTCTGAAAGTATGTACTGTTTCTGCAAGTGTGAGGATATTTAGGAAAGACAAAGAAGGAAATAACTGAGCTTACTCATAAAAGAGGAGGAGATTTTCCTACGTGAGGAAAGAGGAAAGGAGAATTCTGGGCAGACGGAAGAGAGAGTATAATGGCGTGGGACAGTCCAATAATAATGGTCAGAAATAAAAACTCTGATCTTAACTGAAGCTACTTGAGACCAGGTGTGTTGGGCTGTGCATGCAACTGGGTGGCTTAAAATAACAGGAATTTATTTGTTTTTCTCTCCAGTCCTGGAGGCTAAAAGTCACAGGTCACGGTACCTGCGAACCTGATTCCTAGTGAGAGATCTCTTCCTGGCTTGCTGTAGATGGCTGCCTCCTCACGTGACAGAGAGAAAGACACACAGACAGACAGACGAAATGTTTGGATATCATGACTAGGCTATCTTTGGAATATAGCTGATCAGAAAACTTTATATGCCACTGAAAATGCTACTCTGAGAATCCCAAGAGAAGAGAACCGAAGACAGAACCCTAAGGAATATTTAAAGTATAAAAATAAAACAGAGGAACCTCAGGAAACTAACTCAGATGTCCTGACAGCTAGAAAAACACCCAGAGAGTGTAGTTGCATGAAGGTCAAGTGAGAGCGCAGTTTCAAATATGCCACAGATCTCAAATGCCCTAGAGATGTTACATAAAACAGAGATAAAGTTGGCCATCACATTCTCCGATTAGGAGATCATTATAACTTTTATGGACAGAAGTTAGAGCAGAATGGTAGAGGCAAATATATTTGCAGGTAGAGTCCAGGTGTGTCTTACTCACCCAGTATTCCTATTACCAAGTCTCCTGCCCAGCATGTAATGTGTGCCTGATAGGTATTCGTGAGGATAAAGTCAAATTAGAAACAGGAATAATTTAGAAAAGAAAAAGAGGAGATGATGACTGAGTTGAAATAAAAAGAAAGAATAGATTATACTTAAAGAAAGGAGAGTCAAAGAAAGGTTTGGGTTTTTTTTTAAGTTATTTTAGAAAGGGCTAGGAACACCTTAATTCTGTTTATAAAGGATAAGAAGCCATTGATATGGAAAAGAAACAGAACTAATAGGCCAAGATAGCTAAGAAGAACTTCATCTACATGTGTTCTTTTTATTCTACTTTTACTTTTCTATAACAATCTTGGAGAAGATCAAGATAGTTATAGAAAAGAAAAAGTGGCTTAGGGATTATTATTATCTTGCAATCGTCAGGACAATAATTATAATAGCTAATATTTATTAGTACTTACTAAGTGTTGTTGTATTAAAAGCATATATATTTTCAAACATCATCTTAAAATGTAATATTATTACACTAATTCCATTTTGCAGATAAAGCAAAGAGATATTAGGCAACTCGTCCAAGGAAAGGATGAAAAATAAGTGGACTATGAGGCATATGTGGAGTTTGGTTGAAATGCTGGTAACATTAGACAAATCTGTTGTATTTGACAATGTTTTTGTCCTGCTTCATTGCTTTGAGAACATTCTCAGTGGCTCTCCACTAAACAGAGGCAAAATATGGAACATGGTTTTTAAAAATGAAAGTTATTTCCTGGTCAGTTTTGTTATGACCATTTTTTATTTTATTTTATTATTAGTTTCAAGTATACCGTACATTGGTTAGACATTTATATAGTTTATAAAATGCTCCCCCTAATTGCTCCTTCTCTCCTGGCTCTCCACCTAGCCATTACATCACTGCTACTGCATTCCCTACGCCGTGCTCCCCATCCCTGGGACCATCTGTCAACTAACTACTAATTCGTACTTCTTTAACCCTTCACCCCTTTCTCCCTGCCCCCTCTAGCCATCGCCAAAAGTTATGGTTCACATATACAATGGAATATTACTCAGCCATTAAAAGAAATAAAATCCTATTATTTGCAATGACATGAATGGACCTAGAGGTTATTATGCTGAGTGAAATAAGTCAGTCAGGGAAAGATAAATACCATATGATTACACTTATATGCGAATCTAAGGAACAAAAAGAACAAAAGAACAAACTAATCAGAAACAGACATAAATATAGAGGACAATCTCGTTATGACAGTTTTTAAAAATATGTAACACTATAATATAGACCTCTGTGTCCGAGTGGATGCATATCCCTATACCTCCCATTTCCAGAAGGAAAATATTCTATCAGAGTTATACCTTGGCCTCACACACCCTTTCCCTTGGTGGCAGAGGACCTGTGATTAGACAAGAGGCTGAGCAAGCTTAGTCCATACCCTTCCTCTTTCTCTCAAGATCTGCCTGACTGCAGTGAGTATATATGCCATTCTTCTCCATGCTCATTTAAGGAGAGAAGCCTGCTATTATTGACCAGCATTGCCTTTGAAGGGGTGGGTAAGTTTTCTTATTTAGGGAGAAGTATTAGCAAACCCATTTGGTTCTCACAATAAGCCATACTTTGCAGTATTAGCTTCATCAGTATTTAAGTTGATTTATTAATCCCTCTTTGTCCAATTTCCATATCTATCACTTAAGTGGGTACCTACTTGGATGAGGGAGAGGAGTGATGGTTATTGGGTCCTCTGAAACCTCCATATTTATAATTGAGAGAAATAAGATTTGTAGCAAAAGTAATGCTTCAACAGCAAACTTCGGCAAACCCAAGGGAATACTGAAGACATTTACAAGGACTTAATTAATAGGTGTACATATGCTAGCAAAAACAGTTGGCAGAAGCCTTGCGTTTGAATACATCACAGAGCAAATTTACTGTGGATGATGTTGATTTAGCCTTCAGAAAATATTTTAAGGAAATTTAGTCTTATTTAAGCTTTTGTATTGATAACTCTAAAATAAATAAGTTCCTTTAAAGATGTACATAACCAAAGTTATTTAGATGGAATCAGGTAAGATTTTTAGGCCACTTTTTAAAGACAAATCCTGCACACAACTTGACAGTCCTTCTTTCTCTTAAGTCCTGAAAGTGTCCTTAGAATTTCAGATAATACTGTAACCAGCACGTGTCCCAGGTGAACAAATCACAGTGTACCATGTTCTCTGAACAACCCCATAACTCTCCTTCATCTTGTTTCTCTGCAGGCCTTCGACGTGTTATCGTTCTTTGTACAAGGTAAATGCTCAATAACTATCTATTAATTACTAGTTCTTTCTCCTAATCCATCAAAATGGGGTAACCTAATATAATGTAGGCCAATTACATTTTCACGTGAAGATCCTTCTGTTTTCACAGTTTTTGTTTAATTCAATTTTCTGGAGATTTTTTTTTCTTTGAGTTCCTTTAAGTAAAAAAAAAAAAAATGGGGGGGGGACCATTTATTTTCCCTATACCTTACCCTGCTTTACTAAACTTTTTAATTATAGCAGCTAGTATAGAAGTACAAAGGTTGAAAGATGCCATATGAGAATGAGATTTTGGGAGGGAGAAAAGGTAAGTATGTGAAATGATGGATATATTAACTAACCTTATTGTGGTAATCATTTCACAATATATACATATATCACTCATCACTTTATACACCTTAAACTTACACAATGTTACATGTCAATTATATCTCAATAAACCTGGGGAAGAAAAAAGAATAAAAGGAATTTAACATTAAAAATCACACCAATAAAAATTAATGAATTTTGTTGACAGGAAAATTTGTATAAAAAAATATTTGCATCTAAAAAGATATGTGGCACAAAGTAGGTACACGGTGAATAAATGCATATATTTATGATGGACATAAGTTAGCATAGTGCCCAGCAAAAAGTGCTCAAGTAATTATTTCATCCTCACATTTGTGTGTGTGTGTTTTATATTCCCTGATAATGAAAACTGATCATGGTTAAGTCAAAACTAAAAAAAAAGAGAGGAAAATCTTAATCTCTTCTTTTTTATATATCATACCAAATATGAAAGTGTTTTAAAGGAAAAAGGAAAAAACACCGAAAATGTATGAGATATTTTCATCATTATCTTCACTACTATCCTGCATAATAAGTGAGCAGCTTTGGGGCACTTAGTAAACATGGCAACCAGAATGACCTCTAGGAAAGCTTGTAGGTGATTGTTCTCTATCTTGAACAGGGTCATCGGCTTGAAGGAGCTCGGAACAAGCCTTTCCAAGCTATGCCACTTTGGCATAGAAATCATTTTGAGTAAATACAATCCAGACCCTGCAGGCTCAAAAGAAACGTCTGCCCCTCCCTTCCTGACCTAGAAAAATCTAAATTGGGGGCCCTGCCCATTAGAAGAGTTTTTACCAGAAATAACTTTTTATGACCTATCTATACGACAGGGCAAACTTGTAATTACTGACCATCTGCTCTTACTACTTTGTGAATTGCCCTTCTCCTCCGGAAGCCCCCAGGTACCTTACCTCTCCTTCATTCAAGATACTATATATATTTCACTGTATCTTTCTGTCTCCGAACGGCTCATGTATATGGGGTCCCTGACTCTCTCATGTATGTGGGTACCCATACATATGTATGTAGTTAAATTAGGTTATTTTCTTTTTTAATCTGTCTCATGTCAATTTAATTATTAGACCAGCCAGAAGAACCTAGAAGGGTAGAATAAAATTGCTTCCTCCCTCACAGGTTCCTGAAGCAGGAACAGGGTTATTTGCAGGCCACATCACAATCTGATACGGACACTCAAAATAGGTTTTGAGGATAAGAGAAATCTGTCATCTGCTAAAAAAGGACATCAGAAAACTGAATAAGAGTAAAAATTAAAATAAGCCATGAGAAATAAAGAATTAAGGCAATTATCTAAATAATCCAGGCAAGCAAACATTTTTTAGCAAAAAGGAAAAGAAGATAAGAATTTGAATGACATCGATTGGCACTCTACAATCACTTCGGATAAATATTTAACTTCTAGATCTATCCATAAGATAATGCCCAAGTTTCTATTTCCAAATTAAGGTTAGGTCACCCTGAGGAGATTTAGAATTTTTATAAAATTTGTAATAATTATAATTAAAATTAAAAAATTTTTTTTTTACTCTTAAGACTTCTTAACATGTCATCAGTAGTTATAATCAGTGCTGGCAAATAGTTACTGATTTAAACACATCCTGAGTGCAATAATCATTCATTCAGTAGGTATTCACAGAACAGCTCTCTGTGCAAGGGAGGAAGTATACAGATGGATAAGACATGCACTGTTTTCTGGCAAATGAAAGAAAAAAGGACACATTAGTAAGAGAAAAATATTGCATTTCCTAGATCAAAAGATAGAGGGTTTTTTTTTTCCACCATCCCTACTATAACAGCTAGGAGAGGCATCACGGGGAGTTTAAACCTTGGATTCGTACAGGAATTTAAAAATGAGTAAGGAAATCTGGACATGGATATTCTCAGCAAGAGACACAACATGAGCAAGGTGGCAGAAAAAGAGAGCACGTGTGACCCAAAAGTGAGGTATTCAGAGTGGAAACAGAATTGCAGGATACAGGTGTACAATAGAACGAAAGTTTCGAGAGGTGGGTGGTACCCATTGGACAGCGCCTGGAATGACAAGTTCCTCATTTGGACATTATTTAATGTCCAAGCTGGGGTTGGGTGGTGGGGGGGATGGAATGTTATTTAGCAGGAAGAAAAATAACTGGATTAAATCTGTGTTCTTTCTACGTATTTTTTTTAATCATCCAAGTTTCTCTTCCAAGTAGTATTGCTAATCTTAACATTCGAAGAAATAAAATCAAAGTAGTAAGAACTACAAAGTATTATGTTATTTTATGCCCGGCACTGTGTTAAACACGTCACACGCATTTACCCATTTAATCTTCATAGAGTTGGGATTATGAATTGGCCCATTTTTTAGATGAGAACAGGGAGGCTACATAGGTAAGTAACATGCGTGAGGTCAGACCACCGTTTAATGGCCGAGCTGTAATCTGACTCAAGGCCCATCAGATTCCAAAGCTCACACGCTCGTCTGCTATGCTATGCTGCTTCTCGGTGTTTTCATTAAGCAATATAAGTAAAGACACTTGGAAAATTGATTTTTTCTAGTATATTTGATGGAAAGAAGCATCTGGGCTACTTTCAACCATCAGTTTCTCCATGTGACAATTTATGTGACAACTTTGAGACCACCTTACAAATATATCTCACAAATAATTTCCCTAAACATATATTTTCTAGACATTTACTATGTACTTGAAAATTAAAATATTGATTTAATTTATGTACCTTGATGATCATCTTGCTTCATAGAACTGCAATTTTAAATGCACAGATTTTTCTTCCTTCAGAAGGGAAGATCCGGTCAAGCAAAGACCTCTAATTTCACACAAATTCTATTTGGTTCCTTTTTATAATTTGAATAATAAAAATAAGGTATATGTTTTGAAATGATTAGAGTCCTAAAAGAAATAATATTTGTAAAGTATTTTCTAATTGTTACTCTAGCATTTGCTATTACCAATCAGAATATCCCAACGTACTATTCTGCTTTATTTAAATTGATTCAAAATGTCTCTAAAACTGTTTTAGGAGGTGTGATGAGTTTACTAATGTAACCACTTTGAAGATTCGCACATAAAAGAAAAAAAAAACAGAAGTAAAATATTTGGAATGTCAGTGAAGGAATTATAACACGGTTACTGTTGTCTTCTATATGAGAAAAACGAGAACTCTTTCTACAAGAAAGTCACTTTTCATGTCTAATTATGCTAAGCAAGGCAAAGAGATAATCACAGTCAATGTGCTAAGTGAAAGAGTTCTTTGGCATGCTCTCTGCGAGCTTCCCATCCTTAGAGTTTTCTCAGTGTTATTCCCTCATTTCCTTGTGAAACTCCCCGGCTGTATGCTTACCCTACCTCCCCTCCTCCAACCACTACATTTTTGTGCTCTTACTGTTGCCTAAGGAAGCTTGCCTAAGGTTGTCCCAATCAATCTTATCTCCACTCAAGCAGAAAAGGCAGCCCAACAAAGCACTGCCGTTGATTTGTACTTGGGATCCACAATTGGCTTGTTTTCTGATAAATTTCTTGTTTGTCGGCCATTGTCAGACATTTTGTATTTATAGCCTCAAGGGTGAGCAATGCTAATACAGCGGTTTATGCTAAATTTTGAATCAAGCTCACTCCCGACATTGACTCAAACACAGCACTGTCTAGTATGGAAGGTCCCTGCTATGTCTTTTGCAATAGAAGAGGGAGAAGAGTGACAGCTTTATATTTTATTGCTGTAACAGAGGGCCACCATTTAAAGTAATGAGCCACTCTACACCTGTGCCACCTCTCCTACTTGTATTAGACCATAATCTAAATTATGCAGAGTACTTCCTTTGACTCTGAAAAGACTCTGCCACTTATTTTTTTAAAGGTGTGTTAAGAACCTATACAATTTGCTAAACTCATAATTTAAGCTCATAATTTACAAAAATAATACAAAGTTAATGTGAATTATGTACTCATTCCTGTATAATACACACAAAACCCATGTCTCTCCTACCACCCTAGCTAATCTATTTCATACTGTAAAAGCGGTTTTTAGCCAAGTTCCAATTTATCTGTATAGGAGGTACAAAAGAGATTAATAAAGCCCTCTGCCAAACTAGGATGGTGTGTCATATTTCAAAGCTTTTCTAAAAATTCTAAATTTATTTTCCCTTGCCGGATTTGATCAGTTTATTTAGTCTTGACTTCATTTTGCTTCACCGTAAAGATATTGGAAGACATTTGACTAAATCTAGAAACACATAGTTATTAAAGTGCAGTAGATCGAAGATAAGAAACCTGGCTGTATAATAGAATGCACTAATGTTTCTTGTAGAAACAATTTGTCTGTCATAAAAATACATATTTGATAACTATATTATCTATATATCATATATTCCAAATGATGAAAGAAGATAATTTAGGTGATACAAACAAACTTTATGGAACACTTTCTGAAGGGAACAATCTCCTTTGGGAGAACCGTAAAATGTGGCAGAAGACAAGAAGCTTTATAGGATAAAAAAATAAAGAAAAGAAAAGAAAAAAGAGAAGAGAAGAAAGAGAAGAGAGAAGAAGAGAAAGAAAGAGAGAAGAGAAAAGAAAAGAAAGAAAAAGAAAAGAAAAGAAAAGAAAAGAAAAGAAAAGAAAAGAAAAGAAAAGAAATAAAGAACAAAAAATAAAGAGACAAAAAAATATACATATCTAATTAGCTGGGGCCTCACAGTCAAGTTGTTTGGAGCAAGAAGGCCCAGAGTTGGCATGGCCTTTGGGGGTCGGCTGATTGGATATACTTTCTGGTCAAGAGAGCATTTGTAGGGACACAAAAGTTATCTAAGTTTTGGTTTTTTGACATGGCATTCCAGGCAGAGTAGCTCCATCTTGCCCCTAGGAATTAACTTCAATATATCTATAACTTATCTATGCTATACACATACACATACATACATATAATAAATTAAGACACAGGAATAAATGTTCATGAGAAAATGAAGAGTGAAGACTCACATCCACACAATCCATCTCTAAGAAGAGGGCTTTACGCCAGACTCTCACAGAGCATCCTCTAAATGTATACTTGAACTTTAAATATTATTCTCTTAATTTTTTCACATTTATTTCTATGACCCACTGGTTTTTTCTTGAAGCTATTTTTATAAACCTAAGCACTCTAATCACATACTCTGTTGTCCCTTAAAGTGCATGGAGTTTGAATCTAACAAAAATTACTAACTAAATTCAAGTCTTAAACAGCATATGTACTAAATACCAATGTATTTGCACATTAGGTACATGCACACAAAAAATCCTATTGAATGAATGTTGGCATTTTAGTTATTCACTTTATGTGAGGTTTATTTCAGTAAATATCTATATTACTTATGCTATAAATTTTTAAGTGCTAGAGTTTATGAAGATAAATGTTATCTCTTGCCTTAAGAAGGAAATTTAATTCTTTATATAGAGGGAAAGTTTTCAATTATGTATATACAAACTGGCATCAACTTCTTGTACTAAAATTCTATTCATTGTTTGTTTGTTTGTTTTTGAGAATGATATTGAATTAAACAAACCTCTTTTTGGACCCAACAAATTAGAAACCTAACAATTCTCTGAATACAATTAAAGTGTGGGGAAACACTTAATAACAAAGGTAGTTGAGTTTGGACCAGCTTTTGAGTCGAAGAGAAATTCTTCTTTACTCATATTTCATAAAGATAAAAGCACTTAACTTCTCAAAATATTTTATGATGACAAGAATGGAAAAATAGAAGAGAAAGAATTTCATTTTTTCATTTCTGTGAGAAAAAGACATTCTTCATCTCTGTTAAAAGAATCACTTACAGTTGCCCCATTGTTTCTTATGGGCTGGCTAGGCAAACTATTCATCAACTTAAATTGAAAACTAAAGATGATTTTTTAAAACTAGTTAGGTAATAAATTTTACTATAAATTTGTTTAAAAAATAAAAAGGCAACTAAAGATGGAATTAACCTAGAGTAGTAGTTACTTGCCCTGGTACATTCTAGAATATGCTATGAAGCTTTTTAAAAATGCCGGTGCCTGGTCCCACTAAAATAAGTTAAGAAAAGGTTGCAGTTATAAAATTAAAGCATAAATCAAAAGTAAAAAAGGTAAGGGAAAAGTGTCTATACAACAGACAGTTTTGAAAAGAGAATTGACAGAGCTCAGAAAATACGTAGGGGGTAAAAAATGGCTAAGCACTTCTTAAATGCTTTTTAAGGTTTAAAAAAAAAAAAAGCCTGGATGGAATTTCATGATATGAAAGGTTATTTCTCTTCTAATAAAAATAAGCTAGAAAGTGGTCAGTGAATACTCTGGGTTAGGGTGTAGGTTAGGAATAGAACATCTCAGGTTTCAACTACCTTATGTAAAAGCTGCTCTTTTGCCCAATTTATAAAATGGGCAATGGAATTTGTAAAATGTCTATACTGTGTAATGCTGACTATACCGCAAGGTTGCAATAATGAAATAGAATAATAATCAGGATTACAATATTCTGATAGCCGCCTTTGTTGAGCTCTTACTGCATAGCTGAGCTAGATGCATACATTATCACACTTACTTCTCACAGTAATCCACAAAGCTGATTATTTATATCCATTGTTCAGAAGGAGAATCTCCATAAATCAAATGAATTTTCCATGTATTGATCCTGTTTATTGGTTTATATATTCCTCTAAAATACCTGAATAGATTTTTGTGACATTTAATAGAATATTTTAAGGACGATCTGACATAAAGTATAGGCTATTTCATGCGCACAAATTTTATTTTGGAAGGCCCTAAAGAAGCCGGTGATAAGGTAAAAAGCTAGATCCGAGTGTCTGCTGACAGGAGAGGCACTGTTTGTATTAAAAGAGTGACACGAAGAAATAAATGCGATTTCAGATCTGAGCCTTAAATCACAAGTCACAAGAACAAACACTCCAAGGCAATCACTTGCAATTGAGTTGCTTCTCACAGGGAGTCTCCCTGTTGTATGCTCCAAGCTGAGTAGGCACAGAGATTGATCTGTCTAAAGATGGCCAGCGAATTTCTGATGGAAGGCCAGGTAGGCCAGCTCGCAAATAAATAACACCAAGGAAAAGTGGTGACATGAACATAGCAGTTGGCAGTTGAGGTGCTGTAACAGCTGCCCCTCAAAATGTGGTCTGAGGGCTAACCCGGCAGCGTCACCCGAGAGTCTGTCAGAAATGCAAAATTGCAGGCTCCCCCACAGATCTGTGAAAGCTGACCCCGCGTTGTAACAAGAGTCCTCAGATGTCTCAGTCGCGTGTGTATGAAGTTTGGAGTAACATTATTCTAAAGGACGTGGGCGATTACGTTTGGGGTTCTGTTTTGTTTGGTTTGGTAACACGGTAGTCACTCATTGAATAATTATCCTTTAAAGTGCTTGCTCTTTGCCATGAACTATGTGAGATGCTGTCAATAAAGTGATGAAAGACCAATTAGGTTTTTGTACTTGTAGAGTTAGTCATCTAATAACTAATAACTAGTTATTAACCGAGTAGTATTATTAGATTAATAACTAGTTATTAGTTATTAGAGTAATAAAAAAATTAAAAGAGTAATAAACGCTAGAAAAAGACCTCAGCTCAGATTTGCGCTTCCAAATTTGAGAACACTGCAGCTTATGTAATGTTTCTTACAGGCGTAGAGGGCATTCTGTTTAGAACAAATCTTGCTCGACTCAGCTCACACGTCAGTAGGTCAGTTCGGCATGTTTCACCTTCTATCCCTCGACATCACCAAGACACAAATCACAGCAGAACAGTGCAAGAGATTGGCTAACCATTCCGGGACACCATTGCGTGCGCCTACTATCCTAGGAAGAATGACTAGAAAAACAATACAGAACTCAAGGATTAGCCACCTCTGGTGATACAAAATGAAAAGAAAAATGACTTCGGATAGCTCTTACGAATAGGTAGCTCGATAGCCTTCAGCAGCACTTTTGTACTGAAATTTCCTTTGGCAGAAGCATTTGCCAGCTGCACTCTGAATGGCATCCCACCTAATGTAATAGGTTGTGAGCTATATGGGCACTCTTTAGATGCATGATTCTACTAGGCCAAAGAAGTGGCATAGAATTGAGATCATCTAGGCTCACTTGTATTGTGTATAAGCTTTTAAAAATGGCCTAAATGTTCTAGTGAGGAATCAGTGAATGAGTGGTTACATCAAATAACCATTTACACCAATTTCTTCCTTTTTATTTTTCAGCGTGATGGAGAAGGACTTTAAAGACAGACAGATTTTCGTTTTAAACTCTACTCTGTTTTTTGCCAGCTTTATGATACTGAGATAGTTACTTATCATCTCTGAGTATCAGTTATTGATAATATCTATAAAATGTCAATAATCCCTGCCTCCCAAGATAGTTGAAGAAATTAAGTATGAGTAGTGCACTTTTGAAGTGCCTAGTTCAAAGTCACAAAATCGAGGTGACTTTCTATTGCACGAAGTTTTTCCTAACCTACCTAATCTAACTATTGGGCCTACCGAATAATTTTCTGAACTTTGTAACAGTTCAGTTCAATTCGAGCTTCTATTACGTCAGACATTTTACTTAATACAAAGAATACAGTGATCAATATTTAATATGACATGGTCCCTATTCTTGCACAGTTTCTAATTGTTAGTGATGAAAGCAGAAATATGAACAGATAATGTCAATAAACTGTGGAATGATAAAAGTGTAATCAAGTTTTGCTGGAAGCACAGAGATATTAAAACTCACTGAAAAAGTTAAAGAAAATGTTCTGTAGCATTTGATGCCTGAGTCGAATTTCTAAGGACGAGAAAAAATTAACCAAGTTAAAATAGGTTTGAGGAGGACATTTTAGGTAGAGAACGAATATTACCAAAGACGATGTAATGCAAAACGGCTTAATGTATGCAGCAATTACTACGGTATTACCAGAGTAAGAAGTACAACTTGGAGAGAGGAAAGATGAAGGCAAAGAAGTAGACAGGGGACAAGACTTTGATGACATGTCAAGAAGCATAGAAATGATAGGAAACCATTGAATAATTTCTAAAATGGTAACAAAGCCAGGTTTGTATTTTATACCTCCCTAGTGTCTGTGTAGAACAGCCATCCTCAATTCCAGTATCAAAACTCACAGATGCTTCCCCAAAATGTAAAGGTATGTTGAAAATTATTCACTATTAATAAAGTACCAAAGTTTATGAAACTTGTTTCTTTAACTATATTAGAGCAAATTAATAATAGTCCTCTCAATTATTTATCAATAATTCACTTGTTTTCTGATATGCTTTTCCAATTTCTAAGACATCGCTATTATTCATCATTATTGTTCACTTATTTTTTGACCTGCTTTTCTAATAGAGAAAAAAAAGAGCAGACTACAGCTAAAATGAAATTTGCATAATTCTGGGTCATTTCCTTAGAGTATGTCATAAAAATTATGATCTCCATTTGTCAAGGTGGTAATTGTCATAGAGAATAAATTGGCAATCTAGAAATCGTCAGTATCTATAACCACCTCTAGAAGACAAACCATCAATTTTGCTTATCTCCTCCCACATCATTGCACTGTGTGGCAGGATCTAAATTCTTTCAAGTGAGACAAACATCATGGATTCATAGACAGAGGGTCACATTTGTGAAAAAGAAAAAGATAAAAATGTTAATATTTTCCAAACTCTGGTCCCCATTGACGGTATGTCTTCTTCTAGATGAGGTTAGAGATACCTTGATATTTTTCAATTGGCTATAGTTCATATAACATAATGGAATGGATTTTTCTGTATTGCTATCTTATCTGGCGATTTTACTGAGTTTTCTAAGTTCAAATTGGGCATTAGAACTTTCTTTCAATCCTCTTCTCTTATTCCACTGTACTGAACATTTCTTTCCATAGTACATAAAAATGGTAACGATGGTTTTTCTCTCTCCCCTCTCTCTGCCACCCCCTTTTCTTTCTTCTTCCTTTTTTTCCTGCCTTCCTCTGATTCTTCAGAGGTGGCGAGGTATGAAAAAATTTCTTTCTTATTGCTTTTGGGAGGGTAGAAGTTCTAGCGAAGGCTCATAATTTGTGACCCAAAGATTTCTCTCATCTGTTGAGCTGCCTCCATTCCTTGTAAGACCTCTGTCTTCGAAACATTATAGATGCTTCTAGATTTTCGATAGCTCTAGATCACAGAACAATATATGCTCTTAGGCAGTGGCTCCCAAACCTGACTCATGACCAGAATCGCTTATGAAGGATTATAAATATACAGACTCCTGGGTACCATCCTGACCCTACTGATCAGAATCTCTGATGATGGGGCTTGGGCATTTTTAAATTAAGATTGAACACTACTATCTATAATTCTAGTGATACACTTAACATTTTGTGGGAACATAAAAAAAATTAATTTTCTTCCCACCTTTCTAAATCCTTCTGACTGGTATAAAATTAACATGAGTCAGATTAACAGGAGAAAATGTCCAAGCTTAATACATATGTACATACGGGGGTGCCATAACAATATGAAAGCCAAGGACACATTAGACAGTGAGGACAAGGACCAAAGGACAAGGCTTGGAGGAGGAAAGAGGTTGTGGTCTGGGACTTCAAAGGGCAGGAAAGCAATTCACGTGGAGATGGAAAAGCAAATGTTTGGTAAATAGATGTTCTCTGGGCCACCTTTAACAATGGGATGGAGAAAGGACTTTGATCCAATAGGCCTTGCTAGGTTTCTCTCTGTCTATCACATTTTAGGTAATACTCACCTTGAGTTATCTGTGATAACAGCTTCCCTCACAGAGCAAATCCTCTAAATTATTTAGGGCAATTAGGGGGAAGGTCAACAGTTTTTCCTGAATTTTTTTTTTCTTAAAAATAACCAGCTTTAAAATATCGATATCCCTAAGAGACATATTTTAGGGAAGCAAAGTCTGCTCCCCTCAACTGAAACAAACATATGTAAGACAGAAAATTGTTAAGAGGTTTTAGTAAACTTCCCACTGTTCTTCCATGTGCTCATTCCAGTCTTTATGTCACTCTTCCCTCTTTGAGTGTTCTTCTTTCTTCTCACCATTCCGAGTACTATTGATCTTTAAGGCTCAGACCATCTTTCTGCCAATATTCCAAACATTTTAATATGTTCTTCCTCATAAGACAAGCTACAAAATCAGACCTATTATCATCATATGGCATATTTGCTCTCAGTTTTTCCTATCTGCTTGTTTCTTCAGCTAGGTTCTCAAGTCGCATAATGTAAGAAATAATATTTTTGCTTCATTTTAAAATCTTTGAAGAGCAGACATTATCCAGAATCAATGAAAATTCCATTTGACTCTTTAATCCTTTCACCTTTCCTCATTAAAAGGTCTTATCATTTTTTACCTATGTCAAAAAAAGAAAGAAAAAGATATGAGAAATTGTATCTAAATCACAGGTTCGGTGGAACAAGAACCTTTTAATTAGGAACTTCCCTGATAAGAACATGGTGTTCTTGAGAAATCTGCTTTTCTTTGCTTCTGTTTCCATTCACCTGAAGGCGGGGAAGGGGAATATTTATTTCATTTGTCTTGGCTCCGGCTTCTTTGCTTTGGCAACCAGAATTTATCCTTACCACTTTCTAGGTCCTTCCTAGAATGTCAGGGGCTAATAGCCTGGGCGATATTTTTCCCAGACTTCTTTATTATACGAGATTCGGAGGGAGAAGAGAAATGAAGCCATTGCCTTTACCTGCCGGAAGCTTTGGTGACTAGAGGCACGGACTTCAGCAGTCGTGAGATTTTTCGAAGTGGCCTCCAGGTGTCACCTACTCTAAGTTCTCACCTGACAATACCCACTTGAGTGTGGCTAGGAAACCGTGACCTTAGGAGGGAGTTTCCCAATGACTCCTGAAGAGCGGACAGCATCAACTTCTTGATGTTCTGGAACATACTTGAAAGTCCATACCGCCTTTGCTGACATCAACTACTCTGGCCTTTCCGGTGGTTTTATAAGGCTCTCATTCACTCCGTTAAGTCTCTTTCTGCTTGAAATACCTAACGTGGCTGAATCCTCACTTATTCACAGTCATCCCACTGACAAAATTCTGATCTAGATAAAATCATATTTTCCAGGGAACCATGAGGGATAGATCTATAAATTTCACCAAGAAACTTTGTGAGATTCTTTAATTTCCATATTGTTTTTCGTGTAATTCCCTATTGACTTCCCTGAGTCATGAATAGGGGGACCCTACAATGAATCGTTGGAGAAGGTAATCAAAAGGATGTGACCACCTGTTTACCTGCAAGCTGGACTCAGACAATCAGAGGCTTCTTACCCCCTTCTCCATCCTTGGAATGTACTCTCTTGCCACCGTTCCTTCAGTGGGGACCATTTTCAAGGACACGGCCTTGAGAGAGCAATGTATCGAGACCATCTGGCTGGTATATGTGACTAAATACCTGGGTGGTATATGTGATTGATTTAAGGCTTCTATATAGTCATAAGCCTCTGGTGGGTGGGTGAAAAGAGCTACTTGTTTTGCTGCACCTAAGATAAGCTTAGTTCCCTTGCTTATTAAACTCACCACCACCTACCAAGTTAAAGTAGTCTGCCTCCCTCTTCAGTCTCTCCTTGCCCTCCATGTACAGTGGCCAGTTTCGGATATCACTGGGGAACTCCCAAGGTTACAAACCAACACACATAGAACTTATAGGTATGTGTTTAGAGGGAGAACTGGAGTAAGGAGCTAAAAAATTGTCTTCCACACTGAAATCAGCTTTGGAAGAAACAGAAGACAATAGATAGTATGATTAGGGGCACTGGCAGGAGAGAAACAACCCAACAAAGTTCCTAGGACCGGCTCAAGGAAGAAAAGGAAATTATGGGTAGCTTGTTGTGCTGGAGAAGGTACTCAGTGATTAGCAACAGGTGTGCATATGGCCATGCAAGCAGGGCTCTTATGACTCAGCATCCAACCTGAGCATGGATGTCTCTATTATGCCAGAAGAGTTCTTCACAAACAGCATTTCTTGGGAGACTCTTTCCTAAGGACAGTGATTTTAATGTCATTTGCTATTCTCCGTTTCCTCATTCACTCATCCAACAATTGTTATTTCATTGCCTACTATATACCAGCACTGGTGTAAACACTGAGAACACTATGGTGAATAGCACTGACATAATTATTGCCCTCATAAAGCTTGTGTTATGGTGCGGGAAAGAGACACACCACAGGTAAACAAATAGAATAATTTCAGAATTTAATAAGTAATAAAAAAGAAAGAAAGAAAATAAATTGATAGCATGAGTGTGAGGGGAGATAATTTTAGGTATGGAGGTCTGGGAAAATCTTTTGGAGGAAGTAATATTTGAGCTGTTATCCTAAAGGTAAATAACCAGATATATAAGAATGAAAGAAAGCATTTTCCATACTTCTGCTCTAGACGAAGAACATGAGTAATATTAAGTGAAAAGGCCTTTGAAAGGGACCAAAATATGTTAAAAGGGGAATGGGAGGTGAGTGGAGCGGGGAGATAGTGAACGAGAGGTAGAGTGTTGGGAGAAGCCAAATAGGTAAGCAGGATCTGTGTCACCTAAGGTTTTGATGGTCATCGTGCAGGAGAGACTTAAATTCATTCTCTTGTGCTCTCTCTCCTCAAACATACACACGCATACACACATACTCTGGCTCTCTGGCTCTCTTTGTCTTCTGTCTCTCTGTCTCTGTCTCTCTGTCTGTCTCTCTCTCTCTCTAGATACACACACACACACACACACACACACACACACATACATACATATACATATATACATGTATATATAATTTCCAAAAACCAGTTCTATGGTAATCTCTGCAAAAGGAGTTAGTAACCAAAAATAAATCTAAGCCAAGAAAAATTGGAGAATCGTTTGCTGTTATAATTGAATGCAACTGAAAATTAACAACCTGAGCAATAGAAAAGCAGCAAACTTGTGAATTCCAACATTTAATTCAGTCTTGGCATGATCTCACTCTTTGTTGGAGGGAGATATGAACAGGACCATATCACTTAATTTTGGTTACCTGAATATCTTTCATATATTACTAGTCATCAAAGGAAATATTTTTTCAGATCATTACTAGTACACTCGGGTGAAGATGAAAAGCTTCGGGCCCAAGAGCATGTGTCTGAAGAAGGCATTTCTTACAACAGGCGATGGGCAATCATCAAAGTGTTTTAATTAAAAAATGACATGATCTGATTTACATTTTTGGAAAATTACTGTACTTGTGTGCAAAAAAAAATGTAGAGGAACAAGCCTAGTAGTCTAGTTTAGAGAGTTTTCCAATAGTCCAAGCAATGAATAATGGTGTCCCGGATGAAGATGACGGCAGTGGAAGTGGAGAGTGATTTATATTTTAAGTAGAGATGACAGGATTCATCGTTTGGATATAAGAGACAAGAAAAAGGAGTAACCAAGCATGACTACTAGGTTTTAAGATTTTCCAGCAGATTGAATGATTTTATCAGTTACCAGGATGGAAAAGACGGAGGGCACTGTAATAGGGAGGGCTGTGAAGAGAGAAGATCAAGAGTTATTTATTTAGATATGCTACATACGACATGTCTATTAGCAGTGTTGTGCCGGCACACGTTTGCCGATATTTGTTAAGCTCTCTGGGAAAATAAAGGATACAAATATATCACAAACAAGATTTTACTATAAATGTTACTCATATAAAAATAACAGCGCATCATTTGCAAATAAACATACGAAATGCTCATGATAAAAACCATACTGTGTTTTATGATTTGCATTTTTTAAAACATGGTCAGCTTCTCCAGGGCAGCCACAGAGAAGAAAAATAATTTGGCACAAATCAAGTTGGAGATTTTGACCGTAGAGGAAGTAGAGGAAGAAAGAAGAGGCAAAGACATTGAGATTGTTACAGAAGCCGCTCAAATCAGTGTGGACTCCATGATAGTTATGAAGGAAGAAAAGTAAGAGAAGAAGAATGAAAAGTAAAAAATGGTTACAACGTTTTAATTAGGTTAAAAGATTTTTGGAATTGGGAAGTATTATTTTGGGAATTAGAAAATGAGGGGCTGATGTAATTATCGATATGGAAAGGTTTAGGATATATATGACCGTGGCAGCAGATGATCAAGGCAGGTGGAGAACAGATTTTTAGAATTAGATTTATGATGTAGAAGGCCAGGATGTCGGATGAGTCATCCACGTGATAAATTTTGACCATGAATAATGACCGTATTGGGAGTAGAGAGGAAGACAATAATGAGCTGGGAGCTAAATTTTTCAGTGAATAAGAGGGATCGGGAGGCTGTAGAAGTTGTGGGTAGTGAGTGGTATATGCTGGAAAGAAGTTAAGATTTTTGAATGAGAAAGAAAACAGTTAGTTGGATGTGGCATTGCTAAGTAAGGATAATAACTGTTCCATCTCTTGGCCCTGGGAGGCACAGGACATCAGAGATGATAGATGATAGATGATGATGACAGATGATAGATAGATGATAGATAGATAGGTAGATAGATAGACAGACAGACAGATAATGTGTTTCTACTGATGGCAACTCTGTATTTAGTACATGGCAAGAGATTTCCAATGATGGTGATATATAAACTTTGTAGGTTATAACTCATCATTGGATGTGCTGAGAAAATTTATAGAGTGCTAAAAATATTTAAAAGCCTACAGAAAACCTTCAAAACTGTAAAATTGAGGAAAATGGTGTTTGATTTTGAAAGCAAAAGTCTTCTATAAAAAGATTATTTAAAACTGCTCTGACATAAAGGATAATAGAAACTGAATTATGAGTGTCATATGTCGTTTATAAAATCAACCGGAGGCATTCTTATAAAAGGTTAGGAACCAGTAGGATAAAACACCAAAGAAGGTAAAATAAGATTATAATTGAAAGCATTTGAAAAAGTAAATGTTTACAGACACACACAATGTCATAGTACTAGTAGAACATGCAAATGGAATATGAAATAAAATATGAGCCTTGACTGATTGGTGCTCATTTCTCAGTCATGTCTAAGCTCAGGTTGTAGTACCGATCAGTCAAATATTTAGGGTTCCCAGCACAGTGGGGTACACAAGTGTTTGCAGAAATAGGCTCTGCCCTTATGAGATGAACAAATTCTGCATAAAAGTTATTAGAGGAGAAAACAGCATGTAGCCAACTATTAAATGTGGTAAGACCACGGGCAGAAAAGGATTCAGAAAAAAATAATAATCACTAGGAGTTAAAATTAGATTATCCTTGCATTAGAATTTGTCCCTCAACCTAATAATTTATTTCAGTGACTTTCACCGGTAAGAGTTTTTAACATATAAAAAAGAAATTAAATAAAACTAGAAAAATACAAAGAAAAGCACACTTTATTTCCCTTCTCACAAAAAGGTCACTCTGAAGAGTTTCAACCCAGGAGAACCACAGTAAATTATTTGTTTAAAAAAGACACTTCAACTATCAAAACAAAACATGAATAATTTTCACCTTTTCAACTCTCTTCTTGCCAACAAGAAATCTTCTGTAATCAAGCACCTTATTCATTCAAAAAAGGATTTATTGAGCACCTATTTCATATTCAGACGCGTATTAAGTGTTATCACTGACATTCATTCGGTAAGATAATAGCCTCCGCCTTTAAGGAATTTACAGTCTAACTGGGAAAATATAATTCATACAGGTAGAATATGACAAGACGGTAAATAATTGAGGCGAGTTTTCTTTTCTAATTAGATGCTCAAAAAAATTGTGATGCATTATTTAAGTAGTTTAAAAGCAAAAAAGGGGAAGACCTTGTAAACCCTGCAGTTAACCAGAAAGGATTCAAAGAGAAGTGGAAGATAGATTGGCTAAAAAGAAGAAAGAGGACTGAAAAGCATGATTCGAAGGCAGTGAATAATGTAAAGACCACCTTCTCAAACCGAAGACGTGTCCTGAATGAAATAACACCGGAGAACATGCCTGAGTCCTCGCAAGTCCACAAAATAAACATGCTGAATATTTTAGAACGCAAGTCGATGGAAAATGATTTGAAATGTTATCTTTGAATGAACACAAATATGTTATGGAGTAGAACGCAAAATGTGTGGAAATGTTTCAAATGATAGATGAAGGTTTGTTCTTTGAATCATCTTAGAATATGAAATAATTGACCGTAAGGGCAGTTTGTCAGAAAAGATTGCAAATTATTTATCGAGAAAGATAGAATTTGGTCCGGCAGCGGTCCAAGGATATTTTTTAAAGAAAGAAATACAATGATAGATCAGGAAAGGAGAAAAAAAAATGAATTAGTAGGTCATGGAGGCCAAATACAGGACTTTTGCCTCTAGATATATTGCCATCTACTCCCTGAATTACCGAAGTTTGATGTAATAGAAACTTGAAAAGTCTTTTGAGTTCTCAAACAAAAAATATAACATAACGATTACTCTGCCACGGATGTGTAGGATGGAGTCCAAGTGGGAATGGAGGCAGGGTGTCTTGAGAATGCTAACAGTTAAGAGATTACTGCAATCATCTGAATATCAGCTGGTGAAGACGTGGCTTGAATGATACAGGTATTAACAACAACAACAAAAAAAAGTCTAGAGAAACAGGGGGGAGAGCACTCTGAAATAACCACGAAAAGCCATGCTAATGTGAATTTTGAATGATATGTAAATCTTTCAGTCTTATTAATCACAATGGCCTCAGGTAGCAGGAGATAGAGCAGCTAATGGAATGTGCTTATACTTGCTGCCTCAGACATCTCAAGTAAGAAAAGTGTGAACCTAGATAGCTTTATGCCCCTTGAGCACTTCCAGCACATTTCACGTGGACACCTGGAAGTCAGAGGCAGGTACAGAAAAAAGGTCCTGGTGGTGGGGGGTGGAGTGGGGGGTTGGGGAGGTTCTAGGAAGAGGATCGCTCCCACGCAGGATGATACTGGTAATGCCCCACCAATAGCTTGTTAGGTGAGAGGCGGAAGGGCTCACTGGTCAGCTCCGGTTGCTAAATTTAATGTATTCCCATGAGAAAAATAGAAAGTAACAGTGGCCTAACAGTTAAACACATAGGCCAACAGTATGAGACTATCAGACTGCATAACACTATTAATTTTGAAAGTGGGAACTTAATTGACTACCGCTTACCACCTGTGGCTGATGTGAGCACTTCAATAAAGGAGAAAAAAGACAATCTGAGGCTAGAAATCTTAGAGACCATGGCTGCCTCCAGCTGAGCCTCTTAAAGAGAGTGTTGACAATTTTATTAGAAACCTCTCTTAGAGGGGCTTCTCATTTTCATCTTTAATTTGTCAGATCCTCACACTAGTGTGACTAATAATTTGCTTAAACATTTCTTGCCATATTTTAAAAACAGAGAAACCAAAAGTGGATTTTTTAGAGCAGCTGAGATCTCATGTTTTCCTTTCTTTGCATTATTTTAGCATAAAAGCAGTGGTGGGGAACAAAGCAGAGGGACCAACAGCTATTTTATCAGCAATTTCCAAGAGACTGAGCCTTCAAGAGTGTGAAAGAACATTTCATAAGAATTTTAAGATCCGGTACAGTATAATTCCTCTTTCCTGTGCGATTCTCATAGATGTCACACTCATACTTTCTCTGGCATAACAAAGAGAGAATCATGACCTTCTCTCCTCCAGCCACAATGAAGCCAAGATCACGGGATATAACAACGTATCCTAAAGAAGGAGTAAGACTTCATCTAACATTAACAAATTCACCTTCATGGAAAATAATGACTCATGTCACATGAAGTTCAGAGGGGCAGTAGGTCCAGGGTGAAACTGAATTCCAAACAACTTTCACAAATTATTTGATCATTGAAATAAAGTGGATAACTACCCCCATGCTTGAACACACCAGTCACTCGTATCTCTGTGTCTTTATCCAGGATGCATCTTTCGCCTATAAAAAAAAAACTCACACTTTGCTTTCTTCTTCTAACTAACCCACTTTCCACCAAAGAAAAAATAAAAATTAGCACCTAGTATGTATTAGAGAAATGTCAGCCTCTAGTTTATAATTATTATCTTTCACAATTGTTTAAAAGGTTAGAAATAATAAATGTAAATCATATACCATAGTTTTTACCACAAAAGAAACAGCTACTAAATGGTCATCTTCATCATTATTATTACAAGCATATATTATGACAACTTTACATGTCTATCTCCCATCAAATTGTTAGCTAATAGAGGACAGGCATAATGTCTTCATTTATTCATTTAATAAATACTGGTTAAACATCTGCAGTTTTTAAGGAGCTGTGATTTGTTTTGAGATACAATGAAGAACAAATTGATAGTAATCTCAGAGTATCCTAGACTAACCTATCTGCCCAGGTATTAATACCCATCACTCTCTATGTTCCCCATCACTTAGCACTTATCACATCGTATTTAAAAGTTTGTCTTATGGAGTCAGAGAAGGCTTCCCTTGCCTTATTCATGATTGTATCAATTTAAGAAATACTAACTGACCATCTTATGAAGCATTCTGCTTTTACTTCTAGAAATCACAATTGCATATATAGAGCATTAAAATTTATACAAAAAATTTCCCCTACAGTCTTGTTTATGAGTTCACAAATTTTTGAACAAATAGATAATATATTGTGACTTCAATTAATTTTCAACATTTCACATACATGATTGATTAAACACTCAAAATATATCTTGTATAGACTTTTTGTTTTCTAAAACACAAGAAGGAAGATATAAAATCATATGAAGTCATTATTTCTAGATTGAGATATGAGAATTTTCTTAGATGATGATAAGGTAAAATCTAAACTCCAAATACTTAGCTGAGTGAGACTTCTCTAAAACCTTGACATCAAAAATTTACCAGAACATCACCTAGGTTAGTCTCATCAGGGTCAATAACCCCTCATTTCTGCCACACTGAAATTGTCAAGCAAGTTTCTAACTTCAAGAATAACTAATTGCTATAGTCATCTTAAGAAACTCTACTCATTTTTTTTTTTTAAATATAGAAGGCAAGCTCCAATTCTACCCCAATTGCAATCACAGGAAATAAAAGTAAACTTTTAATAACTTCATTTTCTCTCACTTCTATTCTAAAAGCCACTATTCTAAACAGGGGGGAAATGGCTTTTAAAGAAGAGAATTTATAACAGATTCAAAGGCTGTTGAAATGGATGCAGGCATAGAAGGTGTGTCTATATACCAGCGGAATTTCTGCACATATTAAAAGATCGGTAGAAATTAACAATCTTATAGTAATTAATTTCTATATTAGGTGATATAATAAATAATATCATTTCAATGTAATCATCTTCAACAACAGAATGACTTCTAAAACTTTTAAGATATAAGGGTAGTTTTAGCTTTTAAATCCTCTTGGAGTTTTCAAAATTCAGCTATATGTTCTGCTCACACTTGCTCATTTTGTCATAAGACAAAACCCATTTTCTCTGATATCATCCGATCATTTCCACTGACATAGTAATGGATCCCTCTGCGTTTTACAAGTTTATGGCTATATGATTCATTTTTATGATAATCTCACTTTCATTAATATAACAGCTCAAACTGTAGTACATCAATTCCTGAGATATCCATATTCACATCCTAATGACTTTTCAACCCTTAATGTGTTTTAAAAGAGAAGTGTCACTTTGTTCTGTGTGTGGGGGGTGGAGGGGGTAACTATAGGAGACTTGAACCAATTACATAGTGTCCTCTCCACAAAAAGGTAAGAATGTAGTAATCTGACACTTCGCATTCATGCAAAATATCTCCTCAAAAGAATCCTTTAAAAACACATAACAAGGAAACTGAACCTACGAAGAATAAAAATAAATTTTCAAAGCGATTCAGCACATTCTGCTACATACTCTAGGCTATGAACTGTACTACAAGATTACTTAATTTGATATCTACAGCCCCAAGAGTTCATGGGTGGGCTTCAAAAAGTAGGTAAAGCCATTGATGTTGTAGAGGGAAAAAATGTTATACATGCATAGGTTTAAGGAAATAGTTCACAGCTTTCATCACATTCTAAAACTGGTCGACATGAACCAAAAAACGTTAAAAGATTCCATTCTAGGCAATCCTTGTAACATGGACTGGAGGAAGACAAACTGGGAGTTTAGGCTATACGAAGTGATTCATGTGTGAGTAGAATTCGGGAGGAAATGGAAACCCTCAACACCCATCTCATGAGTATCAAAATAAATTTGGAATTATAAAAAAGAGAATTGATATAAAGTTAAAGTTTTACTTAAGAAGGCAAAAAGGTGTCTTAAAATTAGACTATAGCAATAGATGCTTATAACTCTTGTCATAAGAAACATACCTATTTGAATCAAAGACAGATATTTTCACAGAAATATGTGGGAGAATCTGTAATCAATGGAGAGAGGGAATAGAGGTAAAAATCTATGTAACTAGGTGGAGAATTTTATTCTTTTTTTTTATTTTAAAAAATTGTTATTATGATGACGTTTTTAATGAAATCCAGTAAGTTTCGGGGGTACAATTCAACAGTAAGGCATATAGGTGTATTGCATTGTGTGTTCACCACCGACAGTTAGATTTCTTTCTGTCGTCACATACTTGACCCCTCTTACCTCATCTACCTCCCCTCTCCCTCTCTCCCCTACCTTCTGGTAACCACTAGTCTATTGTTCATGTCCATGAGTCTCTGTTTGTTTGTTATGTTTGTTTTTTGCTTTTAGGTTTATATCCCACAAATAAGTGAGATCTTTCATTGAGAAACATAGCCTACCTGGGGCAAAGCACCAAAACTTGGAGGAGATAACTAAATTTACACAAATAAGTCCATTTTGTTCAGAAATCAAAAGGAAAAAAAGTGAGAGAAATGGAACTTAGGAGATAAAGAGAGATTAGAAATAGTGGGGAGTAAGGCGTAAGAAAACTCACTCCATGCCGGAAGGCTAGCTCAAACAAATTAATCATGATGCCCAGAAGCAGATCTAAGTTTCGTAGGGATGAACTTACACAATTTTGATTGTCTTTGTTAAGAAAAAAAAAAAAACCTCAAATTTTAATATTTCAAAATAAGAATGGTATTTGGAAGAAACATGTAAGGAGGGGATTGTTTCATAGAAATCTACGTGATCAAGTCGACCATCTCATTTAAAGTTGTCTCCTCTGCAGCATGAAGACAGTCTCAGACATATTCAGTAAATTTCTTCAACTCGATAGGCGTTGAACAAATGCTATTTTTGTAGGAAATCTCAAGGGGAGATGGATTTCTCAGAGGAAAAATAGAGGGACAGGACAAAGTGACTCCGAGAATGTAAATCTGCTAGAAATTCACAGAACTCTTGCAGAGGCCATGAAACTTGGAGGGGAGTGTGAAGTTCATTTTACTTAGCTCCCGAATGGCAAAAGGGCCACTCACATCTTGCTTTACAACAAGTAAGCTTAGACTATGAGCTGTCTAGCCAAGTGTGCAAAACGTGGATGTAGAGATCAGAACCTGCACAAAGGCAAGGTATGAGTCTTTACTCATTCTTCTATGTGCAGACCATCTTTTAAAATTCATGACTCCCTTACTATCACCATTTTCCTAAAGCAACCCATAGACAAGCATTGAGGCATCACATTAGTCAGGAGATGTAATGGTTCTGATTTTTCAAGAAGGGCAGTATAACAAGATGCTTAACAAGGGCAGCCCTTGTTAACTGGGTAGCTTTAGGCAAGTTACTTACTGCTCTATGATTTCATTTTCTCGTATATAAAATGCGAACAATATAGAACCTACTTCATTAAGCTAATGTAAAGATTACATGAAATCATCTATTTAAGACTTGATACTGAGTATAAAAGCTAATAATTGATCAGCAAATTTTACTCATACTACAGATACTTCCATTAATATTATGAACCAGTGAATTTAACATTATCACCAGAGGGACAACCCTAATCCCAGGGAATGTGATGGGAACTCCTAGAAGAGGAAGATGGACTAACCAGGATCTTCTAACTCACAATGATACATTAAATTCATTTCCTCCTTAAAGCAAATGAAATGATGACACAGAGAAAGATGGAAGCATAACACACCTAGAATTCAGCCTGAACTTGAAGGTTCAGGAATAATTGTTGTACTAGTTGATTGACACAGTACTTATTAATCTATTAAAATCAGCTTTGTGAAAAGCTTCCAAAAATGTGCCAGCCTTAACCTTGAACTCTTTACTTTTAAATGCCGGGGTGAAGCTAGAAAAAAATGTGATTATATATTAAAGCAAAGCCACTAAAATATAAGCATTTCGATAACAAGCACCTCACCCCTTGATTACCACGTTGACTTAGTATAGATGCTCAATTCATATTGTGAACGAATGAGAAGCCAAAACAATTTCAGTCTGTATATATGAAAAAAAATTTATAAAAAATAATAGAGATAAACATAAGTTTTAATTTTATGGTAATAACGTGAAGGAGAAAAAGCAATTGAGCTATAGTAGTATGTGTTTTTCTAAAAGAGATTTTATTCTGTACTAAATAAACACCACTTTGTGTCACACAAAATGTCAATGTCACAATATAGTTTTTGAAAAGCTTCTCTGATCCTGGGCCCTACTAGTATCAGGCAGTGACTAGCGACATAAGACTGACCTGCTCTACTCATGGCTGGCTCCAGTCTCTGTGCAAATTGCTCTCCGTTCTAAGGGTCATATTTGAACAGGGGGAATATTTGAACAGGGTTACATCAAAGTCACCATCAAGCTCAAAGATAAAGGATCTATAAAACAAGTTAGGTGAGAAGTAGTTACGGGAATGATGAACTCTAACCTGGAGACTATAAAATGGCATGTTGGTTTCATATAAACCTTTGAGGACTAAACATCTGAATTGCCCCAGACTTATAGAAATGGGATCAAAGATATAATCTATAGGAAAGCAGATTTGGAATCAATAACATACATTTCTAACATATATTTCTCACAAGGTAGTAGTTCGAATCATAATGGTTTTGAGAGATTTGAGTTGTCACTGAAGTTTTCAATACATTCATTTACTCATTCATTCAACAAATAGTTATTTAGTGCCTCCTGCCTGCTCTATATGACCTGTTCATGTTTATTTCACCTGTGTCATCTTTCATCATTCATTCTTTCTTATCACCAAATTCTGGCCTTCCTTGGTCACCTAAAAGGCCCATTCTTTCTTCTTGTCCAGATTTCCTGCCTAGAATATTCTTTACCTTCTTAATCTCTATTCACCTTTGAGGTCTAAGCTTAAATATTATTACCTTAGAGACTTTCCCTGATTTCAAACCTAAATAAAATTCTCTCTCTCTCTCTCTCTCTCTCTCTCTCTCTCTCTCTCTCTCTCTCTCTCCCTCCCTCCCTCCCTCCCACCTCCCTCTCTCTATCCCTCTTTTACCTCCCTCCAGCTTTACTGAAGTATAGTTTATAAACAGTAAAATTCACAAATGATCAGTCTTACCAGTCAAGGAGTTTACTAAGAGTCAATCCATTTTAGTAAATAGATATAGTTTTACAAAAACTCTATCTCAACATTAAAGTATTTTCATTACCCCCAGAAAGTTCTTGAATGCTCATTTGCAGGCAATCTCCATTCTCAGAACCAGGCAACAATTGACCTGTTGTCTGTCTTTATAGTTTAGCTATTCATTAACTGGCTCTGGATATGTGGATTGTTTCCAGTTTGGAATTATTATGAGCAATGCTACTATCATCATTCACATAGAAGTCTTTGTGTGTGGATATTTGTTTTTACTTCTAGTGGTAGATACTTAGAAGTAGACTTGCTAGGTAACATGGCAAGTATATGTTATGTTAACATTTTTAAGACAGGATAAAACTGCTTTACAATGTAGCTTTGTATATAAGTTGCCAGGAACAATATTTCAGGGCTCTAGATTCTCCATATTCTTGAAAACACTTGATAATCTCTGTCAGTTTAATTTTAGCCATTCTACAGAGTGTAGTACGGTATCTCAATGTGGCTTTGATTTATATTCTTCTAATGACTAATAAGTTGAACATATTTTTGTGTGCTTCTTTGCCGCCCATATCTTGAAATGCCTATTCATATCCTATGCCCATTCTTTACTTTGGTTATTTTCTCATTGAATTATAAGAGTTTTTATATATTTTTGATGTAATTTCTTTATTAAACATATGATTCACATGTATTTTCTCAGAGTCTCTGGCTTGTCTTTCCTCTTTTCTTACTAGCGTCTTTTGAGAAGTAAAACTTTAATTTTTAATTTAGATGAAATCCAATATTTTTCTTTTATAGATTATACTTTTGATGTTATACATAAGATCACTTTGTGTAACTGAAGATCACACAGATTTTCTTCTGAGTTTTATACTTTTAATGTTTACATTTGAATATATGATCCATTACGAGTTTATTTTTGTTGGTGGTGAAATAAGAATCTAAGTTTCTTTTTCTTAATTTCTTGCCTTTTTTAAATCTGGTGTCCAATTGTTTTAGCAACATTTGTTGAAAAGACTATCATTTCCCAATACAAATATCTTGCACTTTTGCCAAATAAATTAATTATAATAATGATTAACATGTCAAATCATGGACTTCTATTTCTTATTGTAAATAATGATTAATGATAAAACAAGTTGTTTACCAGCAGAAACATGAAAATGTATATGCATTCAATTTGTTCAATAAACAAATAATTGATTGATGCTTGACAATGAGATAATCTTGAAAACACAAAGGTGCTTATGATAATCATTTCATAATGTATATAAATATTGAATCACTGTGATGTACGCCTGGAATGAATAAGATATGTATGTCAATTATAAAAAATACAAAGTAAATCAGCTTTAAAAAATACGAAAGTAAATCAGACATAGAATTTGCTATCAAAGCATTTACCATTTAGACTAGGAAGTGGCAAGGGTCTCGAGAGGGTAAACATAAAGTGGATATTGAGGCAGGAAGAGGTTATCGCTAAGGACATCTGCGTAGGCTTTATGAGGAAAGTGGCATTAGAGACAGAATTGAACAGATAGGTGGGATCTGATTCTACAGAAAGAAATCAAAAGACACTCCAAATTGAGGATGAAGCCTCGACACAGGCAAGGAATCAAAAGCTTGGGGAAAGCAGGATGGATGGAACACCCAGAAAATATCCCAAAGAGACAAGAATGGTAATATGGAAAACTAAATTTGGAAAGATTCGTGCGACAGTAAAAAATTAGATTTTATTTTCCAAGCAATAGGAATTACTTAAGGTTTATGAGTTTACTTAAGGTCGGTACCAATAAAATGAAACTGTTAAAAAAATTATCATTTTTTCTAAAATTAGTTAATTTCACTTAGAAGATGCTGTGATTCAGTTCTTGCTCTAAAAGTTTCTGAGCTCACTCTTATCCTGAAACAAGTCAAATTAGGATAAATTAAATCTTTAGATTTGAGCGTTCTTTTTCCTTGAAGCTCATCACCCATTCATTCATTCAACAGATATTTTTAGGTACCTTCTATGTGCTGGGCTATTGGTAAAAATATTTGTTTTAAAAGAAAAAGAAAAGCCTGTTCTCAGCCTTCATGTAGTAAATTTATGTACACACATATAATACACTCACACACACATTACACATGTAAATAGACATATATTAAAATATAGCAAATGCCGTGGAGCAATATCACCTTATATTTAAATGAACCTTAATATTTTGAAAATTTGTTTTGCATGTACACGAACTTATTAAAACTTAATGAAAGCTGTTTTAGGACAGGCATTACAAACCTCTGTTTACACATGAGAACATTAAAGAACACAGGATTAACTCATTCAAGTTCATAAGGTTGGAACAGATTAGAAAGTCAGTACTCTAACGCTGATCTGATTCTAAACCCTGCCACCTCGCCATATTATTTAAATTAGAGATTTAATTAGAGGTTTAAATTAGAGATTTTTTTCCTAAATTAACATGGAGAAGTTTTAGTATCTGGCCTAGTCAATGATATGATATACAACCCTGAAAAAAATATTCCACTCCCCTGGGTTCATTTCTTTAGTCATTTTATTCTCCCTACACAAACACCCCTGACCGATCCTCCCCATCTTACACACACACACACACACACACACACACACACACACACACACACACACACTCTCTCTCTCTCTCTCTCTCTCTCTCTCTCTCTCTCTCTCTCTCACACACACACACACACACACACACACACAATAGGGGGATGTTTAATAAATGCCACTGTGGTCTAATTCTGATTGCTTAATTCTGGGTCACATATACAGTACCTCATACTCTGAGCAAGAAGGAGAAGCTACGATCTCTTCAAAGAGTAGTTGTTTGTCAGAATGCTCAGCCCAAAACCTCTCAGGGTAGAAAGATAAAAACAGAGAAAGAACAATATGAAAGCTGAGAACACCTGGAGAGGTTTGTAGTTAGGTCAAAGATTTTTAATTGCTTTCAAATTGGTGAGTTTGGCCTAGAAATATATCCAGAATTCAGGAAGACTGGCCTCAAAAAAAGACTCATGCGAGAATCATGTAAGACCTAAGACGCTGAAGTTTATTGCTTCCTTAAAATAAATGACCGTTTTTTAAAGCCACAGTTGTGCTGTTGCCATGACACTGGGACTTGAAGTTGGTCTTAGAGAATTAGATATATATATATTTTAGGCAATCCGTTGATATTTTGTGAGAAACTTGTTGAGGAAATTTTTAGCAATACCGATGGTATTATATGAGAAATTTGTGTTGATAATAAGTTCACCTTTTCACAAAGGATGCATTAAGGATTCTGCCAAGATCATAAAAACCCACATGTGTCATACACCAGATGTCTTCATTTTTGATTCACACTATTTTGGGGTTTATCAAGAACAAGGGCTCAATAACATAATCTAAATCAAATATGGAAGGAAAAAATTGCAGGCTACACCTCCTATATGACGAGGAAACATAATCTTAGGCAATTTTAAGTGAAAACAGTCATAGAATATCTATAATGCATTCAGAGGTTTAAGAAGAGTACCAAGTTCTGACAGAAATTATTTAAACAAAACATTTTCGTATTTACCACTTTTGCATCTCATAAATGTGCCTTTTTGTGATCAAACATTAACTGTCATAATAAATATAATCATAGCCTTAAAATAGAAATTTGTATAATCTCTGGGAAATTAGCATAGCATAACCTCTGGGGAAAAAAATCAGCACATCGGTTTTTTAACTTTTTATTTTTAAATAATTATATATTCATAGGAAGTTGCAAATAATGTTGAGAGTCCTATGCACCCTTTTTTTTTAACCTAGCCTCATTCAAATTGAACAACTTGTAAAATTATAGTAAAAAAGCACAACCAGGAAATTAGCTTGGATCCAATTTACAGATTTTATTCAAATTTCAGCTGTTTTACATATATGCATGCCTTGTATGCGTGTGTGTGTGTGTGTGTGTGTGTGTGTTTCTAGGCAATATTAACACATGCATAGGAATGTGGAATATCCAGCACCATAAAATACAGAACAGATACACCCAGCCCTCGCTCCTCAATCCCCTATGGCAACAATCTGTTTTCCTGATCTCAAATGTTCTTATGTCAAGAGTGTTATATAAACGGGATCATTCCTGTATGTAAGCGTTCATGATTTTTCTCAGCATCATTCTCTGGTGATTCACTCAGGTCGTTCTGTGCATCAGTACATTGTTCCTTTTAACTGTTGAGTAATAGTCTCAGATACGGATGTACCATACTTCGCTTAATCGTTCATCCATAAACAGATGTTTGTTTGTTACAAATAAAATTGCTAAAACATCTGTGTACAGGTTTTATTTGAACATAAGTTTTTATTTCTCTGGGATAAATATCTGGGTGCAATTGGTAGGTCATATGGCAATTGCATGCTTATTTTTATAAGAGACTGCCAACATTTAATATGGGCTACCCCATATTAAATTTCCACCAGCAGAGTGTAAGTGGTCCAGTTTCTCTTTGTCCTCATCAGCATTTGATATTGTCACTGTTTATATTTTAGTCATTCTGATGGGGGTATCGTCATATCTCATCACGGTTTTAATTTTTATTTCCCTAATGTTTAATGATGTTCAACATTTTTTAATGCGATGATTTTCCCATCTGTATATCTTCAGTGAAATGTCTGTTGCCCATTTTCCGATTGGACTGTTTCTATTTCTATTGTCGAGTTTTCATAGCCCTTTATATATTCCAGTTACAAGTTCTTTGTCAAATATGTGGTTAGCCAATATTTTCTCAAGGACATAAATTTTCTTAAAAAGAAAATTAAGAGGCTATTTGACATGATATATAATTTAGTTCTTTCAGGAAACATTAGATCTAATCAGTACTCATGAATTATGGGAGGAAATACTAAGAATCACCAGGAGTCTCATAGAATATTGAGGTTAAATGCAATGAAAAAGAGCATTTTAAGGGTGGGAAATGCCTGCCACGTTTTATCATCATTCTCAGCTTCAATCTCTCTGTAGCCTAGTGACTAGAAACATCAAGCACCTACAAAAACTTGTTTCTCATCCTGTTTCTGTGACTGATATAACCCCAGGAGGTGCTTTTTTTCACTGAAATGTGTTTGCTACATATAATGACTACATTACTTCTGGATTCACAGAATATCTCAAGTCCGGAGAGCGAAATATTTACAAAACCTTTCCTATGACACAATGCAAATATTACTGGTTTTGATGTATTCTGATTATATTTATTACAATAACTAAAGATAAGGAATCAAAGTTTTTCATCGATTAGAATTTGATTTCAAGATGGCACACTGACTGATTCATAAATTGAATTCAAACTCTATCTGAAAATCCTCTAACACTTAAAGTAGAATTCAAAGTTAATCTTTCTTCAAATGTTATTGTGAAACAAAACGGACTTTGAAAAGAAGGGAAAGGCAAATATTAAATGCTTAGTGGTCCAATTGAAAGAGCCCTTTCAACTTTACTTTTTGATAGACGATTCATGCATAAAGAGATTATTAGACATACTGTTTAATGCCCTTCTGTCATTGTTTTTGACATTCAAATTCGTATCACCTTCGCATAAATGGTAGGTTAAAGCAAAATTACATATGGCATAGAAATGTAGTTTATACAGAAATAAAACTGATATTTTGCTTATATAAACCATTCAGTTGAGATATGTCATGAAGTAAACTTGTTTTGTATTCACATCCTTAGATTTTGTTTATATGAGTAATGCCCATAAATGCCAGTAGTTGATTGTAGAGTTTACATATGTATACATAAAATTTTATTAGGGTGGAAACTGTAGTATGTTTGCAAATAATTGACATAGAATGTCTGAACACGGAGACAGAGTAACATACACGGGAACCAAAACAAAACAGCAGAAGTCCAAGGCAACTTCAGAATACATAGAAAACAATTTAAAAGTTTTTTGAAAACTGGCTGATTTTTAGAACTGGGAAAAGACACCTGTGCTACCTGGTGACTAAAAGGTGGGAACTTTTCTTAAGAAAAAATAATAATAATAATGGTAGTGTGCCACCTAGAGGCAATAAGGTCATTTTTAACCGTTTGATGTATTTTAATAGAACTATTGCCTCACTCAGAGCCACATGCATAGAAACCTCCCTGCAATTTCAACTTTTGTCATTTAAAAGGGGATTTCTTTTATTCTGACAGAGATAAAAGGGCCATCCTTGGTTAGTTACCAGGAAGTGAACCATATTCTAATCTGTGGAAAGCATAGAAAGGGTGATAGTTCAGGCTGAAAGACAAATTTTACGGTAAGGCTTTCTGTGTCAAGCAAAATTCGATAAAAATGAAAACATCCAGAAACAAACAGTCACATGGAATTGAGTTTGCAGATGTATTCGATCGTGTTAAAGGCGAACAAGACTGGAGATTCAGTGCAGCCTGGAGAAGACCACTGTGACGGACAAGCATTAATCCATATTTTTATTTAAAATGGAAACAAGAAATATTCTTCCTGAGCCATCTCTGAATAAACACTCTCAAAATATTTTTGAGATAAAATTTTATGACATAAAACCGTCTTTCTGCTACTAAAATATGATTTTTTAATTTTAAATTTTTGGAAGAAGAAAAAAACAACACCCATTTTTCTCTATAACTTTTTTGTGTGATTTGTTTATCATCGTTTCGGTTATTCAGATCAAATAAAGAAAATAGTTTGAGGTGAAAAATGTGATAAAATTTAATTCAAGTTTTTATTTTTAAAAAAACATTTCAAGTTTATTTTTTCCCCCTAGTTTGCTACTTCTCACTACCACTAACAGTATTCTGCACCCTAGAACAGAATATATATGAGTTCACACAACCTTGACAATTATACAGTGGCAAAACACATCTAGCGTGTCACTATTCACAAAGAAATTCTAAGGTGATATTTTTGCTGAAAATTGTCACCTTAAGCAATCAGTTTAAATATATAACATTTAAAGTTATAAAACTTTTAGGGGAAAAAAAAGGAAAAACTAAGAGAAAATCTTCAGGACCTCGTGCTAAGTGAAGAATTCTTAGACTTCTTCACACAAAAGCACAATCCGTGAAAGGAAGCATGGTAAATTGGACATCAAAATTAAAAACTTTTGCTCAGTAAAATATTCTGTTAAAAGGATTAAAAAAAAAAAAAAAAAAAAAAAAGATGAGCCACAGACTGGGGAAAAAATATTTGTAAACAGGACAAAGAACCAGTATCTAGAACCGATTTTTTAAAATTCTCAAAATTCAGCAATAAAAGAAATCCAATTATGAGCAATAGATACTGCACCTAAGATTTCCAGATAGCAAATAAGCATAAGAAAAGATGTTCACCAGTGTTAGACTTTAAGGAAGTGACCAATTAAAGTCAAAATGAGGTAATACTAAACATCTACCAGAATGGCCAAAATAAAAAACAGTGATAGCAAAAATGCTTATAAGAAATTAGAAAAACTATAACTCACACTTTTCTGGTAGAAATATCAAATGATACAGCCATTCAGGATAACGGTTTTGCAGTTTCCCATGAAAATAAACATGCCATTACCATAAAGCCCAGCATTGCACTCTTGGGCATTTATTGCAAAATTATACAAATATAATATATTATGCAATTTATTATGTATCATTTATTATGTAATTTAATTATTTATGTATATATGTTTGTATGTATGGTGTGTATATATATATATATATATATTCTCATGCAAAAACTTGTAAATCTTTACAACAGTTTTATTTATAATAGCTCAAAACTGGAAACTACCCAAATATCTGTTAACATTAATGTGTGAACAGTTAAAAAAAAAATGGCACGTGGAATATGCTCAAGAATAAAAAGAATGGACTATCGACATATCTCAATAGGATGGCTCTCAAGAGAATTATCTGTGAAAAAGAAAAAACAATTCCAAAAGTTATACACTGTTGGATTCCATTTATACGACATTCTCGAAGTGACAAAATTAGAGAAGAGGTTAGTGGCTATCAGGGATTAGGAAGTGAGGTGGGAGAGGAGGGTTGGGTAAGGGGGAAGGTAGGTGCAGTGTTAAAGGGTGACGCAAGAAATCCGTATAGAGATGGAACTATCCTCTATCTCGATTATAGTATATAGTTAGAATCAACATATGTGATAAGATTGCACAAAACCAAACGACACACACGCACAACAGATACATGGAAAACTGATGAAATCTGAAACGGTTCTATGGATTCTACCAACGTCTGTTTCCCGGCTCCTGCTTATGCAAGATGTTATTATTGGGGGCAACTGGGTGAGGGGTACACGGATCTCTCTGCATTATTTCTTACAACTACGTTTGAATCTACGGTTATCTTAAAATTAAAAGTTCCATGATCAAAGAGAGAATCAATAATAAAAGTAATAAATAATATAATCAATAAAATATGTAATATATGAAGAAAACTCTTAATTTTCTTATGAAATGTGTAGGAGTCGAGTGGAAAACAATGGCACAAGACTATATACATAACCTATATATATATGTTTATGGATTTCTAACATTATTGTCTATCAAATCTTTAAAAGATTTACTCATGAAAATCCAAATAAACTAATTTCTTCTACTTTCCTCTGTTTGTTATTTGAAAGATTACTAAAATGGGACAAATATTAATAAGCTACGCAGGCAGGAGGAAGAGACCTCTTAGGCAGCAGAGTCAACTACCGTGCCTGAGCTACGTATGCGTAGAAAGTCACGTGTGCAGGGTGGACCTCTGGCTGGCACCTGGGAACTTGGATGTCAAGTGTCCCCACCGTTCCCTAATAGATAAGGGTGTCACACTGGGCCTACACTGTGTATACAAACAACATGGTTTAGGATGAACATCTGCTTTCCTTCTGAGAGTCTAGAATCTGTGGTAGGTGCTAGGCAGAGGGTGTCTACGTGACCAGCGCCCGACCAGAATCCTGGGCACTGAGTCTCAAAGGGGCTCCCTTGGAAGGCAACATTTCACATGGGTTTTCTGCACTCGTTGCTGGGGAACTTAGCACATTCTGTGTGATTTCACTAGAAGTTCGTGCCTGGTGTCCTCTGGACTTTGACCCAGCACCTTTTCCCTTTGCCGATTTTGCTTTGCAGCCTCTTACTGTATTAAATCATATCGTGACGATCACTATGTGCTGAGTCCTGCAAGTCCTTCTAACGCATCATGGAACCTACAGCAGTCTTGGGGACGTCTGCTAATCTGGATAATTTTAGAAGCCTGGATAATCTGCCTAATCATGGTTGGGAGCTAGATACAGTCTGGTAATAAGACAGATTTTTTTAATGCTTGAGTAATTTCCATGTAGAAGAATAACCTTTTGAAAAATACATCAACATTCAGGAGCTTGTTGGGAAAAGTGGCCACATTACAGAAAAGCGCTTGGGGAGGATGTCACAGTGGGACAGATCCATGTGAAGAGAGGGATACACTCTCTTCTATGACCTGCAGTTCTCAGTCCAACAGGGCAGTGTTCCAGTTTCCAGGGGTGATATGACACCCCTGGAAAGAGTCACATCAACATTAAAAATGAGTTTATGTAAATCCTACCAAGGTTGGCTAGGAATTAAATGAAAGCCTCTGTACGAATCTCAAAATAGCTGTGCCAACTTGTAACTTCGTACACAGGGATGCTACTTCATCACTTAAGCACTTGGACAAACACAATCTCTTCTACGTATCAAACATTTCTTTCAAGCACCTCTCTCTCTGACCATCTCTCCTCTGATCTGCAGGTAACATGAGCTTCACAGTCAAAACCGTTTCGAAAAAGAGGAAGAACAAAGTACATTTCAAAATAGAAAGGACTATAGAAACAAATGATTTCTTTCTTTATGGTGAGTCCATTAAAAGATGTCTGGGGTAAGAAGAACAAAATCCACAAACACTGGTGACCTGCTATGCAGAGCAATATAAAGAAAAAACCAACCCCTATATTTGCCTCATATCTGTCTCAAATTTTTAAGAAAATGACAACTATATTCAAGATTAAATCCCAAACCATGTTGGGAAAACAAGGGAGGATATTGTCAGCAGGTGAAAATAAACAGTGGAGGAACCCGCATCCCAGCATAGGGAAAAGAAGGAGCTCACAGGGATGCTTTCTGATGCTTGCACAAAAACCACCATCTCGGATAGGGAAGAAACCTCAAATTCCTCATCTCTTGTAGTTTCCACTTTGTGGTACTTAATCCAGCTCCACAGCTCAGCCCACAGGGGACAATAAGTCATACTTCCTTCTTTTACAGGTTCTGCATTCGACTCGTGCTCATTTGTCATTATCAGAACTTAGGAACATAACCACATCTCACTGCAAAAGAGACTGAAAATGTGTTTTGTTGTGGGTTCCATACGTCCATAAAGATCAGGAGGTTTTGGAGTTCCTCTGAGAATGTGAAATAGGATAACTGCTACTCTCTCCCCAAAAATAAACCATGAAGAAACTAAACATATTCAAATACTTACACATGGTAGAGAATCAAGTTTTCTAAGTTGCATTTGATACTGCACACTTGAGGAGATCTCTATTTCTGTGTTGTCTATAGGATCTTGCACAGCACTTTACAAAAAATATTCACTCAGTATTTGATGAACTATTGACCAAATGCACTAACTACTATACCATACTAGGAAGAAAAAGAAAAATCACATCGCCTGATAATTCTCTGTATGCCTAAAGACTGACATCAAATCACCTCTCAAATTTATCTTCTAAACCAACAATTTTCATTCCTTTATCTTTCCTTTTTGATTTAGGCGCAGAAAACTGAATCATCTTCTAAGCATTACTGTAGATTCTTTCCACTTTGACTAAATAAACAAATTTGACAAACCCAAAAAGCAATTACTCCAGAACATAGATTACCAGATTCTATCAACTGTCTCCAAAAGACTAAATATTTTTAGGCATCTTTCAACAATGTAGACCTGTGGATGGATGTTGTTTATCATACTTTTAAAGAAACATAGGTGCAATGAAGGTTTTTGCTAAATTCTTCCTTAGATTTTACTTGCTTTCATTTTTATGAATGCCCTAAAACAGAGCGTCCTTTTCTGATCAGAGCTTTTAATGTTTTGTCTAAGTTCCCCTATAACAAGCTGGTAGGCAAGTTTCAAAGCCCCTCAGAAACCTAGGGCTTGTTTCTATGTCCATTTACTGCACTTGAATGTAGAATTATATATCTCTGAAAATGCTTTTCTTTGCACTTGGCTCTTAGCTAATTTAGGAAAACCTAACACTGTGAAGGGAATTAAGGGGTCGGGAAAGCTACTATCCCCTTGGGTTTGCTGCTGTCCTCAACCGTAAGAGCTACATTTTCTTAAAGGAAAAAAAAAAAAAAAAAAAAAAAAAGACCATTCATTATGCAAGGTGACAAGATAAAGCCCATGAGTCCTTAACATGTTTTGTTTAAAATTAGGAAATTTTAAAGAGAGTTTGGTGATGAAAAAGCACATCTTTTAACTTGAAAAGCCCCTTTAGCCTGCATCCTTGCATTCATTATTCATTCATTCATTCAATTTTGGATTCTTTGCTACATGGCAGGTATTCATCTAGGTCCTTGGGAAGAGTGATAAACAAGAGGTCCTTGTCATGACGGAAGTTAAATGAAATGTCCAATCGTTATTAGCCTATTTATTCATAACATGAAATACTACTTTAAGAAAAAATAATGTTTCCAATAGTATGATCAAGATCTTAAGTTATCACTACTTTTCCTGCACTTGTAAAAATAACACTGAAACTGTGAAAATGAGTTTACAAGCCATCAGGCATGCATGTGCGCATGTGCACACCCAACACATTCTCGTAGCTTTAGAATTTCCCATTTTATTAGAAATTTAACCATGTTATGTTAATGCTTAGTTTGAACCATAACTACATAGTTTGAACTAATGATGTTCATTTGAAACATTATATAATACAATGATAGGTAGTAAACTGCTTAAGGAACCTTGTCAAATCTCATGGGTGTGTGTGTTGAAACATAGATAAGAAAATATTAATTTTAGTTCATTTAGTGGAATTATCCAAAACCAAATAAAAATGAAACAAAAAAATATATATTAAAAACTAAAAATACTTAAAGTGTCACTTGAAATGTGTCTTCTTCTCTCTTGGATTTAAAAGAAAATATACCTGCTGATATAAATAAACTCTCATTTACAAAGTAGCTTCTGAACTGTGGTTACTTACTTTTCCTATTAACTATAAGAAATATTGATTTACATATTTAAGCTGGATTTCTTTTAAAATTTCACTACAAACAAGTTTAAATACTTGACTTCACCAAATAAAGTCTCTTATCTCATTTTCCAAATTGTAAAGTGTCACACCGTTCAACCCCAGAGCAATCAAATAATGTCGATTTAGGCTTATTGTTTTCCAATCTGCTCTCATTGCTGTCGGCTCACCTATTGCATCAGCAATTCATTCTAAATCTTTGCTTGTAGGCAGTGGTTTTTCATCTAGTTTTCATGAGAACAATTTGATGTGTCAAGACACTGGACATTCAGAGATTTATAAAACAACACTAGTGTATGAAAGAAATGTGTTTGTAATAGACAATCTGAATCCATACTGCCTGGGTTGATTCTCAACTATTCTATTTCAAAGCAAATTTCTTGAGCCCTTCATGCTTGCATTTCCTTATCTGCAGAAATGGGAATGATAGTGGTAGTATGAGAATGAAATGAGTTAATATATTTAAAGTATTTAGAAGATCATCTGGCTTTGAAAAGGTGCTACATGTTTGTTAACAGCATTACATTGAATTAAATTAAAATAAATTAAAAATGTGTAATTTTACCTTCATTTGCCTCACTTCCACTTTAAAACACATGCACGAAGTCAGATAAGTGTTTTGCAGAAAAAAAGAACTTTACTAACAATCTATGTTACTAAAATATGAGTTAAGTACTAAGCGGTGTTTCTCAAAGTATGTACCACAGATTAATGGTGATCGATAGAATTCTACCAAGGGGTGCACAGACTATATTTATTGTCTAGAAGAAAAAGTTTTATTGGTATTTTACTGACGATGTTTTACTGACATTCATTTAACAGATTTAAAGTGAACAAATCATTACATATCTTATTATGTTCTTAAAATCTGTTTTATTTGTACATTTCTTACTAAGAACACAGTGGTCAGTTTAGCTTTTCCTGCCAACATCGAGTCCCCATAATGGTGTTTGTATTGATTAATATATTGTCATATTACTTGCATGCAATAAATGTGTTTTCAAATATGCATTTCTCATTATTATTGGGTTGCAATATATACTTTGTCTGCAAAAATAGATCAGTGCCTCAAAGCCCTTTTCTGAAGCATAAAAAGAGCTATGAAAGTGACCACATAAATTCTATAATAGAGAATAATGATATAAATGTAAACAGCGTTCTAGTGGGAACAAACAAAGGGGATGGAAATAGACCAGGGCAAGTGGATCTGCGTAATGAATTCTCACAAGCAGTGGAGAAAAGTCTGGTCTTTTCATCCAGGATGAGGGCAAAGCAGTACTTCCCATTCTGAAGTTGGTTATGCTTATAATGACAGAACAGTGACCGAATAATAAAAGCAAACGTCCAAGTTGAATATCCAGACAAAAGCATGCGCAAATCACGCAAGTGCTGAGAAACTACAAAAGCAGCTACGAAATTAATGGCAAAGATTAAAGTCAAAAAGAAAATAAAGCAAGTTACGTCAAAATTCCTTCTTTGAATGACAGTATTGAATGGCACGTGATAGGCAGGAACGTGATCTGAACAAGTTCTTTCCCCTGTGCTTACCAAAGAGATTCTACTAGAGTTAAAGCGGATGAAGCCATCATGGACAGAACTTGAACCATCTCCTCACACATGAAGCAGGAACTTATGAGAAAACTCGCTAGCTTTTTTCATTATTGTTGCTGAAAACACATGATACAGTGGAAGAGACGTTTTTCACTTTAATTAATAATTGCTTGGTGCACCAAAATGTAGAATAGAAAGAGATAAAATATGTTGTAATCGGTACTAACAGAGCAGCAGCTATGAATACAGCAATAGAGTGCAGCTAGTCAAATTTAAAAGTTTGTTTCTTAATGCCAATTACCACACTCCATGAATCATAAAAACAGTTGGCATTGCCCTCAATCTTGATTTAACATTGAAGGAAATTGTGAAAAATAGGAATGTAATTATATCGTGCCCCAGAGCTTAAGTATTTTGAGGCTGCCCAATAAAAAATAAAAAATAGGCAGTAATATGAGATCCTTTTTTTCCTGCTAGAGTATGCTGACCATTAAGAGAAAAAATGTGCATACAGTTTTCGGAATGAGGAAATAAAACAGTTCTTCACCGCCCTGTGAATGCCAGAGTATCCGTATCAGTGATGAATTCCCTTAAATGGCCTAAAAGTCATCACTTCAGAGTAGAAAAAATTAATAATTTTGAGTCTCGAATATGCTAAGAAGACTGGACTATAAAAAAAGTAATTACATACACATTAGAGAAAGTAACCGATAGCATGTTACTAAGCATATTTTTAAATAACTTCAAAATGCTTCACAGAACATGCGGAAAGTCTTTCCAGAACCAAACGCATTTACAGTTTGGGTTATGAAGCCCTTGACTATTACCTTCTACATTAAAAAAAACATTCAGAAGTCCAGGTGTGATGAGACATACTCTCTATTGTCATTTAGCATAGAACTGGAAGTATCCATCCAGGGTATCTAAAAAGAATCGACTCAGGCAATTTCTGCCATAAGCGATGTGGATCTAAGCTAGTTTTTCTAATTTTGTAGCAATAACTACATGTGGTTAATTGACTAATTGGCCACAATACTTTACACTTTTTTTTTGCATCCAATCCTCCCGTCATGGCCTCACTGTTGGGGATGGATGGTGGATAATTAACGTATTCTTAGCCCTTGGCTTTGGCTTGACCTTAAGACATGAATTTTGGTCAATAAGATTTCAGCAAACGTGACACAGGTGGGAGCGTGATATATGCTGGTCCAGGTGGGGCATGCTTTTTTTTGCATCTCTGCCATCTTCACAATTAACCTGCTGATCTGAGGAAGATAAAGAAAGCAGAGCTACGCCAGCTGACCCAGGGAGGAAAAGCAGCCAAAGCAGACCCAGCCGCACAAAACTCAGCTGAACACAAAGATCTATCATACTCGCGTTATCAGCAACACCAGAGATCTTTCTGATCGCTACGCACGATTGTTGTGGAAATAGTTCACTAACAAAAATGTGCAAATGGAACATCTTTCACCCCTGGCTATGTATGGCTCATCAAGCAGAAGTGGATATTTTGGTCGAAAGATTAAAAACAATATAATCCTTCTAACTGATAAAAGCAATTATTATCAACAATATTTTGCATCTTACTTTTAAATTATAATAAAAATTTTTAATTTACCTTGTTTCACATAAATACTAAAAGTTTATTAAGTAGACTTCATTGCTCAAAGTATAGAAACACTGAATTAAAAAGTGATGTCACGTATAACTTTGAAAAGTATAAAGGTCAGGTACCTTGAACTGCTAAATTAGCAAAAATTTCTTTTCATACACACACACACACACACACACACACACACACACACACACACCTTAAATCGTTAGGTTAAAAAAAATCCCAAGTTTTCTCCTGTGTATATATTACCCCAATTTAATGCATATGTTAATCTTATTCATGTGTAGATAAACTAGTTTTACATAAAATGTGTCCTGAACAATTCAGAATTACTCCTTGAAAATTATACAAGCAATCAGATTTCATTCCTATAACTGCTGCTAGAGCAATGTCTTTTTTCTCTTTTCCAATATCTGCTCTAGAGCTAAGAGTGTAATTGAATTTATTCTCTCCACCGCATGAACCAAATTGGCTTTGATGGTTCAGATACTTATTGAAGATACTCGATGTGACCATATGGGATATCAAAAATAACTAGAGTGACAGTAGACATTTCAGACACTTGAGACTTTGCTGTATTTTCACATTATTCCTAATGTAGTTGGAACCATGGCTGATTTTCAGGAAGCCTAATTGTTTTATAAAATTCAGAGACCATAAAATTATTCTTCAGATTTGTTGTTTTCTTATATGATTATGAGTTATTCTTGGGGGGGGGGGAAGGATGGAGTAAGACTACTAGTATTTAAAATCTTCAAAATCGCTACTGCATAAAACATTCAAGATATATTTTATAGCTGAAATAAAAATTAATATTTCAAAGGTAACAAAATCTAATACTTGTTTTAAAAAAAATTACTCAACGTCTGACTTCACTCAATTAGACGTATCCTTTCATTAGCAGTTGATAACTCGTGCTCAGATTTTATTTACCTTTATATCCATGACCCTGACTTACCCAGCCCTTAGATTTATTGCTGCTATGACTGGAGGTCCTTACAGTGGTGGAGTTTTTAATTAATACAAGAGGACAAAAGCTTAGCACAAGTCAATTTTTAAGATTTTTTTGTTACCAGAACACATATTATCAAGTTCAGAAGATGGCTAAACAAATTGATCCATTATCCTTTGTTCTAATAAGCACATCCACTATGTGCAACATTAAAAAATGCATTTTTACTGATATCTATATTTCTCCTGGATATGTACTATACCTATATAATCGGCATAAGACTGGTAGGGGAGTAAGCACACTCATCAAGAGCTTTTTTTGGATCGTATGGAAAAGGCATTTTCCCAAGCTCTTTACATCCCCCAAAATCTATGAGCTACTTAGTTCACTATCTCCATCATTACACAGACAAGAGAACTGACACTCTGACAGGTAAATTTGCCCAAATTCAGGTAGCACGTGGACACAAACTCAGTCTGGCGTAAGAGATTATGTTCTCATTATGCTATACTATCTCAAAAGGAAAAAAAAAAAAAAGAAACACAAAAATGTTAAGAACTATGTGATGTGTGAGGCATAGTTAATGCCATCCCCACTGCATTCCAATCTTCGTAGGGGGTACAATTATTACTCTGTTTTACAGAAGAGAAAGCCAAGGTATAGCCAGTCGAAATAACTTGCCCAAACTCGCACAATCAGAAAGTTAATTTTGACGGTGTACATTTGTGTTTGCTCTTGTTTTTCCTTTCCTGTGTGTTCTCTTATATTTTCCCCCTTGCTTTTTTTTTTTCTTTGAGAAAGCGGTCTATCCTTCATGTGCCCTTACCTGTTGGCTACGTCACAGGCCGAAAAGTAGAACAAGCTTGATGAGTGGGAGAGACGTCTTAGTTTTGTAGAGCTTTGTTCTTTTGAAAAGGTAACCCCAGGAAGGAGATTATGCTAAGCAGGTCCTGAGGTATGGAGAAAAATGAAAAGAGAGGTGAGTAGAAGAGAACTTCCCACAACTGGGAAAATGGTAGAGGATGGTCCCCTGAGAGCCCAGAGCCCTCAGGGAGCCGCAAGTACTCAGAGGGAAAAAGAAACACCTGTGTGATCCACCGACGGACCACAGAGAAGACTGGACTGTGAGGCTCCAGGACGCCTAGTCCTCGCAGTCGTACCCACCCATCCCCCACACTTCAGAGCCTCTCACTTTCAAGACACCCTGGCAGTTTGGACAATCGGTAGTGACAACTATGATCTAAAGCATAAAAAAGTCCCCCACCCCACTGCCCTTGTAGTACTCTTATGGAACTCTAGTAACATGATTAGGCTTGGGGAAGGGGGGAACCTGATAACTGAGCTTGCATTTCTTGCCACTTGAAATCAGATTTACTTTAGTTTAGAAAAAGAACATGGTGTGACGTGACTGGCACAGTTGAGCTTCTGTGCACCCACCCCTGCTACACTTAAACTGGATCCACTTGCTAAACTGCGACAAGTGTCCTCACACAGGCCCGAGGAGAGTCTTCTCTCACCTAGAATTAGTAACGTTCATTCTAATTTCTGAACACATTGCAAAAAAAAATGTATGTAAATCGACTTCAAAAAAAATCTACATGCCAACTTTTTAATTTAGGAGTCCAACGATACCTCATTTTCCAAAATGCTCATATTTATTCTTCCTAACACCGTATCAAGAGAAGGAGTTTGAATTGTGGTCAGTCTTTTCAGGAAACCATTTTGTCAAAATACGAGTTCCTGCTTTTGAAATGAAGTCATGAAAAACTATACAAGGAATTCTGGACGTTAGTCTAAGGTGTGAAAACATAACAGAGTAGAGTTTTTCTCTCACCTGACTATACAAAGGAGGGAAATGCCTATATTCCAATTGTATCATCTATAGGAATAAGCTACAGAACTGAAAAAGTACTCGATTGAAACTTCGTCCGAGAAACTTGAAATTGATCCATCTATAATTATCTCCTCTTTTTTCCCTAAGCAAAACACGCTCATGGTTTTTCAAATCATGCCAAAATAGGAAGAAAAAAAAAAAAAACCTTTGATATTGTTGCCACTTGCTAGAGTTATTTAAAATTATGTACACAGTTTTTAAAATGATAGACAGATTATGCACACTGCTGGAGCATAATATATGATAGGGATAAATGCTTCTTTGTTTTCTTGTTGAAGATTTTTCTCTATGACAAGGCACAGCTGTCAAGGCTTCAGCAGAACTCTGTGTTTTTTTTTGGCAGGAAAAACAATCACAATGGAGTTTTGCTGACTTCCTTCCAAATATAGTTCCCTTTTCCACAAAGGTAGCTGACAGACTATAGAAATTCTAACCAAACTAAAAACCAAAAAGGTACCTCTTGTTTCTGGAGAAGGTATGTCAACTTGTCAATTTTCCAGGTACAAGCTCACAATCTCTGCTATTCAAAGAGATGTTTTGAAACTCAAAAATATGGGGTGTTTTTTTTAAGGCGTAAAAGACACCATGGATTCTATTATACTCATAGATCCATAAACAAATGTTTTATTATTTGTTCCTAAGCAAACATCCACATTTCTAAGGCAAGATGACAAATCTCAATTGAGGGATGAATTATAAAATACTCCTGATACATTTGTGATCACAAATCCATCAAAGTTATTATGGTTGTGTGTGTCATATCTCTCCAAATGTATTTATTGTGATAATTTCTGTTATGCTGTGAAGTCCTTACGCGTTAAATTTATTTTCAAGATAAAGGTTTCATTATCATTTGGTGATGGCTCTCCCTGTTCTGTCAGAATCATGGATGCCTAGCAGGAAGATAGTTTAGTGTTCCTAAGCTTAAATTTTCTGGATTTTTTTGTTGCTGTTGTTGTTGTTGTTGTTGTTCATTTTTTGTGTCCCTGTAGAAACATCTGCAGTGTACACACAGTTGGGGAGAAGTGGCTGGAATAGTGGTGGCGATTAAAGGCCTCTAGATGGAAGTCTATTTATCACAGCTGTATCTAGGGCAGGATGAGAAAGATGAGATTCTGAAAGAAAGTTACCTATTTTGTTGCTTGACTGATTTTTGTTTGGTTTGTTTTAAGTTTTAAGTTTTTTTGTTTGGGGGTTGAGATGGGATAAGAGAGAAGTTTTAGGGCACTACCACACGTTCATTCTTTATTTTAAGCAGGCTGGTGAAGTTATTTGCCACTCAGGGCATTTGAATAGTCTAGCTATTTCAGTATCTCGTTGAAATGATGTTAGCTAATTATATTTCTATGTTACCCATCCTGAGAATTCCTCCTTCTGTTTCAAAGCCGATCAATTAGAAGACAGAATATAGAAAGGCTGGCCTTTGGTAATCTGGGAAATTCTAATATTTGGAGGAAGAATATGTCATGATTTTTAACTTAATCTTTTATCCTGATTCTCAAATTGGATTTGAGTTTGGCTTATAAGAAAAAAATATATTTATTATAAGGCTCTTACAAGGTATACATATAAAACTCCAAGCCATTAAATATAGGTAGAAATAAACATGGTAACCATGAAATCTAATAGTAAGCATGCCCTAGCATCATAGTTAGCTCTGAACTTTCCCTGGACGAGGAAAAATAGTTACACGTCGATTCTGTGTTTTATTTATTTGACAGACAAAAGCATTGTAATCCTTTAATAAAGAGAAGTTTTCTTTACACTAACTCCTAAAATTGATTTAATAGAGTTCCTGCCTTTTAGGATTCCAAGAATGGCATCACATATAAGTGATCATTATCACGGAATCAATAGACAATTGATTATAAAAAGGTTAACAGACTCATGTCATTGAACATATCATATATGTGCACCGAAAAAAGACAGAGATATCAAATGTTAATTTATTTTCTTCTTAGAATATTTATTACAGGTGCTTTTATGTACCTATTTCAGAAGCAAAGTGAAAGCTGTACCTAAGACTATCACATTTCTACCATACTTTGTTATACAAAAGAGTTACAACTCTTGAGCACCTTATTGCCATCAGGAAAATAAAATCACTTATAATGCTGGATTAAACAGTGATTTGGGAGGTAATGAATCATAGAATCTTAGTCTGTTCCAGTATATTATGAAGACAAAAATTATCATGGATAATCATGGATACCTCACCTTACAAGAGAGGTAAGATGGGGAGACGTGGCAACGAAAGAAGAGTCGTTTACCAAATTAGAACTTTTCAGCTACCAAAAAGAATGAGACAGAAATGGGTAAAGAAAAGGTTCCACAACTATTTTCGAAAAGATGTTCGAATATTTAGACTCTTCAGAAATCTCTTAACTGACTTACATAAGGAAGTTTCAATACCCTTGAAAATTTCACCAACAGGCAGCCTGGTGTCTTTTGCTCACATCTTATGAATTAAAAGGTGAAAAGGTATAAGCTGTTGACTCCCACCTTCTTCTTTACTGTCTATAAGACTCTGGAGAAGTTACTTAACCTCGTGTTTTCCTCATTAACAAGATGAGAATAATAACTAGTTCAAAAAAAGTGCTGTAAATATTAAACAAGGTAATATATAGAAATCACAGAGCACATATTAGGTACTCTGTGTATTTTAGTTTTCTTGCCCTTTATTTCCTTGTATGGCTAAAAAAGTACTTGAAAAATTAATTTTGAACACTAATAGTCTGAACTATTTTTCATGACAGATTACAAATTATTCTGTGGCATTCTCACTGAATATAAACATTTTTAAATACCCCTGTTCTCATTTAAAAACTTCAATGGGTAAAGGAAGGGTATCTTAGTAGACAAAACCAAATAATTGGTTAACAATTTGGAAAACAAAATAAATGGGTGTTTCATTACATATCACATACCAAAATAATTTTAATGAGAACCACCAATAAAGAAAATTCCTATTAATGGAAAAAGAACTTCTACAAATTAATGAAATAGAAGAAATTCTAATGGATAGATCTGACTATATAAAATTGCAAACTTTTCTGGGTGAAAAATAACAAAAATAATTACAACTAAATAAATTAAGGAAAATAAGTATAGGTTGCAGCTCAATATTTATCCTTAATATAAAAGATACTCCTGATACCAACGATAACAAAACTAAAACCCACATAAAATAGCAAGAAAGGTATAAACTCATGAGAAAGACTTAAGGAGCATTCCTGGCCAGCAATATTATAGTGTGTCTTCCCCTCTTCTTCACAGATATGTGCTCCAAGGAAACCTGGCTCTATTCCCGAATTGAGGATGGGTTCTGATTAGTCTGGGCATACCACAGACTGGTCCTTGCTCTTGGTTCCTGCTCTTGTTCCAGAAGGGGTTATGTGGTCATAATTGATCCACAATGAAGGAAAGGACATATTGGTTACAGTAGAAATTCTCTCAATCTGCTTTGCTGGACATGAGTGAGAAAGTGTCTAGCTCTGGTAAACAACAGAGCCAGTCTCGAGAACCAGTCTCAAGATAAAATGGCAAGAAGGGAAAGAATTTGTGTTCTCACTGATATTAAGGAGATGATCAGGCTACTATATAATTCATTCTACCTGATAACTTTGTTTTATGTGAGGCAACAAATATTTAGACAGATATAAACTGAAAACCAAAATGATACATTATATATGAACCATGATTATAATTAACATGTCAATAATTTGAAAAGATGATTTTAAAATTTCTCATAAGAAAATTTATAGTTTTATATACTTTTGTATTGAACCAAGGTTAAAAACAAATTAGATAAACATTCCACTTGGAAAACTAGAGGAATTAATTTTAAAACAAAGGCAAAACCGATATTATTCTAAAATAATTCAACTACGAAAATTGGCTCCTGATATAGTCAAAAACTTAGTAAGCCCATAGTACTAAAAGAAATATAAATGGTCACCAAATACCTACTCTTTGGAAAATAATACATTATATAAATCACAACATTAACAAAAAATAAATTATAATTTATTAAAGGTCAAAGGTTTAAAAAGAAAAAAGTAAACTATTAAAATAAATATTGGTGGGTAAATTTATAATCTAAAAGTATCTAAAATAGCAAATGCCTTTTTATTTAAAACAATAGCTATTAAATCAAAATGTTGAAAATCTATTCCAAATATTCATAAACAAAAGAAAAATGACAGAATAAAAAATCAAAACATGAATAACGTAAAAAATGGTATCTAGATAAAATAAATAAATAATAATTAAAATTTTTGAAATAAAATATGAATAAGCGATAATAAAAGAAAATGCAAATAGCCAATAAACACATGACTAGGGGAATTACATCACTAGTAATTGGAAAAATGCAGACTTGAACTATAACTTACCATTTTCCTCCTCACATTGGCAGAAACCTTAATCTATAAATCTCCCTCTGGTTCTCCAACAAACTACTGGTAGAATGCTGATTGGTATAATCATGTTAAAAGGCAATTTGATATTTTCCATTGAAATTACCAATAGACTTACCTTGAGCTGCAGAAACTAATTTCTAGAACTCTATGCTAAACAAGATCTTGCACATGTGCTCAGGAAAAAAGGACAATAACAATTCTGTCTTATTAACAACTGAAAAGTGCAGTATAAGTAAGAATGGCAAAATAAAGTATATTATTTCCAAATTATGAAGCTTCATGCTACTACTAAAAGGAATAAGTGAAATCTGTATGCCACAACAAGATAGACTATTAAGTCAAAAAATAGGTTAGGACATAATAGATGCAATATTGATACCATAATAGATACCATTTTGATATAAACAGAACTACATAATAATAATGCATAGTTTTTTATGAATTCAAATCAACATCTATGGATTAAATTATTAAGAGGCTTTGGGTGGTTTCACAGCAAATTTTAATAGTAAATGGAATAGTTAACTCTCAAGAGGAGGGGACAAAGGTTACTATTAAACAGCATTTAAAAATAAATTAGCCTGATCTATAACATTTAACATACTTTTAAGAAAATGCACTTGTAGGTTATTCATATAATAAAAGTTAAGTTTTTAAACATTGCTAGGGACTCAATATTTATGTCCTCCCAAAATTCATGTATTGAAATCCTAACCCCCGGGTGAAAGCATTAGGAGGTGGTGTCTTTGCGAGTGATTAGGTCATGAGGGTAGAGTCCTCATGAATGGGATTAGTGTTCTCTATGAGACCCCGGAGAGCTGACTCACCTTTTCCGCCGCATGAGGAGAACACAGCAAGAAGACAGCCATCTATGAATCAAGAAGTGAGCTCTCGCCAGACGGCAAATCCGCCACCAGCTTGATCTTGGATGTACCGGATTCCAGAACTATAAGAAATAAATGTCTACTGTTTACAAACCACCCAGTATTATAGTACCATAACTGACTAAGACAAATGATAATAGGAAAGGAGAATAAAAGTAATATCAAATTGTAAGATGGACGAGTTAGACGAGATTTAATTATATGACAGAAGGCATATTTAATTTGAAGGAAAAAATGCGGCAAATGGTGTTGGAACAATTGGCTAACCCCCCAAAAATATTGCATCCTGTTGAAAAACACATGCAAAACACTTTCCAGATAAATGGAATATTTAAACGTAAAAATGTTTATGGTAGACAAATTCGACCCCTAGGGATGTCCCCCCACTAAGTCCTGGCTCCTGTGAATATGCTACATTACATGACAAAAGGGACTCTGTCTGGTGTAATCAAGGTTAAGGACCTTAAAATAGGGAGATTATCCTGGATTATCAAATGGGCCCAATCTATTCAATGGGCCTTCCAAAGTAGATAATTTTCTCTAGCTAGAGAGCGTTGCAGAAGAAGAATCTGGAGAAATCTGAAGCAGAAAAAGGATTCACCTTTGCTTTGGAGAGGAGACAAATGGAAAGCATGACATTGACAGCAGGCGCCCAGAAGGAGGGAAAAGGCAGCCAGCCAGGAAACCGGGACCTCAGTCCCGCAAGCGCGAGGAACTGGATCAGCCGACGACCTGAATGAACTTGGCTGCAAAATCCTCTCCAGAGCCTCCGGAAAGGGACATAGTCCTCCCACACCTTGATTTCAGCCGCCTGTTCTACACAGAGGAACTAGATGAGCCAACTGACTCACAGAACTGCGAGATAATGTAAAGCCACTTAAATGTCTGGTCATTTGTTGTGGCAGCAAGACAATACAAAGTTCTGTAAGAAAAACGTAGGTGAATAATTTATACTATTGGAGTAGAAAAGGCATCTTTAATCATGCAGCCAGAATCCAAATCAGTGAAGGAAAAGAGCTGATAGCTCCAATTCAATTCATTTTTACAACTCTGCACAGAAAAACATGAAAATTAGACTCCGAGACGTATATACATTGTGCATGGTAAACAAGAGATTAGTGCTTTTACTATATAAAGAACTTAGACAACAAACAAAAAATAAATGTTGCATTAGACATATGAACAAAAGTTATTACAAATTAATAAAGGTGAAATCTAAAGAAGAAATGCTTAAATCTGTTCTTGCTAGTAATAAAGAGGTGGACATTAAATGAAGATAAAAATTTTTCATGGACTAGATTAGAAAAATTCTAACATTTTCTAATATTTAACGTTGACGTGGGGTACAGAAAAATAGACACCCTCATATATTACTAATAGAAATGGTCTTCAGGGCAATTTAATGGTATACGTCACATATGTAAATTAGTACATTTATTCTACCATCAATGGATTTCATGCGCCTTCCTTATGTCTTCTTTGATTCTAATGTATAAAATAGGCTGCAAAACTCCCACTCTCTGGAGCATTTGAGACCTTGCTCCCCGGAATACGTCATCGGTTTTGCTCAAATAAATTATTGAAAATGCTCAAAACAATTAATTAAATTAATTAAATTAATAGTACATGCATTGACATACTGAACTCATTTTTATATTTTTATCCTTAAGAACTAAATCAATAAAACAGGTATATAGCTACGTTCATTTCAACTTTTTTAAAAAATTAGAAAAAATATTAAATGTTCATGACAAAGAATAAATTATGTTGCATACATACAATGATATAACATTCAGATATTAAAGCAAAGTTGGAGATCTATTTATTACCGAGCATTTGAAGTATTAAGTAGTGATTAAGAATCTTATAGCTGTGGATTCGGTTCCTCACCTCACCAGTTACTAGTGTGCAACCTCAAATGACCTCCCTCTGATCTGGGCTTCGGATTCTTTTTCAGCAAAGTGCTGATAATAATATCTCCCCAAGCCCTTGTGAAACGAATAAAATAAATATATAATCGCCTAGTTCAGATTCTGTTATATAAATGTGCTTAACAAGTGTTATTATTACATCTGTCTAAAATTGTAAGCTTCGTGTCTTGAAATACATTTTGATGCAGTTGTAAAGCACTGATTCGAAGGTGCAAAAGTACTTTTAACTAAAACAATTTACAGATTAACCGCAGAGCGCAGATGAAAATATCCAAGCCATGTTATGTGGCAGGACAATAACAATATTAACAGTTACACGTGGACAACCGTGTTCGTAGGTAGCCACCCCAAAATAAAATGAAATCGTTGAAATAGCATAAAAGAAATCACTGTACAGTTGACCTTTGAACAGGTTTAAACTGTACTGGTCCACATATATGTGGATATTTTTCCATAGATACTATAAATGCGTTTTCCCTTCCTTATGATTTTCTTAATATTTTCTTTTCTCTGGCTTACTTTATTATAAGAATACAGTATATAATATGTATAACACACAAAAATATGTGTTTAACTTACTGTTTATGTTATCGTAAGGGCTCCAGTCAACAGTAAGCTATCAGTAGTTAAGTTTTGGGGAAGTCAAAAGTTATACATAGATTTTCGATGGCACAGGGGTCAGCATCCCTATCCCCTGCATTGTTCAAGGGCAGTTTTATAATTATGTGTTAAGTAACAAAATTGGCATATTTCTGGGAATTTCTTTTAGAAAGCCTGCTTCCTGAACAACAACAACAAAAAGGAGTCTAGAGCTTGGATGGTCTTGCTCTGTCTCTCAATGGTTGGGTGAGGTGTGAAAAGTTGCTAAGACCATTTCTTCAAACATGCTTATCAAGAAACTAAAGCTGACCCAATGTAACATTAAAACAATTTGATTTCTGCCTTACTCCTAATTCAAGGGATTACGTTGTACAAAGGTGTCGGTCAGTACTAACATGAAATACTCCTTAACTATAGAGAAAGCTTCGTCTGTGCCTGCTCTCATTAGCAACTGCCCAGCACTGTCAAGGTCGGGTCTAAGTAGGTGCGATTGCTTTGCAATTCCTAGTCTGCCCCCGCCCATTACTTAAAACTAGCCAGAGAAATGACTCCTGGTCTCTGCTGGGTACCCTGTCGTTGGGGAAAATTATAGGTACGACCCTGGATTTTGGCAAGAGAATAAATTTCAGGCTCAAATTTGCCGAGAAAGAATCTCTCTTGTTGTGAAGAAAGACATCAAGGACTGTCCACGTCGCCATCAAACGTGTCCCCTGGTTGGAGCAGCCAGGGTTTTGTTTTTTTGGCATGCTGCTCATGTATTATAGGGAAGTATAGCAATGTGTATATCCCATCTCTGATTCAGGATACGTTCAGTTTATCATTAAGAAAATCCCGTTTAATTTTGAGAAACTGAAAGGGAAACTTTGTTAAAAGTATTCTAATGATTTTTAAGGAGATGATCTCCTCCAATGTTGATAACTTCATTTCTCAGGACATGCCTTTTAATTGACGCCTTTTCCCGCTGCTAGAAGCCACGCGCATCCCTTGGCTCGTGGCCTCTTCCTGGCATCATTTCCATCTCCTGCTTCCTTTTTCCCCTTTCCTACTACTGACTGATCTGCTTTCCCTTGTAAGGACCCTTCTGACTACGCCGGACCCGCCAGGATGACGAGGATCATCTCCCCATCTCACGATCATTAACTTAATCATATCTGCAGAGTCCTTTGACCATGTGAACTAACGTATTCGTCCGTTCCAAAAATCAGGATGTGGAAAATCTTGGGGAGGGTGGTACATTATTCAGCCTACCATACTCAATAATCAAAGATTTTTTAACAGTTCATATACAGAAAAATCTGTTCAATTTTCCGTCCCTTTGCAGGAAAGAAAAATGTTATTTATTCTAAATCAAGTCCCTTCTGCAATAGAGTTTTAAATGACTGCAAAAATGAGTTTGGCTGCTTGAAGGGGTTGTGTTTTTTTTTTATTATAATAATTTACAAATCTCATTAAGCTTTGTTATTGTTTTCCCAATTCTGAATCCACAGCTGTCACCAGAGTGACATGCATGAGTTAGAGGGTATAAAAAACCACTTGTGGAAAGACTTCCTCATTTTATTTTTTTTGTATTTATGACAGGACATTTCTTTTTTCTCGACTTCATCTTATACAATGATTAAGTGCCATAAATTATTGTCTGGCTAATGAAAAAGAGGTAAAATATAAAGTTAAGCTTCATTTCTCTAAATCACAAAGGAAATTCTTCCAGACCATCCTGAAAGAACTATTCTTTATCATATGCACACATAAAAAAAAACATTTAATTTTACATTGAAGATGCAGATTTTAAGAACCCTGGGATCTTTTTTCTCCCCAATCATCTTACAAAACTGGCCATTTGCAAATGAGTCATTTGGTCACTTAATGGCCACTGTAAAATTAAATCTAGCTGTAAGAGTTACCATCAGTGCAACCATCTTTAACAAGTAAAGCTTCCCACAAAAGTTATAACAATTTTATTTGATAACGATCATTGACAGTGCTCTGAATTTAGAATTAATCACAAATCTCACCAAAGCTCTGCGTACAAGACCCTCACTGTTGGTCCTTCCTCACACACATGATAGTGAAAAATATAATTGAAAATTGTGAAGGGTGACTACAAAATCCCAACACTGGCTTTACATATCACTCAAACATTGCCTCTGTGTTTTACAGAAACAGATGTCAATCCAAAAAAAAAAATTATGAGGCAGAGCCATTCTGTAACTTATTTGAACTGCTAAAATGATTTTGTCGATGTTGACAAAAGTTTGGGATAGTTTTTGTAACCTCATTTCATGTCTTTGAATTCTATGTGTACATATTAATTGACAGAGGAGGTTCACCTAAAATTGTTCTGTGTATCAATGGAAGTCCCATATTTGAATTTAAAAAAAAAAATAGTATCGGTAATACTCAAAAGGCACTGACTATATTGATTTCATTATGGGCACATTATGCAGTCAATTTCCGATAAACCCAAATAGGTCTTTTATTTTCTCCAACTGACTTTATATAATCATGCTCCACCTCGGGGAAAGGAAGGTTGGGATAAACTTATCGATCTTTCTTATTTACTTAGTTTTATCTCATGGCTCAAGAGGACTCACTTTTCTTGACAACTTTGTGCTCAGCAACTTCAGGTGGAGGATGGTCACAAGAACTCAACCCAAACACAAAGAATTGCCACGAGTAAATAGTAGGCAATATGTCAATTCATTTTATACCTTAATAGCTTTCAATTCTCAGACTACAAGGTTATGAATTACACCATTAAAGAGAAAAAAAAAATTTGCAAACCCCTGAAGGCTTCCCAAGGATCACTTTTCAGACTTCTCTTCCTTCTAGCATACTCCCACGGTGACCTTGTCCCGAATCGGGCTTTAAACCCAACCATACAGCATTAAATCCTAAAAGCTTAGACTCAGTCCCTGAAATCCAGACCTCTGTATTTTAAGGCCTGTTTGATATCTTTCATTTTTCAATTAGTTCAGCAAATATTTATTGACACTGACTATTTGCAAGTCACTGTTTCCACATTCCAAGGAAGAGACTGATTGTTTTATAGTCGTGGTAAAGAGCAACAAACAGAACTGGATTAAATTTGTTTGCTCAGTCAATGATAATTCACCTCAAGGAACATGCTTCTAAGAGCCAGCCAATAAGTGGCATCTTCCTACTTTTTATAGCCAGCCAATCAATAGCCTCATTCCAATGAACATGCCTCTGAAATTCAGCCAATCAACGTCCCCACCCCCATGACCAAGCTGCTCAGGCTGAGTTAACTCATTCTTACCATTGAGCATCCAACAATACTTGAACTCTGGTCTTCTTTGTGCAGAGGGACTGTGCTTAACAAACGTAGCTCTCCCTTTCTTACATAAGTAATAAGTTCAGCTTTTTTTTTTTTATTTATAGCTGAATCCTGATCTCATACTTTCGGAGCTGAATAAATTACTGAATGATGACACTTTTGGGTAACTCAGCTCTGCAAAATCAACATTGGATCAATATAACTACTCTGAAGATAAGGGAACTACTATTAAGTCTCTCCTATACTTAAAACAAACCACAAGAATTAATTAATTAATCGTAGAATTCCTGATGACAAAACTCAAGTTTATTATAAAAGTTTTCCCATATGGTTGCATTTCGTGCATACTGAGTATTTTAGTTTGCTAAGGTTGCCAAAACAAAACATTACAGACTGAGTGGCTATGATCATAGGCCTACTCACAGTTCTGGAAGATGGAAGTCTAAGATCGGGGTGTTGACAGATTTGGTTCCTTCTGAGGCCTCTCTCCTTGGCCCCACGTGGATACCTTCTCACTGTAACCTCACATGGTCACGTCTCTGTGAATACGTGTGTCTGGTGCCTTGCCACGTGCCCAAGTTTCTTCTTCGTATAAGGACACCAGTCAGAAAGGGTGCCCACTCTGAAGACCTCATTGTAACTTAATCCCCTCTTTAAAGATCTTATCTCTGAATAAAGTTATATTCTGAAGTACTGGAGATTTAGGACTTTGACATATGCTACATTTGGGGGGAACGTACCTAATTCAGCCCATCACACTGAGACACACAGCCCATATGCCCTATTAATATTAAAAGGAATTATTCCGCCAGAAAATGCTAGAAGTGCTGCCAAGACTCAGCCTTCAGTTATCAGCCCTTTATAGGAAAAACGTTGACTGAAAAATCTCCTCCCCCAAGATTCACACCTCTAGTCGTTCTTATTCCCAAAAATGATCAGCACTGTCTTATAAAGGCCGGCACCTAGCCTCAGTCTGAGACAAGTCTGAAGACCCCTCCGGGCTTCCACTGCATCATATATCAAGCTCTCCCGTGGCCCGATCCAGCTTCCTTCCCTTCATCAGGCCTGATTCCAAGAGCCTTCCTGATACATTTCCTATTCATTAATCTCTTTGTCCAAGTCTGCCTCCTTGGGGACCCAGCCTGCGACACTTCTGTAACAGAATCCTGATTACATCGGAAAAATTGGTAGAGTCAAATCGGGTTGGCCTGTCCTATTATGTAAAGTTTACAGAAAATGATATTGCACACAGAATTCTAGAAATGGATGCCATATTTGAGTTTCCTTTAAATAATGGTTCTTTCACCAATTGTTTATCATGAGTCAGAAATTTAAGTTCCTTATGGGCTGCTTGCATAAAGTTACTACATCTAGATTTTTTTTTTTATTCTGCTTCACTTTATTTTTTTACTAAATGACTGGGGTGACATTGGTTAATAAGATGAAATAAGTTCAAGTGCACAATTTAACAATATGTCACATATATATATATTATTGCATTGTGTGTTCACCACCCAAAGTTAAATTTCCTTCCATCACCAAATATCTGACCCCTTTTACCCCATTCACCTCCCCTCTCTTCCCTTCACCTCCCCCTCCCCTCCCCCTTCCCTCTAATATGGTAATCCACGGGCCATGTCCATGAGTCTTGGTCATGTTTGTTCGTTACTTTCAGCTTTATATTCCACATATAAATGAAATCATATGATTTTCAACTTTTTCTGTCTGACTTATTTCACTTATGATTATCTCAACATCCTTCCATGTTGTTCCAAATGGCAGTATTTCATCTTTTCTTATGGCTAGTAATATTCCATTATGTATATGTGCCACATGTATATTTAGATATTTTTAAGAGATGATGTTTCTAAATTATTACTGACATATAGAGTGTTTAGCTTTGGATAAAATTTCTCCTGGGTATAAGAGAAGCATGAATTCAATAGAACAAGAAAATAGAACAAGAAAACTGCTCGAGGGTGCAAAAATTCTGGTCTGCATATGGACAGGCTTGGCTAATAGATGCCAGTCAGATGAAGAACAGGATTGTACATTCCTGATGTTGCTCCTACACACTGAGACCAAACCTCTGAATCCTGAAAGCCAAAAGCTTTGTCTCTGGACCAAAATGAAGATCGAACATTGCTGGGTATATAATAACATAAGAGAACTGACCAGTAACGAACTCCCAAGGCAGAAGTCTTGCCAGAAATCCTTTCCCTCTAGAACACAACTGAGCCTCTAAGTGAAGAACCCACTACTCCCATCCTATCCTCAGATCATGAGCCTCTCCTGTATCTCTGCATGCCACAATCATACAGTTTGCCACCGTGGTTTTTGTTATTGTGAATTAATCCAAAATGTAGTCTGTCAATATCACCTTGAAGAAAATGATACGATCAGGTAGCTTCTGTCATGAGAGATGTCCATACTGCTACCAGATCCCTCTATGCCCAGCGCCACCACAACACACACAAATACACAAACACGCACACGCAGACGTTTTAACAAAAAAAAAAAAAGAAAAAAAAAGAGGGGCGCACACCCTGGAGGTGAGAATAGATGGACATCACAAAATGTATAAGCTTCTGCTCAGTGAACTAGTATGAGATTCTTTAGTAGCTCCATGTTACATGCATTAAGTATTTTAATGAATTTGGACTTCATATTACATTAAGTATTTTAATGAATTTGGACTTCTTCTGGAAGGCACATAGCCCTTATTAGACATTAGATTCATAGAGGAGGATCAAAAGCCTTCAGGGACCTATGATATACGGGCAGGCTTTGGATATTGCCATTAACGAGTCTACCATTCGAATCCCTGGGAATAAGGACCTAACTATCAGGCACAAAGAATATAGGAAGCACAGAAGACTGTAGTTTTGAATTCACGTCTAAATAGATTTGATCAGTACTTCTCACGCCATCTTGTGGTAAAAAGCAAAAAACAAAGAAAAAAACAAAAAAAAACAAAAAAAAACACAAAAAAAAACAAAGAAAACAAAAACAAAAACAAAAACCAGTTATTTCCGATTCACTTTTGATCCTGGTGAACTAATAGTTTTGCTCTATATCACGTTCAAGAAGAGGCGTCCCTTAAGATGCTAGGATGTTTTGATAATATCAAGTTGCTATAAAATGTTTCTATTCACTGACACTGAATTTCTCCACTAATCTTACTTCAGAACTGGTAACAAGCAGTGTGTAGACAAGCACTACTTCTTGGACTACAGTTTGAGTAGCACAGCTCTAGGTGCTTTGTGTGCCACTAGGTATAAACCTCACCGTATCATCTCTGTCTCATCTCAGAGCAAAACGGAAATAGATAAGAGCAAATTTCCTTACGTGAGCTTAAATGCTCAAATCCGATCTTGTTGATAGTAGCAAAGATAATATGGCAAGCCACCTGTCTCGCTCCTAATTTTTTTAATACCACATCTGAAGTGGAGAGGGGCATGAATCTGTAACAATAAAGAAATCTGTTTTCTAAAATCTGTTTTTGAAATTCAGAAGTAATTGTCGAGAGATCATTGTTAATTCAATAAGTATTTATTTAGGGACATTTATTTAGCTAGACATTGCACTAGCTTAGCCTCTCATTGAGGAGATCCCCGTTAAAAATCCCATCTAGTAAAATATTGGATGAGAGATCTTCATCACTAGAAGAAAAGTCCCCCAAGGTTCATAGTGGGTCTGTGGGGATCATTCCCATAGTGACACTACCAGTTTAGACCAATTTAAACTGCATTGCTGAACTAGAAATGATCAGTTCCCACTGACTGCCATGAGTAATGGCTTTATTGCTGTTATCCCGCAAGACCACATCAATCATCAGGTCTAAGCTGCAGGCAGGGCCCCCCGACTTTGGCCTGTACAATGCACAGGTTGAGACAAACGACTTGAGATTTCACAATGTCATATATCACATCACATGCATTAGTGAAGAATTTCTGCAGTATTGATCACTTTTTTAATTCAAGAAAGAAAAGAATTTTTCTGGCTGACTAGCTCATTTGCTTAAAGTCAACCGATAGCTCTTTCAAACAGTTTATTGGTCTTCTGGTCAATAGCTAGTCCTGTGCATTTCATAAAATTTTGACCCTCCAACATTTTTGGAGTGACCAGTCATAATACCAAGTCTTTCCCCAAAAACAGAATAGTCACATTATAGCCAATCATTTGTTTCATGGCAGAGTCTACAGATGACTATTTTTAAGGAGAGAAAAAAGATATTGGTATGAAATAGTCAAAAGTCTAACTCCGTATAGAGAGAGGTTTTAAAGAATATGCTAAAGAATATGTAATAAATATAACTACTTAAAGGAAAACCACCGTGTACAATACATGTTTGGCTAAAATGAGTTTTCAAAAGTGGAACCTCAGGATGGAATGCAGGCATCGTTTAAATTTTTGCTTTAACAGAACTTTTATCAATAACTTAAAATTTCACAAAGAACACCTAATTAGTTATTTAAGAAAATAAACAATGACCATATATTAAAATTTTTAAGCAAACTCGAGTGGCCCAATATAAAGTCACAGCGACGCTTAGAATATTATATGGATCATAGATCTATAGATAAACGATGTTTGGTGTGTTGAAAATAGCCTGAAAAATTTTTGGATAAAATGTTATGAAGAAAAAGCATGTATGGATCACGAAATTATTATGATAAGTAAAATAAGTCAGACAGAAAACATCGAGAACAATATGATTTCACTTATATGTGGACTATAAACCCAAAGCAACAAACAAACAAGACGAACGGAGACTCATGGACACAGACAGTGGATTAGTGGTCACTGAGGGAAGGAAGGAGAGGGGAGGTAGGTAGGAGTAAAAGGGGTCAAATGTTTGACAATGGAAGGAAATTTAATTTGGGGTGGCGCACATACAATGCAATATACAAATGATATATGATTGAATTTTACACATGAAATCTATATAATTTTGTAGCCAATGTCACCCCAATACATTTAATGGTTAAAAAAATCTAACTATAGGACAATTTCACCATGCTAAACGAAATGGCATGAAATATACTAACCAATATACCACTGACGACCTCTGAGCGTAGAAACATTCATGGGTTAATATTATTTTCCTCTGATGATCTATCATGAGGATATTACTTTGACAATCGGAGGGGAAAGGGAGCAAACGAACTTCGTTCAAAAAAATAAAAATAGAAATTATAAATCAGGTTTTAAAAGTTGGAAAGGGCATGATTACGTTGTTCTAATTAGATAAGAAATAAAAATAAGGCGGATTATGATTATTTTATAAAAGCAAAATAACTGGGCAGTGTCATTTTCCAGATTTAACAGTGTCAAGCTGAGCGATCCGGCCAGCCATCTCTGAACAAAGGTTCAAGTCGCTCGAATCTCTCCCTCTGTATCATTTTCCCAAGACTTAGGAAAGTAACAAGAAATGCCTTTAAGCATCTTCCAGTAAAAAAGCATATCAATAATTTGGAGTTCTAATCCTTATTCCATTCAGCAAATTTGCCTTTACTTCTTCAAATTAGCTAAGCTGGACTTCCCAGGAGAGGGTCTAAAGAACACAAAACTCCCACTTCTCTTACATTTCTGTCAACCAGAAAAAAAAAGTTCTTACACTGCCCTTCATTTTCATATTTCAACTAAAGATACAATAAATTAAACTGAACTTAAGTTTATGCTTTATGATTTAGTTTTATCTTCTCTGCTTTATAGCATATTCCTAAATGTAGCTTTGTAATACTGATCCCCAAAGAATGCTTAATATATGTTTAGCAATATCCCTATAGTCACTGGAAACCTTATTCTTATATTTAGGTTAACTAGCCTAGAACCATTTCATGTAAATTCAACTTATATTTAAGTAATAAGAGACTATGAATCATATTAGTAAAACAAGCCTCATACAAATGCTCTGATATTGGCATAAATAATACCTTTGCTTTTATTTGATGTGTTAATAAAATAAAATCTATATTAACGACACTATCTACATGTACCAGATTTTCAATTAAAGGTTATCTCTGTCTCCTACCAAATCCTTTATGATATTCAATATTAATTATTATGGCAAAATTGTGATTATAAGAGAAAGGGATTCTGTCCTGGAGACACTGAGCATATACAAAGCCTTGCTTAGAAGTGGTGATGTATGTTTCCTGTTTATCTTCCAAGCAGGAAATAATCTAAATGCCTGTCTCCCATTTAAGTGCTAAAAACCATTTACATATGGGGTGGTGGCTTGTCATTAGCATATCCCAGTTTGAGAATCAGATGATTGCACTTTGACGAGGAAAGTGTTAGCCTGAAGTAGCAGTGTCTATAAAATAAAATCCAAATTAATTAAAAGTAAAATTTTCTACCTATTATTTGCATAAAGAAAAAAACCAAAAGACAAGAAACATTACTATTCATAATTATTGATTTCTGCGAGAAGAAATTACAAACAATTTTAAGATAGAAAAATGTTGTAATGGTCCAAGGCCAGATCTAGTGTAGCTTGCTATTTTAAACCAGTACCAATACCAAACGAGTACAATAAATAAACAAATGAATGAGGTACCAACATCAAATTTGTTTTTTCAGCAGTTCTAATAACATGAACAACAAAATGTGATTTTTATTCATAAATGCAAATATATATGATTTTTGCTACCTCATAATAGTGTTCAAAATTCCTATAAGTAATTAGAATAAACTTTTTACTGATTTAAATTCGATATGTTAACAAATCAATTGTATTATAAATGAAAATTGGTAGTAATAAAATTTATATTAAAATTTATATTAAGTTATACATACGTTTGAAAGACCATTACAGTTGACCCTTAAAAAATATGGGCTAAGCTGCAGGAGTCAACTTATATGCAGCTTTTTTTCAATAATACTATAAATGTATTTTCTCTCCCTTAAGATTTTTAATAACACTTTCTTTTCTCTAGCTTACTTTATTGTAAGAATATAGTAGATAACACCTATAACATACAAAATATGTGCTAATCTATCGTTTACATTATTGATAAGGCTTCCAGTCAACAGTAGATATTAGTAATTAAGTTTTGGGGTAGTCAAAAGTTACAAATGGATTTTTAACTGTTCAGGGGGTCGTGTTCCCAACTCCTGCATTGTTCAAGGGTCACTTGACTTTCACATACAAAATAACCAATATAATTTATAAAGAGAAAATTATGTAGTCAAATGGTCCCAAATTTTTCTCAAGAATAACATGTCTTCTGAGAATGCTTCACAGGTCTTTGTCTTGGATAAATAGCTTGTCCCTTCCCTTATACTTCTGCTTTTGCTAAAGAACATGTAATCCAGCCTGTCGGATGATGAGAAGCACGTGTTGTAGAACTCTGCTGGCTCTGTCGCCTTAGCTGAGGCTTATCTAGATCAACTCCTGAACATGTGAGGGACCTCAGTAAAAACAGAAGAGTCGCCTCTTCTACCCTATCTGATCCCAGATGGTTGAGAAATAAATGTGTCTTACTGTATACCTCTGACTACTTATTGAGCAACTGCTAAGATACAAAACTACTAAAGAGAACAGGCAAACAATAGAGCCTTGATGCTCCATAGAGTTAATATTAAACATTAATGAAGTCTTATATTCCAACAAATTATAAGGAACCAGAAAGGAAAAAAAAAAAAAAAAAAAAAAAGCTAACTTTCTCTGGGCCCAAAGCAGAAATCTGATATTGTCTCCTAAAAAATGAATGTCATTTAAATTTCTCGATATTTGAATAATTACTTTTCTGTTCCTTTCCAGCTAATTATGTTATCTACTACCCCAAACTTTATTAGCCTTTATGTTAGTTAAGTTATAGAAAAGTAAAAAGAACATTAATTATCAACTCCACTCCGTAATTCCAGTCCTTAAGTCCTTGTCTGTTCACACGTTCCATCTGCCTCAAACTATCTTTCCTACATTTCACCTAACTTTCACCAGCTCCTACTGGTCTACCATAACTCAGCTGAAACATTACCTCCTCCAGGAAGAAACTTCCTATGGATTCTCACTTAGAGACACTTTCCTTCACATTTCCCACAAGATCCTCTCCAACGGTGGTCACACAAAATATGCTCTGAAGAAAACAAGACTGCACAGACAGCTTTCTTCAGCATGAAAATAAAATAGCATCATTATTAAAACCATCACTTGTTACCACAAGGCTGTGAAAGCTAAAATAAAATAAAGACAACAAAGACAGCAAAACAACTATGACCAAGAATGTGTATTATTTCTCAGGCACTAAGCCAAATGCTTTACAGAGATTACTTAATTCTCACAAAATCCATCAGGTTTTTCTGTTACAATTCCCACTTAATAGATGAGAAAATGAAGACTCTAAAAGGTAAATCTTGTAATCCTTCCAAATACGCAATACCGTTGGTCATTTCCCCAGTAAAACAGTAATCAATATTCCATTTGACTCTTATAAAGGACAAAGATGTTGATATGTGGATCGGTTGGTTACATCAATCTTTATCAACAAAAATCAGATTTGTCACGTTTCAGAAGTTTTACTCGGTACTGCAGAGCAGTATGCACTTCTTTTATCTTTGGCATTCAAGTTCCAACTGTTTTCATGAAGGATAGAACATATTAGCTCAAGAAATAGACAAGCTGCTTTATGGAATTCAAAGCGTTCTTATCCCCAGTTGAGAGGAATTGGGCTTTTGAAATGGAAATGATATTTCGGTGACTTGTTTGTATAAATATTTTACAAAATATTAAAAGTAAGTGATGAGTTATGGCATATGGGTTTCTATTATGATCTAATAAAGTTCTTGGCTACATAAAACTTTGAGTGCTTGGGTTTGTTCAGGTGCGAATTGAATCAGAAATTATCTAAGTTTCTGAAAACTGTTTACCTCAAGAGATACATTTCCATTATCTTATGCATACACACACACACACACACACACACACACACACACACACACACTTTAGTTCTCTAACCTTAAAAATCACAGTAGAAGCTCTCAGCAGGCTGCTTCATGCCACAGGCCATGTACTTGACCTTTGGCGCCTCAAGAAGAATAAGATATATGAGGTCTTAGAATTTTCTTCGCCAATGAACCTTTATCATCTAAACTCTGGATGAGTCCCATCATAAACTTTGAGTCAACCTGCTGTTCAGTGAAAATGAATTATGAATGAGTTTGTCAATGCCTCGGAATGAAGCATAAATCTCAGAACCTAATGCAGCTAGCTTTGTATTTGCCTTAATTCTCAATTAATATTTTAGAGAAGGAATTTGACTACATTATTACAGTTGCTACTCTATTCGATCAACTGTATTTGATTGTGTTAAGACATGTTTTATTTATTTTTTTAGACTTGTCTTTTCCCATCTTCCTGTGAATAAGTTTAATCGAGAGACCAAAAACCTTTTTGGTGTTACCCAGTTTGGTTGAAACCCTTCCATCTGTTCTGGCTTTAAAATACTTCAAGTGTATTCAAGGTCAAGACACAGCAGAATGATATACCTCAGCCATGCAATTAAATAAAGAGAGAAAGAAAGAAAGAAACTGCATATCACATTTCTATTGTCAGATGCTCTCAATGTGATGAAAACATATTATACACTAGTGAGCTTCAAAAGGTCACCAGATAGAAAGCTTTCTTCTTCCTCCTTGCTTGTTTAATACGACATTGCACGCTCACGACATTAAAGCTCCGGCATAGGTATTTTATTCAAGTCCTCCTCTATTCATTCTTCCTTTATCATTCATTCATTCAGAAAATTCCAAACCAGAGTGAGATAATCAGCAAGCTCTCTCTCGGTAAGAAGTGAGGCTGCCATTTGAAATAATTGTCTTAAATTGCCCTTACCTAAGCGCATAAGTGTCAGAATTTTAATAACTGCCTTGGCTCCACAGAAGATCAGCTTCCCTTCATCATTATGTTTTTCTTCCCTCTGTACTCTCAGACCCCAGCTTAATGAAAGATAAGAAATAATAGGGCATTTCATGGGAAAGCCAGTTCTCATTTTTGCTCTGCATATGAAAGTTTATCCAAGAATGTTGGATAGATATTTGAGGCTGGATGTGGACAGAATAGCTCACCTCGCACTTTTGAAGTGTTCCAATGCTAAACCATCCTCAAACATCTTTTGATCTGTCTTGGCTCAAAAGTTCCTTTTTCCCTCTTCTGAACTCGGTTGCATTTTATCCAAGCTGCTCTGTGAACCGTTCATCCAGCTCTTCTCGATACCTGCTGGAAATAAAAAAGAAGCAATTGACTTTGTCACAAGTGCCACTGCCATCTGTTAAGGGTGCTCCTCCCCTCTTTAAATCTGCTTAAGAAGTAAGTTTCCTGCTTCCTGGTTTCTTCCCCAGGCTCGACTGGAAGTATTAACTAAACTGCGAGGCTTAATAACTTCAATTTTATAGGCTGCCAGGATAGAACAGAAAGAGAACAAGAAAGTGAACAACTGCTTTCACACACAGCAGGAAAGTGGACAGAGTCCAAGCCTGGAAAACCTTTGCTGGTCGGCTGGACCATTTAGATCCAGCCGGTATAGTTAATAATCATCAGAAGAACAATTGCCATTGTCATGTTCCAAACCATGCATGACTGCGCTACCCTTTTGTTATAAACTCTTGGCCACATTGTAAAAAATCATTTCCTCTAAATTTCTGCCCTCACTGCAGATGGCCTCTACAAAGAGAGAGGCACCTGCCACAGTCGGCTTCACAGGTAGAAGGAGCCCCTCGGAGCAGGAGATACCATCATCGGACATCCAAGTGCCCTGTGAGGCGCCTTTGGCTTCTTTTCTACACCATAAAATCTTCTAATTACCCTATTCCGATTTGTCTTTCTTTTATTTTCTCAAACACTAAGGGGAGAAAAGAATCAACATTGTAATTGAGACTTCCAGAGGGCATAAATATTTCACCGCAAGAAGACGTCACGATATATCTGCCTCATTTCCTTCATTACAGTTATGAATGTCAATGCACCTCGTTTTTTTAATATTTGAAACAAATAATTTGACCTAAAATGCCAAAAGTATGGCAATGTCCTCATATGGATAACAAGAAGCTAACTATCCTACCGCAACGGTTTTATGAGTACATATACATTTTGATTTTTCATCACAAAACTAGTTAATATGGCCTGAGAGAAAGCATTCTGAATTTGCAAAATATTTAGTATTGGCGGATTGTTTCTAAAGAAATACCTGCTCTGTTACTTTCAAATAATAATGTAACTAGAACTAAACTAATAGAAGAAGTCTTAATGAAATTCCTGCCTTTACTGAACAAATACAATTTCCCACATCAATTGTCTAAAATGTAAATATTTACTTCTAATGTACTTACGGAAGCTTGCAAAGTTTATTGACACTACATATTCGACAAATACAGAGTAGAGATAGGATAAAGTTAAAGTCCAAGATAGCCTCCATTTAATAAAAAAAAAAAATCTGACTTATTGTCAACAAACTTTTCAGCCCATATTTATTATAAGAAACTGAGCTAAGAACTGGAAATACAATGAGTTGTATGATATAAGCCTTGCCATAAAAGAGTGTATAATGTAATCTAAGACTTCCACAAAAATACACTGCATTAGTCAGGGTTCTCCAGAGAAACAGAACTAATGTAATATATAGAAAAACAAACAAACAAATATAGAGAGAGATTTATTCTATTCTATTATTTTTATAACATATTTTGTACATAATCTTATATACTATGGATAATTATGATGTAAGTATATATTCCATCATTGTAATAATGTAATTTTTAAATATTTGTTAATAATATGTTTTTTACATATGTACATGTAAAAAGGTTTATTATAAAGAATAGGATCATATTATCATGGAGACTAAAACATCATACCATCTGCAGTCAGCAAAGTGGAAATTCAGGAGAGCCAACGGCATACCCTGACTGAAGCTGAAGGCCTGAGGACCGAGAGAACCAGAGGTAGAGTTTCAGTCCAAGTCTAAAGGATGTGGAACCAGGAGAGTCAATGGGGTAAGATCTACTCAGTCCAAAGACCTACGAACTGGAAGAGCTGATTGTGTAAGACCCAATGCAAGGGCAAGAGAAGAATCTATATTTCAGTTCCAGCATCAGACAAAGAACTACTGAATTTTCCCTTCTTTGGCCTTTTCCTCTGTTCAAACCCTCAACTGATTGGATGAGGCCAACTATATTGGGGTGAGCGATCTTCTTTGCTCAGTCTAGAGATTCAAATGTTAATCTCATGCAGAAACATTCTCACAGACACACTCAGGAATAAGATTTAACCAAATATCTGAGCACCCTATGACCCAGTCAGGTCGACACACAAAATTAACCATCATAAGTCTACCCTTTGTCAATTTAGTATCCTTACACATATTCTTAAACTGTACTTAATTTTCATATAAAACAATAACAGGTCATAATTCCACCTAACATTATATTACTGTCCTATGTACAACCAAAGACACATTAACTTCTTCCCCAAAAAAAGGATATAAAATTCTTAAGTGATATTTAAACTTCTTCTTAATACCCCATAACTTAACGATACTTACATACTATAATTTAAAATCAACAATGACGGAAGCAATTGAAGTGTCCTACGATAGATGATTGGCTAAAGAAGCTGTGGTACATACGTACAACGAGTATTACTCAGCCGTAAGAAGAGATGACATACTGCCATTTGCAACCACATGGATGGACCTTGAAATAATCATACTAAGAGAAATAAGCCAGGCAGAAAAAGTTGAAAATCACACGATATCACTTACATGTGGGATATAAACCTAAAAGCAACAAATGAACAGGACAAACAAACAGAGACTCGTGGACATGGACTATAGACTAGTGGTTACCAGGGGGAGGGGGGAGGGGGGAGGAGGGAGGTAGATGAGGGAAGAAAAAAAGAATAAAAGAAAATAAGAAAATAAAGTGATTATTGATCAAAACAAATAAATAAATAAATAAAATCTAAAATAAATAAAAATAAAATCAACAATGTGATGTTACATAATAAGGGGAGGAGGGAAGAAAGAAAATGAAGATAATACTTATAGATTTGCATGCGATATGTATATAATTATCATTATTATTTGTACTTAGTATATGTAGTGAAACTACCTTTTTCACTACTTATTCTGTGTTGCCTTGTCTTCAGCAAGCGCCTCAGGTGGTTGTGGCTCTTCACCTGATAATGTCACCTAAACCCTCATTCCCGCAGGATCAGGGGAATCAGTGGTCCTACCTGAACTGCGCTGTTATACTTTTCCAGTGACCTTAATCACAGGAATGGTCATACCAAAAACATCCGAAGGGATTTCCTGTATTCTTCCTCAGCTCTATTGTGGACTAGTAGTCCGATTTTCTCTTGGGAGTCAGAGACAATCGCCCTAGCCAGCACAGCAACTCCCTTCATTGCTTATTGATTTAGAAAATGAGGTGCTCAAAGTGACCAGAAGGGTCACAGTCTTAATGTCCAGTTCAATGGGGTCAATGTGGCATCTCTTGGTGGCAGCACCCCTCCCTCTGGAAACAAGACCTCGAGGCCAGCAGAGCATAAGGTCAAGGAACAGAAAGCAAAAATTTGATTAATGATTCACTAGGGGTAACAGCGAGTGCTCTCACTCACGTTTCCACTCCTTGACTCCTGGGCTGCACAAATCCAGGCTCTAAGAGAAAAAAAAAACCCATCTATTAGATGTTGATTCAATATGGAGGTTTCTCAAAAAGTAAAAAATAGAACTACTATGTGAGCCAGCAATCTCATTCCTGGGAATATATCCATAGGAAAAGAAGTCACTACCTTGAAAAGGTATCTGTACCCCCATGCTCACTGCAGCATTATTTGGCAAAACGAGGAATCAATCTGTGTCCACTGATGGATAAATAGGTAAACAAGTTATGGTTCTATATACAATGAAATATCATTCAGCCATAAAAAAGAAGGCAACCTCGCCATTTGCAACAACGTAGATGAACCTCGAGTGTATTATGTAACTGAAATAAGTCAGACGCAGAAAGAAATCTACGAGCTCAGCTAAAATTTGAACTCATACAAAGAAGAGACTGGTGATTTCCAGGGATGGGGTGGGGAGGGGGCAAGAAATGAGTGAAGGTGACTAAAGGGTAGAAACTTTCAATTGCAAGATGAGTCCTGGGGATGTCATATACATCATGGTGACTATGGTTAATAATCTAGTAAGGTACATCTTTATGAGTATTATTAGGCAAAAAGAGCAAATAAAAAACTGAACATATAGAACTACCCCACTTTCATGTCAATGTTGATTATATGTTCACATTTATATACATGTAAAATATTTAAACATATTACTCTCCCCTCCTTAAAAAAAAATGCTGAAATAATAGTGGTTAACTCTGAAAAATAATCTTAAGATAACACAACTAGTAAGTAATGGAGCCTAAACTCCTAGCTATCAGATTTTAAAACTCATAACCTATGTGGGGTTTACTGATTTTGAATATGAGCGCATATAATAGCAAGATTCTACTCCACTGCTATGTTTAAAGTCACAGAAAAGGTTAGCAGCAGAATCAGATCAAAGGCAGAAAAGGGCAATAAGAATTTCATGCCAGTAGTCACTCTAAACACTTGTCAAAAATATCTAATGGCTTTTTAACCTCCATCATTCAGCCCTCATAAGAACTAAGTTGAATTCTTTTATTAGACTGTTATTTATAAGTGTAATCAAATTATTTTTAAAGTTAAATAGCTATAATTAAATAGCTATATTTTCACTTATATAGAGAGGCTAGAAAAATATGAATTTGTTCTTCAGTGCTCTGTTCGGTTCTTTGAAAAAAGATTTACCATGTTGGAGTTCATCTGAACAGTAGTCTGAAAACATTTCCCTGTGTGGAAAATAATTTCTTCTAACAAATGTGGGTCAGTCAGTAATTTCACTTGAAATTAGATAAACCAGTCTGACACTCAGGACTCAAATTGAGACCACCTTGTTCAAACTCAGTTTCCCAAAGCAAAATATGACACAGCATCAATCTCTTTCTTATACGTATTATATATTCGAATGTAAAATTACCAATTACATCAAATTCCACTTGCATTCACAGACTACCTATTTGTTTAGTTGAATTGTAATGAACTGGCTCTTGCTATATCGGTATAAGGTTACTCAACCTTGAACTATTACAACCAAACGGCGTTTTTCGTCGTCTGCATCATTTGCCTGACTCCCATAAGAGTTTCCCACAGCCTTTTATTATCAGATTAAATGTCACAGGAAATGTATCCCTTCATCTTAAACAGCCAGGAGCTATTATTATTCTTTTCTTAGCAGGAGAAATTTGACCTCCTGGCCACAAGTTTCATATCCTAGGGAGAAGCAGGTTTATCATTTAATTTACAGCTAGATGACTCTAACACTTTTACTTGGAAGAGAGTACAACAAAGTCTTTTGTCAGTTTCCATGACAGAAAGTCCAGAAAAGAGGTTATAGGGTGAGAGGAAGGGAAAAGCAACTTTTCTCCATGTTTGGTTTGGTATTAGTGCTTTGGCATCATCAGGGGCCTAGGAGGAGAGAGAGAGGTGGCTGTATTACATCTCTAACGGCTGCTATGCACAGAATATTTATGTACATTACATGTGTTAGTGCTCTCGAAACCCATCAAAGCAGTATTACAAGTCTTAAGTTATAGACAAATAAATGGAGGTTCAGATAGATTAAATAACCCATTCAAATTCATTCAGCAGGGCAGGGCAAGAGTTCAGTCCTTGCCTGACTCCATATGCATGCACGCTATTTCCATTACTTCTACCTCTTCAGATAAACCTGCCATTTGTCCGCCATCTTCCCCAAGATAAGAACTAATAAGAACTGGTTTCTGGTGGCTGACAAAGGTAAGGATAACTTTAATGTAAGATAAATAAAAGCAAGGATGTAACTATTACAATATCATTAGCTTCAAAACATGGAACTCTGTACCAAATTAAGCTGTCCCATTCTTCTGTGATAAAACCAATTAATTCCCATAAAGAAATCAGGCTGTTATATACTATTTTTAAGTCCTAAGAATAACATCTTATAGCTTTATATAGACGCCCAAATTTTATTAAGTTAATTGGGCTTGATAAAAATTGATAAAGTTTTATTAAGGACCGTGAAATTACAACTAAGCCATATGGAAAAAATATGAAAGCTAGGACAAGATTTGCTTTATTTATTGCTGATCCCCAGTACCTAACATTTTATAAGAATTACTCAATAAATAGTAGCTAAATCAAAATTAAATAGTGTACCTTTTGTTAAGTCTATTTAAAGACTTTTCTTAAGTCTATATTAAAAATCTCTTAGAGATTTTTATTTTATAGTATTTTATAGTATTTTGGCAGAAATTATTACTAACTGGAAAGAAAATTCATTCAAAAATTTTTCAGGAGACTTCATTATTAGAGATATTTTAATTTTAAGACTCTATTACACAGATACCACTGAAGACGATAGGTCTCAGATGACAATAATCAGCGACTTATCCAGAAGCTTCAGCCAAATATTCAATGTATCACAGAAAGGGCAAATGTTATAGCCTGATACATAAATTATACTCCTTATCTGTTCTATGACATCATCAATACCAATGAACACCATTGGTTTAATAACAGCATCCATTGTGCACGAAAAAATAGTTGTATTAATTGTATCTAAAAAATTCAAAACAAATTTCATTGCCAACAATAGAATGTTCTAAAATAAAGAGAACTTTCTTCATAAATATCACAATCGGAGTTGGAATCTAAAATTTCTTCTGAATGCAAAAGTGCTTCTGAATGCTTTTTGGCCATTGCAAGTTAGGCAAAGGATAATGGTGCGATGCAGATTTTTTTATAACATATGATTGGACTCTTCACCTCCTACTGTCATTAGGACAGCCATCAGGACATTAGTGTCATTAGAATGGCCATTAAAACGCTAAAGCTTATGAAATATAACGGGATTCTTATGTCCAGTATTATTAAGCAAGATAATTCATATTAACCCTCTACCCCTGCATAAACACAAGTAATACGCTGGGGAAAATATGGGGGGAAAAGCATTAAAGAACCAAATAAGAGTGAAAATAAATGTTATCCAAGCCAAAATACAGGACAATACAGAAGCCCAGAGAAAGGAACTCTACATCCAGGGAGGGTTTTGTTCTGGAAGCATTTGCCAATCCTGAAGAGATGGCCAAGAGACTGAACAGTCTTTTTTTTAATCCAGGACCCAGTAAGAGTAGGAGAAACCTAGTGAGGCAGAATCCACCTCAAATTCCTCTCTTTGCTAAAATTATATTACCTTAAAATGAGTGGCATTTTAAGTGAGAAATTTATAATAAGGTAGCACGTCCCTGGGCTACCTGAACCTACCGTTTGATTCATGCTCACAGCTGTTTTCCAGTTAAATGTTTCGACACAGTAAAGATAGTCTCTAGTAGATCTTTTGGAGTTATCAATACATGTTAGCTGCAGTTAGTAATTCTCTTTCTTCGTGCTAAAAAGTCAGTTTCTGACTGACTCTGTGCTCAGTGCTAGACATGTGGCGTGGAATAAATAAATGCTTCTCCTTATCTCATGCTGCTATAGATGAGACATGAGAAAATCGACTACATTAGATTTTGTTTAATGCGTGATTCAACAAATGTATTGAGAAAGATTCAGTAATTTCAAAAACTCAATATGCAGCATACCCTCTTGCCAAGACACTTTGCAATACGATTAATTACAATCTGCAAAAATATCTCTTTAGTTATAATCTCGATTGTATCATGTGATCTATTACAACTTTTCTATGGTCTGTATAATATTACAAATTTTCTTCCTGTGCAAATAAATAGTCTCCAGAGTTTGATGATCAAAGGTAAAACCTGATATATAAATTATTTCAATGAATCCGAACATCAAGCTGAGATTTCAAACTGGGTAGATAAAAGCCTGTTAACAGACATCTTCCTGAAATCAACCAAATGCAGGGAGAGCAAGGACGTAAAATGGAAATTCTGTCTTCACCAATACTAAAAAATACCCTTGACGTCTCCTTCAAAATAGATGAAAAAGGGCTAACAAATTGAGTGAAAATTGGACCAAGGTGAAGGAAAAAGAAAAAAGACAACCTGCTTACACTGAAGATCTCAGGTAGAGAAACAGGGTGGTCAAAACCAGCAGCCTCTAGTTTGGAATGCCCGTAACAGAGTGGATGAAGCTGGTTGCAGGAGCTTTTGGCTACCTTGTTTGAAAATGTGAATTTGCAGGGAAAACAAAGAATACTGAAGAATACACAGACACGTTCTTTATAATTACCGTCCCAAGATGAAAACCATGAGTCAGTAAGTACAACTACTGTTCCTCTTGTCAGGTAAAAGCAAAACAAGGCTACACACACACACAACACACACACACACACACACACACACACTCACTCACACTCACACACACGAACTCTACTGAGAGCCGGGATTTCCTGATAGCCCAGACTACATGCTGGTTCCTCCTCTGTACTATTTACTCTCTAATAGCTAACGGAAAAAAAAAATTCAGTTGTTAAAAAATTAGTTATACTTAAATAAAATAACAATAGCCAGCATTAAAGATACGCAAAACATCTTCAAACAAATAGGCCACTGCCATTTACATACTTTTTAAAGGAATGCGATCAAAGGAACTATAAGATTTATTTATTATATTAACATTTCTTTTAAGCTATAGTAAATAAAACTGCATAGTAGTCACTCAAGGATGTAGAGAGAGAAGGGCGTTGAGTCCAGAACCAGTCCCATGAATACACGGAAAATATTTTGATGGAGGTGACATTGACAGCATGGGAGTGAGAGGAGAATTATTTTAAAAGCTGTTTACAAACCATTTTGTAAAGGAAAAATAATCAGAGCCCTATGTCATCTCTTACAAAAAAAATCAATTCCAGGTGAATTAAAGGTTTTAATGCAAACATCAAAGCCACAAAAATTTTCAGAAGTAAAAACAGAATATCTCTATGACCTAGAGGTAAAGAAGAAAACGTGCAAACAAGACAAAAGATGCGAACTTCAAAGGAAAAGGCTAATACGTAGAGCTTCATTAATATTGAAATCATATGTTTATCAAAAATAGTATAACAAGAGTGAATATATAATCACAAGCTATAAGAAGTTAAATGGACCACAATAACTGATGAAATATTAGTGAAGACATAAAAGATACCTCAAAGTCGATGGGAAAACAATTAACCCAGCAGAAAATTGGGAGAGAAACAAGTATTGACAACTCCAGCCACTTAAATAAAGATAAAAAAATATGGAAATAAACAATTAACAGGTGTTCGGCCTCATCAACAATCAGGGAAATGCAAATGAAAATCATAATGAGATAACATTTTATTCTGATCATAGCAACAAAACTTTTTAATCTGATAATATCAGCCCTGGCAAGGACATAGGACCCTGGGGATTGCCATGCACTGCTGATGGGAATGTGAACAGTCATAACCACTTTGGGAATGAGTTTACACCCTCTGAAGCTGTTTATACACAGAATCGAGGAATCTCAAAACTCAGGCACATGCACCAGAGTAACGGACAGACTCAACCTTTTTTGCTGATGTATTCCCTTAATATTTTTGAAAACTCTCCTTGCCCATTTGTAAGCTGTTTACCATCATTCATCAGAAGTTGTTGTAGTTCCCAAAGATGCGATTCCTAGTTCAAATAAATATGGCATTATTAGACAAAACTGTTGAATCTCTCTTCTTAAATGTTTCTAAGGAATATAAGCATAATAATAAATTTTTGCCAACCACTATTTATTTTTAAATGCATAACGAGCTTTTCTTTAACTTTCATAAACTTAACATCTGTTCTTTTTCTCCTTGAGCTCAGATCTCTATTTCATCCCCTCACAGAATTTTGTCCTAATGGAATATATTTTATACTCGAAAATTTATCAGTAAAAATATTATACCAATTTAGAAGATCAAAAAGAGTAAAGACATAACATTAGTGAATAAAAAGTAAGCCAGAAGAAAAAAATAAGAAGACTCCTGTCTCCAAGAAGAGGAAGTAGACATACTTCTCATCTTTATTCCTTCCAATACGTAAAACTCAAAACCCTGGATATAAAAGAGAGTCTGAAGAGTAGAAAGCAGACTGTCCAAGAACCACAGGACCCACAGAATGACACTGTGGCGAGTTCCTTGGGGTATCTTATTTGACTAATATATCCAAGACTTGCAGCTGGAAAAATTGGCACACTGGAAATACCAACAGACACAGGTAAAAAAGAAACCCAAATAAAAGCTTCTCCAACCAAAGGAACCAGGAGAGGAGCAGCCTAGCAAAGCAGAAAACTTTTAGAAAATCACATGACTCATTCAAACACCATGTGGGGGCGAGAGATGCAGAGAAATTTGTGGTTCTACCCCAGTCATGCCACAAAAGCCAAGTGAGGAGCCTAGACTTCCATCCTTGTGAGACTATTATGATAAGGTACTCCCGATCCCTTCCTGTGGATGGTTTTGGAGATGGCCAAGCAGGGAGCTAACACTTTCATCCGTGCCAGCCAGTAAACAAGCCTACCCCCTGCAGTGTCAGTGAAGACCACGTGGGGACCTGGAACTCCCAAACTCCCGCCCCCACCAAGCAGTAATGAGGACCCCGACCACGTGGCAACAGGGCACACTGTGCTGAGAAGCTCGTGCTTCTATTTCCACCTGCCAGTAGCAAGGCAGATCCCCTCCTGCTAGAAAGTGTCACATAAATCGAGGTAAAAGGGTTTTAAACAGCATATGGTCTCACAACATAATACCAAAATGTGCAGACGTCAATCAAAAGTCACATTTTATACCAAGCACCAGAAAGATCTCAAACTGAACGGAAAAAGAATCGATAGATGTCCAGACCATGATGACAGTTGCTGGAATTATCTGACAAAGATTTTAAGGCAGTCGTAAGAACACTTCAATAAGCAATTATAAAAACAAACAAAAACTTCATAAATCCCAGCAAAGGAATATGAAGTTTCGGCAAAGAAATAAAATGCATAACGAGTAATCAGATGGAAATTTTATAACTGAAAAATACAATAACTTCAATTAAAAGCTCACTCCATGGGATTAACAAAAGAATAGGAAAAAGGGGGGAAAGAATAAGTGAACTAGGAAATAAAACAATAGAAATTAGCCCATCTGAATAGCAGAGATAAAACAGACTGAAAACAGAAAATGATCCAAAGATCTAATACATGTGTTATCGTAGCCTAGAAAGGAGAGGAAAAGAAGACAGGACTAAAAATATACTCAAAGAAATAATAGCTGAAATTTTGCCAAATTTGGCAAAAAAAAAAAAACTATAGATTTAAGAATCTGCACAAATCTCATGCGGGAGAAGCCCAAAGAAACTGACGTCAAAACATCACCATAAACTTTGAAGACAGAGAGAGATGACAACTCAATTACATGGAAAAAAATTCAAAATAAAAGTAAAAGGATGAAAAGATACATGCCATGAAAATATTTTAGTCAAATTGAAGGCATGAGTATATTATGAGCATATTAATGTCAAATAAAGTTGACTTTAGACCAAAAAAAAAGGTACCAGAGACAGAGAGGGTCACTACATTACAATAGAAGGGTCAATTCTCCAATAAGATACCACAAACCTAAATGTGTACGCAACCAACAGAGATTTAAAAAAAAAAAAAAAGTGAAGCAAAATGTATTGGGCTACAAGAAAAAATAGACATCCACAATTATAGTTGGAGAATTCAACACTCCTCTGTCAACAATAGCTAGAACACCAGACAGAAAATCATCAAGAATATAAAATAATAGCACCATCACTCAACAAGATTTACTTGACTTTATACAACACTCCATTCAACAATAGCAGAATACTCAATTTCTTCCAAGTGTCCATAAAACATATGCCAAGAGAGACCAGGTCCTGTGCCATAAAAAAATCTTCAGGTAATTAAAAGGGAATCATACAGAGTATACATTCTGCCCACAGTAGAATCAAACTAGAAATCAATAACAGAAAGAGAATAGGACAATTTTCAAATACATGAGACTAAACAACACACTTCTAGGGGCTAAAGAGGAAGTCACAAAGGAAATAAAAATTGATTAATAAAAATTCAGCATATAAAAATTTATGAGAGGCAGCTAAAGCACTGCTGAGAGAGAGATTTATAGCATTAAATGCTTAGTAAAAAGAAAGTATCAAATTGAAAATATGTTCTCCGCTTGACATTTTAATTATATGTATGTTAAACTTTTTGATATTGTCCCACAGCTCTTGGATGCCCTGATATGTTTTGCTCACGTTTATTTCTCTCTTGTGTTTCGGTTTGGGTGTTTCTATTGACCTATGTAAATTAATTCATTCCTTCCTAAACTATGTCAAGTCTACTGATGAGCCCATCAGAACGTTTTTTTATCTATTATCACATTTGTAAAAATTATTTCTACCCCTTACATTAGTTTCTTTCTTACAGTTTCCATCTTTCTGCTGAAATTCCCCATTTGTTAAATCCTATTTTCTGCTTTTTTGCGCTAGAGATTTTCACATATTAACCATAGTTATGTCAAAGAACTCATCTGATAGTTTCAACATCTGGACCACTTCTGAGTCTAGTTCCATTATCTTGTCTCTTGACAGCAGATTGTTGCTCCTCAATTTTTTGTGCATCTTATAATCTTGTACCGAATTCCGCACATCTCGTATAGACCAGTAGAGACTGAGGTAAATGGTGTTCATGCTTACAAATGTGCATGCCTCTTTTTTGGCAGAAGTGGGTCAGTCTGGTCAGGAGTCGGGCTAGGCTTGAGTTTCGTTATCGCTGTGATAACTTCTCCTGTACCACTTGCTTGGACTTCCTTTGGCATGAGTTTGCAGGCAGGGGTGGACTAGGACATCCCATGGCGTTTTCGTGTGTTTGTTTATGGCATCTTCCCGACTTTCAGCCTTTCCTGTCACCCGCAAGACACGGGGGCTCCCTCTTCACTCTCTTTTCCTAAACCACTGCTCGTGCTTACCCTGCAGAGGCTGGGGAGGTGAGGTGTTGGTTTCTCTGTGGTCTTGGTCGAACTTTATTCTTAGGCCAGCCCTATGCCGGGGTCTGTGGAGCAGGGGATTTTTAATGATCAAGGCAGCCCAACTCTACCTTGACTATTTGGTGGATCTTATTTGCAAGACGGTTTCCAGCCTATTTGCCCAAAGATAGGAAAATATATATAACCCTACTGTTGTTAGTGTGGGTACCAGGATTTTTCCTGCCTTTTTCCTCGGAGGTAGAGGGTTCTGGTTTTCTGTTGCTGTTGTTGTTTGTTTGATTGTTTATTTGTTTTCATCTTTTACCAGCTACAGTGGGTCTTCACGTGTTTCTTAGGGAAAAAAAAAAACCCAGTGTTTGTCTTCCCCGCCCCCCACACACACCCACTCACCCTTCATGTTAAATCTGTGCCACTTGGGAGAAGGTTCTGGAAGTGCTTCATGCTTGCCTCACAGACAGTGTCGCTCCTTTCCTGCAGGCCTGAACTGCGGAGGGGGACTCTCGACTCTCAGTGCTTTGAACTTTTTTCATAAGCACCCACTGGAGGTCTGTGAAGAACCCACAAGTGCATGCGGACTCCATTTGGGCCTACAGCTCCCCGGGTGTTAGTCCTGTCCCTTGGCCTAGTCCTGTCCCTTGGCCGTTAGCAATTCATTACAAAGTCTAGCTGAATTCTAAAGCTTGTGTGGCACCCGACACCTCCTCCTCTCTGCCGCTGGCTCATGAGTCACCTTGTTGCTCCCTGAGCAGCCTGCCTGGCTGGGTTTCCGTGGCGTTCCCTGTGACATCAGCTCTCTGATGAGCTCAAAGAAAGTTATCATTTTGTAACTTACCTGGCTTTTTCTTTATTTTTAAGGAGGAGCACCTTTGCTGACTTTTTACATCCTAGGCCTCAAGAGCCTTCAATTTATGATTAACATAGATTGAATTTAAGTCGCTAAACACATAATTCCTTCCACAGAACCTCATTTTTTTTCCTGGCGTTCTGAATGATGTTGACTTTTCAAATACAATCTTCCTGCAAATTGCTGTTAAGTCAAGGCATCTCCAATTCTGGTCTTTCAAAATCAAAGTATCATTGTTTTGTGTGACAGAGTTATTTTAACTATTGTTTCTTTTGGTTACTTTGAAATTTAAATTTAAGTTCTTAATTTAACTTAAATTGAGAAATTAGTAAGAATTTAACAATATTCACACTTAACTTTGAAATTTTACTTGTTAGTCATAAAATTAAAATTATATATTATCTGAAGAATGTGCAAAGGAATAATCAATATGTTAAAGTTTTAAAAGCTAGAAGATTAGATTTAAAGGCATATGAATAAATCGCTGGAAGTTTAAATACAATGATCATATACAAAATGGCAGAATTTTGGTTAGAAAAGTAGCCTGAATTAAGGGAGAGGCATAATATTTACTAATTGCTATTCACTAGTCTGTAAGCAGTTTTATGATTCGGTGACCAGTTCATCAATAACATATCCATCTTACCTTAGTTAATTTTAAGAAAAGTACATGTCACCAGTAATCAAAATCGAACCTTCTTATAAGGCTGTTAAATCATTTCTTTCAAAGCTATCAAAATTTTTCTGGGAGGACTATAATAGATAAATTCATCAAATGAGATATTCTACAAATCGAACCTTCCTTTGTATTTTGTAATCGATTTGTGAACTGTATATTAGGCTAATTGTCCATTTTGAAAAATTGAATATCGACCAGTTCACCTGCTCCTGCTAAAGGTTCAAACTGTAGAAACAACTTAAGCATCCATCAATAGGGACACATTAGCCACGTGGAGCTCAAGTGTCAGAAAGAGAAAGATGCAGTTTCAAACAACCCGACAGGAACAAATCTTCAGTAGACAAGTTGCTGCCATTTGCATAATTCAGTGATTCTAAAAGTGTGAGCCCAGACCAGCATCATCAGCATCACGTAAGAACTTGTTAAAAAGGCAAATAAATTCTCAAGTCTCAGTCCTAACCTAGGGAATTAGAACCTCTGGTGGGTGGCGCATTTAGCAAACTGTTTTAACAAGCCGTCCAGGTGATGGTGAGACGTGATAAACTTAGAGAATCACTGATGTCATTAAAAAGGAGACAGTACGTACACACACACACAGATACGCACACAACCATACACACATACAGTCACACACAGAGACGCATGCGAATCGCTCTCACTGCATAGACCAGCCTCTTTAAGTACACAGAAATCTGTTTAAGAGTTGTTTTTTTCTGGGCAAGAGAGCAAAAGCACTAGGAGCCCAGGAAGGAAAAGAAGCTTACTTTTGATACAACCTTGCATACTATTAGAATTTGCTTTTCTACATCTTTGGCAGGAGTCGGTTTAAAAGAAATCTTTGGGTTTAAAGCTGAAGAAATGTTCACAGCTATTGTTCATGTGGTTTTTTTTTTTCGTTAAATGTCCATGTGGAGATGAAGAAAAATTAGAATGACAGCAAGTCAAAGAGAAAGCCTTTTTAAATATTTTCTGCCCCTTTCTTACGATAAGTATATTAAGCGTGGGAAAAGGTAGCAGGTTACTGTCAAGATTCCTGTTTTACTGTTAGGAACGTGAAACAACTCAAGTAACAAATAGTGACTTTAATTGTCATGCTATTACTTTTTAAAGATACCTCCACATTCTACCTATGTAGACATTTTTCGAAATCTACACAGGCAGGAAATTCTTTGTACAATATAACCGAGTGGATGTCTACAAGCCACAACTTTAAATGAAATACAAAGAATCAAATGTATAATTCATCTCCTTCACGGTGTAGTGACCTTGGCGGTGACCTCCACTGGAGCTTACAGACACACAGCTGATATTAAATCTCTGAAGGAAAAGGTTGCAGTAATATTTTCCTCCTATAAGGGTTTCTGAATGGGTATAAAATATTTCAAAATGTTTGAAATATAGTCTATTAGCATATCTGCAGACTTCTTTCCGTTCCTAAAACAGTCCAGATAATCAGCTAATTGTTACCATAATATATATATGTATTATATATATATATATATTTATTTACATATATATACACACACACATATTATAGTATTTCCAAAGCTCATTATGACTTTTTCTTTTTGAGGTAGTAATGCAATTCTAATTTTTGCACACTACAAATTTATAGGCGAAGAAACAACTAAAAAAAATAACAGAAGTCTTGTGATTATTAGATTATAAATTCTACTTATAAAAACCCTGTGGTAGTTTTCAAAACATGTCCACAACTTTTTTTCATATTCTTCCCTTCAAGAGATGTAACTAACTCTTTTCCCCTCGAGTGAAATGTAAAAGAAATGAAGTTAGATCATTGCTGATAATAGGCTAAAAGAAGCCTGTAACTCCCATCTTGCGTACAAGAAGATCTCTCTCTTGGATCGTTTACTCTTGGGAAATTTAGCCATCATGTAGCGAGAACACTCAGGCAGCTTATGGAAAGCCCTGCATGGTAAGGAACTGAGATTTCCAGACAACAGCCAGCCAACTACGAAAGCCTGTCAACAAGCGAGTGAGATCCCACTCACACTCGTCCGAGTCAAGCTGTCAGATGACACCAGTCCTGGCCAGTAGTTGACTACAACGAAAGAGACCCTGAGCCACCACCATCCCACTAAAGATGGTTCTGACTTTAAAATTCCTAACTCGTAGAGCCTATGAGGTAATAAATATTTATTATTTTAAGCTTATACATTTCAGAGTAATTATTATGAAGAGATGGATAACAAATGCATGCTGTAAACAATATTACCAGCTAAATATATAGTGGTCATGCATCTTTTATTTTCCCCAAAAACCCTCGCTTCGTGGAATCAGTTCTTCCTCATTCTAAATAATCCCGCGTAATCTATGATATTCCTGGTATGGCTGACTTTTATGTCGTCCCTGGCTAGGAGTCCTAGACCATACCACTAAATCCGAGTATGCCATACCTTGACCAGAGTGCTGACATCAGAGTTGCGAATGTAACTGAAACTGGGCCCCTCAGAATCCCCTTCCATCACGTTAGCAGAGTTACTAGGAAAGATGTCTACCCTTCCTCTGAGGTCATCACTCTAGGTTTTGCATAATACTACAGCCGTCATCTTGAAACTCTGTGGAGAGAGGTTTTCTAAAAATAAAGCCAAGATGATATACGCAAGCAAGCAAATACGAGATGCAAAGAGAGTGTGTGTTTTTACCACCTTTTAAACCTCTGCAGTCTATTATCCACCTTTTAATTCCCACGTAGGTGAGCTCTTTCATATTTCAGCTATTTTAGGAAGTTGAGTTGGGCTTCTATTTCTGAAAGAGTCTGAATGAATCAAATAAATTAGTCCTAATAAATTGGACAAATTTTATAAACTCAGAATACACCTAAGACTTTTGCTTCTAGCCATGATAAAATAATAGGAACCACTTTTACCCTGTCACAATAAACAATTTTAAATGTACAAAATATATGAAACAAGTCTTCAGACATTGGACAAAAGTCATCTGAGGATAAAGGAAACAGATGATGTGAGGCCTAAAAGTGCCCCAGACTACTGTCTGCAGAGTTTCTAGGCCTCAAGACAGAAGAGTTGGCAACAAACAGACCCTGGAAGTCTTCCTCAGAGAGGGAGGAAGGTAGGGAAGGAGAAAGAAGAGAGAGAGAGAGAGAGAGAGAGAGAGAGAGAGAGAGAGAGAGAGAGAGAGAGAGAGAGAGATAAGAGAGAGAGTGAGTTCTAAAAATACGCAAAGAATTTCTCCTGAGTCTTCAGCTGAGTACTTTTTAGCACATGTATATGCAGTAACTACCTGAGGCTGGTGAAGCAATTCCAGAGATCAGAGTGGGCTGGGAATAACTTATCCTCCCAACAGCTGGAGTATAGAATTCTCGTAATGCATGAGGCAATGAGTTCTGTACTTAGAAAAGGATTATCTCAATAGTGGAGCCAAATTAGCTGCAGGCTAAAGGTTACTCTGCTGTTTTGACAGAACTTAGATGAATCATAGAACAAACTTCAAAAAATATGTAAAAGAATACAAAAATACCAGAACTAGACAACATAAAATTGACTAAATCACCCTGACGATTTCATTTAACATTGCGCTGGCAGTCCTGGTCAGTGCATCAAAGAAGAAAATTTTTAAAAACACAGAGATTGGCCGGGGGTCGGCAGGGGAGGGAGTGTATCTTTGTTCTCAGATGACACAATCATCTACGTACAAAAGGAATCTGCAAAAAAACCTACTAGAACTAATAATAGGAGTATACTATGGTTCACAAAATTCATATACGAAAATCAATTACAGTTTTACAAGTGAGTAATAAGCAAAGAGAAATTAAAATTTTTAAACTATACCATTTACAATAACATGAAGACATTTAAAATATTTAGGGGTAAATTTAAAAATACGTATAATACCTATACACTGAAAACTATAAAACATTGATGAGAGAAAAGTTAAAGTTCTAAAAAAGAAGCCTACCAATTTCAGGAGTCACGTCAATTACTGTCAAGATTTCATTCTTCCTGAACTGATGTATAAATTCAATGCAATCTCAAACATTGCAGCAGATTTGTAATAGAAATTGACCACCTGACTCTAATAGTTATATGTAAATGAAAATGACCTAAAAAGTGAAAATGACTTTCAAAAGAAAAGAACGAAGTTGGAGGGTTTAGACGATCTGATTTCAAGATATATTATAAAGGTGCATTAATCAAGAAAGTGTGATATTGGCATAAAGATAGACATGCAATTCAGTGGAACTATATAGAGTCCAGAAATAGCTCCAGACACATATGGCCAATTGATTTTAACAAAGGTACCAAGCAGTTCAATGGGGAAATGAAAATCTTTTCAACAAATTGGGCTAGAACGACTCAATAAGTTTATTTTTATAAACACACACAAAAAAGGTCTCAGTCATTTCCTGACACCATATTCGAATAAAATCGTAGACTGAAATACAGGAGCTAAAACTATTAATATTTTTCAAAGAAGGAGAAAAGCCGTAGTCATCTTAGACTTGGCAATGATATTGTAAATAGTATACAAAAAGATATTTTAAAAACACTGAATAAATTAGACTTAATTAAAATGTAAAATTATCACTCATATGATACTGTTAAGAAAATAAAAAGACAAGGCACAAACTTGGAGACGATACTTACAAATCCAATAAAGTATTTGTGTGCGGATCATACAACTTCTTTTGAACAAACACTTGACCCAAGAAGATATACGGATATTTACTTACACGTGAAAAAAAGTCAACATTTTTATATTTTAGGAAAAAAAATGAAAACCACAATGAGATACAACTATACAGCCCCTAGACGGGCTAAAATTAACAAGACTGAACACAGCCAAAGTTAGCAAGTCAATGGAGAACTAGGACTCGCATGCCTATTTCAGAAATGGAAAATGATTCAGCCACTTTGGAAAACTGTAGACAGTTTCTCTAAAAGGTTACAAATAACCCAGCCATTTATTTCAGCCATTCTACTAGACTTGCACACAAGGAAATGAAAACATATGTCCACACAAAGACTCGTACATGAATGATCTTAGAACTTTCATCTGTATTACCCCCAAACCAGAAACAACCTAAAAGTCTATCGAAAAGTAAAGTAATAGACATATATACATATATATATGTGTGTATATATATATGTAAATCTCCATAGAATGTAATACTGCTCAGCAATAAAAAAAATAAACTATTGATATTTGCAACATCTACGACTCTCAAAATAATTATGCCAAGTTAAAAAAAAAAAAAGCCAAAGTAGAGTGCATACTATATAACTTCATTTCTATAAACTCAAAGAAAAGCACAAGCTAATCTAGATTAACACAAAACGGGCCAGTGGTTGCCTTAGGGACAGGGAAGAAAAGAGGAAACACAAGGGAACTTCAAGAAGATGACAGATATATTCATTATTTTAGTTGTGGAGGTGATTTCACAGATGTCAAAATTCATCAAATGTAATACTTTTTAATATGAACAGTTTATTCTATGCCAATTATCCCTCAATAAATCCATAAAAACGCCCTTTTTTATTCCTGACTGGGACTGAAATGTTACGTCTATAAGAATATATAGTCATTTTACGGAATAGTGCAGGAGCTGGATGGCAGAATCTGAATGACAAAAACAGTTCTCCCTACTCATTTCAATCCGGAGCACTTTTTACCCACGTGAAGGCTTCAGCATACTGATTAATGATCACATTTAGAGCCGAAATGGCCTGTCCGCTCTGGATTTTGTTGTAACATTTGCATATCCCCATTGATCTTTGAAAGAGCATTTAGCGGATCACATTCAAGCCTACTAATGACTACACTCTAGCCACTCCTGCTTAGCTAAACCACAATTTGCAGGATAGGGAACAAGTTTGCCTGGTACATCTAATCTCTCTTGAGAGATGAGAAAAATTGTTAGTGAGTGCCCTTGTCCTTAACCCCGCAAAATTCAGAGAAGGCATTTAGTCTTCTCCAGTACCATGGATCAACAACCAAGGTCCTTAATAACCTGTACAGTGCTGGTCTCCCTGTGTGCCCTCTTCATTATCCTAATGAAGAAACGGGTCAAAGAAACCACACTCTTCTTAGATAACTTTGTAAAAGCATAACTAGGAAACCAAAATTGTGCGTTCCCCAAGGAACTCTAGAATAAGAACATAACAGAAAAATAAAACATTTGTGAAGGGACGTAGTATCCCTTAGCTGTGTGGCTTTACTTCTTCCCTATCCTCAGTACCACAGAGGTAAATGGCCAACGCCTGGATTGACATCGCTCACCATCTACCGTCATTCAACACACACATACACATATATAACACCCTCCGTCGAGTTCAATATATTTTAAAATCTCCAAAACTTAGGAATTACAAACTAGTAGTTGATAGGTGGTCACGGGGATGGGGAGCACGGCATAGGGGATGCAGTTCGCATTCAGGTGATGGCTAGGTGGAGAGCCAGAGGAGAGAGAGCAATTAGGGGGATCATTCTATAAAATGTATAAATTTCTAACCAATGTACTATATACTTGAAACTAATAATAAAATAAAATTTTTAAAAAATAATTACAACAAAGTAATAAAAATAAAAATAAAACTTAGAAAAAAATTGTAATAAAGTCTATCTAAATGTCAAAAAAAATTTAATAAAACTTAGGAATTAAACACGTTTAGAGATGAAGCTGGTTATTTGAATGTAAATAGCTCAATTTGTTGCTCATTTGAGAAAATAATCTATTGAGAAAATCTATTGAGAAAATAGATGAACTCACGTTTACTGAGGACTGTGTATGTATGTGCCAGGCACGGCTCCAAACGCTTCACCTGCGTTACCTCATTTCATCCTCATAAAAACCCTCCGTGAGGGAGGTACTGTCATCATCCTCCACTGTACGGGAGTGAAAACAAGGCACAGAAAAGTGAAATCAACTACTCAGAAACAGAGAACCGGACACGCTACAAAATACTGCAGCCTACGTTGAAACCCTGGTACCCCAACCTCAGAACACAATTCTGAACGCTGAATCGTACCTTCTCTGAAGAAACAAGTGAAAGTGTATAATGTACTCAAAAACCCAAACACCACAAGGATGCTTAACGCACGTCGGTCGCTTAGACTTTAAAATACAAGGGCAAAATCGAACGATCCAGGGTTATTTTGGCATATCAAACTTGAATCGGTGAAGGCATGAAAGCACCTCGCAGTGGTGAACACTCAGACTTGCAGAGGGCATCATCCATCATGGCTACGAAAGATCAGCCCTCGCACCTACCCTGGCGGGCCAACTCCCTTGAAGCATCGAGGCCTTCTGAAGCTTTCGCTGTGACCATGGCAACCCTCGCCTTCCAGCTGTGCCACCTGCTTTCCATCATGACAAGAACATTTCCGCCCAGCCAAGGAGCTGTGTGTTTCTGCAAATGATGATTTCAGCAAAATGGTTCGCCCCAGGTTGGAACCCAGCTTTGCAGGTGGGCAAATTTAAGCCATTTCTTGGCTGCTCTTCAGGAATGCAAGACGAGAGGAAGAAAAGGACAGAGAAACACTTGCAAAATGATTCAAATGGGGTTTCGTCTCATCTCTCCGAGACGCCAAGAGAGCTTAATCTGAGCATAAATGTTTCTGGTCCTTCATTTAATCCAATATATTTTTATCGATTTAAGGCACGTTTAGTAAACCCCGGGGCAAATTATATTATCATTAAAGTTAAAAAAAAAAAAAAACTTTTACACCTCACAGGGCAACAATTTTCTAGTTTGCATGAACACAAGAGTATGAGAATCCCCCATTTAGTTATTTACAAAAGAGATTCTAGGGTCCCTCCTCCCTGAAGATCATGATTCTTTATGTACAGAGTGGCGCATACCTAGTAATCAGTTCAAAATTTGAGATTACCTTCTATGACAATCCAAATTTTAATAATTTTCCTCTCTCTTTCTTTCTCGATAGATATATACACAGATACATAGAGATATATCCTAATGGTTTTGTTTCTCTGGAGAATCCAGACCAATGCAACAAAATAATCATTTTGCTAAAAGAGAATCTCCACTTAGCTTCTCTATTTTTCCTAATTCTCACCTCCTTGTCTTAATTTCCTAGTCTATTTTTGCTCTTTCTTCCCCTGATCTTCTACTTCTTTCTACAGTTGATGCAAGAAACATCTAAACCTGTAGAGAATTTTTGTAAGAGCTTATTTGAGTCAAATTGATGACATGTGCCAGATCGTAAATGCTCCCCAGAATAATACTTTTGCAGATTCTTTTAAGCATTTGAAATTAAGGAGGGGATGTGAGAAAGATTATATGATCGTGTAAGAAAGCAAGAGAGGATTGGATTATAGGAGAGTTAACAAAATTATGGCTCTCATGAGATTTAATAACCGCTTCGAGGGCTATTACTGGTATTAAAAAGGTGTGTTAACCTAGATGCAAAGAATGAGGAGCAGGTCTGGCATTGAATCTTTCACCAACAAAGGTAGGTATATGCCTGGAACGTGACTACCTGCCATCACCTGCCCAGGTAGGAATTTATGATGAGACTACCCTGTGAGGTCATTTTCCATAGAACCCCTTTTTTTTCATCCATACCACCACACGTATTCTCTGTTATACAGAGAAAAATTACTCAAATTTATGTGTGGATGAAAATACTTTGGATGGGAAGGACCTGCATTTAAAATGCAGACCCCTAGGGCTCAGCTCTAAGGAATGGTGCCTGGGTGTGTTGACTCAGTGCAGCTGTACCTGGGACTACTCTTTAAGACTCAGTGTTCTGCTCTACAATGTACATATCACAATCATCTCTCATAGCAACAGGACCCCTGATCCTGAGAGGGAAATATAAAACCCACCTGTTTTTCCCCAGGGCATGGCTTAGGTTGTCCTGATGCATCGAAGCAGTTTATCATGTAAAATATAGCTGTACGATTTTCCCCAAATTGTCACTTGGAAGAGGAAATTTACTTATAATCATATATGAAGGGGCTCTCTACATTTCTTTATGTTGAACCATAAAGTACTGTTCGAGGAAGACACATTAATCAGAAACAACCTCAATCAATGCTAGTTTATGATTCTTACTGAATCATGTGGCATAAAATGAAAAACAAAAGAAAGTGTTCTTCATGAAAAGAAAAGGAGAGAAATCGCACTATTTAATAATGACTCCTTGGTACGGATACACAGTAAAAAGCACTGGATGTCATTGTTCACAATTGTTTTAAACAGCTCTTTAGAAAGCAACGCATACCCTTTCTGTTAGTGGAAACACTGAATAAGATCATTAAAATCTTCCCTCCTGTGGTCGTTACATCTAGTCAGGTCTCCCTAAGAGCCCGAACAGCTGCAGAATCTCTTCACCGGAGGTTTGAGCTTTGAAACAACCATGAGGGTCCGAGGAGCCATTCTGAGTAACGGGGGATGCTCACAGACTGCGTGGTGATGGGACCCAAACACCAAGTTCTCCAGAGCCTTTGGGTTTGTCACACATGCCCCTGTGGGGGAGGGAGTCACAGCCATTGAGTGCGAGGCCACCCCAGGTGGATGGACGAGTTGTGGAACCAACGGCAGCTGTCTCAAGAGAATATTCTCAAAGACCTGGTGCCCACTTCACTGTGAAAAAAGATGTCCGTTGGTGGTATTAAAGAAGAAACTGAAGAATATCGCTAGGAGATGATTTTGAACAGGGCAGAACTGAAGTCACTGAATCATGATGGCCAAGACAGTGAGAAGAAGAGAAGCTTGCTTTTCTAACCTTCGATGACCACGACTCTGTAGACAAGGCTGTCATTCAGAAACGTCATGCTGTCAACGGCCATGACTGTGAAGTAAGGAAAGCCCTACCTCGATAAGAGATGCTTCATCCAGCCAAAGAGGTCGAAGTTGTCCTGGGAACATTGGTGGTGGTCGTGGAGATGGTTTTGGTGGGAATGACAACTCTGATCACGGTGAGCGAGATGGCTTTGGTGGCAGCCGGCGTGGTGGAGGATATGGTGGCCATGGGGACGGCTGTAATGGATTTGGTCATAATGGAAGCAATTTTGAAGGTGGGGAGGAAGCTACAACGATGTGGGCAAACTACAGAAATCCATCTTCAAATTTTGAACCCAGGAAAAGCAGCAGCTTTGGAGGCAGAAGCTCTGGTCCCTGGGATGGGGAAGGCCCACACTAAACCGAGGTGGCTCTGGAAATTCCAGCAGCAGCAGGTTTTAATTATTGCCGGGAAACAAAGCTTAGCAGGGGAGGAGAGCCAGAGAAATGACAGGGAAGCTACAGGTTACGACAGATTGTAAGCTCAGCCAAGCACATGGTGGCAGGGCCTAGTTCCTACAAAGAAGACATGTTTTTGACAATACTCTTGTGTATGGGCAGAGAACTCGGCGACTGTATTTGTGACTAATTGCATAACAGCTTTTTAAAGTTTCTGCTCTGTGGAGAGTGTAAAGCATGCCAACAAAGAGTTTTAACATAGATTTCTTTTTTTTTTTTTTTTTTTTTGCACCCATGCTGTTGATTGTTAAATGTAATAGTCTGGAAAATGACACTGAATAAATATGTTCTTTAAAAACAAGAAGGATGACAATACAGAAAATAGTTCTTTGTAGAAATCGCCTACACTTCAAACACGGGCAAAGGACACGGGGAACTGTCCTAATACTCAGTAATGTGTGGTGGTGGCTTATTTTCTGGGATGGCATCAAACACAGAAAACAGCGCTGTGCTCAACTTGGGGTTCAAGATGTTGAGCCCCGAAAAACTGTTTTAATGAGTCAAACCGTATGTCTAATGATGACAAATAAAGAGATATTGCATATGAGTGGGAAATGTCTCAGTAAGTTTTTTATAAAATGTAAGTAGAAAAAAAAAATCACGTCTTCTACATTAATGTCATATATAATTTAAAATACAAATAGCTAATATTTATCGAATATTTGCTGTGGGCCAGACACTCTTCTTAACGCCTCAATTAATACACATAATTACTTCTAGGGAAAGCACTAAAAGTCCCTTATTTACCGAGGAGAAGATGGAAGTACAGACAAGCCAGTAGTAAAACAAAACCACTTCGCAATGATAAGGCAAAGCCAAGATTAGAACCCAGACATCCTGCTTTTAGAAGCACACAGAACCACCGGGCTTTTATTGCTCAGCTAGGTGTGTTTTTCTAATCCATTCAAGCAAGGAGGGCATCTTTCTCTAATTTCTATAAAGATGCTATAAACCATCAGTCCTGAGAGTGCCCCCACACACACATAATAATAGATTTAATATTATACTTATATATTATACTCAATTTTGCTACATCCCTAAAAGGTTATGTATTTCTTTCAATCAAATTTTAAAAAATGGGGGGAGGGGAGAGCTTCTTACAGGAAAATGAGAAAAAGTAGAGCACATATAATATTTTCTGCACAAAGGCAGTCTTGCTCAATAACAATATTCTTGTATCAACAGCTAAGAAAGTAATTTCTATTCACATCTTTTTTAAGAAAAATACACGGTAAAGGAAATATACAAAGCCTAAGCAGAACATTGGTTTTTAATCATTTTTAACACTTCATTTGACCCAGTTTCTCTCCAATGTGTTTTTCATACATACATTTCAAAGAGCTGAATCCTTTTTAGGAACTCAAATCATCTATTTTCTGTCTACACTGCAGGAGGCCGTCAAGTACAGTGTCCATAGACTTTGGCTCTCGATCACCTGGATTCTGATCTGACTCGATTGCTGGGGTGAGCAACTCCGGGCAAGTTACTTAACCTGCCATTTCCTCGTCAGTAAATTGTGAACCATATTAGTACTTTCCTCGCAGAGCTGATGGGAGCAGTAAATGAATGACAAGTGCATAGCCCTTAGGAGGCACTATGTGAGCGTAAACTCACACACGTCTATAGCCCAACTGAAAATTGCTTTTAAAAAGTCCATAAGAATATTATTATCTTTATTCCTACTCCTCTTTTGCCAGTCAAAAATTCAGGGAAAATGTTATTTATTTCTCTCCTTTTCTTGGCAACATGAAGAAGACCGCCTAGAGTTTAGTCACATTAAAAACAATGTTAAGGTCCTTTGGGTCACCATCACTGTCACCAGCCAACAACTGAAGACAGCTTATTATGAACACAGCCGCAGGTCATACTTTCCCTTTATTGCCTACATCACATCGCTTACCATATACTATTTTTTTTTTAATGTCTGGGCTGGAAGAGGACCTAGGTAAACTATTATACCTCCAAAAAATTACAAGTATCTTGAGAATACACTAAATTCGTTTGGCTTTCTATTTATCCAGCAATAGTTTAACTGTTTGAAGGATTATCTATAAATTTTGAGCCTTTTAGAGTTTGACAGACCATAAAATGTAATCCCCACATTGGCATTTTAGGTCAACGAAGCTGGTTATCTCAACTAAATCAGACAGCCTTTGAATTGAGCAAAACTGTTCCAAGATCTCCTTCGTGTGTTTGTGAAGACCATGTTTCCAAATGGTATACCATTTTGTGGAAAAGGAACGATCTCAAAGTGTGTAGTAGCCTTGAAAACGGAATTGAATCATACCCCCAATTAAATGAAAGGTAAACGAAGAGGTAAGAATTAGGTGAGTAGGGGTTTGGATATGCTAATGTGTTTCATAAACTGTAGATCCTCAAGGAAAAGTGAGCTCTGAAAGAGAAAATGATGTTTGTTCCGTAAGGAAAAATAATAACCAAGGATGAGCATCAGGTCCGTATTCAGTATACTGGACCATCCTTGGTTGGACCAGTCCCTTGGCGGGGGGTTGCGCTAAGTGTGCAGCAAGGGAACACTCTCTCCAAGGGCTGCTCATGAAAGAAAGGCTTTTCTATTGGCCAGAGAGGAAGAAGAATGGCAGGAGTCAATTGTCCAGAGGGTTAGCAGCAGTGCGGGGCCGCGGTCCCCAGCGATTGAGAATGGGTGGCGTGGATGAGGCCAGCCCCGGCTCAGGCGGGTATGAACTGGGAACTGTCACGATCAGTGGTCCCACAAAACAAGTAACAGCACAACAGTGACCTATAGGCTGCCAAGTAGTGGCAGCCCGCAGGGGACACTGAGACCACAGCACGTAGTGAAAACAGATGGAACCCAGCACTGTCGCGTCTGGTTCGGAGAAAATGTGAAAAACTCTCCTCCTTCCGGGGCTGTCTCCTCCCGGCAGGAAGACAATGTACTCAGATCTTCAGTGGATGACAGTGACCATTGGAAAACACAGATGAGGACTTATTTTTAGCATTTTCAAGGAGGCATGTTCCCTGGGAAGAAAAGACTGATTTCCTTCTCCTCAAGAAATTGGAGCATAGACCATCAAATTTACATATTACTGTAAATGTGACACCTTTTTACTTGCTGGAAATTGAATGCCAGAATGTGAAACATCAAGTCTAAATTATCAGGAAAATTATTGTGGTTTTCAGTTAAGAGGTCTCGACATACCTCTGGGCCTGAGTCAGTCTCTGAGTATAGAAGTATTTTCTTTTTCTTCCCCTCTCTCTGTTAGTCAAGTACATTCATACATATACATACCCACAGATTCTGTGGGAATATAAGAATCAATTTTATCATTCCAAATGCAAAAACACTGAACATGAAACGTTCAAAGTTAGAACAGTGTGCGGTACGAACTTTTTTTTTTTTTTAATGATCATAGGGTAGAAAACCTGTGTGAGATTTTAAAACTATATTCCTTTAAGTGTGTTTCTACACTTTTTAATTTGGCATTGTCTTTACCTTTTTGGAGCGGAGAGAATTACTTTGACTTAAATTTGAAAGAAAGATGGGATTTTTGTTGCCAGTGGACAATATGGTTAAAGTTTAGTGTTATTTCTTTATTTGTGATTTGCTTTGGGTTGTGTCACACCTACGCACCTCTATTTACATACTGTAAGAGGCAGGGTATGATAATATACGCGGCACTTAGCTGTGTGTGATGTCATGTTTAAGTGGTCCTCTTCTATTTAATTATTGCAACCCCAAAAGTGAACCAGAATCCTCAGGAGCTTTTCAGAAAAGGAGGTGTTTTTACCATAACCCGTTAACCAGAGCAATGGAAATTTGAGAAAACAGAGAGGAGACAGGCTGGGCAATGAAAATCTGTCCTACAGTCATGAGAGACATGATTCTCTGATGGCCACAGTTTCAGAGAAGAAAACACAGGACCGAAATAAGCATAGTCCCCAAACTAATGACCACGCCATGGAGAAAGCCATGTGATGTAGATTAAAGCAGCATTTAGTCTGTCCCTTTGAGTCCTATTCAAAGTCCCTATGAAACTGATAGCAGATGACGCTCTAAGGCATCATGCCAAACAGCATTTTAGAAATGTTCGTATAAATGAACATACATGTCTTCGATAAATGGAATCTGAATATCTATCCAGTCCCACTGCCTGGTTTTCACCAAACCTTCAACTCCAGCCCAGCTTATTCTCTGCTGAACCTCTGCTGTTCATTCCTACCTCTATTTCTTCGTTTGAGACTTACAGTCTGAAATACGTATCACCTTTCTCACCTAAATCCCACCCACTTCTAAGGTTCCTTTGTACGTCACTCCGGGTAAAGCCTTCCTCTACTACGGAGCCTGAAATGACTCCTCCTTAACTAAATTCCTAGAAAATTTCATTTCGGTGATCAATGAAGCACCTTTCTTTTTATATATTAAATTTATGGGGATGGTGTTGGTTAATAAAATCATAGGTTTCGAGTGTACAATTCTAAAATGCATCATCTGCATAGCGCATTGTGTGTTCACCACCCAAAGTCCAATCTCCTTTCGTCACCCTGGATTTGACACCCTGTGCCCTTTTCTACCTCCACTCCCCCACCTTCTCTCTGGCAACCACTAAGCTATTGTCCGTGTTTTTGCTGGCTTGTTGCTTTCAGTCTCGTATCCCACATAGAGTGAAAATATGGTTCTCAACGTTTCTGTCTGACTTATGTCACTCAGCATGATAATCTCAAGACCTATGTTGTTGAAAATGGCAGCAGTTCATCTTTTCTTATGGCCGAGTAAGATTACACTGGATATATGGACCACATCTTTATCCAATCACCTATTAAAGGACATTTCCGTTGTTCCCATGTATTGGCCACCATGAACAATGAACACTGGGGTGCGTAGATCTTTGTCTTGAATTATTTAAGTACAATCATAGCTCTCTAGTGCTTTTTAATGCATCTTATAAGCTGTGTCATAAAATAGAACCTCTACTTCTAAAGAGTTCACAATAAGCAAGTTTCTTAGGGTCAGGAGCTGTGTTTTGCATCTTCATGCCTACCATTAGTGTTTAGTGTTTCGATGCACTGAGAATGTACCAGATGATCTATCACCTTCTGGGTCTGGCAAATGTTAATAATAAACTCTGATGCTAATCCATTCGTCCTTTAAACTCAACACCTAATTCATTTTAGACAGATAAAGATCAATCAGATTCCTAAAGATTTCCCAAAGGTTGACTTTTCAAAGCCTCTTCTAATCTTTGCTATTCGTTTGAAAATTGCCTGCCTGGTTGGCCAGACCTCACAATTCTCTACGTATCCAGGCCAAGTTTTCCCAAATTCCCCTAGCTCAGTGGAAGGGAGCAATTCTGTTCCCAGGAGTATTTGGCAACACCTGGAAACATTTTTGGTTTTCACAGCTAAAGATAAGCTCCTTGCACCTAGTGGATAGAGGTCAGAAATGCTGCTAACCATCTGTTATGCCCAAGCCAGCCGCGCCACAACAAAGAATCATCACTCTCAAGAGGTCAATAGTGCCAAAGTTGAAAACCCTGCTCTCCTCTTCAAAATGCTTAACATACTTTGTCTCTCCCTTCCTTACGGGAACTACTAATCTTGACTTTGTGACTTGATGAGGGGGAGATGTGCCTTCATCATCGTCCACCTCCTGCTCTCAGTAGGTTGCACCCATCTAGTTCCGAAGTCGGCCAGCAAATCCCGGAACAGAAGAAGCAGACCCTCAGAATAATAATGCTTAACATTTATTAAATGCTTGCTCTCTTCCAGATACCCTAAGTGCTTAACATGCGTAACAAGGCTTATCCTGGTCGATCCTCTTCTAACTCCATGGGATGGGCACTGTGATTTTATGGATGGGAAGACCAAGGCATCAGAGAGTTCTCGTTTTCAGCGTCACATGGTTAACAATTAAAGGTCCAAGATTCAGACTTAGAGCTCTGAATCCAATGACCTTCTTCTTCACCAATGAACTGTACTATTTGCACTCTACCAATGTCCAAACCGTAATCTTGAGTATAGGCCTCAGAATGTTCTAGTAGCACAGTTAGGAGAACTGCACTTTCAAATAAAAGTGAACAAATAAATGGAGGAAAGCAGGTTACATCCCCAATATATGAATCAGATGAGCAGTATCAAAAAACAAAACTTGTGTCTGATGAGCTGCATCTATGACGCGCCTTTCATTTTCCAGAAATTACGTTACGTTCTGCATCTTTAAAGAGGAACAAGACACAGTCCCTGATGAGGAGAGAGCATGGGGGCTATGTCGGCAAGGCGAAAAAAACACACGGACAATCTGTGGATGGGTATGTTCTTCATGGACCTGCAAGTCATTTATCTGGCTGAGTAAAAACTTAAGTATAAATCAGCAGCGAGGTAAAAACTGAGAACAGCAAAGAGGAAAATGATGATGCACCTTGACTGTAATCTTCAAAGCAATGGATTGAGGATTCTTAAGCTCAGCAGCAAGACATGTCAGATCTGGCCTTTTGAAAGGTCATCTGGGCATCAGAGTCAAATACATAGTCAAAGAAGACAGAGTAAAGGAAGAAAAACCAGTAGGCATTTACTGTAGCAATTCAGGCCAAAAAACCAATAAGTGCTTGAACAGAGACGGTGGCAGAGGAAGTAAGAGAAAGTTCCCTGCCAATAAACAGATGTTCCTTACCTGAGTTATTTCCTAAAATTTACAACCCCAAAGCATCACCATCAAAACAAAGTATTTATGCAGCATGATAAATATCTTGCTCTTCAGCTAAACACTTCTGCGATTGCCCTTGGACTTTGTGACAAAAGTCTAGATCTTGCTCTCTAAAAATCCCAGTCAAAACAAAATTTCATGAGAGATGTTAAAGAATTTAATGGTGGATAAGATTCTCATTTTTCAGAGATAACGAGAAACAGCAACAAACCTAACTTCCCCACATACATCTGACCTTCTGTAGCCTTCAATAACATCGGTTGACCGAACGATTTAAGACCTTATGGAATTCTCAATAATGGTCAATCTAAATCCTTTATGCTGTAGTTAGAGTTCATTTGGCCTTGCTCTGTACTATTTCCTCCTACTTCTGAAGTCACGCATATATTTATCTACCTTGATTTTAGCTTTCTTACAGCAATTTATTTGAACCCTGCATTAAAATTTTTCATTTCTCAAAGCTTAAGTCTAAAAAAAAAAAAAATTTCACTTCAAAGCCTAATAACGCTACATGTGTTCACAGATATATCCGACAGAAACACGTGCTAAAACACAGGAACTACTTAAATTGGATATGACCACATAACCTTCTTTCTGCCTCCACTACCCTAAAATAGATGAAAGAATCTGTTCAATCCATTGCCTTTCTTCCCCAGGTCTTGGAATACGGATTATTTTCTTAGGGAGGCCTTTTACCACGCTCTAGGTGAAGTTAGGTACCTCTGCTGCTGCTCACCAGTACCCCGCACTTCCCCTACCTTAACACCTCTCTCGCCTTCAGGAAAGCACTTCTTTAATGTTTATATGTCTTGCCCCAGAGACTTGAGGAAAGCAGACTCCTCCATGGCCTTTTTCATAACTACATTGCCAGCACCACCCAGCGTAACGTCTGACCCGTAAGAAGTGCTCGAAAAATATTTGTTCTATATATGACATAATCTGCTCATTCATCCATCCAGGCTGTTCATAAGAGATTCAAGGTGGAAAAATAAACATGAATCATGGCCAGTGGGGAGTAAGGCTGTGTTCTTAGTTGGAGAAAAGACTTACAAATTTTGTACACAGGTTTTCCATTGTTCGGATTTTGATGTTGTTCTCAGGTTTTTTTCATAATGGGAGGCCCATTTTAGTTAAAAACTTTAAAAGGTATTTAAATTCAATAATAAATAGGTTTCCTCTTCTATTTAACAGACCTCTGAGAGAGGAAACATAGTTGGAAACAGAAAGAACATTTATTAATTCATAAATACTAAGAACCTCTTTATTTCCTAAGTATAATTAGACATAATTGTTAAAAAATTCTTTTTCCCTTGAAGATATTTGAGTTTTAGAACTCTCATAGTAGTAATTTCAATTCTCTGGTGTTCTTAAAGTAGACATTCATTTTGTATTACTAAATAGAATAGGTGGGGGGGAAGCATTATCTTAAATTACATTGCCTCGTTGAAAATCCTTCTTAATACATCTTGTCTATAATAGTGATTAGAACTTCACACCCCATCAGCATTTGGGGAGATTTTTCTTAATCCAATCAAAAGTAATTATCACATCAGTATCTGATAATTGATTAAGGTTTTATTCACTACTCTTTTTCTAACAAAATAGAATTTTATAATTCTGTCACTATACATGTGTCACCTGCTTATTATGTCCCATATTTTGTCAGAATAGCAGTTTGGACTTCAAATAATGGCAGACCTGTTAGAATTCCTTTTAAAAATAAATAAATTTCATGATCTCACATAGCAAGAAATTGAAGGCAGAGTGTTTTTGAGGCTAGATGATTCTATGATTCTTTTTATATTTTATTTACTCTGCTCCCCTCGTCCTGGTGGCTATTCATCTCGAAGCCCCAACATGACTTCAGAAGCTCCAGCATCATATCTTCAGTCAACAAACAGCAAAGTCCAGACACAAGCAGCTTCTTTCATTCGTTGAAATAACTGTCAAGGCCCAAAATGCAAACCTAAATTTACTTCCATGTCTCTGTAAATGCTCCACTTCACCAGAATGTCCAGTCAGCCAGTCTTCAAACTCTGGGCTCTATACCTATTTCTATACCTATTTCCTCGTTCTCTAGTCTCTATCCTCTAAAAGTTTCCTGCCCTCCACCCCATCCTGCAGCTCTCCAAATGGAGACTGATCATTTCACGAAGTGCTGAAACTTGTAGCACCGAAACTGTCTTCCTGAATCACTTTTGTTTACACCTTAAACCTTTTTCTTAGCAGAGAGGAAATTTCTCATACTATGCCAGCAGCCCGTTCGGTCCTGCTCATTCCTGAATGATCATTGGCAAATGGGACGGAACTGCCAGGGTTGGCTTTGACTCATCAGGATGACACTTCGTACTTGCTTTCCTCCTCCCCCAAGCAAACAGCTCCCTGGCATCTAGAATATTTATGGTTCTGTCTACAAAGGATGGGGGACAATGGGGACTTGAGAGTCCACTGAATGCACAATCTCATGGTATTTTTCTCCAATTTGCTCATTTTAAGGAATAGAATCGTGATCATAATTGTTGGTAGACGTTCGCTCTGATTAGGTGATTAATTATCTTTAAAAAGAGCAAAAAGTACTTTTTATTTATTAACTTATTCAGTGTATTTGAAAATGAGCTCGGTGATAGAATGACCGAGAAATACATGGTTCCTATCCCCATGAATTTCCCACTGCAGTAGGGGAAACTGGCAAAAGTTAGTTAACAAACGGAAACTTAATCATATCTGGGATAAGTGCTCTGAAAGATGAAACCGTAACAGGCAGATGATAAAACAGGGAGGAAGCACCTCCTTTCAGCAGTTCACGCTTCTCTGAGGAGCCAGCAGTAAGCCTGAAGATGCAAGAAAGTGAGTGAAGTACAGCCAACCTGGGCAGAAGAAAAGGCACCCGAAGAGCTTGAAACAGGACAGAGGCCAGCACAGGAGAGAAGGGACACTTTCTCTTCGACTCAGGAGAAGAGAAAACCAGGATGGATCACAGGAAGATAAGAAGAGCAAATGTTTGATAAACAAATGTTTGCCAGGCAGTGCAGACAAGTTTTTCTGATTAAAAAAGTTACCTCTGGTAATAGCTTTCTTCCCGGTACAGGCCCCCTATCTAAATTATTTTAGGCAGTTAAGGGGAAGTAAAAAGCTTTTCTTGAGTCTGCTGGGTCTTAATTGCCTTCAGCTCAAAATGATTCATCTGCCAACGTGGCACCTTTTGGGGTGGTATATTCTGCTCCCTCTCAATAGCTTCTATCTCATTAGTGAAATAAGACTTTGGGTGGTTCACCTTAGTCTATTGGCATTAACAGAAGCCAAGACAACCCCATTAAAAAGGAAAAACCTGTGGGAGAGGGGAGATTACAAAGCTCCTTTAGGAGGGTGGGAATACCTTGCTCTCACTCTCTCTCTTTGTTTTTCTCTTTTCAAGTTCTCCACTGGAAATTCTGCAAAAATAAAATAAAAAATAACAATAAAAATGAACAGCACACAAATCGAATATAAGAGGAAAACATACAAATTTATTTAATATAAATTTTGCATGGCATGGGGGGGGTCTGTCATCCAAAAGGAAAGAGAGGAACGTTGGACACAGGGAAGAGTCCTTACATGCAAGCTCTTCTCCAAAACACTCAAGCTTGGCTGATAACTAAATCTACATCATATTAAAATAGTCATTTACAATGCATTTACGAAAAGCAGCTACGAAAACCCTCTGTAATTCGTGCCCTAAATTTCTACTCCACCTCACAAAAGAGGACTGATAAAGCCTTAAAGCCAGTCGCAGCTTAAGAAAAGCTTTCTCATACCTGTTGGGAAACTTCTTTCCCTTTGCCATTCTATGTTGCTAACTGATCTCTCATTTCGTCTTCTGGTTTATGCCATACCTCACACCAGACCTTCTCGGAATTTTCCTTCCTTGCGTCTACCCGCAAATGCTCAAAATTTCACACTCAGTTTTGACTCTAGCTATTGTTGCCCCTAATTAGCCACCCTACAAATCTATGCAAAGACGAAAACAGGACAAAATTATACGCGAAATCATGGAAACGACCAACCTTGTTCTTTGTCACAAATTGTACAATCCATATGCAATTCGCTTAGTTTCGATTTCAGGTATTAATAGTGTTTTTCTAACAGAAAAAGACCTTTTGACTAACCACAAAATTCAATTTCAATTTAGATGCCACCAGCTGCCGAGTCACTATGAAACAGCGCCGTTCAAAAAACCAAGCAAGCGTAGCATTTACTTTGAAGAGGAGACAGAACTAAGAGTCAGATTCTCACTTATGTTTTCTCCAGCCCTTATTCCGACTGTATTGTGACCTTCTCTAAGCATATTTTCCAGAAAATTTCAATGTCTAGCATTTCAACATTCCGGCTGTATTCACTGACCTTGAAATCTAACGGCTTAGCTCAAACATGTAAAACAGAATTTAAAGGTATTAAAATAGTTTACTCCTTATCTTCTCATGCCGCATGACTTTCCTTAAAAGTTAACAGATATTTGCACGTTTGGAGCAATGTCAAACAGAACTTGAACAATATGGAAAACATGTCACTTACATACTAGAATGAAGAAAAATCATTTCCTTTTGTTTCACTTATTGCAAATTCACAATTTGCTCCATCCGGTCCCATAAACAGTTAAACCTTTTGGTTAAAGGAAGTATGTATAGGGTGTTCTCCACAGTACATTTAAAAAATGGTTTCTTATGCCTTTAACTGTTAATTAGCTCAAGTGCTTGGTTCAGAAACCACAGCCCTGTTGAGTGTGACCTCACTGGTATGGCATCTGGGCAATTATCTTTGAGATAATGAGCCTTTTCATCCATAACAGAACAACAACCTCTCGCTTGGATTACAGAAGATCAGAGGCAATCTGCCGCACGGCGGGGTGCCTGCCAGTCCTTTGTATCATACCTTATTTTCAAACTAACCTTTCACATTCTGAATTAATTAAAGTGTTTGCAGATTAAAAATTAATGAATTCACTTTAGCATCATTTGGGAGGATAATAGGCACAAAATATCATCCAAACAGTGTTTTGGATCCTAACAACACAGCCTAAAAGAAAAGAAAGCAGCGTTGCTTAAGGAATTTTCTGACACATGTCACAGTCAGCTAGATCCTGATTTGGGTTACTCGGGGAAAACAAAGCCTCGGAAAAGATTGAGTGATACAGTGTGACGATTGCTCGGTCTATATTTATTTTCGTTTCATTCAAAAATTCATTTGGAGGTTACCCAGTCTGCTGTCAGGCTGTGATAATGAGATTCCTAACCTTTACCATCAATAACTCCTCTTTTTCCATTTCCTGTCTTGCCATCTCATCTTTTCTTCGACACTAAAGTTGTCTCTTCTTCTTCTTCTGTAAACACCAAGGCTCAAGCATTCCTTTTCTGGGATCCGTAAGAACTCCATTTCTTCGAAAGCCTCTCTTCACGTATCAGGTGAACAGGGTTGAGAGGGAAAAGTTCCTGGGAGGGAGGAGAAATTTTCCCTGCCCTTCAAGTTTCTTTCAACTGGTGTAACAATCAAATATACATCAGATCCATTAACAAGAGAAAAGAACCAAATTGAATGACTTTCTATGTATGGGAACCCTGCTGACATGAGGAATATGATATTCTGAGCTAGGGATGAGGTAAAATGCCTGAGGGCTTCAGAGGGGAGGAAGGTCAGTACAGGATGATAAGAAGTCCAGATGCTCAATAATTAGGAGTTTGCCCCGACCTATAGATAGGCCATAAAGAGTTATTTCTGGTAATAACTTCTGTTATGAGCAGGGCCCCAACTAAGTCCTTTGAGAGAGAGGTTTCTTGTCAGCCCTCGGGGTCTCAATTGCCTTCAGCTCAAAATAACCCACATGCCAAAGCACACATCCTGGGGAGGGCTGTTCTGAAGCCCTTACATTCCCTGTAGGTATGTCGTTAAAAGAAAAACTTATTCAGATACCTATGGAAGGCTGGCAGGAAGAATTTATTCAATAGAGACTACCACGATGAGGAAAGGGAGATGAGGCTCCTCTCGGAATAGAACGGGACAAGACGAGCCATAGCCAAGAATCCAGGTGGGGTCGAGGTGAGGGAGATGCTCGCTAGACCGATTCAGGAGGATTCTTGTTGAAAGGCGGTCATAATGATAAAATAAAAGGTGGGAATGAAGACTTTGATCTGATGTGGAGGGTGAGGAATTTCTGAGAAACTGATTTTGCGGATTCTTGATAGAATGGGACCGAGCCAGCCAGGGACCATGCCACGTTCAGGGTGCAGTCAGAAGAAGAAGCAAAGAAGCCTGACTCCAGTTTGGTCAAGGGAGAGCATCTTTTGTTCAATGTTAAAACTGCTCGATGTAACCTTGATGTGATACACCAGTTCTTGTGCTAGCTTATGTTTGACTTGACTTACTAAGAAGACGGGATGCCCAAAACAGTGATGCTCACCACACTGTCACCATTTCCATTGTCTGAAGTCCCCTTTGGTTGTGAGGAACAGGAACCCACTCCAATTAGCTCAATCCAAAAGGAGGAATTTTTGTTTTTTTATGAGAGGACTTAGTGCAAACAAGCCTCACAGAGAACTCGCTCTATGACCCTAGAAAAAGTCGGACAGCAAAACACCTTTCTCTCTCTGTGTTTCTCTCTCTTTTTTTTTTTTTTTTTCCTACAGACTAGTTTTTGTCTCTAAGAGTGATCTGACTCAACCACTTCAGTCCCATGCACTATTGTTCTTTGCTTTTGCAAAGGAAAGTGACAACGTAAAATCCAGATGACAGTCGTGGCCCACACCTATGGGCAGAAAGGGAAGGGCGGTTCTGTGAGAAAGGGGTCCTTGGCCTAGGCCATTAAAACAGAGTGTTCCCCCAGAATGTACACTTCACAGTGCCCAGGGCTGACGCCTGCAAAACACTGGCACTTAGCCCTGGTAGATTCTGCATAAATAATGAAAATTCAGTGTGCCAGAAAGCAAAATCAGTAACAAATGACCATATCAATGGCCTCAACTAATACGTCTAGTGCTGATTTTGCCAGTGATGGCCTTCAATTTCCTCAGGAAGGAAATTGGAAAGAGGGAAGGGAGAGATATTTTTCTCTCTCTGTATCGAAAGAGGCATATTGCTATTAGTCTCCTAGACACAAGAGGAAGTTAGGAATTAAATTCAGCTGGAATGATGATAATGCATCTTAAAAATCATACCTAGAAATCTGGCTGATTAAGTCACATAAAATTCATATAACTCCTTTGCCCTTTTAAGAAAACTTGTTCCTGTCATCAGCTAATCTAATAAAAGGTTTTTGCTCACATTAGAAGTTATTTATATGCTTATTTTATAATTCTAAAACATGTGGCAGTAAAGAACATGCATAACATAAAAGAACTGGAAAATGTTAACAGATGATTAACCCTTAAATTTAAAAAGAGAGCTATAGATTCCATTTTAATACAGTAAATTTAGACATTTCACTCAGTTTCATTTCCTCTCCCCTAACCATAAATTCTTGCTTTTGGCTATTATTTTGAAAGACTGTTGAGCTGAACCTTATAAGGGTTATGACTTGATATTTTAAGAAACTTTTTTAAGGAGGTCAAAGCACAGTTTTTAAATGCTTCATTCAGTCACACGAAGCTGGGCAATAAAGAAAAAAAAAACATATCGAAGTCTCAGGAAATTTAAGATCTATGGCTGACAGCCCTGGACAAGTAACACAGGGAACAGAACCATATCTGTTTTACACATACTGAGCTTTTCTACAGGTAACTTTAGGTATTACTGGGGGGGGGGAATGAATCTACTCAATATTAAGTCAGATTAAAATTCATTCTGCAAACTTCCACAGTGGCAAACATCGGGCAATTATTCCTGTCCCACTTTCTGCCCCTCTCCAACCCTTTTCCACAAGCCTCCAAGGAGACCCAAAGGCAGGCTTCCTTTGTGAATAACTCCAAAAAGCACGCCTCATGATGATGGGCGAAAAGCACAGTGTACAGCTAATTCCTATGGTTAATCAATAATTAATACTGTACTTAGATTTTCTGGCTTACGTACAATGCTCACTGGGAGTTTATAGGTCATTATTTACCAATTACTAGACACTGAGGTTCTGGTAGTATGTAGAATAAGCCATAAATGACAGCTTCCAGTTCTTTCGCCACCTATCGGGAAGCCTCAGCGTGACCACAGACTGCTCCCTTCTGCCTAAAAGGCACGACTTGACTCTTCCCACTTCTCTCTGCCCACTGCCACCATTCTAGTGTGAGCAACCAGTACCACCTACGAGAACTATGACAATGGCCCCCTCACGGCTCACCTGGCCCTCCTTGTTTCTCTCATTATCCAGATGCTAGAATGATGCTATATCCTTATACACCTGCTAATCTCCGGAATATAGTCCAACCTCTCTGTAGCTATGGACATCATTTCCTGTTTCCTTACTTCCCTATGTTTCTTCTGAAGAAAATAAGCAATAGCTAGGAAAAGGCTTAGCTCTATTCCTTTTATGCTGGAGGACCTAGCGAGTGCTCCATGGTAAAGAAGTTTCCTCTAAAGCTCAGTGGTACCTAAATTACCCTCTCCATCCAAGCATTTCTCTATAACCCACTGGTGTTTCACTCAGAGAGACCATACAGATGGGCTGATTTGGCAGAGTGTGTCGGCATTTTATTTTCCTTATCAAATTACAAAATCTTTGCCAAAAAATAAAAAAGCATCTCTGCATTTCATCGAGTGCAGTGTTAGACAGGTATAATACCACTACAATGAAAATGGCAACTTTAAGTATATCACATACTTAATAATGGCTATGCAATCTTAAACAACGGAAATATGTGTACCAATTAAAATAAAAATATCCCAAGCTCTGGAAAAATCTCTTTATTTTTTAGAAAAAAAAAATATTTTAATCTTTTTTGGTATTCTTTAGGCAATCAGTATGTAGGATTTTCTTTATCAACTAACCATGTTACTTTCATAGTTGCAAAGAAGGGTTAGTCTTTTTTATTTGTTTTGTGTTTTTGTAGCTAATCTAAGGAGCTAATTTCTATTACTCACCACCTGCAGGTGTTTTACTACCACATTGAAAGGTGAGAAAATAAGTCATTAATATGCATAGTTGCTTTCCTTAAGCAATTTAGAGGAGTATATACAACAGAACTCTCAGATCGCCACCATTGCAAAGCTAAAAAATTATATTGAAATTCAGCTATTTAACCTTCATAAATGAGGTAACCTGCACAGCTAACATTAAATGTTTGATTTAATTTACTTGCACAGGTAACTCACTGAGAAGGCATTTAACCTTAGAGTTAATGATATCAGATCTATTCCACAGTGTATGTGCCTCCAATTGCTTTCTACAGCACTGCACAAACTAATATGAAGTTCTCGTCTGAGCCATATCCGTGGGCAGGAGGGAGACATTATCCTCAATTGTATCTGCATAACATCTTTGTCAACTTCAGATGCCTTCCACTTCAAGAGCAGTGGGTGAGGAAAGTAGGGGCAGGACCCCATTCACGGGAGATCACCTCTGAAAGCAGATTCAAGGAGAAGCCTCTTAGAGCCGAGCAGGAGTGTCTGTTTACAATTGTGTCTATGCCAGACAGGCCTCCTTTTTCCTTCTGATATTTGTATATCAGCCACCTTCAGGACGAGTAAAGATGTGTGTGTTTCTAAAGGGAGGAAGTGACAATAAATTCCTAAGAGACATCTTTGGACAACTTAACATAATCTCAAGGGAGAAAGCCTTTAATGATGATTTCAAAACTCAAACATCCTATGATTGAAATATAAATAAATTTAACTACACACATACCTATCAAACATTTCTGCACAGCAAAATTCACCAAGCAAAGTCAAAACACATGACAAACTGGAGGAAAATAACAACCATGTCATGAAACAATTACCTCCCATTTAATATATAGTTTTACACATCAGTTTAAAAAGCCTGATGATAGCACCTTAGAAAAATGGCAAAGAATATAGCACATCATTCACTTTAAAGAAATAAATATGGCTCTTAAAAGAATGAAATAATGCCGGGTTTACTCATAGCAGGAAGAATACAATGCGGGCACCGAGATGCCGGTATTCGTTGTCGGACTAGCAAGCATCCGGCTACTGAGGTGATGCTTCAGAGCGACAAGCCCTCTCACACAGTGCTGATGAGTAGATCATGCCAAAACTAACATGGAAGAGAATGTGTCAATAGCCAGCAAACCTGCAAATATATACACCCAGAAATTCCACGGCTAGGAATATATTTCATAAATGTGCTCACGCACGTAGGAAAAGACATGCATTGCGACATTTTTTATACGAGCGAAATGCACGAACAACCTAAATATCCACATGCAGTGAATTTGTTAAATTAAGAAATATATATAAGAAATCCTGTGCAGTCGCTTTTAAAAGAATGAAGACGCTCTTTATGTATTACAATAAATTGATCTTCAAGATATGCCGTTAGGTTAAACAAACAAACAAACAAAGCAAAGTGTGGACTTGTATAGGTAGTAATAGTATGTATAAATTTGTGTAGGCATAGCGGGGAAAGGGTGTTAGGTAATAAAGATACCCAAGAATAAATAAAGAAGAATTAAGAAACTGATGATGATAGTGTGTTGCACTGAGAATTGAGTACCTGAGGACAGAGGTGGGAGAGAGACTCTGTGACGACCATCCCCTATATTTTTAAATTTCTAAGCATATAATTACTTCCTATGGAAAATAATTTTAGAAATTAAAAGAAGTACACAATTAGTTGAAGCTATTCCCTAAAATTAAACACAGATTTTCTATTGATTTCACTTTTTAAAGTCTTTAACTCTTATCACAATAGAACAAAGATAATCAAAATGATTGGGGGGGGGGGAAATTAGGGATGTCTTTCTAAAAACAACTATTAGAGTTGATTGTGGAAAATGTCCTCTCCGTAGACTTCCAAAAGCTGTCTCAGCACTTTGCCCACTCCACATTTTATTCCCCTCACAGAATGAGACGTCAGTCAATAACTTCCCTAGAAAATGTAGGTAAAGACGTACAACACTTGCCAGAGGTCTATATGGCATTAGCATAGGCCTGCTCGGGACCAAGCTATAGACCTTCTTGGAATATAATTCTATATCTCTCAAATAGAGAGATATTGTCTAACATATGGTCTGGCACTGGAATAAAATATTTGAGATGGGGCTGCTTAGAAAACTCGGGACACAAAACAAGAAAAATGTTCAATGTCAGTTTAGAGGTTTCATATGAAATTCAATATTCAGAGGCTTCTTCTATCCTCTTGATGTTTGATTTCCAGGAGTTGTTTTTTGTTTCTCGTTTTGTTTGCGGGGGGCAGGGTTCATTTTTGTTTTTGTTTTTAATACGGAAGCTCTTTAGTTATCAGTGGGAGGAAAAAAAGTTCAGTTCTAACACAATGAGCCATGGAGGAAATGAGATGCGAAGGCAGCGGCTGGACTTGGCAGCACAGGCAAGTGTAAATGTGGCAGGTGCGAGATTATTTCAATACTGAGCATGGTTCAGAGATGAAGGGTCTATGGGAAGGTGCGAAATAAAACGCGACCCTAATGATGACTTAAAAATCACCGCTAACCTGCTTAGCTATTTTGGAAACATAAACTTGCCTCCAGTCCAACAGGACCGCAAGATGCATGTTTCTCAACTGAAAATGGGTAGTTTTTAAATATCACCTGTAATAGCAATGCAGGACAAGCGGGGCGGGGTGGCTGGGGGGGCGGGGGGAGAGGAGGTGTTTAGTGAAACAGAATGCATTTAGCCTACACAAGAGAGTCGAGATACCAATAAAAATTAAAATGTATCCAGAGAGATGATTTATCACATTTACATTTTTGTGTTCACAAAAAGTTTCCCCCTCTTCATCTTCCTCATAAACTGAAGGCACAACATATTTCCATTCTTTTTTTTTTTTCTTCCAGCACATGCTTTGATATTGCTTTGTGGTCATTAGCATCACCTTCAACAAATCATTTCTTCACCTGTCCAATTACAGACAACACAAAAGTGCCTGTCCTCTGTGTTTCTTATTTCAACACTGGACTTGACATGATTCTGCTCTAAATCACAGAAGCCACTTGTCAGTTTCTATGACTTAACGTTAATTTTCACTCGGCTTCCTCTTCTTTATCTCACATTTCTTATGGGTAATGGCGAGAGTGAAAATGATGGTTTAAGAGCTTCTCTCCTTCAGACCTCTACCTTCCCCACCATGGATTTATAGCACACTTTTCCTCAGAGAAATTTTACTGTATTTCCCCTCCACTCAACAATAAAAGAGAAGAGACTATCATAAACCCTTTAGAGACAAGGTCTTTCCCATATACCAAAATAGAGAAGAGCTACCACAATCATCGAAGAAAATAGAGCATTTGATGTCCTAAGAAGGAACTCATGAGCATTTGTACTCATTTTATTTCACCTAAAACAGGCTGAGAGATACACATACAAAAAGTCAACTACCTCTGTGACTTTTCAATCAAGGTCAATATACAATGATATTATATTAGCAAATCGGGGAACTATGAGATCACTCACCTTTCAGTTTGAAGAAAAACATTCTGCTAACGAGGAGACAAGCTGAGTAACTTAAATTTCGCTAAATTAAAGTTATGTGTTTTTCATCTTTTTCTGTATTAAAAAAAAAATGCAGCAATGGAAATATTGGGTAACTACTCCAAGCAGAAAATGAGCTAATGTAAAAGTATTTTGTTTCAACACATGCCTACCTTGGCCTCTCTCGAGGTCACTCGTTTTTCATCCAGGCCTTTTCTTTTTCTTTTTCTTTCTTTTTTTTTTTTTTTTTTTTTTTTTGGTCCCTGTATAAGGTTGTGAAATGCTCGGCTTGCAGGGCACACTTGTCGATTTCCATGGGAACCAGGATTCACCTTGAAATATAAGATAATATTCTAAGCAACATTCTGAAACACCTCCGGGCTCCTGTGGACGTCGCTGAAGCCATTACTGTTGGGCTTTTATAGGTGCATTTCAGAGTTCCCTTGGATTCGTTGAAAAAGTGAGTGTCTTGAAGATGAAACATCTTTCACTGCCAAAGTCTCCTGCCTGTGTAAACTTTATCTTTGATCTTGTGTGTTTCTCTGCTGCTTTCTTTAAGGAAAAACATGTCATCACAATTTAGACTCCAGGAATTTCCCTCCCACTCAATTTACGCTACCCTAAAATCTAAACTCCAGCCATTTAAGAAAATCTAGAATGAAAAATATTTATTAGAGGTAATAATGACTCAAGAGTATCTCAGCCATAAAGGGCTTTATAATTTATTAGTTAGAACATCTTCATCAAAAATCATTGATTTAAACACGTTTCTTATGCTAATTGCTGTGGGGAATTCCAGCAAGCATCAATTTAGGGAAAATATACAAAACCATTTACTGAAGGCAGAGGGAAATATATTCCTTATATGACATGGGTGCTGTTTTCTGCCACATTGTGTTACAATATTTGATATGAGCCTCTCGCCTTAAAGAAGGCTGTGTTATTCAAGAGGGTGGCCAACAGCCCCATGGATCCATTGAGCAATAGAAATGTGGCTCAGTAAAACTGAGACGTGCTGTCAATGTAAAATACACATTAGAATTTAAAGACTGAGTCTGCTTTCACACCAAAAAAGAAAGTAGCTACGTGAGCTGATAGGTGAATTCATTAGCTCCCTGGGAGGACTCCTTTCACAATGTGTATGCATATCAGATCACCACATTTTACACTTGAAATATCTTCTAATTTTACTGTCAATTACACCTCACCGAGGCTGAAAAAAATAAAGATTTAGTATACAAAAAAAAAGAATGTAAAATAGCTCATCGATAATGTTCATATAGATCATATACTGAAATAAAACTTTTGCTATATTGGGTAAAGTAAAATATATTATTAAATTTAACTTCACTTGTTTCTTTTCTACTTTTTTGACATGAATACAAAAAAACTTTAATTAGATATTTGGCTCCTATTATACTTCTCCATGAGAGCACTGATATAGACATTTTAATGGGAGGATACAAGTGTTAGATTATTGTTCTTTATTGCTATACCTCAAGGCCTAACACATGTTCTAAATACCCCCACTTCCTGGCATCATATAAGTGCTCAGTAAATATTCAGTAAATAAAATAACTAATGAAAGTGAATAAACAATGTCTTAGCTATCAAGTATATTTTCTCCAAGGAAATCAAAAGTTTCCATAAGTATACAGAAATTAATAATTTGCATCTTTGAGGCCTAAAGGAAGACATGTGCTAAGAGAAATAAATTTGCAAAGTAAAGAAATTGTGCTTATAACAATAAGTTGCAAAACCAAAGGCAAAAAAGGAAGAGATATTTATAGTGTGCAATAAATATGATCAAGAATATATATAGTTTCTAAGGAAGGTAACAATGTAGTTGAAAGATCCATATAATTTATATGAAATATGGGGCAGTTATTTTTAGAGTAATTTTATGCCAAATCACGATCTAAGTAAGTTAAATCAAAATTTGATTTTACTAAATTTGAGTTTCTGAATGATATAGAAAGAAAAAATATGGTTTAAAAGATGCAATAATGGTGACATACCTAAGCTAGCTATACATACTAACCAGGCAAAGTTTGTCTTTGGTTAGAACTTTAACTGTAAACAAATATCTGTCAGTTTTACCAGATACTAGAAATAAGTCGAAAGTGAATTACTTATCATAGGAGGAAATTTTAAATGTTGGAAAACAAATTAGGCGATTTGGAAAGTCCGCAAAATATTCACTAAGGGAGAAATCGCTCAATTTCCCTTTGATTGTGAAGCAAGAGAACAATACACATCTAGAAGTGAGCAATAATCTTATCAGGTGACATAGATATAGTACTTCTATATGCCAGGCACAGTCCTAAGTAATTTGCATAAATTAACTCATTTCATTTTCACGAGAACGTCATGATGTAAGGATTACGGTCATCCCCTACTTGCAGATAAGAAAACTGAAACAAGACATCAGCTAACTTGCCCGAGGTCACATAGCCGAGTGGCACAGCCTGAATTCAAACTCAGGCAGTCAGACTTCGGTAAACTTTACTCTGCATTGATGAGAACCCGTCACGTGACAGGTGATCTGCATAGATTACTCACTTAATCTTTACACACAACCTTATGAAGAGGTGCGATTATTATCAGTTTAAAAAGTTAGATAATCAGGACCCAGAGAAGTTGTCCAAAGGGGCCCATCAGTAAGCATCGGATCCAGATCAAGATGACTCCCAAATTCCTACCAACAGTGACATCATGCTGAATACAGGGAGCCTTCAAGTGACTTTGAATCGACCTTTTGCGTCTCAGCACCCCTCCACGACTCAGTCTGAGTAAGGCACATCACTTAGATTATCTGTGCCGAGCATTCTGAAGCACATCCTCTTGTGAAAATAGAACATCCAGCCCAGTAAAAACGGGTTATTTTCTCTTAAATATTTTTCTCTTGTAAAAGTGCACAGTCCGGTACTCTGATATTTACTAGGTGTGCTTATTTCTAAATCTTACAATGTCTGCTGAAATAAGTATAAAACATGTACACAAAGCGATGAACAGTACAAGGATAGAGCATCAGGACCCTGGAGAACTCCACCAAATTACTGTCTGCCTCTGTCACAAAGGATGGCTGGATTTTGCGAAAGCTTCTACAAACTGCAGAAAACTCTTCTCCCGAGAAAAGGAAATTTTCTATGTTCCTTGTAACCTGACACACAAATACATATGTCCTAAAGGTAAGTAAACACTTGAAATTGAGAGGTACCTGGTCACCTCATTTTTTTTCCTTCAAGGCATAAAATGAAGGGAAAGCAAAGGAAGGCTAATGCTGATTGTGGTGAAGAATTAGAATGCAGGAAAGTCAGAAATGAAGTTATGCTTCCCTTAGTAACTATAACTTGGCATATTTTACATAAGGGCGTAAATAGAACAGCAAATATAGTATATAAAATATTATCATGTGTGCAAGGGACAAATAACAATAGCTGGGGGGATCATAATTTTGACTTTCTTGACTTTTATGAGTTTAAATCCTCAGTCAGAATGTTGTATTAATACATACAAGTTTTTTAACCATTCTCGACTTAATTTTGGCCTCTCTCTATACAGTTGCCCTTTGGGACGGCACTTCGTAGGTACAGCACTAACGTCTGAACCCTGACTTTTCAAATTTGATTCCGATTCAGGTCTTGACCTTCAGGGGTGGGGGGAATGGGAGGCATACGTTTTCTATCGTGGCGCTCATTAAGCAAGGGCAGGAAGGAAAGTCAAAGCTTCCAGCTGTGCATGATTGTTAAACAGCGGGGGGAATGCAGAGAATGCTAAATAAAACAGTCACCCATCCATCGGGTCAGGGAAAAAAAAAAAAAAAAGCCGAAGCAGCCCTTTACACTTGCACACTGCTGTTTTTTATTTAATGCTGAGGGGTGTTTACAGTGCTGTGATTGCGAGAGACAGGGTAATGCAGATGAGCGAGAGCAGCAGTGGATGAGACTGTTTCTCACCGGCTCTTTGCAGGGACTATTTCAGTACCACTGCGTTTCCATGTCAGCAGCGCGACCATCAAATGACACGGAAAGAAAGCAAATATTACCCTAAGGCAACAAGTTGGGTTTCACGCAGATCAGCGGCATGTTCTTATCATGCCCTTTTCTGAAGTCAGGAGGGGGGAGAGGACAGTTGTCATCCGAGCGAAGCGTTCGTTTTGAGCTCCTGTGTTCGCAACTCCATTCGGTATGTGAACTTGAGAGGCAGGGAGGGATAAAACCCTCCACTGGCTCTCCCAGCTTTCATTTCGTTTCTTCCCCCCCCTCTAAGGTTCAAACCAAGGAGCAATTCTCTCCTTGGAGAGCATCACCTTGTCTCTGCATCAGGTTATGTCAAAAACTATTCAACATTCTAAGCGGCTCCACCCGGGCACGTGGGCCTGTCTTATTTCTTTCCCTGCAAAGTCTCTGTATTGATCCCTCCAAAACCTTGGGGCTAACTGAGAACAGGGGAGAGGCATTCTGGAGGTGGGGGGGGAGGGTGGGGATGCAGATTGGTACTGTCCCCTCCATTTTTTTTTCTTGCTTTCCAGAAGATCAGAGCAGACAGAACAATATGGGAAACGGACAGCAGTTTCTTGTTTCCTTCTTCCCCAAGGCTATGTTAATGGCAACCGTTTGTGTTCCTGCCTTTAGAATTTGGGAACCAAAGATCAATCAGAGTCATTGTTTCCACTTTTCTTTTAAAAGAACCACTGCCCAACCCATAAATAAAATGCAAATATGCTCCGCTGTTGTTCAGCGTCACTGATTTCTGTGAAGGATGACTTCGGCAATTCGAATTTGTCTGAGTTCAGTTTTTTGTGCCCAGTGAAGTTGCTCGTGATTTTAAATTCTGTGACAGCAAAAAAAAATTATCAGATGCTTGTTAAAGGCAGTCAGCTGACTTTAATTCAAGGAGGGCTACTAAAATGGGGTTTTGTAGAAAAGGAGAGAGGTTAAACTCAACTCAGAGGACAAGGACAGGTGGACATTTGTAACCAAAGAGCCGGGTGGGGGAGGTCAGCAGATGCAAAATTACTACTAGGAAACATCAGAATAAGGGGGCTTGACAGGCTCTTTGCTGAAGGAAGACAAGGGTGACAGATAGCACATCTTGGGTGGAGAATGAAGAATTTGGTCCCATCATCAAAGGTGGGAGATTTTCCCCAAAATGACGCAGCCAGATTCTTGCTAAAATTGGACTAAATGACCAAGGACAGAACCCAACAGAGAATCAAAAATGGACGCGGAGGAGCCTAACTACTGTTTGGTCAAAGGAAAGAGTTTTCATGAACTCCCTTTTTAAAATTAACTGCACATTTTTAGAGAAGAAAAGGAAAATATGATCAGGCATATTCAATATAAAACTATTACCCTGATGATAATATGCATGGCAAGCAAATGTATTTTTGATACTCTGATTTTTATATTTGTGAATATTTTTAATACGAACTTTATTAATGAAAACATTCCAATGTCATCTACGTAAAGCAACGCCAAAAAGTCAGGGAAAGAAACAAAGCCCCTAAGCAAATTGGGTAGTTGACTTCTTATTATCTGAATGATAAATTATTAAAATCTCACACTTCTGAAGTGCTTAATATTCTAAGCTATTTTCACATAACTACTAATACCTTGTTTATTGGGTATTAATAAGTATCAAGTCCTCTACCAAAAACTATAAATATTGCCTCACTTAATTCTTTTTAGATAAGCACTATTATTACAGACATTTTAAGTACGAAAACCTGAGGTTAAGAGTATTACGAAGATATTAAGCGTTAGAATTAAGATCCAACTTCAGATGCGTGATGATGAGTCACTGTGCTATGACACACTACCATAATTTGATTTGATCTTTTGTACGTTCTGACAAGACAGTTAAGAGGGCCAATCTTATTGGTTCTTGACAGGTGTGCAAACTATGGAAAGAGAGAGAAAGACATAAAAGGCCATCCAGCTGGTGACATCCAGGTACAGAGTTCCTGTAAGTACACTGGTCTTTTAACCATTCCACAGGCTTTAGTCCCATGTGGTTTAAATGTCCCTTTAATCATGAGCGTGAGTTGATATTTTGAGAAATTTGACTTCACGACAAAGCAAGAAAGACGAATTGAGATATGCTACCATTGCCTACCAAATTAACAGTGCTTTTCAAATAGTAATATTCAATGTTAAGTCAGTAGGTGAAATCGGCAGTCCACTACACTGCAGCTGAAAGATTAAAAAATATATAAGTTCTCTAAGAACATGTTTGTAATATGTAGTAATAGCTTTAAATATTGCTACTCTGACCAGTAAACTCATTTCTAGGAATCTCTCCTAATGAAATAATCTAAGATACAAATGAAAACTTATTTGTGAAGTTGTTTATATAAGCATGATTTCAAAATAACAAAAAAAAATTGAAATCTACTAAATATTAAAATTTAGATAGATAAATTATAGACGATTTATACCATGGAATATTATGAAACCAATAAGAATGATGTTTCTAAAGAATTTTAATCATTTATATTTATATTCAAATTGGATAAATAACATGATTCCATTTTTGTAATGTGTAAAATGTTTTTCTCTGTGTATATATTTCTAATATATAAAATGTAAACTATGCATATAAAAAGCAGAAATGCAATATATACTGTAATCAACACTGTTTCTCAATAACTTACAATTTCCTTTTCTTTCTGCTTTTCTCCATATTCCACCACGTATCAATCCAGATAGATCTATATCTATTTTCCTGTCTGTAACTATTTAAAGAAATTTTTTTTAATTTAAAAGAGAGGGGGAAGGTAGTTCCAGAATTATCAAGAATTTGAACTATATATTTTTTAAAAATACTGTTCTTGCTTTTTCAGGTGCAAAATAGGCTAATGTAGTCTGTGATAAATCATATTAAAGATGAAAAATAGTTCCAATCAAATTTTCAAAATGTGGTCTATCCAAGTTTGCATGCATTTATGCCATTTGTAAATCAGTACTTCTGAAGAAGTTAAGGTTTACTTTTTCCTCAAAAAAATGGTAAAGATTCCTTTTACAATATTATTTTTTTGTATGCAGTTGTTTATTTTTTTTTTTACCATACCTCACATCCTGCTTCCCTCATAACATAAAAGTGAACCTCAGAATACGTTATGTTCCTACCATGAATCTAAATTAATAAAATATAAACAAATTATCTAATGCTGATTTTAATATGTTGCTAATAACTCAAAACCTTTTAGAGAAGTAATAGCATGTTTTCTACCCATTCAAAATAAATTTTAGTTTAATTAATTTTTTTGAAGATTGTTTTTTAGAAACAATTGGGAAATTTGTAGTTAAAAGGTCCAAAAATGAAATATTTCAATACTTCAGAATATCCTATGTATATTTTAAGGATGTATAATGTCATCAGAGTATCAAGATTAACTTGAATTTTCTTTAAAGTTTTTCCTTTTCAACTTTAAAAAGCCACAAGTTTCAAATATTAGTTGCAAATGTTATCATTATAGCTTTTTTCCACATGCCAAAAACACTGAAAAATGAGCAATCAAATGTAAGAATTCTCAATATCAAATCATCTACTTTACATATTCACACAGTTTAGGCAAATATATGATTATAGTTCATGGTGATGTATTTTAAAAGTTCAATTTTTATATTAAATCATAAGGGCAAATATATCCCAAATGTGGTATGAGAGGCAGAAAATAATGTCAAACAATTTTGAAGCCCTGAGAAAGCACTAGATGTTGTCTGTAAACACTTTTCAATCTCAGACTACTTTATAGGGTCAAGTTCAAAATAAAATGTTGAAACTTGTTTTGCGTATAAATAATAGTTCTTTGGTGACGTTTTTAAACGAACCCATTAGAAAGAAGAGAGGAAGAGAGGCTTCGAACAAGGTTATACACTTAATTTATTTCCCCCATGAATTCTCTGCTACCCTCTAGGCCTTAAAAGGTAGAAGCCAGACATTGACAGTAATTATTGTGGATTGCGCAGCATGAAGGCAGCTGAATGTAATTCTATATTGCAAAGAAGTTCAGCCATGTGTCACTCTGAACGACCATCATGAATGTAACTCGAGGTGGCCAGGGATGCCTTTAGGGAAACAATCTGCGTAGATAAGTGGTTTTCTTTAGATGCTGGATGTAACCACATGCATGTATACGTAGAGGTTTTAAAAAAGGAATACGTAGAAAAATGATGACTATGAAACAAATCATCTTTTGAAAATATTGTATCAAACTGAGATTCTAAATGTTTCGTTAAAAGGAGCTTAAACCATGACAAAATTAGTATTTAAAAAGTACTACTTTTCATAACTAATAATACATTAGAAAAATGATTTTTTTTTAACTCCTCACAATGGCAAACCTGCTGAAACTCAACTATAGTTAACAGGAGAAAAAAAAAATCTCCCAGAACTAATGACTTTTATTTTTGTCTCCAAACTATAGCAAGATCTGAGTACACCCCCTGATCTGCGATTTTTCTTTGTGTGGTTTCATTTACCTGTGGTCAACTGAGATCTGAAACTATTAACTGGAAAATTCCAGAAAGAAGTCGTGCATATGTTTTTAAATTGTGAGCCATTCTGAGCAGCGTGATGAAATCTCACACCGTTCTGCTCTGTCCTGCTCAGAACAGAGCAGAACAGTCCAGTGGTCTCCTTTTCTCCAGCATCTCCTTTTGTCCAGCATCTCCGTGCTGTAGATGCTACCCACCCTCAGTCACTTAGCGGCCATCTTGGTTACCAGAGCTACCGTTGTGGTACCCTAGTGCTTGCGTTCAAGTCACCCTTACTGTCTTAAGGTCAACAGCGACCTAACACTCCATCGCAATGCCTACCTTGTCCACACAGGCATTGTACCACCTCCTATCAGCACAAGAAGAAGGGGGAGTAAAGTACAATAAGATATTTTGAGAGAAAGACCACAGTCACATAAATTTTCCTGCAGTATATCGTTCTAATTATTCTACTTGATTATTAGTTGTTGTTAATCTTTTATTATGCCTAATTTATAAATTAAACTTAAGCAGGGGGTATGTATGTATGTATAGGGAAAAACATAGTATATATATATATGGTTTGGTATTATTTATGGGTTCTGGAACATATCTCCCACAAATAAGGGGGATGGCTTCACTGGTGAATCCACTAAATGGCTGAACTGGTAAATTCAACCAAACATTTAAAGACACATTAACACAAATTCTTCTGAAAATCTTCCCAAAAGTTGAAAAGGAGGGAATACCCCCAAACTCATTTTATGATGCCAGCTTTACCCTGATACTAAATCCGGGGTGGGGGGAAGGGGAACACCATAGGAAATGAAAACTATAGGCCGATATTCATGATAAATACAGATGCAAAAATCCTCGATGAAATACTAGCAAAACAAATTCATGAGCGTATTAAAAGGATCATAAGCCACAACCAAATGAGACTCATCCCTGGGTTGCAAGGATGGTTTAACATGCAAAAATCATGTGATACGACACATGAAGAGAATAAAGAATAAAACTCATACATTCATCTCAATAAATGCAGAAACTGTGTTTGAAAAAATTCAACACCCTTGCATAATAAAAACTCTCAACAAACTAGGAATAGAATGAAATACCTCCACATAATAAAGGCTATCTATGGAAAGCCCACAGCTAATGTCACACTCAAAGGTGAAAAACTGAAAGCATGTCCTCAAAGTTTAGGAACACGGCAGATATACCTATCCTCACTACTTCAATTCCACATAGTACTAGAATTTTCAGCCAGAGTGATTAGTCAAGATAAAGAAACAAAAGCCATCCAAATCAGAAAGGAAGAAATAAATTATTTCTGTATTAAAACAACCCCATCTTATGTGTAGAAAACCATAAATGCTCTATAAAACAAACAAAGTTGCAGGCTACAAGATCAACATACAAAAATCAGATGTGTTTTTATACGCTAAAAGGAAATTAGGGAAACAATTACACTTACAATAGCATCAAAGAGAATAAAATACTTAGAAATAAACTTAACTAAGGAGGTGAAAAATTTGTACACCAAAAACTACTTGATACGAAAAAAATTAAAGAACACACAAATAAGTAGAAAGACTTCCTGTGTTAACGGATTGGAAGAATTAATATTGTAAAAATGTCTATACTACCCTAAACAATATATAGATTCAACGCAATTCTTATCAAAAGTCCAATGACATTTTTACAGAAATAGAGCAATCTTAGAGTTCATATGGAACGAATAAGATGGCTAGTATCAAAAGAAATGAGAAAGGATCTGGAGAAATTAGAACCCTTGTACACTGTTGACGAGGGCGTAATTGATACGGCCATTATGGAAACAGGTGAGGAGTCCTCAAAACCTTAGAAACAGAGCTACCATACGATCCTGCCATTCCACTTCTTGGCATTTAACCAAGAGAATTGATAACAGGATATCAAAGAGCTATTTTCCCTTTCATGTTTCGCAGCACTATTCACAACAGCCACAATATAACCTAGATGTACACCAGTAAATGAATAGATGTAGAAAATGTAGTATATATACACGATGGAATAATATTCAGCCTTCAAATAGAAGACGATTCTGCCCCATGCAACAAAATGGATGAACCTTGAAGACATTATGCTGAGTGAGATAAGCCAGTCGCAGAAGAATAAATACAGCATCGTACCACTGTGGAAGGTATCTAAAATGGTCAGACTCAGAGAATCAGAATGTGGAATGTTGACTACCAGGGGCAGGAAAAATGAAAAATTGCTAATCAACTAGTGGAAAGTTTCACTTATGCAAGATGCGTAAGTTCTAGTGATCTAGTTCGAGGCACAGCATAGAGCCTACGGTTAACAATGTTATACGGTCGTCCTAAAAATGTGTTGATGGGCTCCATCTCATGCTGTGTTCTCACCACAATAAAACAACTGTTTTTTTTTTTTTAAAGACAGAGATCTAATTAGAACATGGTGGAATGCTTTCTCTACCCCTGCAACTCACCACCACATCAGTTGGACTCATTTGATAATGGGGTCGCAAATGAAATAACTACAAACCTCAGACCCTATTTAAAAAGCAAAAGCATCTCTAGAGGAGCATAAAGACCACAGGAGAGCTAAAAACAAGACACTAAGGAATTTTTACCTCTGATACCAATAGGTGCAATAAACAGTCGGCACAGACTAACTTCCAGCTCCATAAACATAAAACCTCACCCTAACGCCTTATTTCCTTCTATTTCTTTGGCCCGGTACATCACATCCAGCTATCAACAAAAAACTGCAAGGCATACAAAAAGGCCGAAACAGTCTTAAGAGACGAATTAAGCCTCAAAATCAGACTCAGATATGGCAGGGATTTGGGGATTCTCAGATGGAGAGTTTGAAATAACTATGATAAATCCTAGCGTTCTAATGGAAAAAGTAGACAACATAGACGAGCAGATGGATGATGGAAGAAGGAAGACAGAAACGCAAAAGAATTGAAAGAAAAAGCTAGGAATCAAAAACACTGTCACAGAAGAGTTCATACCAAGCTTAACTTTCTTAAGTTCGTTAGTTGAACTGTGATTGCATGAATGAATGCCTTTTCCTTAGAAAATACCTCCTAAATATCTAGGAATGGAAGAGCTATTGTCTGCAACTGAATCTCAAATGGTTCTGAAAATAATTATATAGTGTACGTATGAGTGTATATGTGTTTAAGGGGGAGGAAAAAACATGGCAAAATATAACAGGTAACTCTAGGTGAAGGATATACGAGAGTTAATACTATTCTTGTTATTTTTCTGAACGTTTAAATTCATTTCAAAATTTTTTTAAGATGTGTGTTTAAACGATATAATGTAAATGCCAACTAAGTGCTAGAGATTCCTTTAGATATTAGAGAACTGAGGAGGGCAGGGTAGGCATAATATAGAACCTTGAAATAACGGAGCTGAGAAAATTGGACATTTTTCAGGGAAGCAAAAAGAAACAGAGGACTTAGACATGAGGAAATGGTCTTCACAAAAGCAGGTCAGAAATTCGCACAGTATGTTCAAAAGATAATGAGTACAGCAGTGCGGCTAGGAAAAACACAGAAAAATGAATAAAACTATTTGACTATGTATGAAAAATAATAATTAAAAATATCACTCCATGGAGCAACAAATTATCAACACTAGAATAATAATAAAAAAAAAACCATGGGCAAAACTGATCAAAGTGACAAACTAAGAAGTTATGCTGTCAGACTTGGGTACAACTCTTGCCACAGCCACTCACCAGTGTATAGCCTTGGGCAATTTGCAGCATTCCTCTTAAAATGATTAAAATTATATAGTTTCCCTTTAATATGCTTATCTGAGAACAGACTAGGAAAAGAGGCCTGGCACATGGAAGGAACTCAATTTAATGTTAGATAGAGCCTTTATAATTCAAAATTATCAAACAAATATTCTTTTAAACCAGGAACAGACAAGTTATTAATAGTTAAATTTGACTTACATAGGTATCACCATAGACATTTTTTAAAAAGATGATAATGTTCACTTGAAAATTATATAATTGTATTAACCAATGTTACCCCAATATACTTAATAAAAATTTAAAAATAAATAAATAAATAATTTTTAGAAAGATGCGAGACATTAAAATGTCTGCATGCCTGATTTGCTCAATCATTTGCAAGAAAGCAATGGAATTTTGAATGAAAAATTTATTCTAATGTGAACTCAAAAAATTGTCTGTTGACCTTTAGTCTACTTTAGCTACTTCAGAATTGCTATAAATCAGGAAGAAAAACCCATTGTGACCGATAACTGATGTAACAATATATCTCAAAATATAATTGTATAGTTCTAGGAGTCTTAAGTCTATCCTTCTCGTGGAAGACAGTATCAGCCATAATCCACTCTGCACTTCCTCTCCACAAATACTCCAAGCACTGGGATTCCAAACGGAAAACGTGATAATATACTTCTTCAGGCAAGATGTCCCTGAATTAGAATGAGATGGAAAGAGGAAAGATGTGGTGTGGGTTGTAGACTACAAGTTAAGAAACAATTCTGAAACACATTTTTAGTTCAGAATTGAAATTCTGTCCCAGAAACTTTATTTTTTTTTCCTGTAGAGATATTCTACAGCTGAATTATCATAAGGTAGGAAAAAAAAAAAAGATTGAAAACCATCCAAATAGAAATTGCTTACAAATGCTTGAAATACTGCATGAAATCCCTGTTGAATCTTTCAAACAGATTTGAAGAATCAGTGTCTTAGCCATTTTCCACAGCTGTTCACAAAGCCCCACAGTTCACAGTACTCTGCCAAGCAGAATTGAATTCGTTGTCACCCCCTAAGAGAAGCAGAGGTTTTGGGTGATGTAGGTCAGGAAACAACTCAGGTATAAACTACTTAGCACTTGTTTGCCAGATTCTATGGATGTCCTTGAGTTAAACTCAGGTAGATTTGGGTGTGTTTGTTTGATTGATTAGTGAAGGTTTATTTTGCAGGGGGACAAAGTATTGAATTCATGAACACCTTCGCATGAAAAGCCTTGTGGCATATTGCTCATCATTTTCCACAAGGGGAGGATCCTCACACCAAACTGATACTGGAATGTCTCCGAAGACAGAAAAATGAATGAAAGATCAAACATCTCTACTATTATATTAAAGAATAAACTAGTCTTCTGGGGACTTACACTATCACTGACGTCTCCCTACCGTTAGAAAGGATACCTCCTTTCTAAGAACCATCAAGGTTAAACTATATTTTCTCCATCGTCTTTCAATTCGTTCTCCCACTCAATAATTTTTTTATTTTTTATTTTTATTTTGAGTATGTTCTCCGTGCATCCACCAAGTTTCCTTTCCTTTTAGGGGCTTCTCATTGAAATCATCCCTCATTTTTATCTGAAGAACAGCCTGCTAGTAACTGCATTGTTTTCAACCCACAAATCCTCAACCATTAAATATGTCTTCTAAATAATGTATTGATACGCCAATGTGCAAAATGATTTGGGGGAGATAAACAAAGGAATGAGACAGCGTCTTGTCTGATGGAGACAACTCAGTGGAGAAGACACAATGCAGTAAGTGCTATTCAGCAGTATCAACAGAATACTATGAGATTACTATATACATGCTGAAATCACTGCATAATGTCTGAATAGTTCTCTTTTTTTTCTCGGTCTCTCCTTTCTAAAATTTTTGGCTATTATATTAAAGGCTCCCCAGATATCAGCTGTGAAAAGAAAACTTTTCGTACAGATCTTCCAAAATGTGAAAAGATTTAAAAAAAAAAACCATTCTGATATCAGGCCATAACTAACATATGTGAATTTACTCCAAAGAAGGATAAAAAAAAAAAACAGGGAGGGAAGGAGGGAGGAAAAACACTTTCCCCAGCATATGCTCAGGGATCTGCCAAGTGTCACAGTTGGTTATATTCTGTAATGACTGGAGTAGCCCTTTAATTGAGTGCTGACACTTGTATGTCATCAAATAATATCTTCTGCGGGGACTTTTTGAAGCGTTTTTACATTCTCCCTGTACTCATCTGATAGTCAGAGTTATTAAAATACTCTCTCTAATGAACAGAGTTTCCCATAATTTAAACACGTCATCTTTAGAACAATGGCGATAGCTTCACACAAACTCTTTAGCATGCCGGAGACAAAGACAAGAGCTGTTTCATCCGCTGCTTTTTTTTTTTTTTCATTTTATCTATGCACTATCTTTTTACAAATTGCAGAGTAGAGTATAAATTTGTGATTCAGATTCCACTTTCAAAACTGAGAGGCTGATATTATGGTAGGTGAAAATATTTCCCTTGGGACTTTGAGCCACAGAGCCATGGCATATTCCAGATAATGAGGTCTCAAGATAAGTACAGGAGCAGACAAAATAAATGCATCTTACACAGCATGTCCAGAAGGAATACCTGAGCCCTCACGTTTCCCTAGAATCTTTAGGAAGGTCCTTGAAAGTTAACCCATGAGACAATTTCTTCTCTTAAAATGTTAAAATGGGTTATAATACATTTAATAGAAGTCAGGTTCACAGTTGTGTGGTATGGGATTACAGATATAGAATAAATATTTATCGAGAAATTCAGCCATCATATCGGAAAAGTTTACAAGCCTGATATTTTTTGGCAGCAGTCTGGAACGTAGGAAATATTTTCTTGTGGGAATAACATGGCTGTTGTAGAAAGAAGAGACTGTACAGAAGGATTAATCGGTTGCATTATTTGCCAGATATTTGGTTCTGATGTATGTACTATTGAATTCCAACAAGTATTTAGGACAGCTTACAAAAATGCTTTAATTTAACAAGGTGTAAAAAAATAAAAATAAATAAATAAACACTAGTTCTGGCAAACGTATGAGGAAATGGGACATTGCATGCCTTTTGAAAGGGAATGTAAAATGTTCAACATTTCTGGAGGGCCATTGGTACTAACATTCAAAAATGTGCATGCAATTTGATCCTAAATTCCATTTATTGTTAATTTGTCTTAAGAAAATAAGAATACAAGTGGCCAAATACAGTATGTAAAGATGTTCATTGACTGTATAACACTAAAAATAATCAGAATACCCAATGATAAGAAACTGAATAAATAATAATACACTCATATTATGAAGTGCTATTTACCTCTTTTTTTAGGTCAACTTTATATTGAAATGGAAATATGTCCACAATATTTTGTTGAATTAAAAAAGCAAGTTATGGATTAAAATGTGTGGTTCAACTACATTTCTCTAAAATATACATATAATTTATACTTGCAGAAGCATCTTGAAAGATATAAAATAAAATTATGAAGAGCAATTAAGTTTGAAGAGTGAGATGAGGGACTATTTATCACATAACTACTTTAAAATAAAGATGTCTCCATTTTCAGAAAAAAATACAGCAGGACAACTCATTTTAAATTATGCTAAAGGAATGTTTCATTATATCGAAAAGACTCATCATTATTACATGAAAAAAAAGCTATTTTTAAGTGAAGTTTCCTAACCAGTACAAACAGCAAAATCATGATTTGCTATGTGTATTCATATGCAGAGACTAAGTCTGAAAAGTTTGTACCAAAATGTTAATAGTGCCATTTTCGTGGGAAAAGTTGACCAAAGTTGCAAACCCAGAGACTACAGCGGGGACATGACTGCCTTCACCAAGCCCTAGTAGTGAATGCTAAGATCTCTCACCTGTCACAACAGTGAGAATGACCTTCTACCGCAGCTCGGCAGCCCAGCATGTCGAGGGTCCCAAGCAGGCTGAGCAGTAGCTAGAAAGGGAGAGAACCTGGGAGAAGGGGCCCAGCCGCAGGGTCCATGGTAGTGAGTTAAGTCCAATGTCAAACTGACATAAAAGACACACATATCGAAAGCTCGCTCTATAGTAGGCAATCTGCTAAGAGCTTTATATGTAAATGATATGTTTTATCCTTCAAACAACCTTAGGAATAAAATACTGTTATCTCCATGTTGGAGATAAAGATATCAATACTCAAACAGTCAATGCTAGTGAATAACTAGGAAGTGGCAAAGCCTAGACCAGGACCCGCCTGACTCTCAAGACCATGCCTCGTAACCACTTTCTGTGCCAGGGTAAATGATATCGGCACTACCTCTGTAGCTTTGTCTCTTGGTTTTAAGGTCCAAGTCAATCGATGCAGTCCGCTACCTTGTCTTGGCTCAGACCAATTTCACCTGGCCGACATCTGGGTAGCTACGCAGGGTGCCATGCAAAAGTATCACGCGCTACATGAAATTCAAGGCATCTCCCTGACATGTGCCACACAGTTTTCAACCCAGAAATCAGGGAGAGAAAATGACTGTCCCCAAGACTGCTATTCCGAAAGAGATAATTGCTGTTCATCTCTCTCTGCTCACAACGCGCCTTTGCTGCAACGGCACTTACACCCTCGGAGGTCAGCCCACACTTCACTGACAGCTTCTAGTTCAGCTGTGGCAATCCTACCCGAATCGACTTGCTTGCAGGGTTCCCAGACAGAGCACACAGCTTACCAAGCCATTATTATTTTGTACCTGTGCCCAGAAAGCTCTACAAAGGGTGCATTTTAATGAGCCTGCAATAGGTAAATAAATAAAACGCTCGTAGGTAATTTGTAATTTACTAGCAGAAGAGCGACCATGACTTGATGCCCTCACAGTCTACATAACCTGATGCCTCTCGTGATTGCTTGTAGAATCCTAAGGGGCAGAAAAGCTGGATTTTATTTTTTAGCTATTTCCTTAAAATTGTTGGTTGATGGATCTTTCCTCGGCTTGCCTCAAATGTCCCTGCTCAACTCCACTCTAAGGTAAACCTATTTCACTGAAAAACTGCATCTTTACGTGGATAGCAATGCATTTAACATCCTCTGCATGCCCACTCATCCTACATAGGGGATGGAACAGTATCTAGAAATACCAAAGCATCTTTTCCTTTCTTGATTGCTCAAAAACAAAAAATAAAACCATGAAGTAATTTAGAGATCTGCTTATCACTGTTCAGCCCATGTCAATCTGTTTTGTAACTTTCAGTTGGCTCTATGACGTTCTAATTTTGGTGAGACTTCTCGCAAACTTGGATTGAAACATTTCTGGGGAAAATGGATATTGAAGTGTAGTTGCTGCTTGAGAGCAAGACCGGAAGTCCTTAAAAACACTCTGAGCTGTCTGCAATCTGGATTCCATGAACCCTCTAGCTGCAAGATCTGTGAACTCCTTTGCATGTACTGTATGTAAAAATTTTGTGTTAATGTGCATTCTCTAACATTTTTTAAATTTGCAAGCTGTCTACAAACCAAAACAGGTTAAGCAATACTGAATCATTCGGAAAATCCCGAGGCGGGGGGGGGGGGAATGTAAAAATAGTGCTTTTTACACAAACATATATCTCAAGAAGACTCATTCATGCTTATATTATTATTGTCCATTCATTCACATCAGGCCAACTCTAAAGCCCTTCCTCGATAAAGCTTTCAATGACTGACCTGAACCCAGATTGATTTTTATTTTATCTCTGAGTCTATATTGTACTTAGATCCTGGAGAAATCACTGAGAGAAGGGAGCGGGAAAGGGAGTGGGAGAGAAGAGGGAGAGAGAGAAAGAGAAAGAGAGAGAGAGAGAGAGAGAGAGAGAGAGAGAGAGAGAGGATGTGTATGTTTTCCATAGCTGTTTTATATATGGAAATCTCTCCAGATACATTGACATACACCAGATATCTTAAGCTTATATCTTCATCATTGTCAGGGATACAATAGCTCATCAAAACCAGGGATAGGTCTTACTCTTTGTGTTTCTCTCACTACGACTAAAACTGCTTGCTTAATTGTTACTATGAGCTATCATTAACCTAAGGAAATGCCTATAGTTTTAGCATCGCTCTCTGTAATTGATCTTCTTCCCTAATTTTAGAAACCATGATACAACATTAGAGGAAAAATAACTTAGAGATGAATTTTTTTAAAGATGAAATATTCCTACCTGCCAAATTATAAACTCCGTATCTAATCTATATAATTTATCAGCAAACGCGACTACGTTTTTTCATCATCCAATCCGTTCTCACTCTTCCATTGCAATCACTCTAGTCCGACTGTGATAATTGCAACAGCATCCTGACCGGCCTCTGTATTTCCGCCTCTGCTCCCTGGAGAGTCTTTTTCACAAAGCAATACAAGTGAGGCTTTTAAAATATGAGTCGGATCATGGCACTCTTCCCCTTCAGATGTTTTCATGACCTCCCATCTTAGAGTAACAAACAGGGTCCTTAAACTGGTCCCCAAAACACTGGCTCCTCAGCTGCCCACACTGCACTTTGCTTCCAACTGCTCTCACTTCAACTCTCCTCCTGCTGCCCTCCATTCAAACCGACAGCTCCAGCGTCTACACCAGAGTCCCAGCTGTCCCCTGAACTCATCACACATACTCCTGTCTCAAGGCGTGTGCACTCTTTATTGCCAATTACAGTACATTCGCTCAGATCTCGCCTCACTTCTGCCCATCCTCAGGCTTGTCCTGATCACCCTTCAAATAGAGCATACATCCACGCACACACAGAACCCCTGACGCCCTACACTGCAGAGCTATCGTTCTCCACAGGACCTGTCTCCATTTAATATGCTATTACTAGTGTTTTACCTTTGTTCACCAGCCAGAGTACAATTGCTTTTGCCTGTTTGGTTCATTGCTGTAACCTTTGTGGATAAAACATGTTCTAGCATATAGAAAGTGCTCAATAAATTTTTGTTGAGACTGATCCATATTAGGAAAGTTTCTTTTGAACAGAGAAAACCATTGAAAAATACTTTAAAGAACAAAATTGTTCAAATTGTATATGCAGAAAAAAAGATCAGGAAGCAAAACCCCGAAAAGGTCCACGATACGGTCAGTGATTTGTCATTTTTAAATTTCTTCAACGGAGAAGAATAGGGAGAAGAAAGAAGAATGAGGAGGTGAAAAAGAGGAAGGGGTGTTTAAATGAACAGTGAAACAGATTATCAGGAAATTCTGAAACTAAAAATCTATTCTGGAGACCAATCTCTAGAGGCAGTGGCAAAGGGTTCCTTTCTATGCTGTCTAATGTTATCGAAAGACATCATTCTCTCTGACAATCATTCATTCGTTCATTGTCTGCCATGATCAGCCTCTGGAAGACAGCCTGAGGGCTCCTCCCTCATCCTCTTAGGTCTCTTTACATGTTCACACACACTTGCTACCTCCGTCAGTGTGTGTTCACTCCCAGCAGCCAGGAACACATCTCTTCTCAGAGGATGAACCCAGGAAGACAGACCCATCGCCTGTGCACACACAACACCAGAACGGCCTGGAAATAGACTTCCCAACAGTGGTGGCCGCCCCTAGCAGGGACTCAGAGCTGCAGAGGTTCAAACGCTTCAGTCCCCTTGCTTCCTGGTCCTGACAGCCCTGAGGTGTGCCCGCACTGTCCCTCGGTCTTCCCCACAGGGATGAGTCACAGTTCTTCTGGCACTTGCCTGGTACCTCATCCGTGCTCCACTCTCTCTTCCTGGCCTTACTTTGCCACTCTCCTACCAGACTCCCTGGGAATCCTTTATCATAAATCAGGGTTACACAAATCCTTACTTTAGGGTTTGCTCCTGGAAAACCCAGCCTAAAATGATCCTCCAGAAATGATCCTGGAGACTGATTCTCTCTCGGGTCAGATTTTGAAGCTGGATGACTCACTGGCTAGATAGCAATAAGAACCCCATTGCTGTCAGCAAATATAGTGAGAAAAACCCAGAAGGCATTGCAACAGCTTCTGTATGTGGTAAATTATTACAGTATAAGAGAAAGGGAGTGTACTGGATTAAACGAAAACTCCAGCATTTAAGATATATGGTAGCGAGAGTAATTACAGAAACTATGAAGTTCATGGCTACTATTAAGTGCAATTAATGAGAGAAAGAAAATTACAAGTTTAGGTCTGCCAATTACCAAATCGGAGTGGAGTGTGGAAAGCCATAATTTCTCCATGGCAGCATTTAAAGAGCACGTCATCCTTCACAGCTCCAAGGACGACCCTGCTGAAGTCCAGGGCCAGGGCTTGAAAGAGTGAGTAGCGAAGCCGAAAAGAAGGCTGATCTGTTTTCTCTGCGAAGGTGGATCCTGATAGAGAAGAAACTGGACCCTGAGACTTGGGACAGAAACACCTGGAAGGTACACACAATCATTGAACTCCCGAGGCCTCGACCCCTGGGCTTGAAAAAGTGCCCCAATTCTTCTCGCTGGAGAGAAGCAGCTTCCTCTCACCTGAAGATAATACAGAAGCTTCAACTGAGACCAATGCTTTGCAAGATTATACTTGTCTCTCAAGACGGGCCAAGTCCCCTCTTCTTGTCTACTAGAGCGGTGGGATCTTATAGGCAAAGTACTGCCTCTCCTAAGGGAAGAAAGACAGTATTCACCGGAGGAGATACAGAATCTGGCTAACAGGTGCTGGAAGGGACTGACAGAATATGCCTGGAAGTGGGTTTTGAATGTGCTGGACTGGAAAGAAGTGGGAGGCTGAGGTTGGAGAGGGGACAGTGTGTGGCCACAGGGCCAGGTCCTGTACCAACATCCCAGCAGAGACATGCAGCGAGTCCAAATAGATTTTGCTTGGTGTGTTCCTAGAAGGTTTGAAAAACGATGCCTCCCATTAATTGAGGTAGAAATACCAGAACTCCTTGACAGAGTGTGAGCAGGAGATCAGCACTTCCAAGAAGAATCTGGTTATTTAAAACCTAAAACTGCACCAGGAGGCCACGTTCCCTGGGAAATCTGAGGAGATACTCCAGTCACTCAGTGTCCAGGAACACTAACAAGGACACTGGCATTGTTAAGAAGCTTATTGGTGACTGTTCTCAGTAGGCTAGGAATGTAGGGATGCGATTATGAAACTGACTTCCTTTTATCAATGAGAAGGGTAGAATTTGAAAGACAAGAGGGCAAATGACAGCACTTAATCACCAGAGGTAAGGTGGACAGTTACCATAACGTCATCAAAATTATCTATGCTGATGTCTAATAAACCAGGGTATTTCTAGGACAAGACAGATAGGCAGACAATGAGGGCTGTGGCTGATACATATCATCAACATGTTTTTAAAAAGATAAAGAGTAGATGACCTGAAGACTGATGTCATCTGTACTGATGGACAAATCATCATCCCCTTGCCTAGTTTCCAGGCTTGAGCCAGTTCTCAGAAACAGAGTCCATTGTTTAAAAAGAAGGTCAAGTCCACCCAAAGAAGGATCCTGCAATCCACAGCAGGGGTACACAATATCGGTTCTCCTCGTCTTCCCCAAAGAGAACTATGGGCATTTACATAAATAGCTGCACATTTACATAAATAGGAAAACAAATACCTACATTTTCCTTCTTTTAGCTACATGGTCTAAGTTAACACTGATAGCAGAAGTTTCTAAAACATCATTATTGTACCCTTAATATCAGCAGGGGTGGACGGAGGCTAGATGATCAACGGAGTCCTGACCAAGTCTATATGTCACTGTGTGTCCCAGGCCCCACACGGCCAGCCAATGACAGTTCCACATTGAGGAGGACAACTTACGGATCCCACTGCTTCCAATGTTAATCTCATCCAGAAACATTCTCATAGACACATCCCGAAATAATGTTTAACGTGGGTACCCCAGCCCAGTCAAGTCAACTCATAAAATTAGCCATCACAACTCCCAAAAGATTCTAGAAGAATCTGAACTCTTACGCCACACCGGAACTAGAGGAAAATGGTACTGTATCCAACACCAGCTCTTGAAGTAAGCCTGGACCTGGCCGTCGTAAACTGGGGGCTCCTCAGAGCTGCTCCTGTCTTCTCAAGATGCCCTGGCACAGAGGAATCACAGGAAAGACCGTGGTCACAGAGGCGGTTTCAGGAACTGAACGTTGTACACGTGACTCCAGGGCCACATAACTGTGACTATTGTCGCTTTCGATTGCCCAGTCTTGGCTAGAGAAAGCTCGTGACTGCTTTCTCGGCACAGACCCCACCCCCACACACCTCCGCCTTCAAGAAAGAAAAGCACTGATATGTATGCATGGTCCAAGCCAAAGCACAGCAAACCGCCACTCCTGCCTTCAAAGAAAAATCCAGAACCGGATCTCTAATCGCTTCTTCCATCAACACAATTCGGATGCAAGCTACCATCGCTCCTCTCCTGGACTTTCGTAGTACTTTATCTTCCTCTTTCTACCCTTGAACCCCGGTGGTCTAATCTCCACACCACAGCCAGTGCATCCTTTTTAAAATATGCCTGTGATGTCATTCCCCCGCTGAAAACCCTCCAACCCGTCACCAGCTCTTTTAGAGTAAAATCTACAGCATGATTTCAAGGCTCTCCAGGGTCCGCCTCCCACCCCTTCCTCTCCCGTTCCCTTCTCCTTACAGCGCACTGAGCTCCTTCCTCTGCTCTGAACACGCCAAGTACTTTCCTGCCTCTCACCAGTGCTCTCCTGCCCCTCCCGTAGCTGCGGGGCTTGACCCTCTGCATCCGGCCTTCCCGATCCTCCCTAAACAAGACAGCAACCCCCCTGACGCCCCCACCCCCACCCAGCACCCCCAGCCCTTTCTGCCTACCTCTTCCCATCTGCCTCACCTCACTTACTTTTTCTCTATGTCCCTTATCGCTATCTGGCATCTCACATTGCCTTGTTCAGAAGTTTGGGGCCTGTCCCACTAGTTTCTAAGTTCTTCGAGGGCAGAAACTTGGCCAGTTTTATTTACTTCGATGTCCCTAGGTTTCTGATGCCAGGCACATTGGAGGTGTTCAGTAACTATTTGTGAAATGAATAATAATAATATCCTCTAGAAAAAGGTCTCCTCCATTTCAATATTATTTGCACACACCCTCCTCCCCGCGTACACCCACTGCTGTAGGTGAGCCCCGTAGGTATCTCTGCACCCTGAAATCCTCTGTTTTCCCATGCTTCAGACTTTTTTGCCTTCATCATCATCAAATATTAACCATCCTCCACGTCCTCGCGAACCACCTTTCTCTTCATTTGACTACGCTGCCTTGCACATAAAAGGAACTCAATTACTGGAAGTGAAATGACTGAAGGTGGCAGTTTGCCAGTCTATGCTAATGAAACAGGCCTCCGATCCCCACAGGGCAGCCAGCACATGCTGACAGGGGCCTCCAGGAGACCTTGCTCCAATGCCCTGACACAAAAGTTATTGTTAAAAGAGGGGGCCAAGATAAAGGGAAATGAGTTTCCACCCAGGGAAGGTGGCTTGGAGGGAAGATCTTGCAGTAACCCAAGGTCATTTATAAACACAACTGTCGAAATCACTTATTCAACAAAGAATACGCCATTTAGCTTTTTGTTTGTCATGCTAATGGAGATCCTATTCCTAAGAAACAGTAATGAATAAATTTTGCAAAATCTTGCAACCTGAAAACATTTGTTCCCTTATCCTCACTTGTAGAAAAGCTCACCCTGGCCCAAAGAAGCAATTCAAGAACAGAGATGTTCGGTCATTTGCATGGGAAGAAAGTACCACAGTGTTTGGCTAACTTTTACAGAAGCACGCACTTCCACTTACAACATTTATATTTGATGTGTGCAAAGGTTATTGCAAAATAAAGAATATCTCATAATAAAGAAGTTCTGGAGAAGAATTTGGAAATATTCTTCAATGCAAAAGTAGACGCTAGATTAAGTTCTAGAGATCTACTGTACAAGGTCGTGCCTACAGTTAAAAATGCTAAGTTGTACTCTTAAAAGTGTGTCAAGAGGGTAAATCTCATGTTAAGTGTTCTCATCAAGGTTTAAACACACTCACACCCCCACTGTTGTGGGTCCACATATGTGATTGCGTTGATAATAGGGGTTCACATTGATTAAAAATTCCATAAAACGAAGTATTAACTTCTTTTGTAGCTGCTAAAAGCAACTTTACCAGGAAATAAAAAGTGGATTCGCAACGAACTCTTGGTACTGCACTGGGAACTATAAATTCCAGACTGAAAAATATCTAATACACAGAAAATGGGAAGAATAGGGCGAGAATGGCAAGTAACTGCTGAAAAGGGATCTCAAAACTGCTTTGACCTGAGAAAACATTTCAGAAACAAAACTAGTGATTTATAAACTGAAACGCAGATAGAAAAATATATTTAGGTCATCTATTTTCCTAGATCTTCCTGACAATAGTGCCATCTGGAGACCCAAGGACATAAGATCATAAGAAAAGCTAGACATAGATGTTGAAAAGGTTGCTGATGAGGTAATTCTGTCTCTCTCCTTCCTCTTGAGCTATTTGTCACTGCAGCAGAGACAGCTAAATATTTGAAAACTGAATTTGTAAAAAAAAAATTATGAATAAGCAAAGTTACAAAAGAGAAAATATATAAACTATAGTATTCAAATGGAAAATATGGAGCAGTTAACATGTGTTTTGTTCATTCACATGATGCTATTATTACTTTAGGAGAATTTTTAAAATGATAATACATTGCGATCATTTATGAGACTACCACTATTTATAAAACCGTTTTTTTAATTTATAAATTTGAAATGACAAGTAAACTGATGTGCATTTAACCCCGAAATAGGTCATTCGAGTAGGATCAAAAAATCTGAGAAGTAGAGAGCAAACGCAATTCATTTCCACAGTCTTTTCTCCACCCGCTCACACAGCACCTCAGCGGGCTCTGAAATTTCTCCCAAGCGTCTCTGCAAGGTCCCACAGAATGTCTCAGAGTTTGCAGAGAATCTGATGAGCACCCCCTGGGTAACAATATCACATCTCTTTGGTACCCTACTCCCACCTGCCACCGTGCTACCTCTCCTGTGAATAACTTCCAGCCCTCACCTCTGTCTTTGCTAGTCTGCCATGAAATTGCCACACAGATATATAACTTCAGGGGTGACCAGTGGTGAAGGAAAGGGGCTGTCTTCAACCTCGTTTTGTTTTTTGTTTTTTTAACATTCTCCAAGAAAGATGTTAAAGCGCGATTGTTTTTTTCTCAGACCTTTCAGGAGAGTCCTTGGCCCCTAAATCGTTCAGTCTCTAATTCAAATCAGCTCTAATCTTTGTCACACAAGAGTGTGGTTAAGAGCTCATGGGTGATCCAGGGAAAAAGTCACATCATATCAGAGCTTTGGGCTATCTGAAAGCCTCCGTTAATTTAAGCAATGCTGAATTCAACGTGGAAACTAAGATGCTTTCTTGTGTTGTGTGTGTGTGTGTGTGTGTGTGTGTGTGTGTGTGTGTTCCGGTTTTTAACCTAAGTACCAAAAACATGCTCCTGTATGCAAAATGTCTCACAGACATTTCAGTTAAAATCACCTTTTCTGATTTGATCTTTTTTTTTTTTTTGGTCCCCCTCTCCCTTGGGTTATTCATTGGTTCGTGTGGCAGAGCCAGAGGACAAGGATGAGCGAGGGGACCCGAGCTGTTCCCATCACTGCCTACTGTTCCCACTCCCCGTCCTCCACTGAGACGTCCTTATTGAGCCAGTTTCTACATTTTACTCCCTCTTCACCCAATAGCAGAGGTTCTTTTTGTTTCCAAAATAACTCCTTAGTCTTTTATCGAAAGAATATCCTCCCTGAAGATCCCCCGACCGGACCTCCAGGCGCCCCCATACTTGTGCGAAGGTCAGATTCGAGCTGGTGAAACAGGATTGAGCTATGATGTGAGCTACAGAATCTTCACACAAAAAGATGTAGTGGATCCAATTCAAAGACATGTGTGATGATCGCAAACTCTGGGTACTTTGGGGCTTTGGGGGGATTGCCCAGCCACGTTATGAGAGGACTATCGTACTAAATCTGACTGAATTTGTATAGACTACCAAAGAGAAAGGAACAGGGACAGCGGAGCGGGAAGGAAGTTAATATCGGGAAACATCGGATCTGTTTTCACCGATGGCAGGAAGAAGTTTGGTCCTCTCTGGTCCTCGTTTGTCGCGTAAAAGGTCTAGGCTGAGTGATTGTCAAGGACCCTTCCGGCCGTAACGATTTCTTTCAGGAATGATACACGGTTCTCGAAATGACCTAGAAAAAGCGGGGGAAGGAGTCATAAATGAAGACACTGTGCTTCATTCAGTTGGTAAGAAGCTCATACCCGGCAGGGGACTTGGGCAAACGGGAAAGCGGTTTTCAGAGCCAAGGAAGAGGGTGCCAGCCAGCAGGAAGGCAGAGCGCTGCCATTTCGGTACAGAATGTATGTTGATCACATGGAAACTGGCACACTGTCCAAACGATGGCATTTCGCTCTGCATGATCAATTCAAATCGGGTCAAAGCACTTTCTCCAAACTCGAAAATGCCATCGATATGTTAAAAAATTAGTTTCATCGGTAACACGTGTGTTTTTGGAGATGAAAGTGTCGTTTTCAGGGATTCTAGCTAATTTTAAGAAAGAATACATCTGATGACTTGTAGTTTCCTATTTGGTGTAGGGCACCCTTTTTCTAAATGTCATCTTTAGGCGATGGATATTTTTACTTAATCCCAGTGAATGCCAACCTTATCAGCGCCTGCCAAAGACAACTCTACTCAGCCTTTTATGTGTAGGAAACCAGAAATTTAAGCACAGGAAAATCAACAATGAGAAAGTGGTAATACTTTGGAGGGGTTGCAGAGAAAAAAAAAATAATAAATTCTCTGGGTTTTAAGAAGAGAAAAGATACACACACACACACACACACACACACACACACACACACACCACATCCTCTGTCTTCTTGACAGATGTTTTGTTATTCTTCAAGGAATCCAAAGAGATTTCTAGGGCCTAAGCCAGGAGTATTTGAACCAGAAGGAAACAAAATTAGTCAAAGAGCTGGCAGGGCTGATAATTAGCTGTGTACAGGATTGTAAACCTTAAAACGGCACAGTAAGAGAGGTGTTCAGATTTATAACAACATGTGCATAACCATCCAAATTGGGAAGTCCAGACACGATGAGAATTTACGTGGTTAGGTCTGTCTTTACTATTCAGCCCCCTTCATGGTCTAAGAAAGAAAACTGGGATTCAAATATGAATTTCATGTTTTGTGGCACCTTATTAAAATTATGATGAAAAATTCAATTCCTCTGCTTGGAACTTTAGTGTATAATGAATTGCATAAAGGGACAGAAAAGCACAAGGAAGAAAAATGCAGTTCAGCGTGATAAAGTAGAAAGAATATCAGGCCAGGTGTCAGAAGACCTGGATTGAATTCCCAGCTCTGCCACTAACTGGCTGGCCGATTTGAGGCAAATCATCTCATTTCTCTGAGCCTCAGTTTTCTCATTTGGAAAATGTGGGGGCTGGTTCCGGAGAATACAATTCCATGGTCACCAATGTCAGATCTTGCAGAATTCTCTGTGCCAAGAGAGCCGCTAAGCAAATTATCAAATACTCTCGCATAATAGAAAACAGCATTTCATTAAATCCATTACTTCCCATGGGGTCTGAGGTAGACAGACGAGCCCAAACACTTGGTATATTATGCATCCAGTCGATCACAATTTATCTGCAGAATATCCCTCCTCTGACATTTAAGAAAGGTCAAAATTCTCAAGAGCTTAATAGGAATGTTAATGTTCTTTAAAACGGTATGGCTACTTGGTTATGTCGAATCATTCAAAGGTCCTCGAAACTGTGAAAAATAAATGACAGCGACCTTGAACATCGACTCTCCTCTTGTCCACAGAGTAGGGGTAAGGGAAAGGAAACAATATTATTAATCTTTAAAAAAAATTATATAATTGCTGTTAGTAACTTATATAATGCTCTGCTCTTCTCTACCTTTATTTGTACATCCTGATATAAAATCACATCACACTGAAGGATCCGTGTGCAACATTTTCTGTAGTTTTCTACTCAGGTGGTAAGATGCAGTGCAATTACGATAAACATCAGCTAGCAGGCCACCTGCCTGGAATGCCACAAATAAAAAGGCGAAGAGATGCAATTAGACATTTGACTCCAGAAAGTGAGTGCTGATTTAATGCACATTTTTACTTTTAGAGTTTTTCTTATTCTTATTTTGAGAAAAATAATGGTTTAGCCTCTTGACCCTGATTCCCATCCCTTTCTCCAAAGTCTACAATACTCCTCTTCCATTTTAGAAATACAGAGTGTCAGGTATCATGCGTTTGATTAACAAATAATTAGCAAAATTAATTAGGCAAATGATTTGTTCAATTAATGTGTATATTTAATTTTTTCTCTATCTATTTTATTTGCAAACAAGAGAATTTTACAATATCATTTTATGTTTTCCACATTCCAAATGTGATAGAAGGCTACTGATATTTAGAGAAACTTAAATCCTACTTTTCTAGTCCTAAACTACATTCTGATTCTCATTTCATAAAAACAAAATCAAAACCAACTGATAATATAGCCCCACGTAGTCTCTAAGAAATCATCAAAACAAATTGTTACCTGATATAAATACAAACCAACTTTAATTTTGTCATTATTTCAATGCTAGGAATTAAAAGGTTTTCATATCTGTTTCTACAGCTCTCCCATAAAACATCAAAGAAGACTATTTAATGTATCAAAACATTTTATACATAGAAAACAGATGTGAAGTGAGGTGGGTGTGACAATAGGCCGAAATAGCAGATTTGCTTTCTTTCTAACTTTGAGGAATAATTGACAGGTGTCATTGTATATGTTTGAAGTGTACAATGTAGTGATTTGATATCCACATACATTATGGAATGGTTTCTAAGCTCAAGACAATTAAGACCTCTATCACCTCACATAGTCAAATCATCTTTTGTATGTCTGTATGTGATGAGAATGTTATAGATTTACTCTCGGAAACTTTCGATATACAATACTGTATTATTAACTAAAGTTTCGTGTGTACCTTAGATCCTCAGAACTTCTTCTTCTTCTAACTTAAAGGTATACCTTTTGACATATCTCTCTCTGTTTTCCCAGCCTCTGACAACCACCATTCTATTCTCTATAAAACAGCAGATGTTCATTTCAATGGATGAAAGCTGTGTTGAGTTTTGCCAAAATACCCTTCTTCAATCTAGTAAGGCTTTCTGTTTCAATATATATTCTTAGTTAATAGTTAGTTACTATATTAGTAAGTGTTGGAAATAAATACAATTCTACAACTTTAAATAAGTTTTTTAGGAATCTATTTAGATGGGTGAGAAACAGGAAGCCAAGCCTGACAGCATAGGTTAGAACGTAAGAACCAGTAGCTTTGGAACCAGACCGCTCGCCTTTCAATCTTGCTCCACCATCGACTCACATAGTGAATCTGAGAAATTTTGGAAAACTTCTCTGTGCCCCTCATCATGTTAACTCATCTGTCAAATAGGGACGAAAGCACCTCACAGTGTTGACTTGAGTGTTCCGTGAGGTAACTAACACACGTAAAGTGGTTAGAAAAGTGTCAGAAACATAGTAAGTGACTATGATTATTGCTTAATACTATTTATTCGTGTAACGAAATGGACACGTGAGGAGCCAGGGGTCCCAATTCACTGCAGCCTGCAGCCAACTTCTACGGCTCTGAGATTGTCAAGAAAGGTGGATGCACATCTATCTGCATGAGAGCTGGGGACTCGACTCACTGCTTCGGTTCATGCTCCTGCTGCTAGCCCGTGAAGCCAGGTTTCAGGGCAGCCCAGGTCTGCCACCAGCCCACGACAGGGACATGATTTTCTAATCCAACTCTGCACAATACTAATATCTATACAAAAGTTTTTTAAGTGATTTAAGCCATCAATCTTAAAACCACTAAGTCTATTTTTTTAGTAGAAAATAGGCGATTTTTTATATTCATCCTTATGTTTACTGTTATGAAATTTTACAGTATAAATATCTGTATCTGTTAAATGAAAGCAATGCTGTATGGATGACTATTCTTCTAGAAATAATGATGCATCCCCAAAACACTCTCAACTCCTGGGATGCGAAGCTCTGTGGAATGGCACATATCTGCATGAATTTTTAGCCAAAGATATATTTTCTTATTAACTGGCTTTTACCTTCATATTAAACTTATTTAATTTTTACAAGAAACACTGAAAATTCTTTGGCAATAACCAATTACTTTATTTGGAATATATAGAGATCTGCACTCAAAACCCACAAGACTTAGGAAGGAGAAAGACATCTAAAGGGAGGTTATCCATAACGATGGAGTTTGTAATGAAAAAAAAGTTAAAACTGGATCTATTGATTTTTTGATCAAAAGTCTGCTTGCTAGTTACTCTGTATTTTTACTTTCTGTCCAAACACGATATTAAACTCAGTTAAGAGGCATAGAATAACGATTCCCATGCCTCCTGCTAAACTGACGATTACCCGGTTTTATTAATTCACATTCTTTACTTGAGCCTTTGGGGGGAAAGTGATTCAAAAGAGTTTTTATGAATGACCTCTGAGTTCAGAACTTCTGTGAGAAAATAAGTTTCTGCCCCTTATCTCAGAGAGTCTGACCTCGAAAACTTGCACAGCAATATATGCCCCGGGAGGGGCACTTGACAATCCCAGATGCCCTGCCCGTTTCAAAAACCAGTATCAACAGGAAATGCTGACATTTTTGGCACTGCATTATCCTACTTTACAGCTATTGACACCCCTGTGCTGCAATTCTGACAGTTTTTAAGTAACCTATTTTTCTCACCTCGCCAAATCAAATCGTGAGTGAAATTGTAGTGAAGTTTGATATGTTCTTGTCACCCACATGTCATTTAAACTCTGTGCAATTCACATATCGCTCATGAAAGTTTACTGAAAACATTTGGAGGAAGAAAATATTTCCCGTTTTTAGAGCTATGGAACTATTGTATTTTCAATGAAGCAATGAGTCCTAAGGAGTCTTTTTCTTCTTTCACAAGTCCCTCCAATGTCCTAGAATTAAAACGTACACAGGTAGAAAGTAGTTGTTGACTTCTCCAAGTTTCCTAACTAAACCAAACAACCTTAGTGGTAAGGCACTCTGCGGTCGGTTGAGTCTGTAAGAAAGCTAAATGCTCTGAGTTGAGACAGAGCTAGGGCAGACAACTAAAAACTCAAAGAGGACAAAATACCAATTGTATTTCTACTCCAAAGCTCTAAAGTTGCAACGCTCTCCAAGGAGACTCCCATTCACCAGGAGACCACTCCCGTAGGGCGGATGATCATGCAAACAAAAGTCCTAACGCAGGGAAAGCTAAGGAGGTAAAGGGAAAGCTAAAATTGAGGTGATGCCCTGTCAAGCACTGCTTCGAGTGTTTCACATATATTCACTGATTTAATTTTCACAATCCAGTGAGGCTGCTCTAGTCTAAGCAGCCTTTTACAGCTGAGAAACTGAGACAAAAGAAAGATTAAATAACTTGCCAAAAGTTACTGGTGGCAAGGACCAGAGACAAAATTCCAGCCCAAGTTGTGGGGTGCCAACGCCTTGCTCTTTAGCACTGTGACATTTGGTAGTCACCAGTGCTGTTGAACAGATACTGAAGTTGGAAAGGGGCGGCCACGTACTTGCTTGAGACAGTAATACATGAAGAGCAGTGACAGGTTCTTTTCATTGGAGACCTTAGGTGCCAGGTCACCAAGAGGTGATCATGGATGTGCACGTCAAGTAAGGTTTTTACTGCTAAGTCTTGCGTAGTTAGGATGAGCAGACAACCTGCTGTGAACCAGCATTGGGTGTGTAGTATAGGTGAGGATTAAATATGTATTATGTTGAGCCCACTGAGAATTTGTAATTATTTATTACTACTACAAGCCTAGCCTATCCTGACACAGACATACTGCCTACACCTTATAAGGTTCATTTATTCTCATTTAATCCAGTTTTGGAGGGGATTCAAGACGAGTATGATTTATTCAGGAAAAGGCAGAACACGGGTAGAGAAAAAGTATAAACAAAGCCCAAAAAGCAAAAAGACAAGAAGTTTTTTTTTAATTTCAAGTCATCTAAAGGAACAAAGATATTGACATTAGGATCAAACCATAAAGTACACAATTATTCACATAAAAATTTGATTTGTTTAAGAATGAATTTTTTCCTACAATCTATTAAAGTCACAGTAAATAAAGTGTTCTAAATTACTGATTAGTTATATATCTAAGGATGTCAAAGAAGCCTTCATTTCATTACGGCAAGTGTTGGTCCCTTAATTCCGTATCATTGTTATCACGAATCATGCCAAAGCATTTGCATGTGTTAGTGGCAGAGGGTCAACTAGCAAGGTCTCCTAATTCCCAGCATTTCTGCCTCTTTCTTATTTCACTTTTTATTTTTATTGTAACTTTGTAGGTAAGCAGGACTAACTTGAGAGCATATTAGTTTAAGGACAGATTCACACATTGTTAAAATATGTACTGATTGCATAAAGACAAAAGGGTCCAGTTTCTCACTATCCCATCACCAGTAGGCTTAGAATTCCAAGTTGTAGAACAACTGCCATCAGAAATGGCTTTTGTAATTATTTGTCATCTGATGTGACAAGTAATAGCATTATGAAAATTACACTAAACAGATTCTAAATTTTAATAACAGATCACATACCATTTGACGACAACACCCTTGGTCTCATTGAAGGTAGGCACTGACTACTTGTTTTTACACATCTCTATGTGTAAAACATTTCATTCTTAGTTGATAAAACATCTATGAATTTTTAGAAAACCTTGCCAAGACGAACTACCTTTGCCAAATAAACATCGTTTTGAAACAGGGTCACCCATAGCAAATGTGTTAGGAAGACGTGTTAGACACACGTGTTTACATCAAAAGGGCAGATGTAGTATGTGCCGTGAAAGGCAGTGAGATCTGCTTACTCAGCACTGAACCTGGAGGCAGAAAGTTTTGTTTAAATCTAAACTTGGGTCAGAATCTGAATCTCTCTCTTTCTCTTTAATGTGCAAACCCAGCCCTATAATAGCCTAGACTCTGCTCCTGCCTTCCTGAAGAATTGGAGAAGTGATGAGATATTGATGGAGGTTCTGCAAGATGAAAAAAAAAAAGAAAAAAAAAGAAATGGTGAAAGATTCTATGAATATAGAAATTTTTTCACTACGGGTTTCTCTTTAGAGTATCACTTACCCTCCCAGGTAACGAGAAACCGAGAGCATTCTCCTACTCTCTGCTTCCTTCAGTATTGTTACTCTACCTTCCCATGACCTCCCTCCCCCAGAAACATACACATATACATACCACCTTTTGTTTTGGAACATCACAAAATAATTGTATTCGAGCACACCTCCTTTATAGAAGCTTCTTCAAACAATCTCTAATTTTACCCATCTGCTCGTGCAATGTGTCTAAAAGCCCATAACAGTTCATTTTTCATCACTTTGACAGATTCTCTTTAGTTTTAGCTCACTTTTTCCCCCTCAGTCAGCATTTCTCCTCACCCATGCATGAGCACTACCCAGAACAGAAGCTATGACTACAGCCTATGCAGAGCGGTCTTCAGTCCTCTCTGGGAATGGGTTTAATAGAAGTAAATTTTAAACATTCGTGTCTTTTCACGTATCATGTTAAATGATCCATTTCCGGTCATTCTCCTTTCTGATCTAGTTTCTAAAGGCACATGGTTATGAAACACAAAGAAAGTTCATGAATAATATGAGCTTCATTTCCTTGAATCTTAGCAGAGACAAGAAAAGATTCAACGAACTGCTTCGATTGTAGGAGGAGAGTAAACCAGATATCTCTACCAACATATTCTAAAATTGTTAATTGTTTATTGAAAGGAGAATCCTTTCTCATTTATGCTTTGTCCTTCTCTGCACTGAGCCTTTCCCATGAGACTGATTGAAATAGATTTGCACGTCCTGGACAGCTAGTCCCTGTCAGCTGACTTCTGGTTGGGCTCAACCAATGGAATTTATTGGCAAAAGATTGGAGGGGAGAGGGAAAAAGAGTCTGGCTCTGAGGGACCACTTTTATGGCAGTGGCTGCATCCTGCCACAGCTACTGTCCGTGGTTCCTTTTCTTTAGCTCCAATTCTCACAGGGCACTGTGAACACTATTTCCTCTGCTTGCCCATTCAGGAATAATGATATTAACTGCTTTTTGCTGTCACTAATATCTGGGTATCTAATACTCCTTATTTAAAAGTTCCCTTAAGCCCCGAACACCCATATATACACCTTTCTGTAAGGATTCGCTCGATCAAAATATCTTGCATCACTTAAGTTAAATTTTGTTTTCCACTGAGATGTATATTCAGTTTACTTGGTTATTACATCAATTACAAGTGTCAGTATAGTGAGAGCTACTATCAAATAATAACCCTCAAAGAGTGAAGCAAAAGCCACCTGTCTCTTGAAGAGACATTTACGCGCCCATGTTCACAGCAGCATTATTCACAAGAGCTAGAACAGAGAAGCAACTCAAGCATCCATCAAAGGATAAATGGATAAGAAAAATGTGAGATATACATACAATTAAACATGATTCAGCCTTAAAAAGGAAGGAAATTCTGACATGGATGAACCTGGAGAACATTATACTAAGGGAAATATGTCACTCATAAAAGAAATACTGTGATTCCATTAATGTGAGCTACCTAGATTGGTCAAAATCATAGAGATAAAGTAGACCGGTCATCTTTGCAGGCTCAGGGGAGGGGGAATTGGGAGTTACTTTTTAACATGTAAAGAGTTTCAGTTTTGCAAGACAAAAAAGTTCAGTTTTGCAAGACAAAAGAGTTCTGAAGGTGGACGTGCTGATGGCTGCACATTATGAATGTACTTAATACTGTACTTAAACCATACTTTTAAAATTGTTAAGATAGTAAAATTTCATGTTATGGATATTTAACCACAATAAAAAATTGAAAACGAATAATAGTAAGACCTGATGGAGTATTTTGAGAAGCCATAATCCCTGTAAAGCACTTAGCTCAGTGCCTGAGAAACAGTACATGTTCCTCGTCATGATTGCTTTGTTGTCCTAGGTGTATTTATTCTATTTGAGCTTTAACATCCTTGGAGTAGCAAATAATAGTTTCAATAATGGTGCTATTTTATTTTTATGCTGAAGAGAGCTGTTAGGTGTAATGCTTTGTTCTTCGGAGGATTCATTCATTCAAAGATATTGTTTCGTGTGACCACTGTTCTTATGGGAAACATTAAAGGCGAGTGTCTCCAAGTAAGAATCCGTAGGAAGTTTCCAGGGAGGAGGTAATGTTTCAGCTGAGATCTGGCAGACCAGTAGGAGCTGGAGGCGGTTAGATGAAAATGTAGGAAAGATAGTTAGAGGTAGATGTAACATGTAGACAGAAAAGGACTTAGGGACTGGAGTTACAAAGTGGGCTTGGTAAAAATTTCCCTTTTTCCTTTGGAATGATGGTTTGTTCTCAACCTCCTCTCTATGGATTTAAAATAAAATAAAAATAATTGTTGGAAAGTATCGGTGTAAAGATCGGCATACTTCAAAGATAAATATATAAGCAAATTTATTTCTTCAGCACAAAAGATGACTGTAAAGAACATTTGTCATTTTTTTGACTAACTAGCATCTAAACCCCTCTCTTCGGGGGATTCTTAATCCTTTGAATCTTCTAGGACTCAGTATTCCACTCTAGAAACAGGATTTTTGTACTTCCCCAAACTGCCTTGTAAGCAGGGCAGTGTGGTCTGAGCTGTATTACAGAGACTCAATACTTCAGACTTTGAATAGGGAGCTAGTGATACAAGGAATTCAGAGATAAGAGAAGAAGCTATGACCTAGAAAGTGGTGGGAACAAGGTCAAAATCATGTACAGAAAGAGAAAACTATTCAAATGGAATAAATGATATTTTATGAAAAAGAAAGAATGATTTTAAGAACACAGATAGCAGAGCCAAGAGCCATAAAGAATTATTCCAGCCCTTGAGATTTATTTCTCGCAAACTTTTGCCTAGCTGAATTTCAGAATTCCCAGAAAGCAGTGACTCCGCTTAAGCATCCATTTCCCCCCTTTTTAAACAGAAAATTATATAACAGAGAGCCTATGTCTGTCCCATCATTATGCATTGGGTGCGGAGGGTGGGGGACAGATAAATTTTCTCTTCGGTTTCACAGGTGTACAGACTGAAGGTATATTTATTTGAGAAGCTGTGTGTAAGGAACTATACCTGATGAATCCCATCCAAACCTGGACCTAATTTGATCAGATTCTGGACTTTGAGCTGATGCTATAATGAGATGAAACTTTGAGAGATATTGATTGGGAATAAATGTATTTCCATGTGAGATGGACATGAATTATTGGGATCTAGAGAATGAACTATTGAAGGCAGTATTTAAGATGATTCCCAATAGTCCTCACTTTCTGGCATTCAAGCCTTAGTTTAATGTCCTCCACTTGAGTGTGAGCTGGACTTACTGACTGATGGAATATAGCAGGAAGGATGTAATAATATAAAAATTATTTTTATAATTTATAAAATTAGAAAAAGACAGAGAATGAAGGCTTCCAACTTTTATGCTCTCTCATGCTCTCTCCCTCGCTTATTCTAAAGGAAGACAGCTACCATGTTGTGAGCCACCTTATGGAGAGATTCATATGGCAGGAAATGGAGGGAAGTTTCCAGCCAAAATCCAGAAATGAAATAAGACCCTCAGGCCAACAGCTAGCAGAACTAGATTCTTTCAAGAACCATCTGAGGGAGTTTTAAATTATTCTCTCTTGCAGATGAGCTATTGGGTAAAACCCCAGCCCCAGCCAATAGCTTGACTGAGATTCATGAAAGACTAGATTTATAGATACCTAGCAAAGTTAGACTCACATTTCTAGCTCAGAGAAACTGAGAAGATAAAGGATTATTCCTTTAAACCGCCAAGTGTTGGGCTAATTTGCTGTAGAGTAAAATAAAACTAAATATCTCTAAATCATCCCTAAAAAGTTGCTCTCGTCTGTTCCATTACAGACTGTTTAAAATGAAAAATAATTAAGAACAACATTATTGGCTCGTTATTTAGAAGTAGACGAGAGTGGAAAGCAGTTGCCTCAGAACAAGGGAGTAAGAAGAGGTGGAGGCAAGAGCTGATGCTTTTTCATTAAACTCTGACTTTCAAAAGTTTGCCTCAGACTTCTAAAAACCTCTTCCAGAAAATCCCTTCTCTGAGGCTTCTGAAGAGCCACAATTTCATTTTCAGATCTCAAAACTGCATAGCATTATATAGTATTAGCAGCATTTCCAAATGCATTATCTCTGTAATTCTCTTATTTCCTTCAAAGAAGATGAGGGCAGTGTAGATTTTGACATTGCCCTGAAAGCAGAGGAAAAGGACTTGCCCAGAAAAAGATTCTATAACTCTTTGGTAAGTATTCAATTCATAAGTGAAGTATTAAATATGAAGATTGACTGGTCTGATACTCCAGGAATTTGCAAAGGAAGAAAATACAGAACATATGGGGAAAACTCAAAAAAATGCCATTCATAAACTGAAACTTAAAAAAAAATAAATCAATGTAATTTAATGCTGAGCTGATACATCTTGCTTGATGTAACTTTTCATTAAAAAGTTATATAGTTTTTATGCTATTGCCTTTTGAACACTAGCTTACATTGATAACCACGCCAAAATACAGAAATCAAGAGAAACAGCAGGACCCAGAGGACCAGGTGAGATTCTAGCGTTTGAAGGAATTGAATTTAGGCACCACCATTGACCTTCTTCAGGTCGTATGAACTCGCTTAAGCTAATTAAAAACCATCTATGAAGTAAAAATAAAAAGAATCATGCACCTCATAAGGCATATGCATGCCTTACTAACAATATTTTGGTGTCATTGAAGCCCTAGAAACTGACTACCGGCCTAAGAACACAGAGGTGGAGAAACACTAGCTGACAGTTTCCAAAGCAAATCTCTCTCCTTGAAAGAAATGTCAAAGGTTTACCACCCAAATACAATTAAAAGTGAAAAAAAAAATTCTCCCAGAGCGAAAGATGGCAAGCAATGAAAATGAAGCCTACGAGAGACCACCAGCCCTGTGATTTACTCAGGGCTTGCTACACACCGGGCATTGTGCTGAGCACTGACTTCCGTTATTTCTTCACTCATTACAACACGCCCACAAGTTGGGTATATTTACACCTATTTGATAAAATGGCACTTAATAATAAATAGATCACACGGCAAGCAGTTGAACTGATACCCAAGGAAGACTCTGCCGGAATGCAAAATCTGGGAGGCAAGAAATCACAACACTGAGAATATGAATGGCCTGAGGGGGAAAAAAAAAAAAGTTTGTTGTTTTAGTGAAAAAAACAAACAAACAAAAAAGATGTCAAGTTCTTTGTAAAGATACATGCTGAATATTCTCTGCATAGTGGCCCCCGTGCCTGGGGTCTACCCAAGGCACTTAAGCAGACATTCACGCCTGACAATGGCACTCTACCCTGGCCACACTGACAGGGCCAAGAGCAAGGATGCCTCCTGAAACTCGCCAACACTGCCTGCCCTTGTCCAATGAGGAAAAGCGGAAGGAACACAAATGATGGTTATTAGCTGAGACAACCAGGATCTCTCGCTTTTTATTTTCAATTCTTTTATTTTGAAATAGTTTCAAACCTACAGGAAAGTTATAAGGACAGTACAAAGCTCTTGCATGCTCTTCACACAGATTCCCTAATTGTTAAAGTTTCCCACGTTTGCTCCATTTCTCTCTCTTTTTTTAGAGAGAGACAGAGAAGTGTGTTGACTCATCACCCTGAAGTACTGCAGTGTGTCTCCCACCAAAAAATAAGGGTGCTCTCCTAAATTAGTACCCATTTACAACATGTAACACACTCCTTCCAGTCAGGAAATAAACACTGATACATGACGTCCATCCAACCCACAGACACCATATAAATTTTGTCCTCTGTCTTAATAATGGCTATTTTTCCTTCCTAGTCCAGCTTTCTACACACAGACACACACACAGACACACACACAGAGACACACACACACAGACACACACACACACAGACACACACACACAGACACACACACAGACACACACACAGACACACACACACAGAGACACACACAGACACACACACAGACACACACACACAGACACACACAGACACACACACACACACAACACACACACATTGTTTTTACATGTCATATCTCAGTCTGGAAAAGTTCCTTAGTCTTTGCCTGTCTCTCATGTCCTTGACTACAGGTCTTTCATTCTATAAGTCGGGTCTGTCCTGTTTCCTCATGAACAGAGTCAGGACATGGATACACGGCAGGTGTGCCAGGGAGATGATACTGTGCCCTCCGCACAGGTGTGTGATTACTCCCAAACAAGAGTTCACTACTTCAGTAAGGAAATTGGTAGACATTTTTTCTCTTTTTTCAATTTTTTATCGTGGTAAAAAACACAACACAAAATTTACCACCTTAACCATTTTTAAACATACAGTTCAGTGGTGTTAAGTACACTCATATATTGTGCAATCATCACCACTATCCATCTCCGAATCACTTCTACCTTGCAAAACTGAAATTCTGTACACTTACGTCCCCATAATACAAACCAATAATTCCCCATCCGCCTTTCTCTTAGGTCCTGGACACCACTATTCTATCTTCTGTCTCTGTGATTTTGACTATTCTAGGTACCTTATGTTAATGGAATCATACAGTATTTGTTTTTTTGTGACTGGCTTATTACACTTAACATGTTGTCTTCGAGGTTAATCCATATAGTAGCGTATGTCAGAATTTCATCCCTTTTTAAGGCTGAATAATATTTCATTGTATATGTAATATATATATATATATATATATACACACATATATATACCACATTTGGCTTATCCATTCATCTGTTGATGGATGCTCGAGTTGCTTCCATATTTTAGCTATTGTAAATAATATAGCTGTGCACACGGGTATACAAGAATAGACTCAAAATGGATTAAAGACTTAAATGTAAGACCGAAAACCATAAAACTTCTAGAAAAAAACATAGGTAGTAAATTCTCTGATATTGCTACAGTAATTTCTTTTCAGCTATATCTCCTCAGGCAAGAAAACAAAAGAAAACAAGGGGAAAAAAAGACTATATCAAACTAAAAAGTTTTTGCACAGCAAAAGAAACTATCAACAAAATGAAAAGAGAGCCCACTGAAAGGGAGAAGATATTTGCCTATGATACAGCTGACAAGGGCTTATCATACAAAGTTTATAAAGAGCTCATACAACTCAACAACGAAAAACCAAATAATCCAATTTAAAAACAGACAGAAGATCTGAATAGATATTTCTCCAAAGAGAACATAAAGATGGCCAATAGACCTCTGAAAAGATGCTCAAGATCACTAATCATCAGAGGAATACAAATTAAAATTATGATGATATATCACCTCGCACCTGTCAGAATGGCTCTCATCGATAAATCAAAAAACAAGTGTCAGCAAGGATGTGGAGAAAAGGGAACCCTCATACATCGTTGGTGGGATTGCAAATTGGTACAGCCACTAGGGAAAACAGTCTGGAGGTTCCTCAAAAAAAATAAAAATGGATCTAGCTTTTGACCCGGCAATTGCCCTTCTGAGTATTTATCCAAAGAAAACCAAAATATTAATTTATCCATGCACTCCTATGTTTACGGCAGTGCTAGTCACAATAGCCAAGCTGTGGGAGCAACCTAAATGCCCATGAACAGATGATTAGATAAAGTTATGTTCATATATGCAATGGAATATTACTCAGCCATAAAAAAAAATGAAATCCTACCATTTGCAATGACATGGATAGACCTAGAGCTTATTATGTTAAGAGAAATAAGTCAGACAGAGAAAGACAAATACCATATAATTTCACTTATATGTGGAATCTAAGGAACAAAAAGAACAAAGTAATCGAAAACAGACTCATGAATACAGAGGACAACCTGGTGATGGCTGGAGGACAGAGGGTTTAGGGGACTGGGAGAAAGGGGTGAAGGGTTAAAGGAGCATGAATGAGTAGTTGAGGGATGGTCACGGGGATGGCGAGCGTGACGTAGGGAATGCAGTCAGCTGTAATGTAGTGGCTGTGTATAGAGCCAGGTGGGTGATAGAGTAATTGGAGGGATCATTTCAAAAAATATCTCAATGTCCAACCAAGGTACTGTATACTTGAAACTAATAATTAAATTTAAAAATACTGTAAAAAAAGAAATGAGGGATGCCTTTTCTGATAAGAGGTAAGAAAGAAATAAAAGGTAAGACATAGACAAATTATCTCCTCTTCCTCCATCTTACCTGCCCTGATTTTAGGCATAACTATGTTATGTGGCTGTTCTCTGTGTTCCTTTTAGCAGTCTGTATGGCCTTCTATGGGCCTCTATCTCAGTATTTTAACACCTTATCTACGTGTCTGCTCCCTTATGCATTACATGCATTGAATATGCGCTTTGTAAAGAACGAGCGAGTAGATGAAGATCTCAGGAACAGGAGTTCATCGCCCCGGTGGAACTCTCTGGTTCTCCTGGTACCTTTTTAAAGTGGCACCTAGAACTCCAATGTCTTCCATCGAATGAAAAACTGAAAACAGAGGAACCAAACATTTTTCCAGAACCACTTCCTAACTTGAATTTTCTACAGGACTGTATTAGCCCTGCTCAGAGTTTATGTCCAGCACGAGGATGACAGCCAGAGGACCAGTGGGACTCAGGCCTCTGTTCCCTCCCGCTGTGAAGACGGCGACCACGTTAAAACCGAGCAACCCTAGAGACGCACAGTTAAGACTCTTCACGAGGAACCATTCTCCTGCTAAAAACGCACGTCCTGAAGTGTCGCCAGGGTGCCCTCTGACGATAACATAGACAGCGTGTGCGCCAGGGTGCCCCGGGAGGAAAACGAAGCGGTACCTGGTTTTAAGTTTACGTAACACCTTTAAAGGACAGTCTGAACATCCCTGCCCGTTCCCACGTTCGCATCGTTTCATCCTACCTCCGGTGCCTACTCGCCCAGCCCGGATGCCGTCAGCCTCTCTTGAAATCGAAGTGAGCATCGTCCATCCCACCCACGGAGGAAAATGTGCTGTCCCTCCCGATTCTTCAGAAAAGAGGAGGGGGCGTTTATCCTTCTCCTACTTCGTCTAGCTTCGAGATCCTCCATGAGTCGGGTGACAGGGGTTATTTCAAGAAATCCTTCGTGGTGCTTTAACCACCACCTCCTTCCTTAGCTAAACCACCAATAAACTGAAGACTGAGCGGAGGTTGGATGTCCACTAAGATCTGAGGGGAGTCAGGAGGGCCGTGTTGCAGCATCACCCCGCAAACTAAATTAAAAATGTGTATCAGATGGGCATACTGTAAATGCCCTTCAACTGTGCCCCCTGGTCAGGCTCACTGCGTACGGTGTGTAAGTCCTTAGCTTCCTCATTAGAGCTGGGTTCCTCTTCTGCCCAGTCCCGGCAACCTCCAAATTCTTGTTTTAGTGCTAAAGGCAGCTGAGTTCTTTTTTCTCATTCCTTACGCTTTCCAAGCCATTCCCCGAAGCGCATCTTTTTCCATTTGCCAAACAGCTCATCTCTTCCAAAGAGAAATTCTGCTATTTCCTTAGGATCCAGAAGCACCTTAGGGTCCGCTGGGATTGTAAATAATCGTTTCTCCTACACACAGAGACTAGTCGGGTGTAACGCACAATTCCTAAGGGGCTTCCCATCTCACGGGGCTTCCGCTCTCTGTAAGAACCTCCAGACGTGTGGGAGCAGTGGGCAGCCACCATGTCTGCCCTCTGTGACTCTTCCCTGACCCTGTCCACAGGTGACACGTCCTTGAGAGAACATCTGATCACAGCTGGAGGAACCGTGACCGGAAATTAGACACAGAGCCTGAAGCAGAGTCGTGTGAACGCCAGCACTCAGAGACGGGGTGACACCCCCTGCTGCCAGGGTCCTTGTCCTCCCCAAAATTCGTCTGATCCGTTCTTTTCCGCACTCAGTGATACTCCAAAGTCTTTCTGTTGCTTCCACGAGGTAGTAGTGTTAATTTTTATTACTCTTACCTAAACGATCTTGATTGAATGAAGAACTTTAGACAACCCCACAAAAAAAAAACATACAAATTCTCAGGGCAGAACATTCTACAATTTTTTTTTTTTAGAACATTCAGGTTAGCCAGAATCCTCTGATCAAGGAGATGGTCAACCATGATTACCAGAAAATGAAACGACCATCAATTCTCTTATATCTGGATACATTCATTCTACAGAACAACCCAAGACATCGGTGGGTGATACATGCTATTGAAATTATTAGTATCAGAGGCTTCCAGCTACTTCTACGGGCCTTAGCATTTATTCAAGGAAAGGTGTGGAATTAAAATTATCATCACAGTATAGCCGAACAGGATTTTCTAGGAACGTACACTCTCATCACAACATTGGTTTAAAAAAAAATTTTTTTTGGCAGGAGTGGGGAATGTCTAAAAGTTGCTTCAGGTTTTTTTTTTTTTTTAAACTTCATGGGTTCTCCAGAATTTCTTCCTGCCAGGAAGAGACTCCGAAATGCTTCTCTTCAGATGCTGACCTATGACAGAGACGACACTAGCTGTGTACAGAAGGCTGCTTCCTCTGTTAATCAAGTTACCGTTCCTCTCCATGCCCTTGAATGTCAAAGCAAAAACTTATAAATAATCCGATCTTAACATTTAAAATATGCACGCTTCTTCTGCCGCCAGAAGGGAAAGTCACTCACTCACCCTGGGTTTTCGGCCCATAATTGTCCTCAAAATTAAATAAAAACTCCCTACATCCCTTCTGTTGCTCAGCGAAAACAGGATAAAATACAGCAAATTCTCTTCAGCCGGCAGGTGCCAAGTTCCCCCCTCCCTCCTTAACACTACATTTACATCCCCTTCCAAACACCACCAACTTCTCCGCCTGTTTATCTGCATAGAAATCAAGTCGCTATGGCTCAAACTCCTGTCGTGGAGAGAATTTTCTTCTATTAGAAAAAGATTGTTTTCCATTTTGCAGCGAGGAGTTTTGTGTTTTATTTCTGGAATGCGAGATAGCGGGGGCGGGCGGAGGGGAAGAGAGGCAGCTTGAGTTACAGGACTATTTAAGCCATAATATTTAATTTCAAACTTTGTCCTTTACAGCCTATTACCTCAGCTGCCATCTCGCTCCCTTTTCCTCATTTTCTGTTGAAAATGGATCTCATTGTTCTTGTCTGAATAAAAAAGACCCAGGCTCAGGCTATTTCAATTGGCTTCAGCTCAAGAATAAAAGATCCCTTTTAAAGTGAAAATCATGCCTTTTGCCAATTCAGATCACATTACTCACGAGGCGAGGCAGCAAAGCCAGGCGCTGCCCCCATCAGGATCTGCGCACCCCACTGGAGAGGTCTAGCAGTCCCCAACTTCACCAACAATCTCCCTGGCTGTGTGACCTGTCAGTTGACGGGCAGACCCCAGAAACCTCCTCAGAGGGTCTTTGATTGGCAGCAACAGGCAGAGCCCGACGCCTATCAGTCTAGTGGCCCCAAGGGGTAACTTTTTGCACTTGACTTTATTTTCTGCATCACCGTCAGCAACCTAAGCATAAGCACTGTCATTCGTCACCAGTTTGTAAGGAAAAATGACATTCGCGCTTATTTGGAAATAAGACATTCTGGGCACCTCCGAGGAAAGTAGTGTCACGGTGCCCTGTTTCTGGAGCACCTGTGGGAGGTCCACGTCACCCCTGAGACAGCGTTACCGCACACCCTCTGCTTCCTCTCTCTGTCCCTTCTTGATAATAATCATCCCATCTCTTCCCTCACCCTCCTCCCGCTGGCATACGAAGAGCCCCTCGCATTTGGGGTTTTGTGCTCTGTACAGGTAGTAAACGACCTAGAATTCAGAGACTTTAAAAAATATGGTCATTGCAAATTAGCATCATGTAAAACAAATACAGTAAAATGGTAACGATTGGGGTGTCTGCACAGTGGGTATACGGAAATTCGTTTTTCTATTCTTACAATGTTTCCGTAAATGTAAAATTATTGCAAAATAAAATTTTACAGAAATAGTGCCATCTTCATAGCATATGGTAAAACTCTGAACTCATCAAAAATCTAATGGAGTTGGTATTTGTAGCGGTCAACAGAACAATAAACATAAATAGAGCACCACAGGCAAAGTAAAATGTTCAGGACTGAGGTACCGCTGAGTTAAAGATGCAAGCAAATCAAAGGTTTTACTACAGAAATTTATGCTCTGCCTCAGTTTAGGAGTCTAATTCAAAGCAACAGGTACAGAGTTGTACAAGGAAGTTCCTTTGGTGAGTCACCAAGCTCATCCTCCAGGACCCTCATATATCTCTAAACAAAACCCCCCAAGAGAGTCCTCAATCTTTATATCAGCAGCAGTCAAATACAATCTAGGGACAAATTAAAACACAGTAAGCATAAAACATAGCCTTGAGACAGATTAAAATGAGAAAGGTATTTGCCAACAGCACACCGAGATGGCCACGTTTAATCAATAATGATAATGAGTCCCTTATCAACAATGAATCATTCACAAAGATGGAACGGATGGAATAGGGAGATAGTTAAGTGAAAGGAAACAAAATTCTCTTTCTGGTTGATATTACCTCACAAATGACCCAGGTGAACTATACAGTGTAGTACCGGTGAGACCATTGAGATCGGTTTCACAATCGATAAATTAAGCGGCCAACAGGCGTGTTGTTGGAAAGTATTTTGGGACCGGCACGAGTGAAACCACGCCTTTTCGATATTCAAAAATTCTTTCAGTTTGTCAAGGCTGAGTTCAAGTCAGCAATCCTTGTCGAAGTTTTCCATGACTAAATAAATGTACTAAGCGCAGAACAAGTGTGAGAGAGAGAGAGAGAGAGAGAGAGAGACCAACCATTTTTTTAAACTGCGAGTGGCCCCTTTGGGACTTGACAGGATTTGCCATTTCACATAGCAAGTTTCAGGGAAGAACCTTTTGGGGAAATGTTTCCAAAGAGAAGGTATTTGAGGCAATTTGGGAGTTCATTTTCAGCCTGCCCCTAGGGTAAATATCACCTAAAGCTCAAAAATGTGGGCCCCAAATCACATGTGAAGATTTTTAAAAATCTAAAAGCTACTGCGATTCTCCTCTTAGCTGTACCTGAGAAACAACCAGTGAAGTTATGGATAAAGCTTGTTATTACAGTACATTTATTTAATAGGTAAAATAACCAATATCCAAAAAAGAAAAATAAATGATTCCGACGAGACTAATGGATCATGCTGGATCAAGGTCATGGCTTCGGTTGAGAGTCATTATAACACAGCATAAGGGTACAACGCTAGGGCAGAATGCCTGAGTTTGAATCCCGTCTCTGCTTCCTACTGGCTATATACCCTTGGGCAAGTCACTTAACAGTTCTGTGCCTCAGTTTCTTCATATCAACTAGCAATAACAGTAGTATCTGGCTCAGCGGGGTATTATAAGAGTAATGAGTCTTAAGTTATTTAAGCCCTAGGAACCATGCCTAGCATCTAGTGTTATACAATTATCAACCATTGTTGATAGATTCTAAAATTAAACACTAATTTAAATGATTAGGTGATGGGATTAACACCATCACCTAAAGGTTAACTCTTTTGGTACTATGGAGAACTGGATTCAAGTCCTTCCAGCATCGTGCGTGTATGAGCTGACACAAGTCAGTCACTTCCTGAGTCTTTTCATCTGTGAAACATAAATGAATGATAACCATAAATCCTACCTGGTGCTACATGGAAAACAAACGGTAGGAGACAAAACAGGGGGAGGGATGTCACTTAAGAGGCTATGGCAGGAGAAGCCAAACGAGAAATAAGTGTGACTTGAACCAGGCTAGTGGCAGTGTAGACCGTGAGTGCTGGGACTCGAGTCTGGAGGACTTGTCAACGAGCTGGACAAAGAGCATCAAGAAAAGAGAGGAAGGCAGGATGTTCTTCCAGTGTTTGGCTCGAGTGGCCAGATGGATGGTGTTGTCCTTAAGAAAGGCAGGAGAGAGGAGAAGCAGCTCTGGGGAGAGAGAAATCAAAAATTCAGCTCTGGACATGCTGATTCGAACGTTCCCATTCGATAGTCAAGTAGAGGATCAGGTAGACAGTGGTACACGTGGATCTGGAAATTAAAGCAGAGATCAGAGGTTGAGCTAGACATTCAAGAGGTATCCGTATTTCCTGATCTCCCAGGAAAGGGTCCAGAAAGAGAAGAGGGTCAAGAACAAGGCACAAGCCAAAATCGAGTGCTTCAGCAGAGAAGCCCGCAGAAAGAAACCGTAAAGACAGAGCTAAGGAAGCAGACAAAAGACCAGGAGAGTGGGGTGTCATGGAAACCTGGACCAGAAGGCTTCCAGAAGCGGCAACACTCCGGCTTTGGAGATCAGTCCCAGGAGTGCCAAATTTAAAGCGAAGATAATGTCTGTCCCCATCCTGAGTTTAAAACGGCTCATCGTAGATCGTACAGTCCACTGAAACAGTTAACCGTACGTTGTCCCAAATGAAGGAATGTCGAATGAGTCCTTTGGTTGAAACCAGTCACCATGCGACAGAATCAGACTAGAGGAGGCATTTTTCACGACTCACACATAACCTAAAAATGCAGAAGTGCGAGCCTTGTTGCCCAGGGCCCCTGTGAGTGTGGCTGACTGGTGTGAGGAAGAGCCAGCAGCTCCGAACCCCGATCCCCCCGCAGCATGGCTGTGTCCCTGCTGCTGCATATTTCAACAGTCTCCAGCAGCTTTTGAAACCATTTAGGAGCCCGGGGGTAGCCAGGAGCTTCACAGATCACTGCCAGCAGCTGAGCGATTCTGTCTGAACCAGCACAGAGGAAGACAGGGCCAAAACAGCCACCGTCTTTATTCCGCATTTCCAGCACAATTCGCCTAATGGAAATGTGCAGAATTTCCATGCCGAAGTTCAGAATCAAGTTTTCTCTAGAAAGATAAAAGCAGGGGAGGGTGTGTACTCTGAGGAAGTGACTTTTAAACAAAGACAGTGAGCACCGTAGTGTGTGCTCCCGGCTCCTCCCGAGCCGAATACACTGTTAATGATGAATTTCCAGCATTATCTCTTTCCGTTTGTCCACCCTTCCTGGAGCCAGACCCCCCAACATGCTCCGCTTTGCGGTTGAAACTGTGCTTCTGCAAGAGCATCCTATCCCGAGGCCCTGCGTTCATGTCACTCGAGAGAGATTTAGCAGACTGGATAGGAACGCCGCTGGCCACAGGAGGATTCATGACATCGCTCAGCATTTATGTCACACTTATGTTCACGTTTCTCACCCATTCCCTGCAGGATCCCTGGGAGGCAGGTGATCGCTGTTATCTTCAGAGTTCAGTGAGGCAGAACAACTTGCCCGGGGTTGCCCAACACAAAGAGGCTGAGTGGGAGCTCAGTGTGCTCTCTGGCCCCCGAGGCACACGCAGACAGTACGAGCAATTCATCAGCAGGGGCCAGGGAAATGCAGACCCAAACCAACGGCGAAAATCCTGCCACCCTCCCACTCCCAATAGATCGATCTCCCAAAGCAATCCCTTCCCAAACACAAGGCCAGGGAGAGAATCCATGTGGTGGTGCCCAGGGAACCACGGGAGGTGTATGGGAGGGTCATTCTCCCCATTCCCACTGCTCCCCCTCAGCCTTATCCCGGTGCATGTCAGGGAGAAAGCCTGTGTGAGCAGCACTCTCTGCTGTTTGCTGTTAACAGATGAGAGCCTCACACTTGCACTATTTAAACCTCCCTCCTCCCCACAACACGCAAATGCACAATCACACTGTGGCCAATTCCAAATCACGTCTCTAGTTTAGAAACTGTTTATGTCGCTGTGGCTTTGGAAGCCCTCATAAATTCGGTTTCTTCTCTTTTAACGTTTTTTCTCCTTTGCATATCCCATAAGCTGTGCTTCTTGAAGCATGCTTCCGCTAGCAGATAGCTTCTTATTCCTTCAGCTTCGAAAGAGAAATTATTATCGGAGCAAATGCGATCTTGGATGTAGTGAAGTCGGATTAGAACCAATTATGACTTAATGAGAAAAGCAATCTCATAAGGCAGCTCTGTTTTAATGGTAAGGGACATAGATTAAGAGGTTGGAGGTCAGGAGTTTAAATCTTGGCTCCTGCGCTTATGGCTATGCGATCTTGCTGACACACGTGATTCTCTCAATGAACAGAAGAAATTGCTAATTTCTAACAAGTTACTTGGGTCTATGAATGTCAGTCCCTTAGTAAAGCCACATTCAAAGTGAATCATGGGAATTAAATGAGCTAATATATGTAAAGTATCCCACACAATCATAACACATAGTACATAGGCAATAAATATTATTTTCCTCTCCTGAGGGAAGTAATTAGGAATATTTCTATCCCATCATAAATTCTATTTCACAGCTAAGGAACAAGGCTTTTCTAAACATCCAAGGTGGCCTAGGTTTCCATATCAGTTTCTTAAGTCAATGTCCTTTTTGTCCAACAGGAAGTTCACGGTTCTTTACGTTTATTAAAGAAATACCTTTGAATGATAAGCACAGGAAGGCCACAGCTAAGATATTAAATAAAATAGTACTAACGTGAATAGCTTAGAACATAATTAGATATATTATGTAACGACTTTTCATGAAGAGAGAAAACCCTTCTGCGATTTTAAAAACCCAAGTAGATAACGGAATTGGTCATGACCCCTGTCCTCATCCTTCACCTCGGGGCATTGCAGCAGGTGCGTCAGTTTCTGTTGGTAAATCAAAGTCCAGAGACAAGGTGACTTAGCAGTCATGCCGGCGTGTAGCACAATATGCGTTTTTTGCTAGAGATGAGGTGATGGACGAACGCCCTGGCACAAGTGAGCTGCATGGTGGTCCCATGCTCCGCTTGATCTACTCGAGCACCTTTTCCAAAAGGCACCCTCTGCTCCCAGGAAATATGGTATTTTAAAAGCCAAATGAAAGTGGATCTTTATTCTGGTGCCAGTGAGAAGGAGCATGCCTGCCCGAAGCCAGACGCGGCAGCGAAAGACTCTGTATTTCATTGTGATTTCTTTCCTATGCGCATCCATCTTGGCCTGCCATGCTTTTGCTCATATAACCCCAAGCCCTCTTCAGCCAAAAATGAATCATGCATGCACACTTGAAGAGAGGGAGAGAGAGGGGTGGGAGAGAGAGGGAAAGAGAGGGAAAGAGAGGGAGAGGGAGAGGGAGAGGAGAGGGAGAGGGAGAGAGAGAGAGAGAGAGAGAGAGAGAGAGAGAGAGAGAGATGGATATATATATGGCTCTGATTCCTCTTGGCATAAATTTTGGATCCGCTTCATTAGGTTAACCATCTGGGTCATTTCGATTCTCTTTTCTGTCCTGAAAAATTGTAGCATCTGAATCGCCCCAATCCCAGTTCTCCCCCACACAGTCCCAACCAGCTGCATAAGTGTGCAACTCCATAAAGAGAACATCATTAATGTTTCTGGAAGATTGGAGAATTTTTCAATCCACATAGGATCAAATAGTCAGAGGTCCAGAGTTAATCTCTATGTTGGTCAGAGCAGACGAAGGCCCATCCTGTCTCAGAATAATGACTTACAACAGGGTATTCTCTCCCTATCCCCATTTCTGAACTCTCTGATGAGCACATAATTGGTACAGCATCCAACAAATCAAATGTGACTTGGTAATTTCATCTGTATCCACCCAAATTGCCCCGAAATGGCTGCTGTGGCCTTTGGCCTCTTCCTAACTGCTTGACTTTATTTATGCCAAAGGAAGCGATCATATTTTGGCTTAATGTAACTCCTGGAAGGCCCTAAGAATCCCCAAGCTTGCAAAAGGTAAATGCTTAATGCATATATAAATGTAATTGTTGGAAGACAATGCCTATTAAATCCTTCTATTACTGAGTTTTTACACCTCGGGATTTTAAAAGTTCAGAAAATAAAGACAGGAAGTTCAAATGAATTAGACTGGTCATGGCAAATTCAACAGTCAATTACCTCACTTGACCATGGCCAGGAAAAAGTTGTCTTTAAAGACGTAAGACTGCAGCAAGCTTTAAGAGACAGAACATCATAAGTAAAAAACGCTCTTTTGTTATTGTTTTACATACACTTGACCGATTTCTTAAACATCTGCTTCTTCTTAAGACCTAACTTATTCAGTCGTCCAACCAATATTCACTAATTTACTACTATTTATCGCCACCTGCTAAAAGCCAAGAATAAAACCGAACGAGCCAGACACAATCCAGAACGGTAAATAAGATTTTACAGTATAGCAGAGTAACCACATGAAAGCGAAGTACCAGGTGTTACAGAGACACTTAGGAAGAGAAACCAACCCAGACCCGGGGAGTCATAAAAACATCTCGGGAAAACAAGGTATCCAATAAAACCTAAACGATGGACAAGCATTGGGCCGAGAGGCATGGCTGCTGTCTCAGCGTGTTAGAGCTGCTACAGCAGAATTCTGCAGACCGAGTCCTGTGCAACAAACACGTCTCACAGATCCAGAGGCTTGAAGCCCTGGACCGGAGTGCCAGCATGGTCAGTTCTTACTGAGGACCCTCTTTCTGGTTTTGTCCTCGCACGGCCTTCCTGGGTGGCTGCATGTAGATAAAGAAAGATCTCATGTCTCTTCCTCTTTTTATAAGGGCATGCATCCCTTCACGAGGACCCCTCCCTCATGACCTCATCTAACCTTAACTCCCTCCCCTAAGCCCCGCCTCCAAATACCAACACATTAGGGGTTAGGGTTGTGACGGGTTAATTTATGCGTGGTGAGGGGTTGATGCAGACATTCAGTTCCGAACAGTGGGGAAATATGTATTCCAGGCAGGCAGGGAAAACACAGTATGTGCAAAATTCGAGAGGCTGGAGAGATGCTGGCTCGTTGCAGGAATTAAAAGCAGTTTTGTAGAACTGTGTTTCCAAGTGGAAAAGAAGCATGAGCAGTAAGAGGGGAGAGATGGAATTTAGCCTAAGATCAAAGATCCGCATTTTCAAAGTGGAGAAATGTCATAATTAGCTTTTGGTGGTCAAACTATTATTCTGTTAGCTCTGTGAGAGAGGGATCGGATGGGAGCAAGTTGAAAGCAGTGAATTTGTATACGCCAGGACCTAGGTTTAGATTGACCGAAACTGAGTGCTCTGATACATGCGGATTACTTTTTGCTCTAATTAACTTTTTCGGTTGCAAAACCCACCCTTAGCAAACTCTGTTACCCGGATATAGCATCCAGACTCCAGGTATCATTCCTGAAAAAGCCGTCAGCACATCCTGAGAAGTTGCCCACAAATCATATGGTAATGACCAGGCACCGCTCAAGTGTATTCACACTGCAGCCCTAAAGAAGCCCCCCAGGAGTGCCTGGGAAAGAACCCAGCTCCTGCTTCGCGAGGCATGGGGCGGGGGCTGAGCAGGCCAGGTTTGATGAGAGCCCACTCCACACGTGGGGACTGGTCTTGGAAGCTGGTGGAAATAAGGGTGATCCCAACTCGGGTGGTGACAATAGGAACGAAATTGGCGAAAACTGACAGATTCAAGATGACGCTGTGGGACAGAACTTAGCTAATGACTGAATACAGGGAAAGACAAGTTTCCCAATAAAGAAATAAAGAAATTGAGATACAATTCACATAGAACATCCTATTAGTTTTAGGCGTACAACCTAATGACTCGACACTTGTCTCTATATTGCAAAATTATCACAAGTCTCGTTAACATCCAGCACCATGCAGTTACAAATTTCTTTTTTTCTTGTGGTGAGAACTTTAAAGATCCTTTTAGAGAAATGATAAGCACATTTTTCACTCAAGACCTGACCATCCATCGAGCTGAAATCTCGGCCTCTTTTGCATCTCTGAGAGACGTTCACACGCGTCCCGTCTGTCAACATCACCAGTAGCACGATGTCTTCCTGGCAAAAATAATAAGCCCACGTGGCAGATGAGAAACAAAATAATAAAGCGAGAGATGCTCGTTTTCCTCCTCTATGCCTTTAAGCTCCTCCTTTGCCTTCTGGGACCTTCTACCCTCTAAGCACTTAGGGCCGACGAATGGCCCTGCTGTTCCCCACGCTGCCCTCCGCCTTCCTTGGAAAATCCCAGACTCTTCTGTTCTGCTCACACTTATTCAAAGGGAACTCTCCCCTTAGCCAGCCGCCAGGTGGGAAGGAGGGCGAGTATCAAGGCCATGGCGGATAATGCTTGATATGTTTACCCTATTTTACATCCGTTACCAGCTGACGACAGTCACTTTTATCTGGACCTCTGTTCGCTCATCGTAAAACTAAGTGCTCGGAGTAGATTAGGGGTCATAATTTCAAATACTTACAGAGGCTGAGTGTGGAACATGATGAGTGAAACAAATTGAAGTGTTAGGTAAGCAGGAGAGATTTGCTCGGGGACTTATTGAGCTCCTGACCCGTGTAAAAGGAACAGCCTGTCTTCAGCCTCAGTTGACGATTGTCCTTCAGGCTCCTTGTTGCCAGATCGTCCCTTTTTTTTTTTTTCAAAAGAATTTGGTAACAAATTTTTTAATATAATTATCCAATTTCAAAAACTTGGCAATGTAACGCATTTGAATTTGTAAAGTGTATGAGCCGGTAGTGTGTGGACCAAACGGAACACATCTGGTGGCCAAAGTTGGTCTGCAAACTGGCATCCTCTGGAGTGGACATCCTCTGAGGCTTTTTCTGGTTTTTCAACTGTGGGGAAAATCTAAGGTGGCTTCACCTTCAAGACTTACCCTCTAAAATTGTGGAAGTCCAGACTCCAGGGCAGACCAGAGGTACACTAAGTGGATACCAATGGGTTGCCTACAGCATCCTTCGAATTCCATCAAATAAATTCTTCAGTACAGTTATTTCTCAGTATCCAGAGGGGATCAGTGCCAAGACCCCTGCAGCTACCAAAACCCATGGATTCCCAAGTCCCTTATATAAAATGGCACAGCATTTGTATCTAACCTAAGCGCTTCCTCTCATATACTTCAATCATTTCTGGGTTACTTATAATACCTAATAATACAATGTAAATGCTGGGCGAATAGTCGTTGTACTTCATTATTTAGAGACTAATGATGAAAGCAGTCTGAACATGTTCAGTATACATGCGATCATCATAGGCCTAACCACCTAGTACACGTCAGTCATGGCGTAACTTTTTTCCTCGAATATGTCATACCTGTGGTTACTTCGACATGGAGGGCTGTCCGTACACATGACTAACCTCATTTCTGTTGCCTTACAACACCAGTAAGGTTTGAAGCTGTCTAATGTGAAAGTTGTAACTGGTAATTTCTCCGAATAAATGACCCGTTGACCCAAACTTAAAGGAGGTTAGCCAGATTAAAATTAATGTCATCAGGATCATGTTATACTCAAATGATGTGCAAACAGATTTTTTTCTAGCTATGAAACTTGAGAATAATGATGAGGGTTTTATTAAATACGTCGTTGATTATTTCTCATCGTTCTCTGGGTTAGCTGGGCATTTCCAGTCTAAGCCAGCGTGGCTTCTCTCTGTGGTCAGCTGGGGGCTCAGCTACCGCTGGGTGGCCCAAGATGGCTTCAGTCTCATGCCTTGTGTGTTTGGCCTAAGGAGCCTCAGTGGAAGGACTCGCCTCTCTCCCTACGATCGCTCATCCTGCAATAGGCTCATCAGGGCTTCTTCGCAACGTAGTCTCAGGGTTCCAGAAGGGGAAAGAAAAGAAAGCCACTTGGCTCCTCCATGTTACACACTCAGCCCTCGTAAGCATTTGAATTCGTCACTTCTGATGTCCTCAGGGTCCTTTCTCAGTCCCTGATTATATCTCGTTTGTTAATGTCCCATTGGCCGGGATCTCAGACCTCGTCGTTCTCCACCCCACACATCGGTCCCCCACTCCCCAGGCTCGCCAATTGTAAGAATGGCCCCTGCGCACCATCTTAGGGAGTGTGCAAGCTGGTGAGACCATCACTGCCTGAGAACAGCACATCTTTACTTTCTTCTTCTGAAGCTGCCCGTGTGGTACGAGGCACTTGGCAAGAATGTCTCTCCTCTGGACTCCACGTGGGCATGGGCCTCTGTCTTGCCTGGGTACCTCGTCACCTTATCCTAGGGTTTGACTATCTTGTAGACAGTATTCTTTGAGACCCGAGGATCAATGGCACCAGATCCCTTCTGAGATATTCAGGCCTCACTTAGGTCCACCTTGTCTGATCTTTCTCCTTAGACCTTTGCAGGAAGGTCTTTTCATTTACCGGCAGGAAAATTTTCTTAAATCATATTCTCTACTTTCTCAGCTCTATGATTTAAGCTCCATAATCGGTCCTCCAAGCATTGGCTCAATATTTTTCAATTCAAGCCTTGACAAAGGTCTGATTTGCCTGAGGTCAGCATGAGGTCTAAAGGTCAAGCTCAGAGCTTCAATTTTTATGAATATTCATGAGGTTGGACAGGAAATCTTCACGAAGGCTCTCTTCGATAGAGATTATTCGATAATGGGAAAGAATAAAATGGTAATTTTCAAAATAAGCTAACAATTGCTTCTATTTTGGCATACATTCAAATGGGATTTAAACACATTAAAATTAATGTCATCTGGGCACGAGCATTGTGCAAATAGATTTTGTCCGCTTTTGAAATTTGAGAATGATAAGATAATGCAAGGTGGTTTTTTAATGCCTGTAAAGTGACTTTAATAACTTTCAATTGACATTTTATGCAACCTTAGTTCGGATTGTTTGCATATAATACTCTGAGTCTCTTAGAAAGAAAAAAGAAACATTAACGCAGTTACCACTTTGCATGACGTGCTATTGAATTCTGTTCTCCATCTTGTTTAAAACACTCTCTTGGGATAGCTGAGTAGTTTTTAAAATTACACTTGTTAATTGTTTTTAAGAAGGCAACGACTTTAGCATGTTGTTTTTACAATTTATACATCTAAAGTTATTTTAAAATGAGTTTTTATAAAAGCATAGAGATAACTGGCCAGGAATTTGGTGCTAAATTCCTACACTGTGGATGAATATAACAATGTTATTACTTTCACCCATCCTGATGTGCTCATCATAATTTATAAAAGACCATCAGTACACGACGCTGTAAGAAAAGTCAGTTCACATTGTTTTGGAAGTTGATCTTGTCTACACTGAGCCTAATGTTTATGTTGGCCTTTTATGACACGCCATCTCTAAGTTATTTTTCATTGTGTAGTTGTGCATTTTTTTTATCTGGTTTTAAGGACCCAGCCAAAAAAAATCATCATTTCTGGGAAAAGTAAAGAGAAAATACACAAGAAGCAAGAGAAACAGTAGCCATTTCTGTGTTTTCTTAGGAAACAGGCATCGTTACTAACGTAATATATTAAAAACAGAGATGATAGACCCGCTGTTTCCTGGTCTCATTCCACTCTGGGCACCGCCTGTTAGGAAGACCATGGACACGTGTGGTTCATTCAGACGGAAGAAGAACTAAAAATAACAGTATGTTTTGCAAATAAAATAAAGTTCTCTGAGAGATCATAATGCATTTGACAAAGAGAAGATTCAGGGTGTGACGGTTAATTCTATGTGCCATTTTGACTGGGCTAAAAGATGCCCAGATAGTTGGTAAAGCATGACTTCTGGATGTGTCTGTGAAAGTGTTTCTATGAGAAATGAGCATTTGAATCAGTACACTAGGAAAAGAAAACCTCCCTCGCCAATCAAGTGGACATCATCTGAGCTCCTGAGGGCCTGGACAGAGCAAAAAGGCAGAGGAAGGGCCGGCTGCTCTCTCCCCGAGACATCCATCCTCCCTTACCCTCGGACAACAGCCTTCAGACTCCAGGGCTTACAACATCGGCCTGTAATTCTTGAGCCTTTGGACTCAGACTGGGACTTACCCCATCAGCTCCACTGGTTCACAGGCCTCCAGACTCAGACCGAATCACACCACCAGTCTTCCTGGTTCTCTAGCCTGTAAATGGGAGCTCACAGAACTTCTCAGCCTCCATAATCCCTGAGCCAATTCTTATAATTAAAAATAGATAGATGATAGATGACAGATATAGATATAGATAGAATGATGATGATGATAGATAGATATAGATGATAGATAGATATGTGTGTATGTATGTGTGTGCATGTGTGTGTGTATCTCTTGTTAGTTATTTCTCTGGAAAACCCTGAGAAATACATGGGAAATTTAGACTCTCTCCTTTGAAACGTCTGAAGAACTGCATGGGAAGAGAAATCAGTCTTCTTTTATTGGCTCTCTGGGAGATGAGGTTCTTTTTCCCTGTTGACTGTAAAGCAGTCTTAGTCAGAGATGTTCAAGAACAGAAGGGACTGACTCATGGGTCCCCCATGGCGGAAATGTCTAACCACCGCGAGGCTAACGGAGATGCCATACCAAACGTGGGAGCACCAGACAGGTGACTGGAACAGTCGAGTTTTAACGTTCCTTTGTCTCCTCCGCCTGAGATTTCCAAATGGCATGAGCGTTAAGAACAGGTATCAGGCGAACCTGGTCTGCCTTTAGCTTTTTTGTGATGCTCAGCGGCACCTACAGAGTGGGGCCCCTTGGAGGGTTACCAGACAAACCGCATGCTCGGTGAGCACTCAGGGCGTCACACAGTTCTCTGTTAGTTAGTTCCCACCTTTGTTATTCATGCGATCTCTTGAAGAGCCTTTCGGAGAACGCTTCCAGAATACAACAACAAAACATAGACCGGGCACGTCTTTTTTATGGCAGAGAAAGGAAAGGACAGAGTAGCTGTAGGAGAATAGAAGACTCATCTATTTAAACACACACACACACACACACACACACACACACACACACACACACACACGGTGATCTGAACTCTCGAATGTTCTAAAAAATGCGTTTCACAAAAACCTTTGAAAGACAAGGGGCGAGGAAGAGTTTTTAATGTTCTATACCTGAACGTGGCAAAGGAAGCCGGACCGGGGCCAGGTTTTCTGCTCTGGGTCTCTGAAGCGAGATCAATAGCCGCGAATCCACCAGGGAGTTCCCAGCCCTTCGGGGTCTCCCCTCTCCCCCGTTCCAGCCCCCAATGACTCCGTTACTCCTTTCCTCTACCTACATAGGTCGTAGAGCCCCTGCATCCTGGTTTTGCCCCCTTTACCCAACGCACAACATCGCTTTCTGAGAAGAAAACTTGCTGGGGTGGGGGAGGGGGGCGGCCGGGTAGTTGTGCCTTGAGGTTATGAGTGAGTCCCGCGCGTGTCCCCTTAGGGCAGCCTGCAGGGCCGCGTGGGAGCAGTTTCCATTCTGTTCTGCGGTTCAGCACCCAGGACTCCCAAGCCTCCTATTTGTTCTCTGGTTATTGGGTGACCCCTGCTGGTCACTAGGAGGCATTACCGCCGCTTCTAATTTTGGCCTTCCTCAATCTCATCCCAGCCGCCAGACTGTGACTGTCACTTTCCAAGATTCAAGGCGCCTTCCCTTAGTTGTGATAGGTTCTTATTAATACCTGCTGGGCATTAACTGTCACTTTCATTGCATTAAATTCAGAGTTTTTGAAAACAGCTCCCCATAAAATGATTAAATCCGTACCGAAGGAAAACACCTTTTGCTACAGTCTGCGCTCGTGTGAGTATTAATGATTCCGTGATCTCATGCTGACAGAGAAGATGACAATTTTTACATTTTCTTGAAAAATACTAGTAACAACAAATACAAGGGTGCCACATTTTCGAAGCCCAGCCAGCAGCACAAAACAACATTTGCTTAACTCCTTGGCCCTGGGTTCTCATTGATTGAACATACATAACTACCCAACCATGGTACGAAGTAATCTATAGTTTACACAGCCAGAAAAGACTTTAAATAAGGTGAAAAACGTCCCATCGTTTAGAAAATAGGGGAATGCAGTCATAGTTCAGCTGCGACAACATGAAGCTTATGTACTTTAGCCTCTTACCTGTTGCTACGTGTTAGTCTATTTCAGTGAATCTCAGCGTCTTCCTCTGGGGATCCCCATCAAACAGGGAGAGGAAAATGATAGCATACCCCTAATTCCTTGAGCATCGTAAAGATCACCAATCCCCCTTCCTGCCACGAATTCGCTATAAACAAAACTGCGCCTTCGAAAAAAGACTGTATTGTACACTCCAATCGATGATAACGGTAGGTCACTTTAGCCAATGCCAAGATGGGCAATCGGCAATGCAGCCAAGGCACGTGCGGCTCCTCAAATCTCTTTAGAGAAAAATGTAGGAATCAGCGATTTTGGTTGTCTCCGAGGTCATCCACTCAAGAAAAAGTGCGAGAAAGAGGAAAGGAAGTGTGGGCACTCATTGGCTATGTGCATGCGTGTATCCGTGCGTGTGCCCCTGTGCACGCGCACACCCACATCTACAGATATTTCGTATGTGCAACAATTGCTGGTAAATAAATGTCCGTACTCTAATGCAATGGTAATGTCGCATTTATAACTCAGTTCACAGGGCTTAAACGGAGCACGGCCTGTTGCATGTGCTTTTGCTCTGTCAAACTGTAGGAATAGACAACATATCGCCTCCCTCTCTTTGAACTTTGCAGACCGACCTATTATTTATTCTATTTATTCGTACTTCTCTTGAAAAGCCAATCCTCCATAGATCCCGGAAGTACTTTTGTTATGCAGTGTTTTTTTTCTCTCTCTGAATTCCCATCTCCGTTTGCCTTCATCTTCCTAGCAGTGAAAGCCTCAAACCGAATACAATATCCCAAGCTGCGTGACTTCCTAACGGTAAAGATCTTGCCCAGGTTTTTAAAAAAATCAGCCTGTTTAGAAAACAGTAAATTCACAGCAGTATCTATTGAAAGTCTTATCAATTCTCCTTTTTATTTATGGGCATGCCTTTTCCTCTCTCGAAGGTCTTTCTGCTTTATGTGGTTCTTATAACATCTTGACTCTTTCAGTAGACATTAATTTCAGTAAATATTTCTGCTTCTCTGTGTATTTTCTCTTTGAGGTTTTCATTTTTTGTTGATGCTCTTTTAACTGTTCCTTTTTCCCATTTGCCAATACTTCGGTGACCCTTAGACTTTGAGAAAATATTTGCAGAGCTGCGCTGACTCCTTATTTATTCATAGCTCTTTTCTGCAATGTTCTTTTCTCTGCAAAGAGCTCAAAGCCACTACCAAGAGTTAAGGTCATACTCAGAACACACCTCTGATTATAACTGGAAAATAAAGGGAGAATAAAATTTTTTTTAATATTTTAAGAATCCTAAAGATACTCCGAACCAGCTTAAGTTACACATTACAAAGGACCTCATTCTCGTTTCAGTGACTTGGGATGGTCCTTTTACGATATCTCTTTTTCCTCCCAACTTGAGAATTTAAACTTTCTCCCATTCGCAAGAGTAAATTTTCCAAATATTGCAGAATATACCTTAATTAAAAAAAATTTTTTTTAAATCCTTCTCAGTGGTTCATTTCACATTTCCTTTCCTGAAGGCGGCAGTGAAAGTTTGCTTAGCATCCTGAGTCTCACCTTCACACTGAACTCGGCCTGGATGGTGACTGAGCGTCCCGTGAAAGTTTGCTTAGCATCCCGAGTCTCACCTTCACACTGAATTCTGCCTGGATCGTGACTGAGCATCCCTACTGTTTTTAAATGCTTGGCTTTTTCTTTTTTTCTTCGAATCGAGGTATAGATATTTCCTGATCTTCACTTTAGCCAGCCTTAACAGAGTAGGGATCCTAAAGTTTTCATTTTTAATAGAAAAGTGTCTTATGGCTATTGAGAACTTGTCTGTTCCTTGTTATCCGGAAGGTGCCAATAGAGAGAAGCTCCTCGATCCCAGATCACCCACATATCATCCCAGGATTTTAAAAACTGGGGAAATGGAGAGACATTGGAACCGCACCCACCCATCTCTTTAGAGGATTCATCATGGACTCTGACTGTGACTTCCGCGGTATCCTTCATGTCTTTACTACCAATTCCAACACAGTGACAGAGAATCATAGGCATGCATGACTAGCGTGAAGCGTGGTCCCCCTCGCTACTGAAGTGTAGCTCTGGAAGTTAAGGGAAACGTCCAAGGTCACAACAGCCAGCTAGTGACAGAGTTAGAGCAACACTGAGTCTCTGTGTATTTATACGTGTGCGTGTGAGAAATGCTAGGCAGGGCTGCCGGCAGACCGGGGACACTCCGAGCCCTTTCCAGTCTTGACTCCTTTAATCCTTATAACCTGATGACGCCGATACTATCAGCACCGATTTCAAAGGTGAGGAAATCGAAGCACGAAGAGATTAAATAACCTGCCCGAGGTTACCTACCTTGTGGGCAGCAGAGCAGGGATTGAAACCCACCCAGGCCGTCTGCCTGTCTCCCAAGTCTGCGCCCTTAATCACTGCGCACGCTCTCTGTCTCAAATGTCAAACAATCAGTTACGTGTCATCAGACAGTAATCCTGTTCCGCCAGGTGCATAAATTGCCTCGACACTGGCTAAGCAGAGCTCTCCATCGTCAATCAACACATCTCGGGTTCCAAAATCATCCTCCCACTGAACACATAAACAACCTCTTCAAATGCTCACCCATAGAGCCAAGGTATGCTTTATCCAGATGTGAACTCCTACATAAGGCAAAAAATAAAATAAAATCTTACTCCCTTGCCCTCAGGGAAACAAAAACTGAACCAGAAGGTTATGGCAGATTTTTGAGAATCACGACACTCTGGCTGCTCTCCTCACAATATGTTTCTGTAAGCTCCCTTCTGCTCCCCGCGTGGGATTTCAGCATGTCGAAGGCTAGGATGCCGAGTAAACGCCTTTGTAGGTAACAGATTTGCTCTGTTTCTCCCGTGTGCCTGTGGCTGCCGTCTGCTTTTCGGAGCCTCTGGGATTGAGACATCACGCCAGGCCCTGAAGCAAGGCACGCAGCAAGCGTCACCTGCAGGAGATCATTCAGGCCCCGCCCCTGTCTGGGGCTCCCTGAACCTGTCACACGGTGGTTTCCCACGAACCACTCTCATTGGCCACTGGGGCCATGGAAAAGAACAACCCTACCATCAGCTGTTAAGAACACAAGGGGACCCAAAAACTCAACGAGTCCATCGTGCCAGGGAGGAGGCGCCCCTAAGAAGCCCTTAGCACCCAGGCTATAAACACGATCGTCTACTTAGGTTTTTATTACACCAGCAACTACAGTATCAGAGATATTTCCTTCCAGAGAAATGTTTTTGTGACTCACTTGTCGTCTTCATCAATTTTTGTTTGTAAGTTATGAGGAAAAAGACATTAATATCATCTGCCCTAGAGACACCGCCCAACGGTTTGACAGGATCCACTTATTTATGCCGCGGGAGCATTTACTGGTCTTAGAACATCTGAAGTGGTTGGAAGTGGTTTTGAAGGAGTCTTGAGAGATAGTGGGCAGAGATGCTGAGGTTATTAGAGGAAGCGGACGTCAGCTGTGGGATTGCCCACCCATGGAGTCAGAAAAGGCTGCTGACATTTTATCTCCACGGAGCTGGGAATACCCCTGTTCGTTTTCCAGAAAAAGAGGACTGAAAACCCCTCTGGCGTTCGTGGTGTAGGATTTAGAGCACTGCAGATAATCTGAAGCAAGTGAAGGATAGATTTTATAAAATAGTGTGGGGTGTCAGGGAGAAGTGCCGGAGTAACATCTCCTTTTCGGACACATATATCAAACGGTTTCCTTGTGGTTACTGACGTCTAGGTTGGATCTTTGTGTCAAATGGTGTGGGTTGTCTGTAAATATGATTCCGGGAATCTATTTTCTTTTCCTTTCAACTTATTCATACTTACACTGGACATTTTAAGAGTGGGGCTATCTCCACGCCCCATGGTGCCTCGTTCGCTCAAGGAAGGTGCCCCAGGCTTTTCTTTGCTCAGGGACAGGCACAGAGCAGATCACTGGCACAAGCAAGGGACAACTGACCCAGCCCATAGGACTGTGTGCCGTCAGGGGATGGTGGTTTGCAAAGCCGGCCACACGGACTAGCTGTACGAAAGCACCCGTCAGGTTACGGACTGGGGAACCTGGCCGGTGTGGGCTACAGGTCAGAGAGAAGTGGACAGAGGCTTCGCAAGCCAAGGGAGGAGGTTGCTGATCACTGGGGTGGCTTGGTTTGTTAGAGCTTTGTTCCAGGCGCGTGCGTCCTTAAAGTGAGCTTTTTAAAAACAAAACAAAACAAAACAAAACCTAGCCCCCATCTCAGCCCCTTGCAACCAAAACACCCAACCCAGTGCAAAATGAAATAAAAGCGATGACAGATCCACTCATGGGAACGGTTCTGGATCTTCTGCCCTGACCGTTCTGACATCATCTCTCCTCGGTCCCCCATTTACACATCTCACCTTTCACCACATTCTACTCTTTGTCTTCACTTTTCTTCTCGGTTTGCCTCCTCCCTTTTTTAAAAATTCAGCTATAATTGACATGTAACATTATATTGGTTTCAGGTATACATATAATGATATATATGCATATATATATAATATATATAATATAATATATATAGCAAAATGAACACCACAATAAGTCTAATTACCATACATCACCACATGGCTACAATTTTTTTCTTATGATAAAAATGTTTAAGATCTACTCTTAGCAACTTTCAAATATGCAATACAGAATTATTAATTATAGCCTGTCTCTTATCTATCCTTTCTTCTTCCTCCCTCCCTCTCTCTCTCTCTCTCTCCCTCCCTCCTCTCTTCTTCTACTCTTTTATACCTTTTATAATTCTCTCCAGGAACAATGTCATGGGTAGAGTCTCTTCCTCCACGTCTACATTTCCTTCTTCTTCCAATTTCTTCTAATTTTCCTGACTAAGCCTCCCAACCTCATTGTTCCATCTTCTTCGCCTCACATGCACTTGAGGGCTTAAGACTCAATAATGTATAGTTTAAGCAAGTTTAGATATTTCTAAAATCTGAATAAAGCCATATTGGCTCAATGCTATTCAACAAAGTGCTAAATTTGATGTTCCATCTTCGACAAAATTCCACCATGATTTATATCATCAGGAAGCACCAGAATGGATAAGACATGACCCCAACCACCACCTGGCTTACGATCTGGGAGGAAGACAGGACGTAGGAGGAGTGATGACCACACGAGGCAGAGCGTGTCTGCACCGTCATCATGACAGAGGCACAGAAGGGGGCCAGGTTCGGCTGGGACATTAGCCACATCCCCGTGGCAAAGCTCCACCAAGGCAGGTGCGCATACTTCCTATAACGTGACCCATGTGAACTCTTCCTCACCTCTATGGTAAGGCAAACATGGGACTTGACACTTTTCAGAACATGACAGAGGGGCCCCAAGAAGATTTCCGGTGGGGTTCTAAGAATAACTGTGACAGAAAGGCAATTTCAGAACAGGAGACAATGCCCTTTGGCCCCAACCATTTTCCTATGAGTTCTGTTCTCTTTTTATATGACTTCTGAGGTAAAAGAGTCTCAGTTCCCTTCACTTTCAAATTGCTTCTTGGCTTCCTAAGTCCACTCGGGGCTCTTCCCAAATTGCCTCGCCTACTTTGCTTGTGCTCTGAGTCTCGCTTTGCCAAGTGTCCTATTCCGCCATATTTTAACTGCTGGATTTTACTTTCTCAAGAAAAATTTTTTATATTTAAAAATAATTGACAAATATAACTGTACACCTTTACAGTGTACCACGATTCGATGCACCTATATTATAAGATGATTACCAAGGGTGTTGGGTTTTTTAACTGCAGCTCATTGAAGCAAAAAAATTTCACATTAATCGAATGGATATTTTAGATATGGACCTTCAGAATTATCCCCTATTTCTGCTTTTCTTCAGTTCTCTCAGTTGGCCAGCACCAGCACCCCACCCGACCCCATCTCCACGCACATTCACAATCTCTGTGTCACAGAGGAGTCTCTACAGCCATTTGAGAAAACTGGCCTCCAAGCCTAAAAAGAGGTAACAAAAATCTAATTAGACATAACTAACGTAAGGGACGCTCCCGTGCTATTTCTACGTAAAGATTGAAATTAAACATCACTAGAATTTTTTGACTTCCCGTGGCTGCATAACAAATTACCTTAACACTTAATTGCTTAAAGCAACAGTATTTTATGATCTCACGGTTTCTGTAGGTCAGGAATTCAGGAGTCACTGAGCAGGGCGGTTCTGGCTCAGGTTTCTCATGGGGTTTTAGCAAGTCGTCACCTGGAGCAGCAACCATCGGAAGTTACCCAAAAGCTAGACTTTTATGGTTAGGAAATCTCTGCTAACCGTGGCTGGAGGCCTCAGTTTCCTACCCATGGATTTCTCGGTAGCGTCTCTTGAGAGCCCCAAGTCACAGGGGTCTCGCTTCTCCCTGAGTGAGTGATCCAAGCCAAAAATGAGGCAGAGGCACTCCTGTATTTTATGACTTGGACTCAGAAGTCACTCCTTATAGTTTCTGCTGCATTTTCTGGTTGAGAAGTAAGTCACTCGATTCGTTTATATTCGTGGTTGTGGGGTGGGGGAGTGGACTTTACCTTTTAATAAGGGTGATTATTAAAGAATTTGTGGACATATTTTAAAACCACCATAGCTCCCATACCCACCTTTTCAGTCTCTCCTTAATTCTATTTCGTAATATTTTCTATTAAGGACTCTATTAAACATTTTAAGACATTAAATTCCTAGATTTTAAATATTCCCATAAGCAATATATGGTTTTTAAATTTTTGTTGCTAATCCCTTTCTCCAAATTTCTATAAACTTTCTCAACTCCTAGTTACATAGCATTATTCAAAAATAAATCTTCTGAGTAATTTGGAGTTCAATTATACAGCATTGCTGTTCCTGAATTGACATTCAAAAAATCAATTTTAATTCTTTCATATGTACCTAAGTAAAATATTTTATGAGGTATTGGATCAAACATCTGTTTTATTTCTTTTGCCTACTAATTCAGTAATTGAATTATTTTTGGAAAAAGCAATCAAATTAGTCTCTCGTAATTATAGACTGTTGCTTGTTCATATTTCATGTCACTTACAATACCTAAGTGAGACTGGTTGTTTTTCTACAAAGTATTTTCCATTATTTTACCAGAAGCTAAAGCAATCTTATTTACCCAAGTGACCTGTTTCAAATCTGTTTCTTAAGAACATTGACAAATGAAGACTGTTTATCTTACTGTGCCAAACTGAAGATATATTCTTCTGGTTGATTGATTTGTATGCTGAGAGACAATGGCAGGTATTCTCAAGAAATGTGAGTTTAAGTCAAGCAAGAATCCACCAAGCAAAAACCATGCAAATAAACAGACGTCACTGCTTCTTCTCTCCAAGTTCATAGACTGAGATAACAGAAGAACAAAAGTCATAGAGTCGATGTATCTAATTAGGTCAAACAGCCTTCTATTTCAAGGAGAAAGTAATCAGACCAGACGTTTAATTCATTTACTCACTGAATGAACATTTATTGTACATTTGCAGTGTATCCATAGGTAAGACTTAACTCTAAAAAGATTATGAGTTACAATAGCTTTCTTTTTTTAAATAATACCACAAGTACCCACTTCCAAAGCAGCTAAAGAAGCTCCCCTTGGATCTGATCTTCTAGATATCAGCTATTCACTATGAGCAAAGTAAAATAATGACCTGAAGATCCTGAAGAGTGAAAATTTTTTAAAAGCAGGCAGAAGAAACCAGCACGGGACACGAATATATATTTTCCAATAGCCTTTAACTGACGAGCAGGATGAAGGTGGCACCAAGGGAAATAACTAAAACCTTGACACAAAAACCCACATATTTCTGGCCGGAAGAAAAAGGAGAGAGTTCATAACAACTACGGAGCCTAGAAAGTAAGGGCGTAAATCATAGGGAAAGAGAGCCAGAGAACACGTTGAAGCCATCATTTCTGCTCAAGACTCCAGATGCTCCGTGAACCTATGCAGGAAGCAGGTCTCAGGTGATGCAGGTAAGCTAACAGAGTTGAAACGTCATTTGAACTACTACTGAAAAAAGAGAGTTTTAAGTTTGAGTACAAGCGAGTAAACTATCTGATAAAACTCTCACAGTAGCACTCTAACGGAATTAAGAGTTTCCGAAAAATAAGATTCACAATGCCTAGGATAAAATCCAAAATGACTCAAAATCCAAACCAGAATAGGTAATCTATTCTTATATATTCCAACCCAGGAATATATAACCCAAATTTATCAGAAGGTATAACAAACAGAAGTTGGGGAACATTATCTTTTAATTGCTGAAAGAAAAATACTCTCAACTAAGGATTCCATATCTAACGAAAATATTCTTCTTCAAAGAGGAAGATGAAATAAGGACATTTTCCTATTTTTATTTTTTTTTTAATTTTCATGAGTTTATTTGAGCCAGAGGATACACCTGAGAGCAAGAAATATTCTCATATTTTAAATAATGCTGAGAAGCCATTGTCAATAGAATTCCTATACCAGAACTATTTTAAAATTGTATTCAGTTGGAGGGAAATGATACCGGACTGAAACTTGGATCTTCAGAAGGAACTAAGGATTGTCAGGGATAGCAACTAACTGTGCAGATATAAAGGATTATACTTCCATATCTCTGTGCAGCCCGAATCCCTATTAAAGTGTAGAATATTAGCCCCAGAAAGTTCCATCATGCCCCTCTGTATCAATTCTTTCTTCCAGGAGGAAATCTCACCATAGATTCATTTTGCTGATTGGTTTTCCCTGTCCTAAAATTCCAATAAATTCAGGATAAGACCCTGATACTCATTTAAGAGAAAACAGTTATGAAAACCCTTAGATTTGAAAGGCTGGATCACATTCGGTCTGTACTGCGTCAGCAATCCCTTCCTCACCTGCCCAAGAGTCCCTTTAATATAAACCTTTAAACAGCGGTGCCCTGGGGACCCCGAAGAGGCGTTGTTCATGTGGAAGAGAAACCACCTTGCACCTGAACTTGAGTTCAAGTGAAGAGAACAAATGTTAGTCTTCCCAGGAGTAACGTAGTGAAACCCACCTGCGGTACCAAGAAAATGCCACCAGAGGGGATAAAGTTGCAGATTTCGCCAAAAGAAAGAGTGTTTGTGAAGCACGCTCCAGGAGAAGACAGTGTCAAAGGGCAGACTGGCCTTCAACATCAGAAAGAGCATCTTATCTCCTGCGGCTGGAACAAAGAAATAAAAAACCTTTAAAGGAGAGTGCATTCGGGGAACTAAGAGGTGTCTACCTTGATGAATTGGCAATCACTGCTGGACCAGGAGATCCAGCGGATACGGGCATTAATTACAGAAGAGTTGTAATTTGGAGGTCAAAACAATTAAACCCTGCACACCAGAAAGCAGAGTGTGCAAGCACAACAAGCCACTACCAGAAAGTAACGCTGCCTTCCAACGTCACGCTTTACAGCGTATTTTCAATCTGGATTCAAACGTAGAGAATAACGCCATAGAAGTACGAGGATAAAAAAACCACTATACTATAGTGCATCTTATTGCACGTTTTTAAGACAAAACAACGTGTAATGTTCATGCCACACTTCGTTTTTCAGAAAGTCTCCAGCATTTTCCTGGACACTTGCTATCGCAGATGCCCTTTGGAATTAAGTTCGCCATTCTGTAAACTACAATAAGGCATTGCTTCCCACCTGCCCCTCCTGGAGCAGTCCCCACGGCGCCTAACCACCGAGTCGCCCCTTCATCTCAGCAGTTCTTGTACGTGTTTTTCCTCTGCTCGACTTCAGAAACCCATCTAAGAAAGGCTGGGGTCCAGCCTCTCTCCTGGACCCCATAAGAGCAAGAGGATGCTCACCGTCCACCATCACATCACCTCGACGGTTCCTCCTTCTCCTCTTACCTTTGGGCGTCTCTGAGGTCTATGCTAGAGAAAGGGCACTGAACACTGTGTGTGCCGCCCGAGGACAGCAGCTCAGAGGCATGTCTAGGTGGCAGGCTACATTTATAATGATCAATTCTTCAACCCTAGTCTTTCCTTCCTCCCCTATGAACTCGGCTCCAAAGAGAACTTAAAAATCCCCTTACGTGTTTTTGGTAGGCAAGAGATCTTTGTCTTAAGACCGTGCGATCTTTTTCACTGTTACTTCCCGAGGCTCTGTTTCCAGCTGCCAGTGTTAAGTCCAGAGAATAGTCAGTCATGAGTTTGCAGACGTCTATTCTGCCCTAAAGGCCCTGTAGGCTGCAATTTAAGGATGGCGACCAAACCAACAGGGTCCTCCTGGTCTACCAAGGTCAAGACAAGTGAGGTGGGGGAGCAGAAAGGTCTCGCTGGATGTCACACACACCAATTAGGAAATGGAAGGTTATCTTAAGTCTTTGGCCCCGAAGCCACTGGCACACGTGGTCACAGGTCATGACCGTCACCCAGGGCTGGCTTCACGGGCATGCGACCTGTGCAGTTGCACAAGGCCCTGTCTTCAGAAGTGCCTTGTGCTTGCTTTACTGCTCTGTTGTCGCTATTAAATTCTTAATAATTTTTCAATAAGGGCTCTAAATGTTTACTGTGCACTGGGCCCTGCAAATTAGTCAGCTGGCCTTGTTGTCACTTCTTTGTATGTATCATGAGGTTGGGGGTTATGGGTAGGTGGGTTGGGGGGCAGGGAAAGTCCGTTGTCACCAAAGCGGCCGATAATCAGTTCCGGCTGTGGGAAAGCTAAGATTCTTTTCTCCAGAACATTTTAAAATTATGCCCTCTGACTCCTCGATTGCTATCTGCTCTGTTTCAAAGAAGCTGGATAATAGTAAAATATAGGCTCGTGCCTTTTTTTCCCCCACATTCCCTGAAAAAAAATCCATTTTACATAAGGAAGCTACAAGGGAGGACTATGCTACTGTATGAGGCCCTTGGAGAGAGGCAGGGACGGAGGGACTCCGAAAGAAGCGAAAAGAGACCTCTGACACTCGAAAAGGCGTGACAGTAAAAACAAGATGATGCCACCAGCCAACGACCGGGTTCCCCTCCTTACTGGCAGAACCAGCCCGGTTCTGCGATGCGGAATCACGACAAAGCGGGACAGGATTTTGAGGCCCACATGGCATCTCAGAAGGTAGTCAAGATCGCAGCCTGAACAAAAAAAAAGAAGAAAAGAAAAGAAAAGGAAAGAAAAGGAAAGAAAAGAAAAGAAAGAAAAGAAAAGAAAAGAAAAGAAAAGTAAAGAAAGAAAAAGAAAAAGAAAAAGAGGTTCATGGATGGTCAGCAGAGAGAGGAGATAACGAGTTAGCAAAGGCAGGGGTCGTTTTTTGTGTGTTTTGTTTGGGTGTGTGTTTGTTTCAAGAATCGGCACTTGCCACACGCAAAGGGTGAGCCTAGGAGAGAGGAAAAGAAAGTCGCTGACCCCTGGGAAGAGTGTTCGGAGGTGGGGGGCGGGGAGGGGAGGGGGAGGGAGTCCCACCTGCCGGGGAGGAATGTGGAAGCCCGGAGGATAAATACAAAAGCAGGCAGGTCCCGATGCCTCAGTGCGGGGCAGCAAGCGAGCGGCCAGCACTTCAGCATCTGCAGGTGACGTGAGTAAGCACCACAGTGTCCGGGGACCCAGGAATTCTCAGGACTTCCATTTGCGAACTACATTCCAGTTTGCTGTATGCTATACGGTATTTTCTCTCAATCACACCTCTTAATTAAACTTGAGATCAGAAACACGTGCCTTTTTTAGTTCAGATGTCCCCAGGAGTGCCGGCAAAGGGAAAGGTACCACCAGGAATTATTCCATAAAAGTAATTACCTAAAGGAATGTACGAAACAAATGTCCTGGTGTCACGCATGCTATTAGTCATATTCAAAAAAAAAAAATCTTAACATAAACAAAATCTTTTCATCCTCGGCGGATGGGATCAGCCCCGAGGAGAATGTCATTTCGGTGCTGAAATGATAACTGGAGATACGATGACAGGGGGAAGGGCGGCAGCCTGGGATATTGATGCTGGATATGATTCCCCTTCTGCTACAGTCTCGCTACAGGACCTTAGCCGGTCACGACCCGTTGGTCCTCAATTCAAAAAGGAAATGTTGAGTCCAGTGGTTCCCAAAGAGTGATACCAAAACCAGCGACACCAGCACCACTTCGGAACTCATCAGCCACACAAATTCAAGGCCGACTGAGCCAGAAAGGCTGGGAGTGCAGCCTCGCCACCTCCGTTTTAACGAGTCCCCCAGGATATATTGATACGTGGGGAAATTTGAAAACTACCCGATCAGATGAACTCCGACTCTCTCGACAGCTCAAAAATTCTATAGCGTTGACACCATGATCATCCACATCAGTGATATATATCGAGAGCAGCCTCTGTGCCCCGCCCCATCCCTGTTCTGAGAACTTGAATAGCCCATTTCATCATCGCAGCACCCTGAGAAGTGAAGTCTTGTCCCTGCTTGGCAAAGGAGGCATGAAAGGGTCTGGCAGCTGCAGTGAAAATGCACCACCAAGTTCCCTTCTTCAAGGAAGGGTTTGTTCCTCCAGCTGTGAGCAACTGCAGGATTGTCTTCAGCTGCAGAGAGCCGCCTTACCCAAGGGCACATCCTTCCAGGGATGCCCGTGCCAAGTTATAAATCACAAAAGGGCGCAAAGGCCTGACTCCACCATACGACGACCTGATAAACACACACGCTCCAGAGTTGCCCAGGGGCCTGGCCAAGCCCTCGTCAGGCCTGAATCACAGTTTGAGTTCTCCTTTTCCTTCCCCAGTCTCGCTTGCTTCCCCTTCCTTTTAAATGAGCTGATCCCTAAGTATCCCACACCTGAAACTTCTCAGCTTCTGGAAACGCCACTTTACAACAGCAGCTGATTGACAGTGAGAGGCCAGTCATGGGAGGAGCCAGGTTTCAAATCCGGGCAGATGGACTCTAAGCCTTAGACTCTGAACTGTTTATTATCCTGCCCTCTAATTCGTGTTTCACTTGAGTTTGTACATTAATGGCTCACGCATTTAAACAAGATTTTTTACAAATGATTAAATATTACAAAGAAGGAAACTAAAGCTGGAGGGGATTGCCCCACGTGCTCCAGGTTGGAAGTGAGCCAGCACTGATTGGTCTGAGATGTTCTGACTCCCACCGCCCAACTGTGTCCTATTACCTCCCCCCTTAAGGAAAATAGTCACATACTGATACCAATGAGATAAGGTATTCTTTTATAATTATATTCGGGGACACATGACACGAAGCCTAAGAGACACTACAGTTGATAACAAGAAGTGCAAAGGATGATAAAAGACCAGTATCAACAATTATCTGCCAACGAAGTAGATAACCTAGGGGAAATGCACAGATTACTAGAAGCATACAAACTACCAAGACCGAAACATGAGGAAACAGAAAAGCTGAACAGATCAATAACAAACAATGAGATGGACTCAGTCATCAAAAACCTTCCGACGAAGAAAAGCCAAGGACCGGATTGCTTCACTGGCAAATTCTACCAAACATTTAAAGAACTAACACCAATCCTTCTCAAATTTTTCCAAAAAAAAAATAAAATAAAAGAGGAGGGAATACCACCAAACTCATCCTATCAAACCAGAATAATAACTCTGATACCAAAACCAGACAAAGATACCACAAGAAAAGAAAACTACAGGCCAATATCCATGACTATGGATGTAAAAGTCTTCAACAAAAAAACTAGCAAAGCCGATCAATCAACACATTGCAAGGATCACACTACAACAAGGTGAAATTGATCTCTGAGTCGTCTATACACACATTTGTGTGTATGTATATATCCACACATACACACATACGAAGGAATATTATGCAGCCTTGAAAAGAAGGAAATTCTGCCATATGCAACAACATGGATAAAAAAAAAAAAAGTACTGAATGATTCCATTTATATGAGTTATTTAAAATAGTCAAGGTTATTTATCAGAAAGTAGGACTGGGGGAAGAGGAAAACGAGAAGTTATTTTTGATGGGTGGAATGTTTCGGTTACACAAAATGAATAAGTAGAGATCAACACAGGGCCTATAGTTAGCAATAGTGTGTTGTACCCTTAACACATTTGCTAAGAGAGTAGCTCTCATGTTAAGTGTTCTTACTACCTAAAACAAAACAAAACGCGAGTGGTTCAAGGAAACTTTTGGAGATGATTGTTATGTTTATTCCCTTGATTGTGGCGATGGTTTCACAGGTGAGCATATATGTCAGAACTCATCAAACTGCACGTATTATACAAGTGTATATCAATTATGTTTTAATAAAGCTGTTTAAAACACCTGGAGTGTAATTTATGGTTATACATGCAGCAAAGAAATCAAAATTTTTCAAGCAAGTAGTCAACACTGAAGAAGAACCCTCAGTGGAAAGAAACACCCAAAATTTTCATGACCAGGATGTCTTTTAGTGTAATGATGCTCAATATTGCCTGTTTATGAGAATTACTAGAGAGAGATTCCAGTCAAGGTGGCTAAGTAGGTAGATGCTATGCTCATCTCCTCTCACAACCCCATCCGAATTAAAACGACACTACAGAACAACCATCTTTGAAAATCGCCCGAAGTCTAGCTGAACAGAAGTCCTACAACTAGGACATACACAAGAAGCCACCTTGAGAGTGGTAGGAGGGTCAGAGATGCTTAACTACCATGTTCAGTAGTTACAACTCGGGCGGGGTATCTTGGCTGCAAAGGTTTCCATCGAGGAGTGAGGGGTTTCACCCCATCCAGACTCCCCACCCCAGAGTTCCAATGCCAAGAAGAGTAGGTCCCACAAAATCTGGATGTGAAAACCAGTGGAGATCGTGGCTGAGACAGAGGAACTGCAGGAGTCCCAGGTGCTCCTTCTAAAGGGCCCACACTTGGACTTACCCGCTGACGAACACGCTCGGGGCTCCAGGGCTGGGGCAGCAGCTCAAAAGGCACCAGGAACGTAGAGGGAGAGATTGAATTGCCTGGCTTCAGGGTGAGGGCCAGAGGGGCAGCTTTCTCCTAGACAAAAGAGCTGGCATAGGTCATTGTTCCTTTGTTGAGGCCTATCCCACCAAGCATGCAGGTGCAGGCGGCCACCATATTTGAGTCTCCATCAACCTAACACCACTTGCCCCGCCCTATTGATTCCTGAGACCCCGCCTCACCCAACATAAGGGCCCACCCAAGCCACTTTCAGTGGTTTTCCATACAAATGGCCTATCCTGGCTCATGCTGCGGACTTTCCTAAAATCTCCCCAAGGTTCGCAAAACTCAAACAAGCAGCATCTGGCCTTAGCAAGCCCCGTCCTTGCTGAGCAGCCCCAAGCCCGGCACCAGCAGCAGCTGGTTTCGGTTCACAGCCTGGTCTCTCAAGGCATAGCCAAGCCCAGCGTAGGTGATAGCCACCTGCGGATTGCTTAGTGGTTCATGCCAGGTGGCCCTGAGCAGGGTACAAGCTACAGCCAAACCTGGCCAGCAGCAGAGCCCTTCCCAGGAGGCACCAGCCTACACACGTGGTGGCTGGAGCACCACCCAAGAATGTCACACCCCAAGGGAAGACAGGGCAGGCACCAGAGCCCTGCTAAAGTGAATCTAGCTCCATAGGGTTGACCCCTCACCGGCCAGTCCGCACGACCAATCAGCCTGAGGGTCAGCCCCTCCCACCGACGTGCAAACAGAAAACGAGACTCAACTACAACAGGAGGGCATGCACAACCCATACAAGGGACCACCCCACTCAGGTGACCAGGGAGACTGCGCCATTGGGACCCAGGAGACACCGACTGCGTAAGGCCAATTTACTAAGTCTGGGAGCCTTAGTGGTTCCACCTGATACATAGAAACAAACACAGAGAGGCAGCCAAAATGGGGAGACAAAGAAACATGTCCCCAGTGGAAAACAGAACAAAGCTCCAGAAAAAGAACTAAACAAAATGGAGATGAGCAATCTACCAGATGTAGCGCTCCAAACACCGGTTATCAGGATGCTCAATGAACTCAGGGGAACAGTAGATGAACTCGGTGAGAACTTTAACAAAGAGGTAGAAAACACACAATAGAATCAGTCAGAAATGAAGAATATCTTAGGAGGAATCAGTAGTAGATTAGACAAAACAGAGGATCAAATCAGCAATTCAGAAGGTAAGGTAGCAGAAAACACCCATTTTAAATGGCAACAAGAAAAAGGAATCCAAAAAAAATGAAGGTAGTCTAAGGGGGTCTCTGGAATAACATAGGCATATCAACATTCTCATCATAAAATATCAGAAGAAGAGAAAGAGCAAGAAATTGAAACCCTATTTGAAAAAATAATGATGGCAGACTTCCCTAATAGACGTGCAAGCCCAGGAAGTGCAGAGTCCCAAACAAGATGAAGCCAACGAGGCCCGCACCAAACACATCATAATTAAAATTCCAAAAGTTAAAGACAAAGAGAGAATCTTAAAAGCAGAAAGAGAAAAGGATTTAGTTACCTACAAGGGAGCTCCCATAAGACTGTCAGCTGATTTCTCAACGGAAACTTTGCAGGCCAGAAGGGATTGGCAGAAAATATTCAAAGGGATGAAAAGCAAGAAACTACAACCAAGACAACCCAGCAAAGCTATTGTTTAGAATCAAAGGACAGATAAAGAGCTTCCCAGACAAGAAAAAGCAAAAGAGATTCATCACCACCAAGCCAGTATTACAGGAAATGTTGGAGGGACTCTTCTAAGAAGGAGAAGACTCTTCTAAGAAGGAGAAAAAAGGAAAAAGATCAAAAAATATAAATAATAAAATGGCAATGACTACATAGCTATCAACAATTATTTCGAATGCACATGGATTAAGTGCTCCAATCAAAAGATAGGGTGGCTGAATGGATAAGAAAACAAGACCCTTACATATTGCCTAGGAGAGAACTCACTTCAGATCAAAAGAGACACACAGACTGAAAGTAAAGAGATTAAAAAAAAAATGGAAACAAAAAACAAACAAAAAAACTGGAGTAGCAATACTTGTACCAGACAAAACAGACTTTAAAACAAAAGCTATAACAGGACACAAAGAAGGACCCAGACATCCCGCTTACGGGTGTTTCTCCAAAGAACCCTAAAACACTGCTTCGAAGGGGCAAGCGAATCCACATGTCCATTCCAGTGGTGTTTGCAACAGTCGAGCTATGGAGGCCCCCTGCGTGTCCATCAACAGACGGATGGATGGAGAGGCGGCCCCGGTATGCACTGGAACATGACTGAGCCACAGGAAAGAATGAAATCTCGCCACGTGCGACGCCGTGGACGGACCTGGAGAGTACCGTGCTGGGTGGAGTAAGTCAGGCAGAGGAGGACGAATGCCACATACATACCGCACTCACACGGGGACCCCAACGAACGAAAGAAGCACACGAATCAGAAACGAACCTGCAGGTGCAGAGAACATTTTGACGGCTGCCCGACGAGAGGGGGTTGGAAGATGCGTAAAAAAGGAGGAAGGAATTACGAAACACAAATTGGTCGTGAGGAAATAGCTGTGGAAGGGTCACGTACAGCATCAGGAATAGAGTCCATAACATTGTGACAACCATGCATGGCATCAGACGGGGTCCTAGGCTTATCGGTGTGATCGCTTTGTACGTCATATAAATGCCTGATCACGACGTCGTCCGCCTGAAACTAATATAATGTCACATGCCAACTGTAATCGAAAAGCAATATGTGTGTTTTAAATATCAATCAATAAATAAAAACGGAAAATGACACCACAGCAAAAAAAAAAAAAAAGTCAGCAGTCGCCTGCCATTTCTTATACGTAACATATGTAATATTGCATCTGCATTATGTTTATATCTATTTGAAAATGCAGACATATGGCCAATGCCACCCGGAAACACAAAAATAAAGATGGTTGTATTCGGGTTGAGGGAAGAAAAAGAATTCCTAGAGACTCTTAACTGGCTTCGGTTACGGTCTGAATATTTGGGATGCTTTTCTAACGCTATCTAGGTGATTCTGATGTTCGCTGAAGACAGAACTACAGCCCCAGGGTAAACTCCATTCTCATTACATGGCAAACGGTTCCTTACAGGAGAAAGCACTCGTGGATGATCAGTTCGGAAATCCACTTAAATATTTGCCCAGAAAGTCAGTTCCTTAATAGACTTCAAGTATCCAAGAGATCGGTCCCGAGGGGGACGAGTTGCAAAAACAAACACGTGTGTCTCTTGCAAAGTGACGGTGCACAAATGTCACCCACGTCCTTCTCCCTCCCTCCCATCCCCCACTCAGCCTCCTCTGCCTCGCAGCTCCCAAAGGTGCTGTTGGTCAGCCTGAGAGTCACACAAAGAGTCTAGGCTATGGATGCTATCCTGACAGTGAAACAGATAACGACGTAGAGCTTCGCGCCTCGCCCGAGACGTCCAAGTCATTATCACATTTCGTACCTACAGACGGAGCTCTGCGGGGTTGCCGTGAGTAGTCAGGGCTTTAGGGTACAGACTGGAAAGTTTTTGTCGCTTGTGCGCGGTGTCATTGCTCCTTCCCCTTTCTCTGAAATTCCTCAGACAATGCTTCGGGTGGCCGTCGAGTTCTAGGGAAACAGAAAACTTCTGATCGCGCATAGGCACGAAATTTTTGTAGTGCGTGTAGGCAGCACGCACGGGTGGGGAGAGGTGAAGCATTCCGCCACCCAAGAGAAACGGTGTTCGTGAGGCTGTTTTTTTCGTTCTGGAAAAGCAGAACTTCCAAGATCCAACCCCAGGAAGACGGACGGCGTCGTGATAGGCAGATACCAGGCACACGGTTCTGGCCTCCCGGGACTCTTTCCACGTCCCTGCAGGAGGGCGCGAGCGGACAGCCATCTCTGAGCACCCACGACTCATTCCACAGCTTGGCTGAGCAAGTATTTCCTGAACATCGGTGATGCACAAAGCGCAAGAAGACACACTCAGTGAGAAGAGAGAGAGAAATCAGAACTAAAAACTGATCCTTAAGTCAGTTTACATTCTCACAGAGAACATAAAATAAATGTGTAACATAAGAGAAACGCAGAGAAAATACGATGAGAATTCAAATGAGAGAAATGACATCTACTTATACAGCTGATACATTCAGGTTTGGTAAAAAAATGAGGAAGCAGATCAATTCACCAAAAAGCCAACCTGCTAAAGAATCCACTCTCCCAAAACCCCTGAATGGGCCATCGTTGGGAGAGTAGAATTTGGACGTGAAGCAAGACACTGGAGAGCAGAGTCGGGCAGAGTAGGAATTTCTGACTCCGGGAATCAATGAGAAAGGGAATCCACATTTCAGACTAACGCGGCAGAGGGCAGGCGGGACAGAGACCGAGTCTCGCTTGTCTGAAGCCAGAGCAAACAGCATTGAAAAGCGAACAAGAGAAAATCAAAAGCGAAAAAGGAGATTTGGGAAGAAGAAATGTATCCGGCCTCAGCACCTGGGCCCTGGACGAAGGTCCACTCTTTCCCGTGAGGAAGGAACAGGGCCAGGGCTCCACATGCAGAAGTGTGTGATGGCGTCAAGGACAGACTGGAAAGGGAGCCCAAACAGGAGGTCCGGCAGAGGTAACAAAGGCCTGGCCCATGCTCAGAGGACTGACGACCTAACCCAAAGGCCTCACGCATGTGCCTGGGGGTAACGGCGTCCGTCAGAGCCCAGACTGGCCAGGACAGGGGGGATGTGTTGAAAAATAAGATTAGGCAGACACGCGGGACCAGAGTGGGGACGACCCGAGAAAGCAGGCAGAGGAGGGAGGTTCCCGGCCTGTCCGCTGCCCAGCTGTGGCTGCAGACAACCCAGGGCCCCTCTCTGCATCCCAAACCCCTCCCTTATTCAAAGAAAGGAAGCAGCTGGGCAATGTACCTGCCATCCCACAGTGCAGGCTAATGATTTCATGTAATTGCCCCAGAGGAAGCCATTGTATGGTCCCGAGCAGGGAGACAACCATTGAAAGGGACCGTTTAAAAACACGAACCCGTCAGCAAGTATCTAGGGCAGGATACTGGGTTGATGTCACTCTCGGCACAATGCCTTGTGTCCCGACGTCATATTTCAGGTTCTCAGGAAACCCTTTGATAGCCACCGACCGCGAAGCAGGTAAAACCCCTGAAGCAGGCAGCCTGTCTGTCTTTTAGAAAGCGATGCTATAACCACAGAATGGGTTCACACGCATTTCCAAAGAGGCGCCAGAGGTGGGGACGTGGGTAAGGACACTCACGGAGCGCTCCACAGGCTCAGAGGTCACGGCCGCTTCCATCCGAGGGAACCGAGGCCCGCGGTGTGCCGGGCGCAGTCCTAGGTGAGGGACAGACGGGCAAATCAGAAGAACGTGGGCTCTTCCCTCATGAAGCTCACCATCCGGGAGGCAAATAAACACACATATCCGAACCTTCTGCAGTGCTGTGAAGACAAGCAAACAAACCAATAAACAGAAAACCACCGGGGTGATGAGCAGTCTCCGACCCCACTTACTGGACTGGGACGCAGGAAGGACGCCAACTCTTCCACGAGAAAGAAACGTTTAAGCTGAAACCGGAGCACGAGAAGTCGGCGAGGCCCAAATGGTTGGGAACCCTGCCGGGGAGGGGTCGCATGGGCTGTGTCTTGCTGGAGGAGGCCAGCCCGTCGCGACAGCTGCCATTGCCCTTCGGCCGCAGTGTGCCACGTGCGGCTTCTCAGACGAGTCCATGAGGCCGGCTCATTACTCACGTGGCAGAGTCCATAACCCTCCAACGCGCAGGTCGCCCCTCCCAGCGCAGAGGCCGAAAGCGAGGGGACTTACTTAGGCATCTTGCCGGTCTCCCAGAGCCCGTCACCTGCAGCGCCCAGCGGTCCTCAGCAGCGCCTTGCTCCCTCCGGGCCGGGCCGCGTCTGCAGGCAGCTTCCAGAACGGGAGCAAGCAGCATGCACAACCCAAGGACCGGGGATTGGCCAGGAGCCTCGGACCAGCCCCAGGCGGACCAGCCCCACCCAGGTCCCGCGGGGGGGGGGGGGGGGTCAACCAGCGGTCACCTCCTCTCCGTGACCTCCTCTGGCACCGCCCCCATCTCTTCCGGGACCTGGTGGTCCCTTACCTCCTCCCTTCAGGGCTAACAGGGAAGGTCCCTGGGCCTTGGAATCATTGTTTTGACTCCTTTCGGAAGCATCGGTTGGTAAAGGATTACAGAGTAAAAATAAAATTTTAAAAAACCAAAATATCTGTAGATGACTGTTTAAATACTATTATATACTGCAGGTCTTGGAGGGCTCCCCTCTTCACAATCCTTTCGCTGCCATGAAGCCGTGTTTGAACAGCTCTCTTACTCCTGTGAACACGCGGGTCATTCATTTCCTTCCCAGGTTTTTCCTGGTCACTCAGACCCCATTTGTTTTTCACAGATGGCTTTTCGCATCACGTTTTAAAGGTCCAAATTCCCAGGATGTATGTTCCCAAGATGTATATATAATAGCAATTATTTTCAGAAAGGGAGAAAAGCTACCACATTTTTGTTTAATGTTCTATTATCAGTCAAGTGTTTTGGGTTTGTTTTGTTTTCTTCACAGAGGCTTTAGAATCAAAAACTCTCAACAGATTCTGCACTGATAAAAGACTTACTTAGACTGACAGCAAGATGATTGTCCAGCAGCAAGGAAAACCACCAACCAGGTATCTGAGACACATTAATTTCTTCTGGGATTAACAGTTTTTAGTATATAATATCTATACCCCAGCGTGTAACCAAGATAGTAAAGCTTAAGTTTTAAAATCCAGTAAGTGTTATATTGCGATCATTTGTTTAGAAAATAAAGAGAAATTAAGACTATCTTAGAGTAACAAATAGCGGGGTATCTAGCCTTTGCTTTATAAAAAAGATAACGTATCTTGAAGAGTTGAGTGCAATGAATGAATGATATAAAAGCATTGGAAATACAGCCTATGATAAATACACTTCCTAAGAACTCCCAAAGAGACCAGAAATCGGAACATTCAATAAGCAATGTCAGCACATGAAAGAGCAATGCACAAAAAAGTGACGGGCATTTATTGTCTATGATCACCGAGGAAAAAAGACGCAAGAACGGGCTTAAATGTTATTAGAAAAAAAAAATTAGGCGAAGAACCCCAGCAAAGTAATGATTAATGTTAGAATAATTCTAATGCAGATAAGCATGTAAGTGCACACTGTTTTACATGCGCCTTCAACTCTTTCTCCAAAACACTGTCCTCTGAAATTCCCATTGTCCGAAATGACAACTTAACTGTGTGGCAACTCGCCTCGCCCCAGGTTCTCACTCGTTACAGTATCCAACCAGCAAAACCGCTTTCATTATTCAGTTCTGCCGGAAGAGGACCACCTTAAACGTGTTTCATGGGACGTGTATCGGTTTACTTTGAGAGTGGCCTCTGCGTGGAAAGTTTGCATCACAAAGAGCTCGAGGCTGCAGCTGAAAGAAAGTTTGGGGTCGCACTGCAGCAAAGACGTCACGAGGAAATCATCTGCGGTTGCAGCGAGCCACCACCAGAGGGGGAGCGTGAGCCCTAAAGAGGGAGCCGCGCCGAAGAAAAACCCTTCCTTCTTAAAACAGTGGGAAAGAAAACCGTTTACCTTATGTATGTCTGTTTTCAGATCTAGAGTTTATTTGTAATTCAACTCTTACTATGTACAAATAATGCGAAGAATAAAAGGAAACACGCTCTACTCGGTTTATGAAATAAGACAAACTATAGTATGGCATAAACCCCTGGGTTTTCATCATCGACCTCCCTCCGCTCCAAGGACAAAAATCAAATTTGTAATTCCCCGTTTCATGTCTCTTTTCGTACTCTTGATGATGGCTTTTGATGATCAAAGTTTCTATTTTTGTAGTAGATTGTATTTCTCAATCTTTTCTTTATGGCTCGTTCCTTTTATTAGATTTTTTTTTTTAATTCCTCTATCTCCTGGAGGCATAATCTCCTTCATTTCCCTTTTTAATTGTTAAAGTTTTGTATTTCATATTTCTTTTTAATCCACATGAAAATTTTGTTTGTTTGCAGTGTGAGATGGAGGGCTCATTGTTTTCCAGGTAGAGAAACAATTACCCGAAGACCATTTTTGAGTTATCCACAAAAATGCGCTCTGACTACATCGTGTATCAGAGTTGCATACCCCATGTGGATCTGTCAAGGGACACTGTTCTGTTCTGCCCGTGTGTGTCTAGCCTTGCTCCAATACCACCCTGTCTCAGACCTTACAGACTTATTCCAAATCGCCACGTTTTGTTCTACTTCGACTTTGGTTTGTCCGTTTTTTAGCCATGAGAATCTGTTTTACTTTCATTTCCTGTAACTTAAACTATTTTAACATGCGTGCCTGGTATACGTTCTAGCAGTTTCCATATCTCTAGTCTTTGTATGTGTCTTAGTCCACCCAGTTTGGCGTTTCTGTGGACACTTGCTCACGTTGCCTCGTTCCCTCACACATCCTCAAACTTGCTCGATTTTATTGTAAGTTCATAATTGGTTGAAATTTAAATTGGGGGATCCCGAATGGCCTGCATTAAAACGCTTTGCCTTGCTTTCTGCCGAGGGCTAGGAGCCTATCGCTCTCAAAACATTTCAACTTAACTTTCTTACTTTGAGCTTCCTCGGCATGGGCATACGCCGAAATTCAAATTCCGGGCCTCCACGAGAGTACACTGTGGTGCCAAACACTGGGGAAGACCGTTCCTATTATGAATCTTTCAAAACCCGGGATCAGCAGAAACAGACTGATGTTCTTTCTTGTTGGTTCACTTGATCAGCATGTAGATTTCTCTAAATTGATCTTTTTTAACTAACGGCCTCATTTCACGTAGGATGGTCTCAGATTCAGCTCACCCACTGTGTCAGGTTGGAATTCTGTTTCTCTGGAACTTTTAACCAGCAAAGCTCTAGGTCTCTGAGTCAGAGACCTAGCTCAGGTCACGCCGGGCCACTGCCCCTGCTACCACTCTGGTTTCAGCGTATGTTTCTGTTTGTTTGTTGGTTTGAAGGGGCATGATTTTTGTTATTATTATTCGACTGCTTATTTGTTCATAAGGACTTCCCTGACTTTCTTACGAGCTCAGCAACATATTTAGAAAGATGTTTACTCTCCTTTCTCTAGCCTGTGTGTGTTTTGACATGGGAGTGCATGTCAGAATATCCATTCTTGTTAAACTGCTGAAAATGGAGACGTCACAAGTTCATTTTTTTAATTTACATTCTCTAGCAGGATTACTTGCAGATTTACACATAATCCTCTGCCAAACATTTGTGGGCTTTTTTTTCCTTGACTAATGTTTAATTTTTTTTTTTTTTTTTTACCCGAGTAAGGCATGCACAGCACATTAAAAGTCACATAGTATCTATGGCCGCGCCACCCGAACAAGGCCGATGTCTGATCTCGGAAACTAAGCAGGGTCAGGTCTGGTTAGTACTTGGATGGGAGACCACCTAGGAAGACCAGGCCCTGTAGGTGTAAAAAATAAAAATAAAAAAAAAATAAGGAACTGTAAGCCGACTAGGTCTTTGCAATCTGTGAGGTCAACCAAGGGTTGCCTCGCCAAAAAAAATAATAAATAATAAAAGTCACATGGCAGAAATAATTTGTCTTCTACCTTCTGTAACCTCAGCTCCTGCCTCCCAAGAGCAACCATTTTAAAAAATCTTTAAAAGTCAAAAACTAGGCTTCTATTATCTAACTCATTTTTAAAAATTATTTTAAGCCATATTCCTTGATTTATCAATTTTGCACATTCCATGTTGGCTCCTTAAAATGGAAGATGAGATGCGCTTCCGGCACCCTCTTGGACAGCCGTCTCATAATTTTGTTAAATCAGTGGTGCGCCTCCACCTTGTGTGACTGTCAATAGAACCGCCGTTATGTGACGTGGTATACCCCCAAGACGTTTGCTTTGCGTACAACATTTTGTCTTACCTGGAGTCAAATATTGTCTCACTTGTTTTTCATGGGCTCCATTCCGATAAATAGTTTCTCTCCGGCCTGGTTATGACGTGGTCCAAATCCTCAAATTATCATTTGCCTCTGTTCGTTTGTTCGTTTGTTGCCCTGAAGACCTCCCTCCTGAAAATTCCAGCCTCCGTATTCTAATAAGGATTGGTTGTGTTCTCAGACTTCTCGTACAGCTGTCACCCCAAATCTTTCATCTGCTGCCCTCTTGGAGTAAAACCTCATTTCCTGGGTGATGTGTTGTCCTTTTTCCCATTTTTTTTTCCCACACAGTTTTGATGGGAACACATCCTCCCGCGGTTTCCTGAGAGAGCGTCCACAGGAAGCACAATTTTTGAGCTCTTGCATGTCTGGAGATGTGCATGTTCACCTCACGCTTCGTGAGTAGCTGGTCAGGGGAGGAACTCTGAGTTTGGAAATCATTTTCTCATTACGCCAGCCTTGCTGTGGAAGAGGCTGTTCCTTCCCCTGCTGAATGGACCTGACACTCTTGCTGAAAAATTTAGCATATTTTCGTAAAGTATCACTATTTTTCTTCCATTTATCTTATGTCAAATTGTTCGATTTCCCTGCCTCTCGTGTTCAGGTCGTCTTCTGTAAAATGGACAGTTGGGCCATGGCGTGCCCTGCAATGATTGCGAGCAGTGTTTTGAATTTGGAGAGGTTGGCTTCAAAAATCTGACTACTGCTTCTCAGCTAGGTGACCTTTGGCAAGTCATTTCGCTGTAGGGGCCTCGGTTTTTCTCCTCGAAATGTGGTAGAATCATAGTACACGCGAAGAAGTGTGTCAGAATGAGATAGTTTAGTGCAGTGCCTGGCACAGAGTAAACACGCAGAAACAGCGACCTACGTGCGCTGGACGCTGTCCACCCCGACGCTCCCTCTGCAGGGGGTAGTGTGTCCTGCGTCAGGTACTCGGCTGCAGAGACCCTCAAGTCGAGAGCAGAAGACAGATTCTTTCCCACCACGATCCGATGATGTGTCGGCAACCTTCCTCTTGACCTACTGACTCACCCAACAGAAATGCAGCCAGTTCCCAGCCCCGTGTCCCATGCGCTCCCGGGTGACCCCGTTCCCACCATCACTGGACATATTTTCACCTCACACCATTAAGCAACTTCCTGCGCCTTGGAGACTTGTAGACTCTCTCTGTTTCATGGGTTCCCAAGTCCAGACGGAAGGCGCGATCCTCCTCCGCCTCCCAAGGACAGTCCTGGAAACTTGGCCCGGGGAGATGTGAGGCCCAACCACAAGCCAGCTCTGCTGAAAGCGGCTCAGGCCCCCTCCGTGGTACAACGAGGCCCTTCCTGCAGTTGGGCACTAGAGGGCGCTCTGTACGCGCGTATAGCAGGTGCGAGCCCCTGCGCTCGCGTGCGCTCACCTGATGTCACCCAAACAGAGATGCGGGCACACGCATGGATTCAGCCAGTACATGGACAAGCACCCGCCCATCGTCACATACATCATAGCGCACACTCCCACGACTTAGACAGATGTCACATCTTCTGAGGTGCAATGTTTGTGGAAGTTCCCAAGCCCGCCCTCGGCAAATAGCAGTGGCTGTGCAAATCCACATCTCACAAAGCACCACGCTTTAGCTCCGAAAGTGCTGTCCTACCCGTGGCTTCGTCGTCCCCTCTGCAGAAGAGGTGGCATCAGCAGCAGGACCCTTGGAAGAGAGTAAGATTGGAGCGGCAGAATCTAAACTTGACCCACGCGTGAGTCCGCACAGGTCTCTGGGCTAGGTGTCAGCCTGACCTTGCCAAGCATTTGCTGCTGGCAGCGTCCGGTGGGATGGGACAGACCTTGTTCCCCGCCCGCTGGTCTCCGAGCACCTTCGGTACTGAACAAAAATCAGGTTCAGTAATACTTAGCCTTTCATTCGTACCGCGGTTTATAATGCAAAATACTCGCCCAAATATTTATACGTTTTAATTCCACAGCTTTCGAAACCATTCTGATTTCCTATTCTTATATTTCTCTTTGCTCTCAACCAGAGCAAATTCCCTGGCTTAAATAAAAAATAAAAATAAAAATAAAAAAGGAAAAGGCAACAGTCTTAACAAATAATAGTCCTTACCTTAGATCGTTGGGAGGATTTAAGAAGATGAATATATCAACAGTGCTTAGCATAATACCTGGCACACGGAAGGTCCTCGATAAATATTAGCTACTATTTTTATTATGATCACTGTTCTTGGTACTTTTTGATAGTATCATAATCTTTAATAGTAGTAGCAGTATCATCCTCATTGGGGTTTTGATTCAATTATAAACCTTCTAGAACTAACCCTAAATTCCAAGGTTAAGTACAAAACTTCAATGCAGGGTTTTCAGTGCAAGGCCTTGTCCAAGTCAGGGCTAGAATGTGACAGGGTGGAGAGGCTAGAGAGTTTTGTTTATGAAAAAGGGATGTTTTTAGAAAGAGACATGTTAGAAAATTATAATTTTATCTCAATGAGGAGGCATTGATAGTACTTAGGATAACCAACTCTTTAAGACACAGCCATACTAGACCAAAAAACCCACCTGATTATATAACACCCAATAAGTAATTCCACACATGTGTTATTACCGTAACATAAATTTTAAAAAACAATTTTTTGAAATTATATACTATTCTGCATTATTTACTTTTCTGTTATATAACTATAACTTATAAATTATTTTTTAAAATAACAATCAGATTAGTTAACAGTGGCAATTAGTGGAAATTAATCATAGGACTAATTAAAGAAATAGTGTCCTGAGAAAACCGTAATAACTTTATTTTTCCTGTCCTCTGATATGGCAGTTTATTTTAACTTGATTTTTAAACTTGTTTTGGATGTTTATATTTTGTACGCCAAATGATCGTGTTTTTAAGATACTTGCATATAAAACTTTTTAAAAGGAGAAGGTCAATTCGATAGGGCTATTTCCACAAAAACCTACACTTAATAAAAAACGATATGTTTCTTTCTTTCCCATGACACTATGGGATTTTTTACTCTTTCTGTTTCCTTTTCCAATAATACTTTTCTGAGCTGCCTGCGGCCTTTAGGATATTCTTCTTTCTCTTCTACGTAGTGATAAAAAATAAATAGTGTTCAGTGTAAAATTCTCTTTGACTCACAGCTCTCCTCTTGTGAAGCCCGAGTCCTGGTGTCTAGACCTCTAATGTGAGAACATCAAGACAACGATCCTCTCTTCGAAAGCATTTGTGCATGAAATACTTTGGATTTTTATTTACCGGAGACAGCAGGGTTGTTGACCTGTGTGAACGAGTTTCCAGCTCTCTGAGTCTGTCCGTCTACTTCTTATCTACGGGTTTGTGCTGCCTGGTCCCAGAGTTCCTGAACTGGGTCTTTTGCATCTAGAAACTTTTCATATGGGCTGCCCATGTCTGAGCACAGCGAACAGCCTCTTCAGTAAAACCTCTTTTCTCAGAGAAAATGGTTTTAAAGCCAGGGTGACTTGAATTTATGATATGAAAGTTGGATTTCACAAAAGTGACAGTTTTAGTTTAAAAAAAAATCAAGGAAGTCCCGTCTAGCTTGGCTATCTTCTTCTTTATTTTGAGTTTTGAAGCAATGCTATTTTTTTAATCAGTTATTAATATTTTTTTCTGTGAGTTTTTGTAGCAACGTACATGTTGCATTTGACCACTGGGGTGTAATCAGTCGGTTCGTCTTTTTTAAGCTTCGTCTCCACAGATCATCAAGCGGGTTTAGCAAAACAGCAGGTTCTGTTTTTCTGTGTGTGATCTTTTTCTCCATTCTCCTCCCCTTAATGTATTTCCAGATTAGAGGAGGCCATTTTCCTTGACCTGTGCTTTAAAATGGAAAGTATAAAATATGCTGATTTTACAGCGGGCCGACCTTTTCACATCGTCTCTGTGCCCGACAAAGGTGATGGCTACGTGGAGGCACGTGTCTAAGGGGGCTTTCTCCTTCATTCCACAACAGCCCCAAATCTCATTCCTTACTTCTGAACATTTGGAGGGGAGTGAAAAGTAACGCAAAAGTCTCATTACGAAGGCTTCCGTATCACCCTTTCTTATCAGTGTTGTACATACTAGGTGTGTTTTATATTCAGCAGGTAAGATCTTTTCGTTGTATTTGGTAAGCAGTGAATAGATTGCACAGAAGTTGCCAAAATGCATGCTTACACTGTGGAATATGTAGATAAATGGGTAAAGGGGTTGGTATTGGGACAAGATATCAAAAATCTGCTTTTTATTTTCCACGATCTCGTTAAAGTCCTCCAAGAGATTGAGAAGATAGATGACTTCAAACCTTCCTTTTCAACAAGGTATCTGAGAGCTAGCAAGAACATTTTGTGTTGCCAGGAGTCAACAGATCACCTGATATGCCGTAGAAAGCGTGATCGGGGATAAGGCCTGACAGCCTCAACCCTACACTGTAAGGGGTCAAGACGTCTGCTATCAAAATCTCCCCTTTTCTTCACCCCAGGCACCTTTTAGCTGTAACCACTGGAAACGTGCCTTTAGTTTCGTAGAACAATCAAGGGGCCAATTCTCTTCAGTGTTTGTCCCCGCGGTAAGCCTAAGCGAATTCAGGGCCAGTTTTTTGTCTATTGAGCACTGGCATCTTCTCGAGAACGAAGACTCTTTTAATGGACGGAGCAGTGGTTGTGCCCCTCATTCCAGACGTGGGAGCCTCGGTTTCCTCCCATGCTTTCGCGTCTTCTCCTTCACCACCCCCGTCCAAATTATCATCTGCACGTTGTGAAGTCTGCTCCGTTCTGGCGATTTACCTCCTCAATCCAGGTGTGTGTGTTCCGCTACCTGTCATCGAAATAAGAGTTACTCTTTTCAGCGACGTCTGGCTTGTGCTGGCATTGGCATTGTAATCACTCTCATTTTTAGTAACTGGACCCTTAGAAAAGAGGGTCACGACAGTCACACAGTTTAAAAATTCAACTGGTCCTATCTCAGTCCAAAGCACAGTTAATTCAAAGTCAAAGATGGACTGTTAACACTCACATTACAATCTCCGTGCCATATAGTTCTTGATGTTGGGTCCTGTCCAAAACACCCATGCTTAGAAGAAAGAGGTCCCTGGGTTCAAATGGGCCATACTGTTCCTTTCTACTTTTGGTTTTCAGGATTAATACATTAAAATTATGGATCCAATAATTGTGTTATGGCTATACTGCCAATAATAATCCTTCTCACCTTGGTAGCCAAGCTCGTAATGGCACATGGGGTTAGGTAGGTGGCTCTGCATGGATCGAATGTCTCTTTGGACAATTCAGACAGGACCAAATATCATGCAAGGCCATGTGGGCTTCGTGTTTACCCCCAGGCTTCCATACCCACTGCAGAAAACAGACGTGTCACAAAGAAATGATAGAATTAAAGAAAATAAAATGGAACTACTTACTAGATAAAAGGAAGATACTGAGACAACCACCAGCAGAGAAAGTTTCTCCAAGAAAGTGATATTTGAAGAATAAAAAGGAGCTTCTTATTAGGAGCTAAGCTGTGTGGTGGTGGGTGTGGGGGGCAGAGCATATGGACAATAAAAATATTCAAAACAGAAAGAAAAGCAGGAAACCTACATTTAGAAAAATAAATGAATGGGAGCAAACTTGACTGAGTCAACAGAAAGTGGCATGAGATGAACCTAGAAAATTCGACACAGGCTGGTCCTACAGAGCCTTATAAATTGGAACACAGTTTCGTCAAACTATAAAAGTAAGCCAGTGAGAGTTTCAACAGGTAAGTCATGTGGCCTGATGTTCATTTAAAGAAAATACTCTATATACATAGGCTTAGCCTGAGTGTAGTTATAACTTATAACCCAACAGTTTCACTCCTAGGTATATACCTAACAGAAATGTACACATAATCTCCAAAAGGCATGTACTGCAATGTTCCTAATAGCATCCAAAATAGACACAAATTAGAAACATCTCAGATGCCCACAACAGTGGAATGGATACATAAACTATGGTATATTTGTATGATGAAATCCTGCAGAGCGATCTTTGACAGTCTGAAACCGCATGCGGCAACATCAATGAATCTTACAAACATTATATTGAATAAAAGAAACTGTGCATAAAGGAGTAATACTGTATTATTCCTGTTCTGTAATGTGTAAAAATAATTCTTCACCTATAAAGGAGGAGTGGGGAATTGGTGCAAACAGGTCCTCAGAAGCCAAGGTTGAGATTAATGTTGTCATATAATGGATCCCATAGAGAGACACAGTATTCTCTCTCCAGCCTGTAATTCTAAGCGTAGCTAAAGCAAAAATATTTTCCTGTATAGAATAGACAAAGCTATATAGATACAGGTCAAATACAGATATATATGTGTTACACCTTTCAAATTCTTTTTTAAGAGAGAATGCTTTAGAGATTAATACCTAAGGGCAGAATAATTCAACCCAAAGACTTTTAAATTCTCCTGTAAAAAAAAAAAAAGTTTTAGAAAATACTTACCTGCATGGATTCCCAAGAGAAAGTAGAGAGGACAAAAAACAATCATCAGAAAGCGGCGCCTGCAAAGACAGATTACGAAAAGGAAAATCGCAAAGACCAAGAAACATTACGGGCCTGTTGACAAGATGATATTGCAGAGACGGACTTTTCAAGCTGGTGGAGAAACCCCCAAGCATTTTAATCTGCTGATTAAAACGAAGCTTCTGACTAAGGGTCCATTTCTAGGAGGGGACCTGGTTGGGTCACAATGACGTGAACAACCTTCCATCTCTCCCTTTGTCTCTGTTATGCTTTGTCAATGGGCGGTCTAAATTGATACTTCCATCTTGGGGAGACACGTAAATATAAATATTAGACTTTTCCTTAGCACGTATCCTTCTGTGTGCTCGCAAGTCAGAATTCTTAGCTCACAAGGCTAGAGGTAAACCCTGAATTTTGGTGAATATAGGGTTTCCTCAATTCTGACACCATTTCTCGCAAGATTCAGGACTTTTCACTTTAAAAAACGGCTTTGTTTCCAGGGGTGGGTATGGGGCCAGGAGGATAAACAGAGAGAAAAGAAACGCCACCACATTAAGTGGACCTAGCAACTGTGAGACGGGCCTCGACACCTGCAATGTTCAGATGTGAAGGAAACGTCCACTTCAAGTCAGGGCCATAAATTCTTTCCAGGCCTCTTCCTGATTCTTGATCTGGTGACCTCCATTGTTTCCACTTCCTATCACCTGGTGGTGTGCACGGATCCCTCTAAAGGTCTCTTGATCTTGTAAAAAGATTAAATGAGACTACCCCCTGAGCAGCGACCTTTCCTTCCCACTTGTAACGTTTACTCCCGTGCCCACTCCGCCCAGTGCCATTCAGGACCGCGGCTCTGAGCCCTGTCAAGCAAGTGCCATGCGGTCAGTCTGTGGTTGGAGGGGAGAAGCCATAAGACAAAGACTTGCTAACAAAATACCTTGATGTGGATGCGGCCTCCTGGGAAGCAGGGGAGGGGTAGACTAACCTGGGTGGAATTCACAAGAAAATGGAACAACTATTTTTAGCACAAGTGCCTGGCATTTCAAGGACCTGCTGCAAATCAAAGCCTTCAGGAAGGCAAAAACAGGACCGTGGCCGCACGGTCCGTCATGTTAGACAGGTTCGCAGTATGACGGCTTCCCACATACAACACGCATCCGTAGCAGAACAGTCCACTAACTACGACTGCCCTACGAAATCGAGTATTTTGAACCCTTGCGTTGAGGTCATAATCCCATTGTTTAGTGATTATCCAGGACTGCAACTGGAAAAAGGTTCGACTCTGATGGGGGTGGCAGAAATACAAGCCAAGTGACTGCTACGTGGTTTTGTCACAAGGGCAAAATAACACGAGAGGAGGAGTGAGAAGTTTCAGGAAGGAAAGGATCCCCAGGAGCATCAAAAACTGTAAGGAAGCACAGACCGCGAGGGCTGAGGCGGCGAACTTGGAAATCAAGAGGTTCTTGTTTATCGGGGGAGGCAGGGACTAAGAATGCCAAGGGGAAGTCCCCACGGCCGGCCTGGGCGAGAGCCATTAGAACGAAAGAATCTAACATCCTGCTTAAAGCTCTCTGCTATGCGGATCCTTTCTAGAAAGTAAAACTCTGTCATCGCTCTCAGATCTCCTTCAGCAAAACACTAAGAAACACAAGCTCCTTGTACGTGGCATATGAGGGGCGAGGAATAAAACAAGAATCTTTCTCTCTCTACCCTTTTACCTCCTCCAGCGGAGACCCTTGAATCAGCCTGGCCAAAGACAGATGAACAAGAATGAAATAAACACGTGTATTCCCAGTGCGTCAGGTATGCCCGTGGGAGCACTCAGAAACGGCCGGCTAGAACTCATGCTTATTTGCATCTTAACAAAAGAACGACAAAGTTTTAAGAAGCGACAAGAAAAAGATTCTGCGTTTTTAGGGTGCCAAATTATGGAAAGGAGTATATGAAGGAAACTAAAACTAATGGAAGATAAGAGCTAGTTTTAGCCAGGTGGGTTTTATTATAGATTTCTCTGCTGCTCTCCAGGCTGGTAAGGGTCTAGAACTTTCTCCAGTGATTAACTTCTGTCCTTCCTTTTCTTTCCTGTTGCTGGCAAAGCAGTTCTCAGAATGGGGCTTGGATTTTGTACCTGTACCTAAGACAAGCCTGGCATTTGATGCGTGAAGGCACTGGGAGGGGAAATTTGCCCAGTTACTGGCTGGCGAACAGTCCTTTCTTTCTTCCCTGCAGTGCAATTCTTAGTCAATGACGGTCTCATTTTTAAACTCCGAATCCATTTTCTTAATTCCTGACAAACCAGTGATTCCTAATTAGGTCCGTTTGCAAGGCTCTCTGGCCAGTGCAGACATCGGGCACCGTAATCCTTTTAGCATTGAATTCTGTGAGCCACCTGAGCTACGTATTCCAGACCGCCTGCCCAAATTCAGTCCTGGAGACCGAGTAGGTGAAAGAAGACTAACATTAGCTTAGAAGATACGATACACAGGAACTGGCAGAGCGACCACGAAATTTCGTCGTAGAGCATGAATGAGGCAGAAATCACTTTAGAAATCTAGAGACTCGACAGACTAGAAAGTAGGAAAAATAGAAGAGAAGGGGCAGATGTATTCGTGTTTGTCTTGCCGATGAACTTGTACCTCATGTCATTTTTAAAAAGATTTTGAACGAAAAGTTAATTTTCTGTTAAGAAATGAACCATGATAAGCTTTGGTTTAACTAAGGATAATTAATAAGTTATAGAATCATTTCATACTCTATGACAAAGGACCACTGAAAGTATGTTTTTGGTTTATTTGTTTGTTTGTTTGTTGTTAGCATCAACCACCATAGGCTTTCGCCCCGTTAGAAATCTCAGGAAACTTCTGACTTGGTGAGGAGTTGTTTACAAATTAACATTTTATGTGTAAGTTACAATAATCAACTAGCTGTTCTTAAGATTTAAAAATACAACTGGAAGTCCATCGTAGCAGTCTCGAAATTGTATTATGTTCGAAAGACGAATAATGTTAAGGATGCACGAAAACCTCCTTCGATATACTTGATTCGAAGCAACATTTTGTAAGCTTTCTGAGAGCAAGAAACTTGTCTGCTTATCCCTCCAACTCTACGGCCCTCACATAAGGTGGACACCCGGTGGGTACGTGTGGGTTGGATGGATAAAGAATGCCCTAGAACATCAGACCTTCAGAACTTTTGCCGTCACTGCAATCTCGGCTCAGGTCTTCCTACTCAAGGCCAAGTCCTTTCCTTTGTGGTTTAGAAACACAACGAATCTGTGTGCCTCGTCCTCGGTTTTCGTCACGATCACGGGGACCCGATGGTGACCTCCTCTGTAACACTTGCCTCCCAGGGAGGACAGCGTGACAGAATGTGAAACAGGCAGCCCTCGCTCCGAGTTCTTCATCATCCCGCGACGAAGGCCTCCGTTCATTTTATACCTTCTTTGGAGCGTGTTCTCTCTCAATACGGCCCATAAGATGAACATGGATATAAATGGAAAGACTTTTGAGGCAGAGACAATTCCCCATTTCTCAGTGGTGTTTGAAGATCTTCCCAGAGGGCTCTGTAAGTGCGAACACCCGGGTAAGTGTCCGTTTCTCTACCCGAGGGCACCCCATGCCCCCCGAGAAAGGAAGCTGCAAATCCTGTCGTAATGAAAAGCTAGAATATAGAGGGAGAAAATACAGTATACGGGAGCCCAGCGGCAAAACGAAGCATCCGAAATGAAGCCCGGAGTTCCCAGCGCATGCGTGCTGCCCACCTGCACGGCCTCGGGAGCAGGGGGTACCGATCTCACCTGTGCAGGGTATCTATCCCATCCCGGACCACGAAAGCGCGCTGTTGGAGAGACAGTTCAAACCCGATAGCTTACAGGTCAGTTCAGAAGCCCCACCTTCTCATAAAAGATGGCCTCAGGTCAGTTTTTCAGGTCCATCTCAAGACTGGAGACAGGTGCGATTTTAATATTTTACCACGTTTGTCTACACATTGCCATGACCTATGTAGTAGTTTGCATCACCGGAGAGGCTCGGGGTGGCCTCTCAGTGCCATTTGCGTGGAAGCTGTGGGGAGCTCTCGCGTCTTTGGGTAGCTTGCGTTTCTTTATCCTGTGGCGGGCGGGCCACCTTCAGCTCCCTGGTTTCTTTCAGTGGTGCTGGAGACTGCTGTGACTTCCAGGCAAAACTGTACAGCAGTTTTACATTTGCTCAGAGTGAGACCCAAAGGGCTAACGACTTAGTCATCTGGGGTCCCAGCTACTCTGAACCCAATATATATATTGGAGGTTCTTTTTGAGAGTAAGCATGTGTGTGGTGTTAAGGAAGTTCAGGGGAAAGGGTTTACGTTTTTCAAAATAACTGGAATAGATTTTTCGCAACGGGTGGCTTATGCTCTGTCAGAGTGATCGACTCCAGCGAGCTCACAAAACAACAGCAAATCAGAGAAAAGATTCATAAAGTAAACAATGAAGGAGGAAGAAATGCAGCATGGGGGTCTTTACTAACAGTAAACGCAAATTCAATACAATGACATGGCCCATTTCTTTAGCGCCTGTAGTGAAATTGAAATTCCAGTACAAAACCATTAAGAACTGTCCATTTTGCTCAGCTTAACTTTTAGGGTATTTTTATATTTTGTTTTTCAGTTATTGTCTCCATTAAACTATTCATGGGTTTAAGATAAATGGATGCATGATATAGATAGATAGATAGATAGATAGATAGATAATAGATATATAGATGTAGATAGGTCAATAGGTAGATAGAACGATTTAATGTATATGTATTTGAAATCAGTGAAAATTGAGATAAAAAAGGATGTGTATATATGTATCTATATAAATATGTAAAGAGAGACATACAAATACATATATACATATTTTTCTCTGTCCTTTGTTACCTAAATAACTCACAAATCTTCTGTGAAATCAGTATTTCCCTTTACCAGGAGTTTAGCTCTAGATAATGGCCCTGTGCAATTGAATAGCAGTGAAAATAGACAAAGGCTAAAAGATCGCCAATAAAATAGTCCAATAGCTATTCTTGGTTAATCTTCTGAAACTGGATAGCCATCACCTACAGGCCCTCAAGGCGAGCAAAACAAATATGACTTCACGTATTCGTCATTGAGAAAATATGTTGAGCTCCTCCTAGGTCCCAGACACACCTTAGTAACACAAACATTACTGCATTCAACTTTCTCAACCAAGTTTCCCTACAGGTGATGCCCGGCAATCAATCATCCTAACCTCCTTGTCAAGGAGAGATCACTGCTGTTTTTCTTCCATTTTTAGAGATGAGCAAGTTGAATCTCAGAGATGTTTAGTAGCTGGCCAAGATCACGTGGAATTTGAGCGGCAGACCCAAGACTCACTAATCCGTGATCACTAATAGCTGAGCCCATGGCTTTCCACAGTATGAAATATGGACGATCCAAGTCTGAAGTAAAATGAATAACTTGTCATGTTAACTTTTTGCATTCTTCTCTGGCAGTGGGTCTGGTAATCATAAAGAATTTGCTTTGGGGTAAGCTATTAAGTCTATACTGGGGAAATTGTTCAAAAATGGAATGTAATCAGTTTAGTAGGTAGGGGTGCGATGTGCCAGGAAATGACACAATATCTAACAGCATCGAATTAGCCTTTTTAAAGTGTGTTGTAGAGAGCAATGATTGTCTTCAAAATGCTCACATTGGATTTACTGTAAAAGTTATCATTTGAAATAAGGAAAAGCATCTATTCATCCTGTAACTTCCATGAACAACATCTGTCGCCAAGAAATAGGGAGCTCCAAGTTCCCCGGAAAGGGGTCACTTTTGCCAAAGACAACAGGAAGGAACGTTTTTCTTCTGTGGGAATGACATGCTAGTGGAAAATAAACAATAAACACGCATAAAAAAAATAGTATCATGTAAGGGCGTGGTAAGTGCTAAGAAGATGGGAAAAAAGCAGAGAGAGGAGACAGAATAACATGGGAGGCTATTTTGGAGGGTGTGGTCAGGAGATGCCTCTGAGGAGGAGACTGTTCAATAGAGGCCACAAGAAAAATTCAAAGCAAAGCAGTAAAAATATGGGAGAAGAGCATTCGAAGCTGAGGGAAGAGAGAGGACCCAGGCCTTCAGGTGGGCATGTCCTTGGCATGTTCCAAGAAACAGAAAGGCCAGTGTGGCAGGAACAGAGTGAGCAGAGAGGAGATGGATGCTAGAGAAGGATGCAGGGGGCTGATCATGGAGAGCCCGTTGGCCCACCGCGTGGACTTCGATTTCATCATCAGCGTGTGAGTCAAAGTTCTCCAGAGGAATAGGAACCAAAGTAAATAGATATAGATACAGATATCAACATATAGATAGACGTACATTTTCTTTTAATAGAGGTCTCTCAATATATGTTATTATATATAAAATGTTTATTATATATAATATGTTTATTATATATGTTTATATATTATATATAATATATTGCATTATATATATGTTTATTATATATGTTTATTATATATAATAGCTGACTAAGGTTACATGGCATTTGAGCAAATCGAGAGAGAGAGAGAGAGAGAGAGATTAATTATAAAGAAATGGTTAAGGTGATTATGGGCTGACAAGTCTCAACATCGCAGTGGGCACCCTTGAGACCCAGGACAGGCCTTAGTGTTGTTATGGTCCGAGTCCAAAGGCCTGAGCTGGGAGCCGATGGTGTCGTTCCAGTCCAACGGCCAGTGGGCTCGCGATCCAGGAGTAGCCAATGCTTCAGATCAAGGGTGAAGGCAGAAAGAACCCAGAGGCTCAGAGTCAGACGGACAGGAGGAGGCGCCCCTTCCCGGGAGAGGCTCTGCCTTTTTTGTTCTCTTCCAGCCTCGGGGCGGGCGGCTTGAACGGAGCCACAGCAGAGAGGGCACTCTGCCTTACTCCGTCTGCTGCCTCCAGGGCCACCCTCGCAGACACAGCCAGAGCGTCTGAAGAAACGTCTGGCAGTGTTAAGTCGACACAAAAATGAACTATCACATGTCCACCCCTTGTCAACTTGGCGCCCACACACATCTTCTTAACCCATACTTAATCTCCCAATAAAGACAGTAACACGGTCATAATTCCACCTAACGTGATACGGCTATCCTGTGTACACCTGAAAACGAACTCACCCCTCCCCCAGCAGAGGAAGCAAAGAGTTGGAATGAAGTTTACTCTTCTCCTTGATCTCTGGTAACTTAACTGCTGTGATGGGCAGTCCGTTTTTTCGTATCACGTGATAAAGGAGTGAGCGAGGGAAGACGACAAAGGTATTTGCTCGGTGTTATATCTCCACGCACACCGACATACTTATGGTGAAACAAGGAGGAAGTACTCATGACAATTACAGGTCACATGGTGCTGGCTGGTATTGCTAAGTACTTCCTTCCACTACCCAGTCGGTATTCCTTTATGCCTTCAGCAAGCCCCTCAGCCAATCATGGTTCTTTACCTGGTGGGGCGACCCGACCCTTCGTTCCTGAAGAGTCGGGGCCATTAGTCGTTCTACTCAGATTGGGTCGTTACAGGTTTCCATTGACCTTTTCATCATAGGGCATGGCGATGCTAAGAGGGTCAGAGGCTTTTCAGAACGCATAAAAATGATGGAGAGAGAGGAGGGACACGAAAGCAGATGCAAGGAATTAATGATGACGACTCACAGACTCCAGGCGGGTTAAGTGAAAAGGTGGCAGTCAATTAATTGGAAGAGCCGGTGGAGTCCAGGAGTTATTGAAATGGGGCAGCCTAACAGAAATACGCTGGAAATAAGAGCTCGCCGTCAGAGGGTTGGATGTTTGAAATTAAGGTTTTGGAGATTGTAAAATTCTGGGCAATGGCACCGATGAGAGCAAATCACTGTACGAGAGGATTTCAAGGAACTTGAACCAGCTGGAATTGAGCATGTGTGCATCGTTGCCTTTGACCTGTGTGAAATGCTGGTCCAAAATCAGACTAACTCGCGAAACCCTCTCACCGTTTTTGTTTTGTTTTGTTTTGTTTTTCATGAGATCGAGATAATGTTCCACACCAAGACGTGACTGGATGAGGTGGCCCCTTTTCCTCGCAGGGGGGTTTCTTCTGAGGATTGGCTGCCTTCGCAGGGCGCACAGTGTGGGGCCCTGCCCTCGGGATGGGCGCCCTGGGGGGGGGGCAGGTGTCCCGTGCTGCTCACCCTCTGGGCCTCTCGCCCTTCGGGATGGGTGCCGACACGGGTCTCACCTTCTCTTTGCAAAACAGCCGCTGGATCCTTCCACGCTTTTCCGAACTTTCGAGAAGCAGCCTGGAGTGAAGCGAAGCCCTTGGCGGTGGCCTGGTTGTTATGGGCCGTGGGTGTGCACGAGGCCGGCCAGCAGTCGCTTCGGAGACAACTTAGCCCCGTGCTGCTCGGGGCCTGGGAGCGGCCTCGGTCCTTCGGAAGAACGTGGATGAGAAAAGGATGCGGAGGAGAGGCTTATTTTCAGGACACATGAGATAAGTCGTTCAGGCACGTGATGCTGTGGGCTCAGCAAGGGGGACCCAGATGGATGGGAAACCAGGGCACCATGCTGGGGACGGCAGAGTGGAGAACTCAGCACTCCGTCACCAAAAGTCCCCGTGCAAGGGGCTGCGCGGCAGGGGCCACTGGTCTTCTTAGGGTCTCTGAAAACAAGAGGGACAGCGAGTGTCAGGCAACGTCGTGTTCTCTCCCGTCTCGTCTGACTTCTCTGCCTCTCTCCTCCCTGTCCTGCCTCTCCCTTTCCTCACCTTCCCCCCACTCCTCCTTCCATCTGCTCTGCTGATGTTTTCCCCCCTTTATTGTCAGCATCCTTTAGTGAAGGGGCATGGATCTCAGTCTCCTGTGTTATTTCTCTCCCCCTGCTTTGTTCTAGGTAATAATTCAGCCATCTCCAGAAGAGCTTACTTAAAGCGAGGGGAAGCCTGCACAAAGATTGCGGACAGGCTTAAATTTTCACGCTGGGCCTCTTTTTAGGTCTCCAGCTATACGTACCGAGGATATGTGTCTTTGAACACCGCGGCATTTAACCCAGATAGGCCATGGTATCTAAGTGAAAGTCGAGGCAAAACCCATTATTTTTGGAAAGGTTTCGGGTAAAGTCACCCCCTACACAAAGGTGCAGCAGAAACAAACACCGCCTGTCTCTGTGGAAACCCCCAGCGGTTTTCTCGAGAGCAGCACTGAGTGATGCTGGTCCAGTTGGGTACATCTTTAACTGCTCTTGGTCTGTTTTCTCCAGAGTCAAACATCTGCTCAAGGCCAAGAACATTTCCAAAAGCCAAAGTAAACAAACAAAAGCAAGCATTCTCTCCACGGCTCACACGTTGATTGTCCCAAGTTTTTCCCCAGCTATAAAAAGATACTTCAACTGACAGGAAATAGTTTCCTGACTGACACACTGTCTCCTGAGGAGAAGTTTAACGTCTTGTCTCTCCACATTTCAAGTCAGCCAGAGAAGCATCCCACCTTCCTGTGAGGGCCTCCAACACGTTCTCGCGGGTACTTAGCGGTTTGAGTCCCAAGCACCAGGATACAACCTAAACCTGATGACCCTTTTAAAGACGCTCACTTCCTGGGACATCCCCGTCTTCATCGCTAATTAAAAATGCTCTTTAATAAAACTCAGAGAACGGGGCCCAGGTCTATTCGGAGATCTCGTTCTTTCTCATAGCTGCTGGTACTTCCAGAGGCAACATATTTCCAGTACAAGGTGGTCCATTAAAAAAAAAAAAATCCATTTCACTTTAAGTGTATCGGTTTCCTGTTGCTGCTGTAACAAATCGCCGCAAATTTCGTGGCCTAAACACCTCAAATTTATTCTCGTACAGTTCTGGAGGTCGGAAGTCTACATCCATCTTACAGGGACAGGGCCGGTTCCCTCGGAGGGTCCCGGGGAGGATTCGCTCTTTGTTTCCTGCTTCTCTACCTGCTGCCCGGACGTTCTGTGGCTCAAACTCTGTGTCTTCACGTCATCCTTTTCCTCCTTTGGCCTTCCTGTATCCGTCCTATACGTGCCCTGTGATTCCATTTTGAGGCCACCAGATATTCTAGTCTAATCTCTCCATCTCAAGATCTTTCACTTAATGTTTCTGGGAAGTCTCTTTTGCTGTATCAAGTCACATTCACAGGTTCTGGGGGTTAAGTAGTAGATATCTTGTGTGTGTGTGTGTGAGGGGGACTTTTATTCAACCTGATTTATATAGCTTTTATTCATTTTAAATAATGTGGATCAGCCTGCAGTTTTTTTTTTTAAAAAAAACACAATATCTGTTTTATACATTATAAATTGGGTCAGTTGATAAAACTGAGGTTCTCTGTCTGGCAGCCTGCGCTATTTTAATGGCTACTTTGAAATTCCGTCCTTTACTTTGATTTTCCTCAGTCACTCTCCTCTAGAACTGTAAGACCTAACGATATTCCATCCCTTGGTGTGGCCAATAATTCCAGTTCACGGAAAACTGACTGTGTTCATCAGAACTCTTTCGGTCGCCAGTGCAACTCAGCTTAAACGGGCTTAGATCGAAACAAAATTAATAATATGTTGGCTCACAGAACTGACGGGGGCGGGGGTGAGGCTGGTCTTGGGCACAGAGCGGGGCAAGTACTCGATTACATCTTCCAGCATTTCTTCCCTGTTCTGTCTCTTTGACGTGCTTTCTCCTGGGTTGGCTCTTTCTCAGGCAAAGCTAAAGCTTCTAAGTATTTGCAAAAAAAAAAAAAAAAAAAATGGCTGTCAGAAGTGCCAGGCTGCCAATCCATCAACTTGGCAACCTAGCAGAAGACACTGCCTCTTGCCCAAAAGGTCCAGCAAAAGTCCCATGGGGGGTTCCCCTCGAGCAGCTGAAGCCACTGGCAAATCCCCGCCCCAATTCCTGTCACTAATGGGACATGGGGCTCTGAATGGCCAGGCTCGAGTCATGTGCTCTCCTGAAATCTCGGGTGAGCATATGGTGCAGGCCACATAAACACGGAGGGATGGGCTTCCTCACCTAAATAGCGATGCAATGAGTAGAAGAAGGAGAAATGGATAATGGCCAAATACAATGAACACGTCCATCACACCTGCGTGGACCCAAGTGGGGCCTTTTCCACGGAGCATCTAATAGTATATCCAGACGAAATCTCTGAAGGCAAACATTGCCCTTGCCTTCTTAAAGCCAGATCTGTCCTTGAGCTACAGCGTCCATCGGTGGTTTGTGGGTGTCAGATACCCCTGGAGTCCGGGGAGCAGTGACCTTTTCTCATGTCTAGGGCTGAATCACGGAAGGGTTATTTTCTTACTAAAATCACCCAAGGCGCTAGGATTGTACAACCACATCACGAACATCCGAACCCACAGTAAGGTCAGTCAACCCTGGGGAAATTAAAAAAAAAAAACCATTCCGTCGTCGAAAGATGAAATGACGCCCATGAAAACATGATGTTTAGAGCATATTCTTATTTCCACTAAGACACAGAATAATTAGAGTGGCTGAACTAAAGCTTCTTGATTTTCAAAACCCTCTTGAGTAAATGAAGAAAATGGGACCAATAAACCTTTCGATTTCAACCTTCAAAGGTTTTTAAAGTTTATTTTCACAAACTAGTCCTTGGATGCTTGAAGATAAAAACCTATTTTTAGATAAGGTGTCCTCTCTTCATCCAAGGGTAGATATATAGTCTTCGTCTGATTTTAATTTTTTCGTGTTTGGAAAAGATGACCTAGAGAAATAGGGGGGAAATAATTACATGAATAAAGAAATCTGAAAAATCACAATTTACACACTTTTCACATTTATATTTTTTATTTTTATTATAAAATTAAAATCTAGTTTCTCACAGTTTTTTTCCTTAAATGACTGATTATAATAGTATAATGGGCGAGTATACACTGAATTAAGGAAACAGCCTGAAGGGGGTGCTGTTTACCTGATTTTTCTATTTTGAGTAAGAATTTTATTGCTGCTTAGTAGGGATCCACTTTGCCCAGTGGGAATAATTGTGGGAATAAAAAAAGGTGTTGTTTAAATCAGGACATTATTCAAACAACTGAAAAGTTAACAAAAAGAACTTAATCTGTACTATGACATGAGAATGGCATACATTATCATAATGAACAAGCACATAGGATAAACAATAAAATAATAAACTCCAAGATTTTGATATTAGAATTCCTCCAAGGGCCTCCGACCCATGTCAAAGTTAAAAAGTATTTTGCTCGTTTCCGATTGAACTCTTGTTCTTATTTTTGAGTTCTCCTGTTCTTTCTAATATTCGAAATCTTCAGTTTTTAGCTTACACTTATATCGAGTAGGAATTTTCAATACAAAGTATTCTTTATCATCTAAATCATTTTTTCAAGGTTTTTCTTCCCCCCCCCCTTAAAAATGTCTCTGAAAATTCCCGCAACAACCTGTTTGCTTCTGGGAGGGGTCCTTCCCTATCGAAGCACGTGAAACTGTAATCAAACAAGGGGACCCAAAAACGCAGGGAACGCATCACCTCTGGCCCTGAGATCTCTAGCCAGCCTGCCGTCTCTCCACCTTACAGAGGCATCTTACGTTTGTTTTATCTACAATGCCAGAGTGTTTAGTAGTTGCACTTAGTGGAAAGAATAGGGAAAGGACATTTCTTCTATCTTCCCAGAGACAGATATTTTTTTATATGAAGCTGCAGTAAGCGGCTGGAAACGCTAGAGGTCTCTTCTAACATCCTTTTTATTTTTATTTTTATTTTTTTTAAACTGAAAGCTAATTTTCAGTATTCGCGAATGTAATTCTCAGGGATAAAATTGCTGTTTTAATTTATTTTCCATTGCTAAGTATCAAAGTTTTCTTAAATTTTATCTTGAAAAAAAAATCAGTCTTATCTAATTATTTTCTCAGGATTACATACATCTCTCAGCGGGAGAGGCTCTAGACCTGACTAGACTGTGGTATTATCATTCATCCACATTAATCCATTTATTTTTGACATGTCTATTCATTCAAGTCTTTGAAAAAAAAATATTGCCTTCGGAGACATTACAATCTGAAACTACAAAGTAAAACTTAAAAATAAAATTTCGGAATTTAGAAATCATTATTCCTGTATCTTTCACCAAACAGCATTCATCAAAACCTTAAATTGTTACCACAATCTGAAGAAAAACAATTTACAACAAAAATCGTTCCCATTTGAGCAAACCTTGGTAGCTAGAGTAGGACCACAGATGTTATACGACCCTTGGATTTTGAAATTTTTGTTTATCAGATGTAAATGAAAAAATGAGTGAAATGGTGCATCTGGCAAAAACGGGCATTTCTGGGGCTGTTCTAGTGATGTCCGCTCGCCGTGTCAGTGTTGGCTGCTCGTAACTTCTCGCCCACATCTTTCATCTTCCTTCCGAGAGGGATCGGTCTTTCCAAGTCACCACAAAAATCCGAATGGCAACGCTTTCTGCCCCTGGAGCTGCGGACGACCCTTCTAGTTCACGTGCAGGGAAAGGTCATAAGCTGCTTCCCTAGCCTTGTTCTTCTCTAGAAGTTCTTGGCTATCCGATCACTGAAAACCAGTTCTTTGTATTCAGACAGAGGCATTCCATGACCTCTCGCTGGACCAACAGGATTTCCCTATTAAATCGCGTCTGTCTTTAGAAATGCAAAATGACCACAACAAAACATGGATGCGTTTTAAACCAAGCTCTCCGCAACTTCTGACCTAGATGCATTTGTGAGTCAAGAAAGCGAGGGGACAAAACTAACTTCGTCCAATAGAAAGCTTCTGAGTTGCCGATTATTCAGAATTAGCAGTCATGACAGCCTAAAAAAAAAAAAAAGGAGAGAGAAGAAAGGTCAAAAATCTGCATGATGAAAGACTTCCCCTGCTATGAATTCTGCAAGTGATGTATAGGAAACAGGCAAATTCGCTTGCTGCGGTATTTCAAGGCGCCATTTCTACAGACTCCAACGTGAACGGTGCCTGCTACAGCGCCCAATGCCCCCGGCGTCTGCCACCCACCACTGACCATTGCCACTACTCTGTTTGCTCATCCACAGATGCCAATGCCTGCCTTACTACTTCATGGAGGAGTTTCTGAGGAACCCATGAGAGAAGAGATGTGAGCAGAATATTGGAAGTTCAAAATAATGCTTATCTGTGTGAACAAAATGTACTCATTTTACTCTATAAGCTTCTCCCCCCACACACACCCAAATGTAGAAAAGAGAGGTTGTTGAAGCCTGACAGGAAGTTAGAGTGTGCTGGCAGCATTGGGGTAAAAGCGTTTTGGGGAGAAAAAAAAATAGAACGACATATAAGAAATCACAGTAGTCTCAAGGAATTTGGAGCATTGGGAAAAAAACACAAGTGGTGTTTATGTAGACGGAGTAAAGGGGAGATGGAAGAGATAAACAGGATCCGGATCCTGAACCGCTTTAGTTTAGTTCGAAAGGAGCGTTTTCCTTATCCGGACCGGTAGGGACCACCGAGTGCTGAAACGGGAGAGCAAATACATCGCTTCACATTTGTGGGAGATCTTGCTCATGGTTCTTAGAGGAGCCACCGAAGGGGGTGAGACTAGAGGTCAGGAGATGAGTCAGAAGCCTGCTTGTTGCCTTCGTCCAGGAGCGAGACGAGGAAGCCCTGAACTAAGGCAGTGGCAGTGGGCACAGGGACGTGGGTGATGGTGAACAGGAAGGACTTCGGGTGGCTGGTTCTGTTGGTGGAAGAAAAAAAGAGAATGACGGATGACTCTCGAATTTTCTGACGTAGAAACTGGATAGATGGTTTTAAGTGTTGCTGTTGTTCAATATCGTGTCTTCAGAAATCTCTAAGGATAGACTCTTCCTAATTGTGATTTCTGTCGTCCATCCCTAGACACAATTTTCCTAAGGGTGTGTGAAACCAAGCCTCGATCATGTTCTATGACCTGTGTGAAGTTGTAAATCACCTAAATTGGTATGTGTGTGTGTGTATACATATATATAATACATAAATATGTATGTATATATGTATGTGTGTGTATATATATATATTATATATTATATATATATAATTCCGCATTCAAAAATAATTGAAAAATGAAAGTATTTTATGCTGAAATGACATGAGGTCTTGAATTTCTTCTTCTTTTATTTTTAATAATTCACTGAGGGAGTAAGAGTATATAGGGCTAAAATGAAATAAAATAGGCTATATGTTAACAATTATTGAAAATGGGTACCCAGGGGGTGACAGTCTACTGCCCTTTCTTCCTCTGTGCATATTTTTAAATTCACATCATACATAGTTTTTAAAACTAACTAGAAATCAAATGAAATAGATGCATGATTTTCTAAGAAAAGATTTCTGAGGAAATTTTGTTTGAAAGAAAAGGGAAGAGCATCACATTCTGAGAATTACGTAGGAATGGCAGTGTCGCTGTTGAGTCTCTCTGAATTTCCTTACAAAGTCGGTAACAGTGATTCATTGGAAAGCATGGTGGACTATTCTGGAAGACAGCTGTAGATACCGCGAGGGGGCTTTGCAGGCGACTAACCGTGCAGCTGACTTCAGTGGGGTTGCAGGAAGCCTGACCCTATTAGACGTCTAGGGGTTTGTGCCTATGGACTGTGGGAAAGTAATAAACCAAACCAACTTATTATGACCACACTTGTACTGAGGAGAAAATGCTAAAAGTAGGATCCTAATGGAGTAAGACAGAAACGATAGGGGTAAAGGGTGAGGGGGGGGAAAGTCCAGATAAATTTAAGAGAAAGGAACAGAAGAGGGAAATCTCAGGAAGTTTGCTGTCCTTTTCTGTGAAAACAAAGGAGAGGTCAAAAGTTATGAAATTAGAAAAGCTATCCTAGCTCTTCATCCCTCTAAGAAGACGGAAGGAACTCATTTCATTTAAAAATGAGCTGTAGGAGAGAACTCATCAAATCTCAAAGCAAGTTGTTGTCATTAGAAGAAAAGAGAACTGGACGTGTATTAAATCTTCACATACTAGGAAATAGTGCCAGCAATTCAAACTCACAAAATGGATGAAAACTATAACCTAATATTTTGAAATATGTTAAAATAACAGGAGAAAAATTATTATAAGCTTTAATAAAACATTACAAATCAGAAGTTTTTCAAGGTCATAACTAAATGAGTACAGAAAACGTTAAGTTGAAAGTACTCAAAAAACATTTAGAAAAATCATTCGAGAAACCAAAGGTCAACCAACGAAATACAATAACAACGACACAAAATGCTTTAAGGAAAGAGAAGATAGGAAAAGAGGAAATTTAGACATCACATGGACATGAAGAAAGAGAGAAGAAAAGAGTGAACAGAAAAGTGGTAGTTCTAAAGACACTAAAAGAAGATCTAACGTGTAGTAAAGGGGGTTTCTGAAGCAGAAAACCTAAGTAATTGAAACAAATAAATGCTTCCATCTAAAATTCAATGGAACATTCCTTGGGAGGATGTGAAACTACTCAATGACTATACCCGATTGCATAAAATACTAGCCAACAACTCACAGTACAAGAGAGATTCTAACAAAACTATAGCTGTTGGGAGGCAGGGGTGGGTGGGATGTCCTTTGGGCATCAATGCGAAAAGATGACAGTGCTTAGAAGCAGCTCAGTTTGTCGTCAGCTTTTAAGCTAGTACTACTTTATGCAAGGTAATGGCATGCCGTTTTTAAGATGCCCATGAAAAGAAGATGTGAGCTACGGAGTTTACATTCAGCCAGAATAAATTCTAAGCGTAGGAATTTCGCCACAGATCTTCCCTAATGACTCTCCTGCAGAACTAACTACAACCAAACGGACCAGAGAAACAGGATCACAAGAATAGCGAAATACAGAGAAGATTGCGAGTCTGACATTCCAGGACGTCTCTATAATTTTACACCAGATCACCAACTTCTGCCCCGTTTCAGGCAGCGTTGTGGATGTTAGTGGACCGGACATTTCTAGTTGAGATGCACACAACTGAGCCAAACTTTTCCCAGATTTCTAGGGGAAAATATTTCTTAAAGATTTAAGACACATTTCAAAGAACAAAAGCAAACACATGAGGACACTGTAGATACTTCATATCTATGTGTGCCTAATAAAGTACCCCTAAACCACAGTAACTTCAAATAACATGTAGTTTCTTCGGTCAGAAATCTGGAGCAGTGGAGCTGGGTGTTTCTGGGTCTCTCATGAGGTTACGATTTGCCAGCCGGGGCACCAGACAGCCCAGGGCTTGACATGTGTTTCTCGGCTCCCTCACAGTTGGCAGGCCTCAGTTCCTTCACACACGGGCCTCGCCGCAGGCTGCCCAGGGTAACTCGTGACATGGCAGCTGTTTTTGTCCAGAGCCATGATCCAAAATATACACACACACACACACACACACACACACACACACACACACAAAATCAAAGGACTCTAGACAGAAATTGCAGTCTTTTATAATATAATCTCGGAAGTTACACACCATCACTTCTGCCATATTCTGTTGGTCAGACAGACTGAGATCCATCATGGGAGGGGACAGAGAGGTATTTTAAAAACCAGGAAACAGAGAGCACTAAGGGCCTTGAGCACCTTGGAGACTCAGAGATGGAAGTTTCTCGAAGTCACATAACTGGAAGGAGAACCATCTGGATTTCAAAGCAAGATCTAGATGGCTCCAGAAATTGTTCTCTTTGTCGTATATTCGACCCAAGATGGAACGTGGATTATGAATATTCTAGATCTTTTTCTTTTCATTGAACTACGAGAAATATAACATCGATTTTTCTCAAGAGTCCCATAGCTATACATTTTAACAGAAAAATGACTCTTTCTTACCTTATTCTCAAGTGACCCTGGATGTCCGCAAACACCTTTAAATTCAAATTGACAGCATAGTTGCCCATCACTTTCAAATACAGGAACTCGTCATTTTCATGTGATTTATGTCTCTTTGTTTTTAGTAAGAGAGGATCAAAATGGTCTGGGTAACAGGTCCCAACCTAAATTTTAAGGTAGTGGTTTCTCAACTTTTTTTGTTGACACATTTGATTCTGTAATATTTAAAAAAATCACATTCTTTAAGGTATCACTACCAACCTCATCAAAAGTCTTTTAACTACTGAGAATCTGCCACGTTTGCAATGGCAGATATGCATTTTCCAAAATTCTATTTTTCCTTGGAAACCTGCCTTTTTATCACTGGCAACGAATACAGTTCTTGAAGTGGTGGTCTCAGGTTTTGCATTTTTGAAAAAAAAAAAAGTTGACCAAATGTCATACAGTCAGTTCAGGCTGCCATAAGCCATTACCACAAACTGGGTGCTTCTAAACAACGTGGATTTATTTCTTACAGTTCTGGAGGCAGGAGGTCTGAGATCCGGGTGACGACATGGTCAGGATCTGGCGGAGGCCCTCCGGCAGGTCACAGGCCTCCAAGTTCTCATCGCATCCTCACCTGGAAGAGAGCAGAGAGAGCAAGCTTTCTTACGACTGGTGTCAGGGCACTAATGCCATTTATGAAGGTGCCACCCTCATGACCTCTGCGAAAATACGTTTCTGAGCTGTCCAACTGTTCTCCCTGGCGCATTCACTCTTTCCTGTTGTCCTCTTAGTCTATCTCGTCATCCTCCTCTCCGCTCTAGTCACACCCGTATTGCCTCACACGTGCTCACAACACGCACTTCGGCTCCCTGCACGTTTACGTCAGATCAAACACTTTGGCCGACCTTTGTGCACCGCCAAGAACTTCTCAAAAGGCGAAAACACCAGGCTGAGCTAAGAAACGAATCAGTTTCGTGACATGGTCCATTGCCTTTGAGGCCTTTTAAAGGAAGGACAAAAGCTTATTTTGTAGTGAGGAAATAAACAGGCGTGTAAGTTCAGAGGATGATGAGAGGAGGGCTTGAGGAGGAGAGGACACCCATGAGCTGGCCTGAGTTGCAAAGTTGGGTTCAAAAAACTCCCAAAGATTTGGCAATAGAGAGTTTACAATGAGCCTGAGGATGGGAATGAATGTACTTTCAAATTTCTCTTATGAAAACACTCTTCATAATAGAAGAATGCTAAAAAAGGCAACTATTCTCCTCGAGCGGGGTGGGTGTGGTGGTGGTGGAGACAGAGGTGGGAGACAGGGGAAGAAGAAGGGAAGGGAGCGGCCGAGAAGAGGGAACCCTTTCATGCTGCAAATGCATTAAGAAAATATTCCGAGGAGAAAAAAGGCACCGTGACAGTTAATAGATTATTCGTGTTGAGTTCTAGCGCATTTTGTTCCAAAAACACATTTGAAGTGCTGGTTTAAAAATCACGTAAAGCTCACTGAAGCTCTGAACTCACCAAATCTCAGTGTGGCTGTCCCCACTGGGTGGAGTCTTCCTGTCTGCAGGGACAAAGCTTGATTTAGAGACACAGTGAAGCCTTCCCAGCATTTAGAGGCAAGAGGGTGGGGGATGGCATTCTACGGCCATGAGAATTAGTTCCTCAAAAAATCTGCTCCCAACGTGACCTCATGCAGGGCGGCCTTGATCACTGTGAAGGGCACAAAGGGGAATCTTCGGGGAGAGCCAGAGGAAGGAAGGGGAGTCACACTTAGCGTCAGTGGTCAGATTCGCTCGGAAGTTCAAGGCTTACCACGTGCAAGGCTGATAAATTCTGGGTTTCTTCCTGGTTCCGGAAAAGGAGGGAAAAGTGACAGCATTAATAGTTTTAATAAAGATATTCGTATAAACCCGCAGATAATTTGCTTCCTCCTGAGTGAATAAAATTTCAAATGAAGTGGACCTGTTTAACCTATCCCGACCTCACAATAAAGATCCTTTCATTGGGGGGAAGTCTTAGGATCTCATACTCTGTGAGAGTAAAAGCAAACACGGCTATTTAAATTTCTCAGGTACAATCATACTCGACTGACCTTAAAAGACACTTGAAATCCAAGAGATAAACCACTTTAAACAGAAACCATTACTCTGGACTCAGTTATCATGTGCAAAATTATGTACTTCGGTCTTCGACTAATTAATAAGCTTATGTGATAACTACCAAAATCTGAGAATTAAAAAACACAACCTTTTGCTATTATCAGAAGTATCCAATGTGTGAGCCACATTAACTACTCTTCATGGTAAAATTGCAAAGCCATTACTGCAATTTCAAAGAAGCGTGTTCTCCTATTTCATAAGGGCTCTGCTCTACACCATGAATGTCAGCTCTTTAATTTTGGGAAAAAAAAAATTTGCCATATACTCGAATCTGAAAACCAGAGTTATTATTTCAGCAAAGTAAACATAACAGTTCTTTTCACTTTTTTTATTAGATGCTTAGAAATACAACTGATAATTAATATAATTTTAATATGGTGATAATTATTATCAATGAAGACTTCTTATGGATCCTTAAGTCTTGATTGATCCATCTGAACTCCTATAGCTACAAAAAATTTACCTCTTAAAGTCTTTATTCTTTGCTCCTTCTTGTTAATCTTAAATCCTTGCTAACCCTGATGAGTCATTTGTCAATTATACTCTATAAAGAAAAAAATAACTTTAAAAATAGCTTATGTTACTTCTAAATATTCTCCAGTACTATTGAGGTTCAGATACCCCTCAATAAATGCGTGTTGGCTAATTTCAATTTCCCAATTTATCCGTGTCACCTGGGCCCTCTTAGGGTTCTTGATACGATATTCATTTATTTAAAACTTTTACAATATTCCGGGGAACTGTTCTAGGTGCTGAGAACAGAGTGCTTATTAAAAAAGGATACACAGAGAACAAGAATTTCCACATCCTGGTTTCCGGAAGAACAAAGAACAGCTCACAGAGCCAAGCTACAGGGTCGTTCTGAGACCGGAGATTTCTTCGGGTACGAAGATCACCCATCGCTTGGTTGCTCCCTGAGAAACAGGTGTCCGTGGTGCTAAGCTTTTCACACGAATCCTGTTTTTGATGAATCACTTTTCTGACCTCATAGACCCTTTATCATTTCTTCATACGCATCCACTCTCCTGACTTAAGTACAGCTTTTGATCTTCTCTTGCATTTGCATGGAAACTTCAAAAAAAAAATAAAAGAGCGATGCGTTCAAGTCGAACTTTGCCCGCTGGTTACAGCACTCATTCTAGGAATCTCTTACAGACGCTGCTGTGCCTCCCTTGGCCACTCGTGGACCAGGCATCTTCTTTGATTTCACTGTGATCGAGGTGCTTGATAGGATATTGATTTATCTTAATAAAACTTAGCATTATGTTGATATTGTTATTTGATATATTGTTTTCCACTCTACTCCATGGGAGACACTACCAAAAGATGATGAATCTGAAGGCACTGAGGTTCCCTTTAATGAAATCTGCAAATACCCAGCATCTAGAAAAATGCCCAGACCATAGTGACTCGACCATTTTCACGCACGATATGAACGAAATCAGCTCATTAAACCACGTTTGGAATCACCGTACCTATTTTCATCTTAAGGCTCTACATGACACTCTTTTGATCCCAAGTCAAGGGTGCCATCTTATTTGACATGTTCCAACCTGTATTAAGAAAAACCTCAAATAATCTGACATACTGTTACTTCATTGGTGACCAGCAGGCCACAATGCATTTTAACCACTCGGGTTTAGGTCAAAGAGTTAGTATCATTACAAGTTCTTTAAACTTTACTAAATATTTACCAAAAAACAAAACAAAACAAAACAAAGCGGAACTAGCTTTTATTTTTGAGGTGTTGAATACCCTTGGACTGAGTGTATTTCACTTTTTCTTCACCTGTATAAAATTGGTCATTTGCTTTTAAATTTACTTCCGACATGATATTCCATGCTCAGATGATTTTCCCCACAATGAAAATTGTTATGAGTTTTGGGATTGCCCCGAAATCAAGCCTTGTCTAAGATTCCTTAAACGCGCATGCCGTGTTTTGATCACCTCTATGCATTTCCCTCTTCTACAGGCATGACCCTGCAAAACCTAACTGGGCAATCAGCATCGTCTCAAACATAGGCAGGAATTTTATTGCGCTTGCCTTGGATTTGGCTAAAATGTGAATGCTGAGAAAAGTGCAATTATGTTTTATTTTTCATTTCCAAGTGAATGGTTCTGTCTCACTCTCAACCGGGTAAATTATCATTCACTTTAAGCCACTCTTAAAAGTGTCACGTCACCTCTGCTGCTGTCTGCTTTACTCATTTCTATCACGTTACTGCCCTTTTCAACCGCTGCTTGACATTCTTGCTGATCATTCACAGAATCATTTGCCTCCCCCACCAACAACTTAACCCTTCGGCTGCTGCACTTCCTCTATTCTTTGAGGAAGCTATTTTGACAGAAGTCTCATGACCTTGACTCAGAGAGCTTCCTATTTTTCTTCAGCACGTTAAGCATAAAATGCACTGAGAAATACATGTGTATGTTAACGTACACGTTCTCGGCAACTTGTATCATTCAAAAAATTTTTGAGACATATTATCAGTGAACTAGACGCAAAACGTATTCAACCATCGATGAGCACACACTTTTTACCTCCCGACAGAGGACATGGATTAAAGCCGGGGAAATGGGTGAAGGGCGCTAACCTGTGTGAAAGCAGACTTGGTCAGGAACGAACAGAGCATCAGACGTTTGCCAACACTTTCTACAACATTCCTAAAACCCGGCAAAGTTCTATTATTAATATGACACAGATCAAATTCTGTCCCCGTTATTGATCACACCCAATGAACATATATTTCTTGAAAGCTTAAAGCAGAGTCAAGTCTTTTGTTACTTACACTAAAACAAAAGGGAAATGGGCGCCAAGGCTGACTTGCCATTTTCCTACATTTTTGCAGAATATGACATGTAAGGATGAAGAGAATATTCTCCAAAACATCAGATTCTTCTTATTTTTTAAAACAAACTTGAGAAAATTCCGCTTTGAATGACAGAGACTTAAATAGAGCATCACATTACCTAGCGCATAGGTTTGCTGTTCTGATAGGGGAGCCCCTGGGCAACAGGTTTTATAATGAACGGATGACAGAAGCAAACACATGATCTCACACACACATGCACACGCACACACACACACACACACACACACACACACACACACACACACGAACGCACACACAGTACCTTCGTTTTCCGAAAGGTATGGATGAAGCTACTGGTTTTCATTCTCCATTTGTTCCGATGGCCAGATTTTCAAAATTTTCTCACCAAGACAGGAAAGCACAGATGCCTCAGAGTTAGCTGGTGGCCGCGTGAGCATGGGGACTAAACTCTTAATTCCTTTCTCAGCCTTTCTCACATTTTCTCATGGTCGGTGCCTGTGTTCCCACGTCCTCCCACTCTGACTTTGAGGCTTCTCTGCGAGTAAGATAGTATTTTCATTTCCGTCTGCTTGAGGATAAGGAATGACTCCTTCATTTCAAAATGTGCTTGAATAGGTGGTTGCCTTTTACCTTTTTATGTATGCGTTCTTTTGATAAGACAGAAATTGTTGAGACTTACCACACCTTAGAACTCATAGACATGACAATGATATTCTTCACGTACTCATCAGAAGTCCCAGATCATTAGCTACATTGTACTCTTAACTTAGTGGCCGTGACCTTGAATGAGAGTTTAAGTTGTCTGAGGTCCTGTTTCTTAGTGCGCATATCAGGAATCAAAATATTATGTCCCACAAATAGTTTTATTGGAAAAGAGTTGAAGAGAGAACTGTTGTATAAATATATCATCTTCATTTTTCACTGAATCTCAAGAAACACTGTGAATTCTGCATATGGTTTGGTTCAGCATTAATGATATTACTTCTTTTCTCTAAATCAACAGAAAGCTACCTAAAAGACTGGGCTACTGGGCAGGCTGTCTCCTCAGCCTCCCGAGAATTGTTCTTATTGGGATGCCCAAGGGCTTTCCTTCACTTTGTTAACCAAAAGCAGGCATGGCTCCTTAAGAACACAGACGAGGCTTTATGTTATATTTATTTATTTTCCAGCTTGTACAAACTGGATGTAGAAGCATAAACATAGTACATTTCTACCATCTTCAACAAAAATATAACCAATATGTACAATTATTGTATTAAAAATACAAAAGGGATACAGACTCCACCAATGTCTTTCTAAAAGACATACAGGTACAAGTAGTATCAAAAGTATGAGGAAATCACCAGTTAATTGTACATTCTGCACTTGACGTCACAGAGAGAACTGAGATTAGCAGTCTTATGTTCTACAATTACTTAATGCTTAGATAACATTTGTGCAACTTGTGGTAGAGCTAGGTTTCTGTCTTTCTATATGCACATGAGGTCCATAGCCTATATATAAAACTGGCAGAGAATGCATATTACATGTAAAATTACAAATGCATCATTGACAATGTAATCTGTAAGCAAGTAGACAAATGCCATGATACAGGAGAAAAGTATTAAATAAAGCACTGACATTGTTTGGTACAGTGAAAAAACACTGCGATTCGACTTTTAAAATTTGAAGCTATTTACGTTTCTCTACTGATCAATATGATCAGCTGCATTTAATGGAAAAAAAAAAAAAAAAGAAAATCCAAGACCAGCAGTTCCTCACATTTGAGTACTACTCGGATTGGCAGCCTTCACTTTTCCGGAGTCTGTGCAAAAACAACACAAAAATAGAGTGGAGGGATCATTTCAGTCATTATAGGGTTAATAGCAGCTGTGAGCAGGTGGTTGCTACACACAGGCCTTCTCTACCCAGAGTGTCCATAAAGCCACTTACCGGTTAGTCTTTGGTGACTAACCCACCTTGCAAAGGCTGGCGTTATCTAACCAGGTTTTTTGATCTTTTGATCTTTGATCATGTTCAAGGCTTGTTTATTCCCTAATGCCAACTCAACAAAGGGAAGCGGTCTTCTTCAAAGAGCAGTAGAAACAGCTGGCATTCGCTCCAACAGTCCCGAGCTGCTGTCACTGCAATGCTATCCAGTTATAAACATTTCTCTTTAAAAACAACAGGCAAAAAATCCCTAAAACTAAATGAACGAAAATCAAAGAGACATAACTTAAAAAAAAAAAAAAAAAAAAGGGGTTTGCCATCCATCTCAACGGAGCGGGACACGTCCTCAAATGACACTGTCCTGCACTCCATAAGGCTCAGACACAGGACACCACGGTCCTAGTTCCCTCCCCTGGCCATGTGCAAACAGTTTTAGGGAAGAGCCCCGCCCACTGGGGAAGGTGTGGACGGGGCGTCTCGGTATCTTCGGGATTGGCTAACATTTTATGCTTCTCCAGGATAGGGCACTTCGCAGGTGAGGCCGGAAAGACCCGGGAAGACAGGGTCACAAGCCAGGTCGACCCTGCTTCTTCGTGTGACCACACCCTGTCCGGCATATTTGGTTTTTTTTTTTTTTTTTTTTAGAAACCCAGGCTGGCAACCCTAAAGGTTCAAAATAATACTGTAATCATTCAATGGATATAATATTTACTCTCTGAACACAATCTTTAAACTCATTAAAAACAAAAAACAAACAACAAAAGAAGGACATTGTAAACAAGTGGACAAGCAATGTACTCAAAGGATTTCCTTGTTTTTCTTTGTCTTCCTTGGTGGGTTAAAGGCCCCGAGAAGTTCAATGGCTAGCTTTTCTCATTATCCCAATGAGAGACCAAGTGCTAGGACTGGATTGAAATCTAAAAGGAAGATTGTTACAAACCCTTCCGGGCATTGAGGGGTGCAGCCAGAGTGATTCATCTCGCTGTGATGATCTTGGAATCTGGAATGATCCTGTGTGACGTGGCAGGCAGCAACAGTTGCTGCACTGTGCATTTCAAGCGACAGAGTCTGCAAAGTGCCAGGGCGATTTCTTCACAGTATTTCACATGCAAAGGGGGAAGGAAGAAGGAGAGAAGAAGCCCCATGCTGCTTTTAAGGCAGGGAGGGAGGCAAACTGGTCCACCGTCCTCAGAATGTGGGTCTCCCAGGCTCCGACGCTGGGGACGTCGTCTTGTGCTCTCCTCGTAGGGGGCCCGCTCTGGGTCCAGAAAAGCCCGTGCCTTAAACAGCAGATACCTGTTCGTCTTCTGCAAACAAGGCCAGGAAAGAGAAACAAATCAATGAGCAAGAAAGAAGTTGTTTCTTGTGCTTAGAGAGAATACAATACGGTCACCTACGTGCTAGATAAAAATACTGTGGCTCTTCTTCTTGGCAAACCTCACTTCAAACCCCTGCCTTTGGTTCCTAGGTAAAGACGACTCGTAATAATAATTTTAGGATAGAGTGTATATGATGCGGTATCTTTAAAGGTATATATAAGACAAAAATAGTTACGCTGCATATTTATTGAAAAACTAAACTAAATTCCTTGCAAAAAGTTATAAAGCAGCGCGTGACTTTTTATACTATCGTCACATACACGTAGAAAAGCCTAAAAGGATGTATAACACAATGTCAACAGTGGTTCTCTGCGCGTGGCGGGATTCTAAGTCATTTTCGTGGTCTGCTTTTTTCTATGATTAGCTGCGTACTAAAACACGTTAACATCAAAACGTAAAAAAGGAAAGAGGCGGGCACGCCCTCCCCACTCCGATCGGCCAGGCGGAGTCGTAAAAGGCAGGCAAAAAAGGTTACAGGGAAGTGTACTTCTTCATCACACTTTCACTGGGACCGCCTTTGGAACTCATTTAGAAGCCCAAACATGATATTGCGGACAGAGCACTCTGAGCCCCAGGAAGGGGACCCAGCCGCGTGCGCCCTGCGTCACACGTGCCCACTTCTGCGATCTCGGCTATTTCTGAAGCCATCTAGACAACACACACACACACGCGCGCGCACACACACACACACACACACACACACACACACACACGCAGTCAAAGCTTTAACCCCACATTAGGGACTCTGAGCATAAAAGGTGCTTCATGCTGCGCATGGCTAAGGGCACAGGCGACCGACCGCAGCATCCAGACCACTCAGCGCCTCGGCAAGCGCACAGTAGGGCAGCACGAGCGGACAGGGCGGGGCCTGCGGCTCGGCGGGCGCGTCCGTACCGTCCTCCTCGGCGGCGAAGCCCGGGGCCGCGCCGGAGCCGAGGCGCGGATCGCCGTCGCCGGGCTTGTGCCACTGCGGCCGGCCGGGCGGCCGGGCGGCGGGCGCGGGCGCGGGCCCCGCGGCGTCGGGGGCGCGCGCGAGCATCCGCGACCTCTGCAGCGCCACGCTGTAGTCCGGGGGCTTCCTGGCGGGGTGCGGGGGCCCCTCGGGGAAGTCGGCGATCGGGATGCCGATGTAGCCCGGCGGCGTGGGCGGGGGCTCGCGGTACCTGCCCTCCTTTCGCGCTGTGGTGGAGACAATGCACGGGCATTAATAATGCTCTGGAACAATGATGTCCTGTCCGTCAAATAAACTGTAATAATAATGATCCAGACGGCGCACGCGGGTCACGGCAAACGTGGGGTGTGTGTGTGTGTGTGTGTGTGCGTGCGTGTGTGTGCGTGCGTGGTATGGGGCAGCGGTGGGGGATGTGGCAGGCGGGGAAGCGATGTCAACAAAACCAAACTTCCACATGGTCATCTCTGTGCGCCCAAACGACTGGTTGTCTCGGAAGCTTGAACTTGAAAACTTGCCTCACGAGTCTGAATACAACAGTAAGAAGGTGAACATCTAACAGCCCTCGGGTGTAGGGGAAAGATGGAGCAAAGGGAGACCATCAACGGCACTCGGTACCGTATCCGCGACGAGGGAGCAGTCAGCCTGCTCAAAGGGCCTCCCGCTCCAGCCCAGGGGCCAGGCAGGTTGTTCCCGCTCGGTGCATTTACCCTTCTCAGGCAGAGCATCCGATGCCACATTTCCTCTGTTCTGGGGCCTCACTTTAGAAAATCGTGAATTGAAATAAATTGGGAATAGTAAACCAAATGATGCAAATTGAAAAACTCTAAAACTGTGTGTAAGGTATGTCTTTTTCTTAAAGTCTTTGTATTAATGATCATGACCTACAACGTGAAATCTGTAAAGTAAGGAAAATCAAAGTTTATGTTCTTGAAATTTCTAGACCGAACTGTTGGGAACTGCAAATCACTTTTCTTTCCTTTGCAATAAAAGGTCTGAGTACTAGTTTGTTAAAAGGAAGTACTTTAACATTTCTAACCTAAGAGGAGGTATTAACTTATCTCCTCTCGCCTTGAAAGGATATTAAGTTTGACTATTTACATGGTAATATAACTACAACTTCCCTGCTAATAAAAGCGATGTCTGTAATGATTATGCTCCAGAATTCCTCACTCCATATCCTGTGTGTCCCTACACTTCAATTATGCAGACATTAAATGGATCATAGAAAATACGCCCAGCGAGGACCGAGGGAATATGAGAGACTTCACAACAGAAGCGGCAGTAACGAAGCAGTAATAGCTTTCGTGCACTCATCAAATACTATCTGGACACAGGTCTAAAGCGCTTTGCTGAGAATTCCTTGAATCGTCGCACCAACTGTCTTAGAAAAAATTACGTATCTCGTTTTACAGATGAGGAAACAGACACAACTCAGTACCTCAGCCCAATACCGCAAAGCTAGGACGTAGCAAACCCCAATCTGCCTGACTCCTAAGCTTTTACTCACTACGTTACGTCTGGGCACCCTCTCCCTTGTTCCATACTGTACAGTGCGAATTTGTTGAGCACAGGAACAATTTGTCTGCATAACAAAAATCAACAGAAGATAAGCAAGCTAAGGATAAGTTCTAAATACAATTCATCCAAGGGAACGGAACAGAATAACAAAATACTTAAAAGTTTCAACTGAACAAACATTCTTCCTCTACAAAGAATGGCCATCCTTCCTGATAATTTTCAGCTAAAAGAATCAATGTGAGACCGGAAAAAAAGCCATGACAACCTACTGATCCTGATAGTGAAGATGTAGTGAACGCATATATACTAGGACGGAAACTATTTCTATGTGCCTGACCGCAGGATCTGGGCTCTTAACCACTATTCACTTCAAGTCCTACACAGCAGTAGGGGCGGGGGCGGGGCGTGTTGACAAAATGAGGGAAAGACCCACAAACACATGATTTCACTTCGGAAATAGGTGAAGGCCACGATGCGGACACGACGAGGCGCTCCGACACGCTTACCCATCAGTCCCTTCGCGGCGGTCGACGCCACCGCCATGTGGGCAGGCACGGCCGCCGGTTTGGTCTCCTCCGCGGTCACGGACGGCACGCTGCTGCTTTCGGCCTCCATGCACACATCCTTGCCGCCCCGTCGCTTTATTGTGCCTGTGTCGCCTTCGGAGTCCTCCCCCCAGTAGCCGGTGGACGACGCCCAGCTCGCCCGGGACTGGGCTTGTTCAAGACTCTCCCTGCTGTGATTCTGCCTGCTGTGCTTTGTGCCGTGATCGGAAAACATCATCTGGTCCACGTGGCTGCCCGAGGCCCACACGCTGGCGGGGTCCCCGGAATAGTCAAAGTGAGTGTGCCCGAACGGAAGCGTCTCCCAGCTTCTCTGGTGCTGGATGGTCTGTATGTTATCGTGGGACCCGCTGGAGCACGACGTCCAACTCCCGCGGCCGCTGTCGGCGGCATCGAGGGAAGCCCGATCCCCTGGTCTTGGGACAGTTCCTCTGTGCTCGGAGAAGAAATCACCGTCGCTGTAGCATACAGGCCCCGACTCTCCGACGCCGGCGCGTAGGACCTACGCGGTCGAGAGAGACGGGAGAGAACAAAGCACGACTGGTGACGAAGACACCGACGATAACAGCAGAACGCGTGTTCCCTAGGCAGGCGGCTCGCTTTCATCCCAGGGGGAGGACGAAACCAGCGCCGAAATGCATTCTAGTGGCCCACGTGTCACGCCCGATGTTCGCACCTTGTCATTAGCGTGAAATAAATGCGGAGGGACCAGAACAATTACTTCCTTATAATAAATGGACCTTTTCCTTATGAGGCTCAATGCAATCCTATCATTTCAGGAAGGCAGCTCATATGAAAGAACTGAGATAACATCCTCAGGTCACCCTCCGCCTTCAGCATAGAACTGTGTTCTAATAAGAATAAACCTAACTCGGAGAGCACAACGAAAAGAGCATGGTTCTCAATAACCAGAAATTGTGAAAATTAGTAACTGGGATGGGAGAAAAGTTCTTAGGCATTGTGTGAAATAAATAAAATACACACTGGGGGGGGAACCCTTCATTTTTAAAAGATGGAAGAAAGAAGGTACGGAACACTGAAGAACAGGCACCTACCCTAAGCTGTACTGATCGGGTTCGATCATGGTCCGCCTTTCCATCCTGCCCACACCGAGGTTTGTCTCCACGATGCTGACGGAATGCCTCTGCCGCCTCTCATCATGCAGAGAGACTGGCACCGAGTCAAAGGAAGAATTGCTGACAATGCTGGATCGTGAGGAAATTTCACTGTGGCCGGAATCTGAAAAATTATCCACAGTACCACTGGGAGCCAAAGTATAACCTGCACGGGAAAGACAATCGGGTTAGTTAGATGCTGTAGGTTTAGAACATAAAACTGAAGTCTACCAAACAGAAGTAAAAACAAAAAATATAGGCCAAAGGCATCACCCCTGAAATGGGAGGGGGAAACCTTTTACTTGTGGAGAGCAGGTGACTGAGATAAAGTAAATCTGTACTCAAATGAAGCTTAACTTGCTTAATAAAAGTTTAGACAGGAAAAAAGAAAACACTATTTATTATGTGGGCCAGGAGATGATGCAGAAATCGTGGTACTACTTGACTATTCTTAGTCCCTTAAATACAAGTTTCACCATTATTATTAGCTATATAAAAGAAAGTAGAACAATAACTAGGATCAGATTTAAAAGTATGTTCTTTTGCAAACTGCAAAGTCAGTAATCTTGTTTCCAATGGTTTTCAATTTTTAGAACTTGATGGCATAGAATCATTCAACTGGAAATTTGTACTATAATTTTAAGTGGATGCATAAGAAAGAAAATCTGAAGAAAATACCTTTGGATTTCTGCTATTTGGTTTTTCGACATTAATAATATATTGGACAAATCGCATAAAAGCCAGTTGTTTTGAAGAGTGTAATATACAAAATCTCCATTTTTCTCCCTAGAACATCACTTTTAAAAATACCTCAACAGTCCATGTTCCGACCTGCAGGACACTTAACACCCTGTGTTGCTAAAAATAACTTTGAAAATCAGAAACACACTTATCTTGATATTTTTAATGAAAAATATTCATACCTTCTTAGTGAGCACTCATTTCTTTGAAAACATCGCTAAGGATCTCATATTTTTTAAAGTATTGGTTTTATATGATTCTATGTATGTGATACAAACGTTTCGATGCCACTTAGCTAATAAAAAGTTCAATCTAGAGCACCTGAATTGTTGCTCATTTACCCTCTAAATAGCATTTCCCCATCCTTTCAGTAAAATTTTAATTCCTGATTTATTTTTTAAAGGTTGCACAGGTCTTGATAAGATTTAATGTGTTCGTCTATGAAACGTCTTTTTATAAACCACGTTACAAGTTCTGACAGAAAAGATTTAAAGCCTTCCCTGATCAGCCTGTTTAAAACAAAACAACTCTAGAGAAAAAAATCACTCAGATGGAGCACTCGACATTTAGAGGAATTCTCCCACTTTCCTTAACTAATGAGATGATTCCTCTCTCTCCCACCCCGGTTTTGGTTCTATAAACCCCACCTATCCCATAGGTCCGTGGTGCATTGTTATTCTTGTTACTGTTCTCACTTCCAAGAGAAGAGGAGGAACTGGTTAAGTCCAACTGCCCGGAGCCAAAAGATCTCAGCTGATTGCCAATGCCACCTAACAACAGGATGAGAAAAGAATTTAGATGTATCCGTTTGACAAGGACAGCAGAGACTGATACCCACACAAAAATGCACAGATACCTGCAATATCTAAAAAGTCAAACAGAAGAGGTATTTGTTGTTTCAGCGAAATCTCACAATTAGTAACTTTTTGGCCTTCCTTTAGGGAAAAGTTTCTTAGCATTTATCATTGGCTTCATACCCACTCAGTTAAAGGGTAGGAAAAGAAAGTATCCCAGAGGGTTACATGGCAGAAAATTGTCGTTCTTTTAATATAAGAAAGCATCAATGTCAAGAGGAAAGTCTGCCTGGGTAAAATTAAAACAAGATAGCAACAAAAAAGGTAATCAAGACCCGTGTTAATACAATGAAAAAATAAATCAGGAAGGTATTAGTTTTTTATGTTTATAAAGCTCTCTATTCTGTAATGAATATTAGACAATCATATTTAGTTAGAACAACTTTTAGTGTAAAAAGATTTCCACACTTATAATAAATAACTCAAAAAGCATTTATTAAAAGGCCTCATCTAGTTCTAAGTTTAATACTATTTACTATAATACTGAAAATACAAAATTCTTCTCCATTTATAAACAGAGAGAAAAAAGTCCACTGGTGATTAGTATGCAGCAGAACACTTTAAATGACTCTAATACCAAAATGATGTAACATAAAACTCTGGGATTCGTTACAGCTGAAATGTATCGATCACTACAAAGGGAAACCCTCACTCAGTTTTACCTTTCCTTGGGGAACTTTGTGGCGAAGTGGGGGAGAAGAAAACTGAGAAGATGCATTTGATATCGTATCTTCTGTCTGTTTCTTGTGACGCTCCAGACTTCCTTCCTCAGACAAAGAAAGGATTTTCTTTAAAGCTTGCGGAGAGTTGATGCCTATAAGAGAAACATAAAGAAATACGTATTTCAAGACTGAAAAGAAATAATGTTGAAATGAAAAAAAAAAAAAACCTTTTGTGTTAAGAGTTCACATTGCGTTTAGTTTCGACCTATTTCCATTTTCGGTGGCTCAGTGCTCGTCACAGGAGCGACAGCAAGCTTACAGAAGGCACAAGACACGTGGGGTTTGGTCTCTCAGAGTGACACCCCCCAGAGTGCTACACAAGTGGACTGCTTCTGATAGTTGACTTTAGGTTCCAAATCTTAACGTCATCGCCATCTTTACTCAACAATGTGTCAGACGACAACCGGACAAAGAAGTATGTTATTATCGAGAAGTCAAGTTTGAACTAGAAACAGGTATTTTCACGTCGTTGGATATGTTGCTCTGGTGATGGGATGACAGGGAGGAGGGTCAAGAGCCAAGAGCTACACGGAAGAGCACGGGAAGCAAACAGAAGAGTTCTAAGGAATTCCATGGAGTTACGGTTTATTACATAAATGGATGAAAGAGAAGGGAGAGGGATGCCCAGGACATGGTCGTGTCACAGAGACCATGGAAAACGTCTTCAGAAGGGAGTGAGCCAGTGTCAAGTGAAGGATCAGGTAGAATGAGGGTGGGGAACAAAAGGATTATTCATGCTAATATTAGGTGATATTTCAAAAAAATTATTAATAATGAAGTCACACTAAAATATTTTACAAAGCCTCTAGTGTTATTATGAAGCACTCTTAATTACCTTATTTCAAACAACAAAAAGATACTTAGGAAGGATTTATAGCCTGAAACTATCTCAATAATGCCAGTTTTAAGTTCTTAGACTTAACAGAATCCATTAAAGAGGCGGCAATGAAATGTAATGTTATCCCTTTATTTCACCTCATGTGTTTGATGTTGGTTTAATATCATCTTTTAAAATCATTTTGAAAGCAACATTTTAATTACATGTGTAGACACTAATATACATGAATGCATGAAATACCAACCACATTAAAGCTATTTGAATGGTTTTGATTTGGAATGGAGACAGTATTTGGACAAAATTATTCATGAATTAGATTAGAGGGGCTCAGTATCTCTAAATTAATAGTTTATATTATATGACTTTAAATGTTTATGTTCAATTAATTTTCATAAGAAGACACGTGACTATTTTATTCGCATTTGTAAAGTTCATAATTCAAATAGGTCTAAAAACATTTTGAGAAATGTTCTCTCTGGGAAAAGAGGGGACAGCTCTGTGTTCGGCACCTGCATTTGGGCTAACAGGCTACATTTAGCAAAAGGAGGACTGAGTAACTTTGATATCAGAAGTTCAGTGCACAAGAGGAAAGAGAAGTCAGATTCCACGGAAATAGAGGTCAAGAAAGATGTTATGCAGATTGTTTGAGACGGGCAGCAATAAATATTTGAAAGGGGAAATGTCAGGTAAAGGGTATTTTTTTCTCACTCTTCCCCAATGTCAACTTGCTAATCAGGAGAAATGAGCCAAATACAGAGGGTATGAAGGATGTGCTATACAAGATTCTTGCCCAACTCATAAGGGCAGGAACAGCCAATACCCTATCTTATCGAAGTAAACTCTTTGCTACCAGTTTCTTAAAAAATTTATTTCCCTTTGGTTAACAGTGTTTCCTTTACATATGTGAAAAATCTACCAGTAAATGTTATGAAAAATAATTTTGCTGTATAATTTACCTAAAGGGACTAAACTAGTAGCTCTATTACTTTGAATAGAGAAGATGAAGCATGATTTGGCTCCTTAATATTCAGGAATTAATTGTACTCCAGTTACAGTACCAGGGATTCAACAAATGAGAGTGTACCTCTCCAGACAACTCATTTCACTTAAAAACACATTTTGCCTAAATTCCAGTAATTAATTGGTCATAAGGCAAAATCAGTTTCAATAACGTACATAGACAAAGCAACTTCTATGCTCATTAAAAATTAAATAAGTAAAAGCATAATTTCTCCACTTGATGCTCCCACCGCCCCCACCATGATACATGAGCATGATTAAACGAGTCTACAAAATCAGGCCCTTCCACTGACAAAAATAAAGTTTAACTTTGCCCATCAACATTTTATTAAGAGGTAATAATCAGGGGGAGACTGGAGAATATTACACGAAGTTAGCTATCTAAGATGAGCATTTGACTTTTTGTTTCTAACCCGAAAAACATGAAGGTCAACAGCACCAAAAGAGGATGGATTCAATCACCTACCAAAGGGTGGGAGGTCCTTCACGGGCACTTTCTTTCGTGAAGGATACAGGGACACGGCAGGCACCTGAAGTCCTTGGTTGACTTTGTGCGGCGTCTGCTGCTGCTGGGCCTGGGGCTGGGCTTGTGCCTTCTGCTGCGACCCTGCCCGCGGAGCCACTGGGGAGGTCTCCGTTTTCACGGGCTTTTTGTCACCAGGATTCTTAGGCACTGATCATGGTGTGGTTTGGAAAGAGAACAAGAAATCTAAGATGTGGGTAGCTGCGGATGAGACCATTTTAGAACTGCATGAGGCTGTTCTGCAATTGGAAGACCAAGATGAGGATTCTTTTCTCTGTGGTCTATGGAAAGGGCAGAAATGCGGGCAGGAGGTAAAGCCCAGCGAGCTAGGGAGACTATGAAACGCGTGACAGAACAGAGCCATTTACCTTATGATATTAGCTGTCTCAAAAGATGCCTGTGCTACTACATACCACGTTAAAAATATAGAAAACTGTGGCTAGTTCCCCACCGTACGTGCAAGTACATCCTACAAAGCCACACATGTATGGTATAAACTACAATGGGAAAATGGTTAGGAACCGTTTTGCTAAAATGGTGTCCGAAATTCCTTTACAGATATGAGCTTCGTTTTTCATTAATAAATAGCATTAACTGCAATCCTTCTACGACTACATTTTCTCTCCCATAGGGGAGAATCGTATGAGCTAGTGGTAGCTAATACTGTTTGCGTATTATACTGAGTGTGTGTATTCCGTGGCAGGGAGAAGGCAAACCAATTAATAGGGCAATTAAATCCGATCTATATAGGACATTAATATTAAAAACACCTCGATGACATATCTGTACTTCCTGCACGTAAAAAGCTAAGGATCAGGGAGCTCAAGCAACTAGCCTAAGGAGCTACAGCTAGAATGAGAAACAAATAGGATTTGATCTCGGACCAGTCTCGCTTCAGAGGACAAGCTCTTCGTCATGATACAGAGCGTTCACTGTCCTGGGTAAATCTGAGAACCTGAATGTTCTCAGGTCCTCAGCTGACATTTTCATTCAAGACCAGGTATCTTCGCACCCGCCCATACAAGACCCAGCCATTTCTTGGATGGAAAACGCCTCCGTCGTACAGGTGCAGGTGCACATGAAGAGGCGACGGCCCCCGCGTCTAGCCTGGCCACATTTTAAAGGCTGGGAGGCTATGCGTTCGGCTGAGGCGGTTCACTGTGCGTCGCAGAACAATTTCTTGACGTGGCCGCTGAGCTTAACGCCGCGTGCTGTCTGGGCCGAAGGTGCAAAGGCAGCAGCATATCTAGTTCTCTGCGGCTCCACCCTGGGGGCCCCTCACCCCTCTGAGGTTGCCTATCACTGTGCAGTATCTGTGAGAAGACGAGGCATGTGACTGGGAGAAGCATCCGCCCCTGTGTCCTCTGCCTGCATACTGGCTGCACTGGGATGAAACCAGAACAACGGTCACCCTAAATCGGTCTACGGGGTCGACCTCCCCACACGAACCCAGTTGGAGGAGGAGGCCTAGCCCAGGACACCGCTGCATGGTGTTCGACAGCAACATTCAAGGTCAAGGTGAGTGCGTCTCGAGACGCTCCATCGCCCTCTGCACGAAGCCCTGTTTGGTCACCACCCGCACAGCATCGCACGGGAAACCAACGTGCGTCGGGGTCAGACTCTGCAGCCACGTGAAGGGGAGACTCACATGTGTTCGTTGCTGGCTCGCACTGCAGGGATAACGTCTGAAGACTCTCCTCATCCATTTCGAGCTCCAAATTGGACAGGTATTGCTTTACTTTTCGCGCCATCTGGGCATCTTCGTAAAGCTTTTTGGCATTGAGGAAGGAACTACGACGTACCCGCTTTTTATGACCACCTGTCTGAGCAACATCTAGCACTGTTGCGTTTGTACTACCCTGGCTGAGAGACCTGGAAGATGAAAAGACAGATATGCAGCTCGCTCTAGCACGGGATCGCCGGACCTGAGTCATGCCAAGCCTCACATAAACGCTCTACGTTCAAAGGTTACACGCTTCATTCTGGTACAGTGAACTGTTACGAAGGACTATAGAAATAATATAGATGAATTTTTTTTTTAAAGTTAAAAAAGAATCCTACATACATACATATATGTTTGGTACCTGTTCAGTTCTAACTGGAAAATTCTACTTTTCACATCAATAGACATTCAAGGCTGTCCTCTCACAGAAGCCAGCACATGATAATTATTATAGGTAAAAGCTCATGCAAGAATACAGTTATAATTAGGATTTACATTCAATTTACTTCTCCTTAAAAGGATGTTTTATATACTTAAAAAAAAACTATTTGCAATATTTCTAATTCTTTTCTTATTTTGGGGGTTAAATGTAGTGAGATTCTGAGGTAACACCGTCAAATTGTTAATAAAATGGTCATGCAAATGTAAACATATATGTATAGAAACCAGCACATGAATTGTTAAGAATTGTTTTTAAAAAGAATTGGTTTATAGAATGAAAACAGTAGTTAGTTGAGCTGTAAAAAAATTTAGTTTTAACGCCTAGGGGCACCTTTTACATTACATACGTTGACTTCTCAAATATCTGTGCAATTGTATTTAAATTGCACAATTTTTTACTTCTAACATCCTTTCCCCCCTCATCCCGCTCCAGGCTTTTCCCATTTCGAAACATAAAATTATATTAAAATAAAATCTTTCTGAAAGCTCAGAAGTACGTCTGTCCTATGGTTCCCCAGAACAATCACCAACCATTTCACAGCTCCCATGGATCATGACCTCAAAAGCAAAAGCCCCAACAGATTCAACTTGAAGTCGGGTTGCCAACTGAAATTCTGCTAGAGCCAAGAGGGTTAAGAAAAATGTGCCAAAATGCAAAAGCGTCAGAAAACAGAGCAGGTTAAGAAAACAACGCAATGAGCGGAATAAGTAAGAACCGTGTGGGTGTGCAAGGTCTCAGGCACTTACCCCAAACTCCGCCACTTCTTCTTCCTGTGAGTGAGAGCCGGGGGATGGAAGCATGGTGTAGAGAGAGACAGAAAGGTCACAAGCTCAGAAAGAAAAGGACCAGACTTCTGGATAAGCAGTACAAGAAGCCCACAAACATTAAACTGCATACTCGCCTCGCACGCACAGATTTACCTGAGATATTTATGTGGCTCCAAAGACAAATATATTTAACTTTTTGCTTGTTTGTTTTAAAAAAAAGACTGATTCCTGTCCTCTCCTTCACTGGACTAATCATTTTTGACTACACCGACAGCTAAATTCATTGTGTTCATAGTGAAACAATACTGTTTGGATTATTTACATAGTTTAGTTCTTACTACCAATTGTGAGTTTTAGCTCTGTATGTCAGTGTTCTGAAAAATAAGGAACACATTAATTGTGCCTCATGTTAAATGAAAAGTTTATGAAAGACAGACTCTTCACTGACAGTCAAAAGCACTCTTGCTACAGAAGAAGACATTTATTCCAAAGGAGAGCTCAATGGAGACCCTTTACAGGACCTCGTCGAATTTCCGCCATGCTACAAATATTTTCAAAAATTTCTAATTTATCAGGAAGCTTTAAAAAACTCAACCTTCTCTAGTCCCACATGTGCTACTGAAGATGACGTACTCACCGAGTCCTGAACATGAGGCAGGGTCCATGTTCACTGAAGCCATTCGGCCAACATGACGAATTTCTTTTGCAATCATCCTTAGCTTCTCAAAATTGACCAGCCCATCAACTTTGAGTCATTTCCTATAATTGGCAAAGAAGAAAAAGAGAATCACATGGGATTTATTCTATCCTCCCACAGGCGAGGGTTAGAGACCTTCTACTTCATATTTACCTTCGTGGAGGAACGTGAGATCCTTCTTGATAACGGGGAATAAAGGGTTATGGGGAGGCTGTAGGTTTTGACTGTTGAGAACATTGCGATATTTCGCCATGTTTCGGGAAGGGTCGAACAGGTCTTGGAGATCTTGAAATAGCTTCTCGTATTTATTGGGAAGTTTTTCCCAGGTGGTTCTCAGTCTTGCTACTGGCGCCAGGTTCAGGCCACTGAGAAGAAGAAAGGAAAAGAGGCTCAGAATGAAATGACGTAAGTAAAACAATGCACTGCTGATTCATTCGCAAATCACACCTCTGTGTGCATGCTGTACTTGCACAGCAATCTACGGAAAGGTTCATAAGGAACTATTAATGGTTCTAGGTATTGAGAATGGAAGGTCAAGGGGGTATCACTCCTCTTCGCACTCTTCACAAAACTCATTTGCTATGACCAAAACCACTAGAATGTCAGTAGCATGAGGGGAGGATTTTGTTTCATTGCTTTGCCTCCACACACAGGGCAGTGCTTGGCACACAGCAGACTGACCAAATGTCTTATAATAATAATAAAATACAACCGAAGTCATAATAGTAGTGAGAACATGATCAAACTCCTAGACAGAGATAATGACCGAATTAATAATCACCATCGGTGTCAATATAGCTAATCGCTTCAGTCTGTATTTTCCTCCAGCCTCGATCTAAGCACTTAAAACGGAAGAAAGTTAACATTTATTGGGCATCTCCTTTGTGCTGTCTGAGGGAACTCCATTCATGACAGCAGTCACCCTTATCCACGGTTTCAATTACCTGCGGTCAACTCCAGGACTAATATAGTCAATGGAAAACTCCAAAAAATAAACAATTCCTAAGCGCACCGTTCTGAGTAGAATGCTAAAATCTCATGTTTTCCCACTTCATCCCTCCAGGACATAAGTCATTCCTTTGTCCAGTGTGTTCTGGCTGTATACACCCTCGTCCATTAGTCATTTGGTAGCCATCTAGGTTTGTCACAGTATTTTAGTGTTTACATTTAAGTAACACTTTACTTGATACTGGCCCCAGAGTCATTCTCCTAACTTTTATTGTAGGATACTGTTCTATTTTAGTATTAGTTACTGTTGTTAATCTCTTACGATGCTAACTTTAAATTAATTTTTATCGTAAGTATGTATGTAGAGGAAAAAACAGAGTATGTAAGATTTGGTACCATCTGTGGTTTTGGGGATCCACTGGGGATCTTGGAACGTATTCCCCATAGATAAGGGGGACTGCCATATGTCATTTCATCTACTTGATAACTCTGGTATACTGTTATTTTACAAAGAAATAAACTGATGTTCGGAGAAGTTCAAATAATCTGCCCAAGGTCAAAAAGCTAAAAAAAAAAAAAAAAGGTGGATGTAGATATTTCTGGGCTCCAAATTAGCATACAAGAGATTAATTTAAAGATTAAGATTAGGATTCAGAGAAAAAGAATTGTTTAATATGACTCAATTAAAAATGACTACACTTACACAAATTATATGGTCTTCCTGGACTGATACATATTTTGAACTTGCAAACTGAATATCGAATCTTAAGACAAATATGCTCTCTTACCTGATGATTGCAAACATTGAGTTAAAATTCTTGCATTCCCTACAGTGTAGTGCTATCTTGATGAAATGCTTGATAATCTTCATCCTCTTTAGCTGGTTCGTTTCTCTCAGAATTTCGGATGCTACCCAAAACGTTTCCTGGTTAATGACTTCCTCGAATTTCTTCAGGTTGGCACAGCTGGTTTTTGATTTGAGTTTAAATAAATCGTCGATGTATTCGGTCGGTTCGATGTTGCGGAAGAGTTCGAAATTTCGCATGGAGAGCTGTGTGGCCACTTCGACTGTGCTGAGCTGCAGCAGGGAAATCTGACTCTCTCTCAGCAACTCCTGAGCGTCTTCATCTGAGCAGAGGGTTTCCGTTTCCATGTTGTTTTTCAAGTAATATCTAAGAAAAAAAAAGTGCAAAGCCTCAGCAACAGTCTCATGATAGTCCGTGGAAGAATAATGCTACCTTTTTATAGGACGTTTTGAGAACACTGAGTAGAAGAAGGACAGAGGAATTCTTTCTGGCCACCAGAATGTGGCTGCTGCCCTTGTCACCAGATCGTAGAATCACCTACCCAGACGTCGCTGATGGAAGCGAACAAATCACATGGATTTCAAGGGTATCCCTCATAATTCCCCTTCCTCCCGCCTATCCTTCCCAGCTTTCGGGATGATTTTACCCCTCTTATTTTTGCTAAAAAATGATGGAAAATAGCTACATTTAAAATTTCAGTTTAAGGAAATAAGCTCGACAGAGGAAGCAGGAGAAATCAGACACAGGTCATTCCTCTGTCTTCCCAGAGAATCTGTGACCCTTGATGGGTTCACAATGCATCAACCCAACGTGACTTCCCAGCGGGCTTTCTCCACCATTCTGCCAGCCCAGAGAAGTTCCTGCTCGCATGCGCAGCAGGCAGTCAACAACATTCAGGTCACAGCGCCCTGGTTTTGAACAAGTTCTTAAGAGATCCTTGTGAAGGCTGAAATTTGCTATGTGCAATTACTTTAGAAAAAGCAATTCCTAGTGAAGGGGGGAAAACTTTATAATACGCAGGGTTGCTTACTTATGTTAAAAACCCTTGAAATCAAGTGTTCCTCTCTTAGACTTTTATGTAGGTTTGAAGAGGAGGTAAACACATATCCAAAAAGATGGGCGATCGTATACCTTCCGCTAAGTTGTATTCTGTCGGCAAGTTTGGAAAGCTGGTCTGGAAGTCTTCTTTGTTTGATGACTCCCTCAGGTGTGACAGAGACCTCGCACAGCGAATACTGATCGGGGGTGGCAGTCACAGCGAACTCCCTGATGGCCTGAATGACCACTTCTTTCGCTGTGGTATCCTTGCTGATCATGATGTAGCGGCTTTGCTGATCAGCCTTGAAAACCCTTAACACTTGATCTGGCAAGTCTGGGGGAGAGAAAAGCCACATGGAGGGAGGAAGAATTTTAACTTACGAGACTACAATGAAGTGAAGCAATCAGAAAAAAAAAATCTCCTTGGAAAAGATAATACTAAAAATTCCACCTCTTCATTACTGTAGCTCTTCTTCAAAGATTAAAGCAGCCGATATACTGATGTTACAAGAACACATTTTCCTCTATAGATAACTGAATAAACTACAGATAAATGCAAACGTCTATACACATCAGCTGCACATAAGACTGTCGGGTTAGTGGCAAAAAACAAAAAATTTAAATCTGAAGTTTATCTTTATTATGTTGAAAAGCCTATTAAGCTGACCTATAATATGCCTTTTACTCTATTTATTTAATATGACCTTGGTAGCTGAAGGAAACTGGACTTTGGGTGGTACACACACACTAGAATATACAGCTATCCAATCATAATGTACGCCTGAAAATTATATAATTGAATTAACCAATGTTACCCCAATAAACTCAATAAAATAAAAACAAAACAAAACAAAATGACCTAGTAATGCCTGCACGGCATGTGTTATCTTCATTTTATAAAAAAATGAACACGAGTTCAGAGATTAATTTGCCCACGGCCATATCAAAACAGTCTCAAGAATAAAGAGCTGGCTCCAATTGTTGGAAATTTAAGGTTTACCCTGACTCTGATATAATTCATGCCAAACCAAAAGAGATACATTAGAAGGGAAAAAGATGACTACAATAACGTAAAAGAAAAGAAATATCCTTAATGCTCACCAGGAGTCGTACTGAAGTCTAAAATGCGATGATGTGACTGCAGCAGGTCAGGATTACTGGAGGACAAGGTCCCGCTGACGGGCAGTGCAGTCGGGATGTGCTTGGTCTGCCTCAATCCTACTATGCTGTCATCTTGAGACTGACCGATCCCAATATCACTGAACAAAGAGGAAAATCAGAAAATAAATAATCGACACGTTAAAACGTTATAACATCCATACATAATAGGCACAGGCCACAAATAAACTCTATTTCATAAACCTTGCAGTGAATGTAAAGACATCGCAATATGTTTGGTTGAAAATTGCAAAAGCGGTTATTGCTCATGTATATCCGACTCGACTTATTTTGTTGTTCTTGACTATATAGTATGTTTCTCTGACATCTATATCTTTTTAACAAGGCAAATCATAACAAATATTAGTAGTTTCTCGGTACAGAAATATATTCGAGAAAAGATAAGCGCTAGTGAACTAATGGAAATAGATTTAAGAAAAAGCACATTAGAAAGAACGCATTTACTGACACATCTAATATTTTGTTGGTATTTTTAAATAGCAACCTGTTCTTGTGGTTTGAGTCGACTCAAGGTTTTGAAGTTGTTATGTATATAAACACTTTTGTTGAACTCCACACACACACACACACACACACACACACACACACACACACACACACACACAAAATAATGCATTTAGTTGCGCTCAACTGATGACTTCTGCATCAAAATGATAAATTGTTTTATAATCTGATCTTTAAGAACTGAAGAAATTGAGTTAAATGAACAAAGTGAAAAAAATCCAAACTCCTCCTTTCATTCTCTGATGTTTCAGAGAAATAAATGAGATCATTATGGAGTCAAATGCAAATAAACCCTGACACAGACATTATTTCTTAATTTAAAAAGCAGTGGTGCATGGTGACATTTCTTAGTACCAAAGAAGAGGACATGGAAATCCAGTGACTCACTTTTACTTTTAATTCTCTACTCAAAATTTCTAGTTAAACATTTAAGATCCCAGAGAAATTCTGCTTATTATAGATAGCTAAAACTAATTTCCATTTCTAAAAAGCCTGTTACTGTGAATAACTCTTAAAACAAACTTTAATAATATATAAAAATTATTTTTAGATGTGAAGATTCAACTGTTTCCAAACCAAAACATCAAAATAAAACAATATGCATGCACAAACAAAAAAAAACCAGATCATAAGCAAATGGTTAGATTTCTGTTGAGTTTCTATAAATACCTTGAAATAAGAGGGAAAAAAATCATACTCAGACTGAAATGTAAACCAATGTATCATAAACAAAATTATGGCATTTGCATAAATTAGGTTTTCAGACATCAGAGCTAGATCATACCAACTTTTTAATGGCTATGCTAAAAAGAGATTAGGCAGCATTCTTTTTATTTGGGGGGGGAATAGAAATTATAGAGGTAAATAAGCAAGGATAAGAGCGTTCTTTTAAAGTCAAAACAAAAATTAGAGATGAGTTTAGTGTAAATGTTTCCACAACAAAATAAAATTTCCATTTAAGCACGTACGGGCATTGCATATAAAGACAAAGTATTACTGTTCTGTGAAACATTAAAATCTTCACATAAGGAGCGAATTTTACTTTCTAAACATATAAGCCAGTCTTTATTGCCAAAAATATCAGATGTAGTACATGACAGGCGGCAACTACTATGGGTTCCGGCGACACATGTCGCTGACTGGGCCACTGTTGTGCAAATGGCTATAAATGCTAGTATACGCCAAGCGTGTCCAAAAAGAGCTGCCTTCCGAAGAAATGTTTCTCTCCAACATCTTAACACCTAACATGACTGAACTCTCTCCCCTTGTTTATATCTCTGTTATTCACAGACACAAAGACTCTTGGGTTGAAACTACTTTATACTCAAGATTTGATTCAGAAAAGTTTGTCTCTGAGCACATCCTCTTATTTGACCTCTCCAACTCTCTCCTCTCATAGTTACTGAAATTGTTTTTTGGCCTTTGTTAACTTTATAGCCTGTTGACTTAGTCCCTCTTTTTTTCTGGGTTCGTCAGGCTCTCTCTACTTATCTGACAACCAGATCTGAATTCCACAATCCTCTTGCCTCACCCTCTCCTTTACCCTGTACTCAGTGACTCTAGCATGCCTACCCCTGCCAATGTGCCATCGTTCAGCATCCTACCTTCCGTAACACTGATAATGTTTGAGAGAAAAACAAAACGAAACAATATTCCAGAAGACTTCTTTGACTGACTAGCTCAGTGACATTGTCAAAAAAAAATCTTCATAAACACATGCTGACTTCCATGAGAAGTTTTGGTAACTAGTGTAAATCAAGTCTATCACACCAATATAACTGACCCTAGAGTTTACTGTGCCGTCTTTTAAATACGATTATTTTATTTATCATTTAAGTTGTATTACATATATGAATTATTTCAATTTTCATAAAATACATAAATGTCATACATTTTCTTAATTATAAACAAGATGTTTCCTCAGTGTTTTAAAATCAACACATCTAATCATTATCCTTCTTTCTTTTCCCCTCTCTAGCATTTGAATATGTTCGTAAATACAAACAGAACAAAATTATACATAGTATTCTCATGCTGTGTTCCTTGCCAACATCCTGTGCTGTGGATGGATTACACTGCAGTTCTTAATTGTCGCATTTCTATTAATACTTGCCAGGGTCACGCTGACTTTTGTTTGATTTTTTTTTAGGTTCATATTTAACTCATGATCAAATATAGCTCTAAAATCTTTTTTGTTATTGTGTTGCTACTAATTCTACATTTAAGTAATTTTAAAAATCTGTTTTAAAATAAGGCTTTTTTTTTTTTTTCTATCAAGAAGGGTCACTTTAAAATCAATTCCTATTTACTGTAATGCCAGCAGACCTAATTCATGGTCCCTCAGAAACTTACTCAATATAAACATATTCTCAAGTCTATAAATAAAACATCATTGTTTATCCTTAGGACTCTGCTGCTGAAGTCTTTTTTAGCTGATACAAAACCATCAATCATTACAGTTCAATGGGACAAAGCAAGTTTGACGCTCAACCCATCACTAATATTCTAGACCATGTCTCTCTAATTTGTGGATGAGAATTTTTTCTGAAATGGAATTTAACAAAAGAAATGCCTGACATGGCCTCGCATGTCTATATCTACTGCCCCTCTGTAATGCATTGACTTATCAAAGAAAGAAAATAACTGATAGGTTTTCGAGTGATGTCTCACACCACTGAAGCATGAGGAATACAATAAATGAGTATGGTGCGCCCACGCTACTTAACATTTACAAAATTTTTGGCTGATGGTAACTGAGTTTTACAAAACGTCTCAAGACTCAGAAGAAGCTAGAATGAAGAAATAACCAAGCAAACAAGCAAAGCTAAAAAGTGTGACACGTACAACTTTGTCTAGTTTGAGCTCCTGGCATGAACGAACAGCCGAGAAGCGATCGAAAATACATCTGACTGTAGAGCCCACTGTGCGGAAGAAAAGAAGTTCTCTGCTTGGTTGGTGACATCATGGCAACAGTTCAAGAACTGAAAACAGAATGACAAGGATGAAAAGCAGCACTAGGAAGAAGCGATGGTTTGGTTGGCAAAGAGCAGATGCTGATGTTCGTGAAGCAGATACCCAGAAACAGTAGCAGAAAAACTTTGAATCATGGAAAAGACAGGAACAAACACATATTATTTTTTAAAAGTCCAATGAGAAAAAAAAAAATAGTTCAAATGAGAAAGCACTAATATTATTTATGAAGACTGGAATGCCAAGTAAGTGGCAAAAACAGAATTAAAACAAACTTGATTGTGTAATAGTGCTTCTGAGACTGCTCAGCTGTAAAGATTAAAACATTTTTAGACTCATTTGCAAACATTAATTACCTCATTCCCTTGGCATATCATTATAACACATAAGATAAAGGCACAGAAAACTTATAGACGCTTACTTATATGGTTTCTGTGGCAGGATACTGATCCGAGTCTTGTCAAGGATCTTTTTGAGCTTGTTCCTTCCTCCAACGGTGTTGGCTTTACTCTTCTTATTTACTTTTTCAAGTCCTATCACTTGTTCTACGTCTACAGCGAGATCTGGAATGGAGTAGCGACTGGCCTTTTTGATGTCTCCAATTTTAGGCAGGTGAGGGGCACCATTTCTTTTCTCTTCTGACAATCTTGTTAGAAGTTCTTTAAATACTAAAATGGAAATAAACGCCACAGAACACCCATTATAAGAAATGTGAACAATTCAAAGGCAATTGCAAACATTGAAAATAGATGAGAAGTATAGACTTCAGCTATCAAAACTAAGTCTGAAGAAAAACACTACTCCAATGAATGAACGAGAGCAAGAATCTGCTTTATAATGTTGCTCTATTATTTCCACTCAGAATAAGTTAAAATAGAGTAGGATATTCTTTAAATGTACAGGTATTAAAAACAATTATGAATAAAAACATTGATAAAATAAAAATTTTATGGTCCTCACTTCAGTAACTTCTGATTTGGATCCAATTACATTCTGATATAATTAAATCTATATCTATACACTTTGCTATAAAAAATACTTTCATTCTTATGATGTTTGAAATATTACTTATAAAAACGATTTTTCACAAATAAGACCTAAATGTAAAAACAAAAAAAAAAGGAGAAAAATGAAAGTATGGGGAAGTACTTACCAAATAAATTGGTTTTCACAGTGATAGATAAATGTGTGTTATTTCTAAGAATTTCCATGGCTTTTGACAGCTGAATATTTTCAAAGTTTTGACCATTTACTTCTAATATCTAAAAATAAAGTTACAAAATGACTTCCAGTCTCCCAACTGAAGGAAGGAAAACAAACAAACAAACAAACAAAGACACCAAGATTCCCCCTTAAGGCTGGTCCTTGGAAACCCCCTACCTGGTCCCCGCGTTTCAGGCCTGCCTCGGTCGCTTTGCTGCCCGAATCGACACTGTCCACGAAGATGCCGAACCCCTTCTCCGAGCCTCCGAGCAGGAGGAAAGGCAAAGGCGCTTCTCGGGACGGTTTCGTGACCGTGCCAGCCTCCTTTTCGCTTTAGCTGCACACGCGATGTTTAACAGCCTTAGGTGACCGCACATTTTCTGTCAGTTCAGGAAGAGCGGTTTCAAAGAGAGGCTGGTAAGATGAACTTAAGGGGATGGTTTGTTTTTTGTTAAAAAAAAAATCGCAACTCTTACCTCTCTTTCCAGATTATTTTCAAATTCTTCTAGAAACCGAGTCATCGCAGGATCTCCTTCAAAGTCATTGAAGTGATTATTCACCCACAGTAATACTACCCGTGTAACCTGAAAAATCAATTTTTTCAATAGGTTTTCTAAAAATTTCATGCTACAAATGTGTGATTAGAATGATTTCGAAAAAGATGTCTGACACTTTACCTAATAACAATGAACAAGAAAATAAACTAAAAACAATAACCCTCAGCAAGAATCTTATTTATAAGAAAATGACCTTCTGAAAATACATATTTATGCTTTGAATACAGACATAACATTGCTTTGCCAAGAAGGGTTTTGAGGCTGTGAATGATGGTAATCAACTTACATCTCGCTTACTCTCAAATTATGTTTGAAACAGGTCGCAATAAAAACAAAGCTATATTAAAACCAAAGTAAATAAATATAAGGCAAAATAGGGCAGAAATTTAAAACCTAAGGTAGAGGGCAGAATAGAAAAAAAGAATGAATACTATTATCCTAGAAAGATCTATGAAGGAACAAGCTGTGAAAGGCAGGGGCTGGCTGAGAGTCATATGCTGTTTGTCAACATTAAGATTTAGAAGGCTTTTAACACCTACAATTCGTCAGGAAAAATAAATAGCCTTTTTTTTAACCTACACATGTGTTTTCACATAGTCCTACACTTTTATACAACCAATTCACACAATCACAGTGATGGAGTATTTGTTTTGTACCCAGCAAGAACTCCGTGACATTCATTAGATTATAAGTTCCATGTGGACAACTTTATCTGTTCTAAGGGCATCCTTAATACTTATAACAATGCCAGGCATAAAGTAAATTCTCAGCAAAATTTCACTAAATGAAGTAAGTATAACTGTAACTTTAAACAAGTACTTGTTTTATATGTTTAATTTTCCAATTTTTTTTTAAATTTCTCATTTCTAATTGTTTTTTAAATTTTGTTTTATTATTAGTTTCTAGTATACAGTACATTGGTTAGACATTTATATAAACTATAAAATAATCTCCCTGACTCCTCTAAATTTTGATAACAAGATAGAAATTTTCTGTAGAGTTGTTTTTAAACATTCTCTTAAAGTGAGAAAGTTAAGCATGCTATTCTAGCAATAAAGAAAGAGATGATGTTATACAGTTAAATGTTCTCTATAGTTAAAATACTGTTTAGAGGTAACATATTGTGACTGTAATTTGTTGCAGCATATCACCTGACTAATCATGCAAGAGTCAAATCTTTATCATTATATTAACTTTTTGTCATTTATTATCACTACTGCCCGATTTTTCAAATTTAAAGAACCCAGAAGATGATCTCCTTCAAAACTATATCTAACACCTGACCTTTTCATAAAATTACAATTTTGCAGCTGAGAAGTCATCTTATAAGTCTACTCGCCACATTATACGTTAAAGAAACAAGACTCATAAATCATAGATCGAAAACCACCGACCACCACCAACAGCAAGCAACCTGGAAGATGCATTAAGTGCTTGCTCTGAGCCAGACACAGCATAAACAACTCTACTTCTATTACTCGTCTTCTCGACAACCCCAAAGGATGCTGATTATTCATTTTACAAGTAAATAAATGAGGGTCAGGAGGGTTGAGACACATAAGGTAAACAGCAGAGGCAAAGCTCACACCAAGTTTTTGAGGCTTAAAGGCTCAGCTGAGATCGAGGCTCATGACGTTCAGAATACGAAATGGAAACGCACTGTCCAAAGGATTCCTCTAAGGCCACAGAGCCAGTCGGGGGCAGGACCCACACTAGGGCTTGGGGCTTTTCACTGTGAGTCTCCTGTTCTGGATTTTCTCCCCGGCCTCTCCTAGGTCTCTTGTGTAAATCAGACTGCACGTCGAAAGGACGAATGAGTGCGGGCTGTGATCAGCTCTCAAACCTCATAAGACTAGGTAGTTTATCATCCAATCTGGCCTCGACAGAGTTCTTAAGAGCTGCTACGGAGCATCTATCTAGAATTATATGCCTGGGGCCTACCAACGGGCAAGGGTTGCAACAAAAGGCTGCTCTGCTGCCAATGAAAAAAATGGCAACTTTTATCTAGGGGACGCTGACCATCTACTGAACTAGAGAATGCAGATTCCTATGGAACCCAGATGTGTGGGAGTTGTGTTTTAACACATTCCCAACAGAACTAAAGTTTAAACATTTGCTGGACAATTTATTAGCCTTTGCATTAAAAAAAAAAAAAAAAAGACATTTCTAGGACTGAACCTAGAAACCTTAACAAGAACTAACATTTGTATCACTTTTGCTTAAAAAGGACATCTCTTATTCTATTAAAATAACTTGAACATAATTGACATGACAAAAAGAGACAGATACATATCTTTCAGTCTACATCTGAATATTTCATATTTAAAAGTCAAACTAGAATGAATACATTTTCCAACCTTATCCCTGAGGCTCGGGTCATTAAACCACTCCAACAACTTTTTGCCCACTTCCATTGGGCTAGAAAGAAAGGTCCTATAAGTCAACAGGAAGTCTTCTATGAACGTTGGATCCACTACCGAATGTTCTTCCACTAAATGCATCGTGAGTCTTTCTGAGGTGCCCTGTAACGAAGGAAAGGTTTAATAATAACTACTCTGCATAAGGAGCACCTGTATGGCATGTTGAGTTCAAATTTTCCACATAAGATGAACTGGGTACTAATATATATAATAATTTAAAAAACTGCTTCGCCAGGAAATCTAATGATTTTTTTTTTATAGCTTGGTAACTTTTATGCATTCAAAAGGGGGTCAGGGAATCTTAAGTGGTCATAACTGATGCTACCAAAAAAAAAAAAAATACGGGCACGTTTGTCCTACCTTGATGACAATGTGGCCCTTTCTTGTTCCAGTTCGATCAAGTTCTCGATGTTCTTTCACCATGACAATTTCTCCTTCTTCCTCCACTTTTTGCATGTTCTTTTCTACTTGGTTGAGAATACGGCAATAATCTTGCTGGGCTATGCAGACAAACTGAAGTAAAACATAAGTCACATGGTAATGATAAAGTGCTTGCAAGAGGCCTAGCAGTACTAATAATTCAGTGCTTTAATTATTCAACACTGACATTTTTCTGTGTCTTTCCCATACTTTCTAATGAGTGCAGTAATGAACTGACTTAATCAACCTTCTCTACTTTTTAATGGACTTCTTCCTTGGTCCCGAAAATTTCATTTTTTAGAATATTTATACATTAAAAAATCCTAACAATTTCATTTTTTAGAATATTTATATATTAAAAATCCTAACAATTTTAAAAAATTTGGAGAGTTCTTTTTCATGCCTCTTCTGTGACAACTGGAAAACATTATAGGAGGGGACTGGGATCTTAGGACAGATACAAAAAGTTAATTAAGATATAATAACTTAATTGGTGAAAGCACAGGAGTGATTTTTTTAAACCCCTGACTGAACACGTTCCTTTTACAGTGCCCTGGCATGGAGCTGAGAGGAAGGAAGAGACTCTCTTCGGCAGGTAACTCACCTCTGACCTTCTATGGTTATCTGGGAACATCATACATCACAGATGCTACAGGAGTCTAGGTGTCTTCATCAGAGCTTTTCGTTTGGAGCCTACCTTGGTGACTACACACTCAGGGTTTCCTACCAATTCCTCATCCGGTAAATAGATTACACCTTCTTCCCCAACGTCTGTCTACCTCCTCTTCCTTTTCCAATCTCAGGTAAGTACTTAATGCTACCTGCTACATTTGACTCTCTACACTTAGAGTCTACAGTGCTCACTGAAAGGTTTGTCAACATTATTCTGATTTTCTTGTAAGATATTTTATTTACAGCCATGGCCATTTTTTTTTAGTAAGTAAAATGCTTAAAATTAATATTTAAATGAATTATTTAATACTCATCAGACACTATAAAAATTCAATGATGTTCTTTCAGAATAAAGTATATTTAGATGTATTTCAGACTTCAGATAATAAATACAATGAGCACTTAACATTAATTAGTCTAAGTCAAATTTTCTGACTTATATTAGAATATTTTATCTTTCAAAAGATAATTTTTAAGAAGACAAGATATATATTATAAATACTTGATAACAAAAGCATCTTAAATGTTCTTCTAATTAATACAGAGGTTACCAGTCATAGTAATATAACTAAATTTTACATTTGGTCTCAAAACTTTTTCTAGTCTTTTATTAAAAGCTTTTAAATATTGAATATTAATATCAACACGTTTTTCTTTCGCTATCGAGTTTTTCATCAGCAATTATTTTTTTACTAGCAAGTTTTCCTACTGATTCATACTAAGATTAATTTTCATGACTTCTAAAAATCAATTTATTATCTTATATGTATTTAAATACATTGCATAACTATCACAACATCTTCATTGATCTACTTATAATTTCTTTTCATAATGGGAGCTTTACACTTCCATATTTTTTGAAGAACAGATTACCAATCATTGATGGAAATTTTAAAATATATTTATATAACATTTTTTTAGAACAGAACATATTTATAGAACACTTGGTTCTGTGGAATTCAAGTAACTTTAAGAGAGATTTATTTTTAATTTCCTGGGGTGTGATAACACTAAAACACTAAAATTAATAGTTCTTTAAAATCGTACTTATAAATCTAAAAGATGACCTATTTATATAAACAGAAAAATCTTACAACTGCATAGATCTGTTCTTTATTAAACATAAAATAGACATTTTTAATAACATTTTATACCTGGCAGTCATCCACCTTGGTTCTCATTACTCCTTTCATGTATTCTTTGTCCATGGTGGGAGAGACGCCGAAACTATTTCCCATACACAATATTTCTGCTTTTCCGTCTGGATAAGTCACTTCGACAGAACCATTCAGAATCACTGACCAGGAGTCCAGCTAATTCAAAAAAATGAAGATAGAGCAGAAAATAACGTCATGATCATGCAGCTGTAAATGCTAGAACGGTCCCTACAAATGGTTTAACAGATCTTTCATTTTAATTATGGGGGGGAAAAAAAAAAGAAAAGCTCCAGTAAAGTTAACTGTTTACCAAACTGACAGATGAAGGAATAAAGCACAGCCACGTATCTATCTATGTGTTTTCGTATGCCTAGCACAGGAGACACATTATTCATTCGTTTGATTCGACTCTGGATATTCTTCTCTAAAACGACATAATGGAAGAAATTTCTTCTGTTCCCAAAAACACATGTAAATAAGATGAAATGATCACCACTCCCTCGATAAGAATATCATTTTGTCCTAACGAAAGGCATTGTTAGATCACGAACACTTAAGTTACAAAATCTCAAAAGTTTGATACATAAAAATATCTCTATCCGTATCATTTGAAATACTGTAAATATCAGAAGATAAAATAAGGGATCAGGAATACTTTGACATAATAATGAGCACAGCATAATTCTTGAATTATTCAAACATACTGTTGTCTATTGTTTTATAAGGGAAAAAAAGAACGGCTTTTTTGTTCATTTGCTGTATTGACAGAACTTCAGATAGAAACTTTTTAAGTGGTACAAGTATTTACTAACCTCTTCGCCATCATTCAACACTATGGTTCCAGCTCTTTCCACCACGGCAAATACCATCACAGCACAGAGTTCTCGCCTCACAGACATTGTCATATTGGCAAACGCAGGCAACTGGTGCATAAATTCCAAGAGTTGTTCTGAAAAGTGAAGACATTCAATGTAAACATCACACCTTTTTAAAAAGAAGCAATTGAAAAGAATGCTCGAGGGTCCTCTCTTTTGAAATGCCCTACAATTCTGCCCACTGAAAAATACGTTTCTTTAAGTATCTTCGTGGCACAAGTTGAATTTCTTTCAGCTCTACAAAGAATTCTGTCATTGTGGAAATGGTGACATTTTCTTGCGATTCAGGAGCAAGAGTATACACTGTGATTCGAATTCTAATGGAAATGAATGAACTAATAAACTTCAAATGGGAGAATGTCCACTAAAAATGAGCTATGGTCTTATTAAAGTTTATTAAGGGGTGAAACGATGGGCTGAAATGAAACAGAGCTCTGGGAATTCTCCAAAAGGCCAGTCGTTCCATTTCTGTGCCCTTTGGGCACGTGGATGCCCAGAACAGCAGAAAATAACACCTTCGATCTAAAGATAGTCCAAGATTTAGTTACCAAGGGGTATCTTCTAGGGATCAGACAAATCTATAAAAATTCGTCGATTAAAAAACTTGCATTATATGGTAGAGGCAAATGAAAATTAGTATGTTATTTCTCATCATCCAACAGATTAGCAAAAAAAGGAAAGAAAAGTCTGATCACTCTTTTCTTGGGCAGCGCCGTGGAGAAAAACGCACTTCGGTGTAATTCCAGCTGTTGGCAAGACGGGTGACTGCGCCGTCTCTCCCAGGCCTGTGGTCCCCGTCTTTAATTTTCTCGACTATTAGGTGGCTTTACGAATCACTTACTAAGTTCTTTCCGTACTCCTCACCGTGGCTCTGTGAGGTGCATGTTTTCTTTTTCATTTCACGGGGAGGAAACAGAGGCTCAAGGTCGCAGAATTAGGAGGTGGCGGTGACATGATTCAGGACCGCCCGCCTCCAGAGCCAACGCTGGACGTTACAGGAAGTGACACACGCACAGGGCGTGTGTCAGACATCACTGAATAACTACTAGTTGTATTTCTTTGAGAGAGTGGATTCATTTCCTGAAGGCACGTTTTTTTCTCATTTGTAAAAGAAAAAATATACCTATTTTCATCAGATAGCGGTGAGGATCAAATGCAATAAAGATGATAAAGTCCTTAGCACAGAGTAAATACTTAATGAGAACTGCTATAATTATTTTCATAGTTATTTCATTCAAAAGTTCGGCTAAGTAAAAATTCCACTATTTTTTTCTTGTCCTCACTTAATGAAATGCTCCCTATGCACATTCCTTCTGTTAGGATTTATGACAAATTTTATGTTATTGGATATAGTTTGTTAATTATAAAAAACAATGCAGAATAGAAAGATATATTCTATATATGAGGGTATACGCATATACATATAAATGTATATTGCATTTCCAGAAGGTCAGACTGGGTGATTTTCTCTGGTCCAGCTGGGTAATGTCTGTTCTGATTAGACCCTACGTCATCCCTCCTGTGCAAGACTTTTTGAAGAGTGGCTTCAATCAGGAGCATAACAATGACAGGTGGTACCCAGGGACTCTGTCCGACAGGACGGTTTCTTCACCCTGAGCCAGACTGATGCGTCAGGAAATCAATTTACTGTTGCAACCAGCATTTAAAAGAAAGAAAGAAAGAAAGAAAGTATCAAAGCACGTCACTTATAGAAAGAATGAGAAAGTGTATTTGTGCGAGGCCATGAACTATATTTATTACTGGGGAAAGCAACAGAGCAATTTTGAAACCACACCCATATCTACATCGGGGAGGTAGGAATCATTGTTTTACAAATGCACTGACCTTTTGATTCAACATAAAGGCAAATGAACAAGTCACGGTCCCCTGACCAGCACGCCACAGACAGTTCTGCTCTGTGTCATCCTCCACCCCTCACCGCAAGGTATTAAAATATTACCTACAGACCACACATTTTCCTCTTTTTCGTCCCCTAGTTATATCCAAATTCTTTGAGGCAAGCAAAGATTCATGGTCTTAAGAAAAATATGATGCTGGAAATTGTCAAAAATGTTTTAAACTTAATATGTTTAGACAAGAAGAAAAGGCAAATTAGCACCACACGGATGAAGAGTCTGAAGTATATGAAGTATAAAATATATTCACTAATATTCTATAATGATGGCATCTACGAGTTTTAAGACTCAAAAATTCATTGGTGATTATCACTGGTTTTGTGATAGCTTCTCTCCTACTACTTATTATATTGGAGGTTTAGAGTAATTTTGGACACTGGAAAATCAGGTGAATGTATAGCATCAGATACAAGAAAGTGAAACCCTAAAGCAGAATCACTCAAATGTATGTTGCGGACCCTCAAAAAAAGTTATGAACTGCCAGCACTTTTGGAACGGAGAGTTGAGATGGTGGGGAAAGAAATGGGCTAAAATGAGGAGAATAAGGATGGGTATTTGAGAAGCAGTTAAATCCTTACTTCGGGAGAAATCCAGAGGCTAATAATTATCCAGAACGGGTAAATGCAGAACAACAACACATTTCTGTACTGGGACCCACAGGCCCAGCTGGCTCCTCTTCCTCACGTCATTCATTTCTCAGCCCTCTTTCCTAAAGTAGTCTCCTATTCACTCCACTCCCCCGCCTCCATCATCCCCTAATCTCCATCGTATTCTTCAGACTGCAGTAGAGCAAGGACCTCATCCGCCTTGTTCCCCAATGAGATGCCAAGACCTAGGGAAGTACCCAGTACACACACAGAAGGTGCGGAATCGCATTAGCTCAACGAATGAATGGTTATCACCATAGGATACCACTCACAGGTAACGATTCCTATAAATGACTTTAATTACATTTTAATATCTAATCCAAGGTTTTCCATTGTCATCCTTAATTTCCTAAATATGCACATAGTTTAAATGATAAAAGTTTTTCTTCCTACACGTTTGTCTCTCTTAAAATACATGCAACAATCCACTCATCATTATGCACACACATTGTCCTCTGTCTAATCCCAACAGAATCAGTTCCTTGAATTTCTCTTCAAATATATATTGGCCCCAAAAGAGTTGGGGAAGTGGTAGAAATGGGCTCGGGCAGGAGTGGTTGCAGATTCTAGACCCGCGGTGGAAAGAGAACGCAAACGGAAGTTGCTCTTGCTGCCAGCATTCTAAGGAAAAAACCGGGGTACAGCAGGCATACTCAAACATTAAACCATTACTCCCCAATCTACGCCTGTTCTGATGGGACGAGTAAAGGGAAGAGGAATGTGGATACAGAGCCGCTTAGATTTTTAACCTTCGTGTGTCATTCATTCCACCACAGCTTAAATGCTGCCAGCCGGACACTCTGCTACCTCCTTCTAGTCAGCCTCAGCTTCACACGGAATCCGAGTAGAAACAAGTCACTTCACAAAGCAGTTTTACCAGCTGCCTCTCCACCAAGGCTTACGTGCAGAAAACACGAGTTTAACAGGAATAGCGCTCACAGGAAATTTAATGTAAGGGATATTATTAGGAAGTCTACTTTCCTCTTTTTTTTTTTTTTTGGTCATAAAGTAATCTAAGAAAAGGCTCATAGGCAAGGGTTTTATTAGGAAGTTGTACTGTGTATTAATAAAGGTATTAACGGAGCGAAATGCATTTTTTTTTCAACAAATGCAACTGTTTACATATAAAAAATTTATAAATTAACGCCTTTTTCAAGCCTGCTATTCTTGGGCTCTAGTCTATCAGACAATTTTACTTCTAAGGATTTGTCATTGCTCTCAGATTCATTTTCCTCATCCAAACTTACCAATGTCGTCATCTGTCCTGTCGATAGGGTCCTTCTCCAGGCAGTCTCGAACGATGTCACGTCTCCGGCAGTCTCCGAAATTCGCATAGTCCCGTACTAACTCATCACAGAGGGTCCGAGCCCTCTCAATGTCTTCTTCGTCATCATCATCTTCGGAATCCACTGCTGTTTCTGGCAACCCACTCAGGTCCATATCACCAGCCTCACTTTCTGTGGCCTTAAAATAGACCAAAGACATTTTTTTTAAAAAACTCTTTTAAGTAAATCTTCTGCACCCAAAAGAAGAACAAGTCTAGTTCGAAATATTACAGTTTGTATTATATCAATTTTCCTGTAACTAACTGGCATGTATTATGTACCAACAAATCTTTATGTGCCAGGCACAATGGAAAAGAATTATTACAACAAAATATGAGTATTATATCTATTAAAATTTCAGTTAGGACTAACGATTTTGTCTCGATAATATTGATTTCTTATCTGAGCTGTCATAGGCACTTGAAACCTAGTAGAATAAAGAAGAAAAAGAGTGTTTTCACTCCATTTTTCAAAGATAATGGCTTAAGCTAAGAGCTCAAGGATGACCATTCATTCCGAGCAATTCCGTCCCCAAAAGAATAAATGTGGACTTATGAATGCCAAGACTGAACGACTTCTCTCCTGTTAGAAAGTCTTTAGGGAAAAGTGAATCACAAATCATAGGTAACCTGGTAAGTGGGCAAACAAAACATTAACAATTAGTTCTATCATCCCAATGTCCACTCTCCAACCATAAATCACCAAAATGTTTAAAAGACCATAAGCCTACAGGGGACACATTCTTCCTTTCCATTCTACAACACAGGTGACTGCATCACCAATCAAATTTCAAGTAATCAAGATATACTTTCTTAATGACAAGAGTCACAAATTTCAAAATGGTCTCTTCTAAGACCGTTGGGCTAAGTTTGGAATAGTTGGCCTTTTTGGGTCATTCTACAGCCTTTTGTGATTATCATCTCAACAATGGTATATATGTATCATACTGGCCTTACCGGACGTTATAGATCCAGAATTCGCTAACTACTTAGTAAGAGTGAATTCAAGTAAATAACTACATCAACCTTGAATGTCACCAATGTGTTTTTCCGGACAAAATACTGAAATATTGAAAATATTTTATGATAAAATTATTCTTTGTAGTAGACATATATCAAAGTTTAATCATAGCCCACATGATTTTCAAAGATAATACTTTTTTTTATAATAGGCGCATACAGATTTAAAATAATCTAGACTCTTTCTATAATTTAAAGTCAATATTTAAAGAACAAATTGTATTATTTTCTTATCACCTTCCTAAGATCTGGGTTTATATTACAGAACATAAATTTTAGTCCTACATTTTGAAGCAACACGAGCTCATGTTAACATTTTCTCAAATTTAACAACAAAATGAACTGAATCACCTTTTCAGTTTGTTAGGTACAATTCCCTGAACTAAAATACGTGCGTTATAAGAAAAATCTAAGGCAAAAATCATTGAAGACAAAATACCTAAGGAAGACTTAACTAAAAATGGAAAACCTAATTATCTCCAAAATCTCTCTAAAAATGATGGCCTAAACACTAGTGCTGGGGGAGACCATCATGACCAGAGGCACTCGGGGGGAGAGCAATAAGGCCTTGTGGCTGAGGCACCGAGAATTAACCGTGGCACACGCAGAAACACATCTCCTAATTTAAACCCAGAATTCACTGAATTCTAGAAGGAAACGGAAGTAGAACTTGATGTGACGTGGTAGGCCAAGGCCATGCTCGGAGAAACTAGGCCAACGCTGTTGTTACCAATCACCACCTTAATTCTGAAGTCTAGAAACGTGGCAATTTGTTAATGCTTGTTCTGATTACATTTCACCCCCCGTTTCATCTCAGCATGAAGATTATTATTCATCATCATCCTTATACTTTCAAATTTATAATAAGTCCTCTACACACAATCTATAATAGTGTGAAGAAGGGGAACTACTCGAGACAGAAATAATAACAAAAAAACCCTTTTAATAATATAGCTAAAAACTTAAGGTTCCTCGTTAATTTTTAAACATCTAATATATGGTAAGAGATGAAAAATGTATTTCATACCATCCCAAAGAAAACATTTAAATGAATGCTAGTTAGGCCGTAAATAGAACAAAAAGACCATCCATGTGAATTGGATTAATATCTCCAAACCTGAACCCTCACCCCATTTGTGAAAATGGTCATCGGCTGTTTTCTGCGTTATGTGTCTTCCATTCTTTAAGAAATTATTCATAAAATAACATTCATTAGACCAGTAACTTAGAAAATAATTTTTATTTAAAATAAATATCTTTTATTTTTGAATACTACAGAATGCCTTTGAATAATACATTTTACATAGAACTTGACACAACTTTTTAGGAATCTACTCATTTATGGTATCGTTGTCTCATGAATAATGAGATGTTTGGAGACTGACATTAAAGTTTAATGAACACTAACTGGTTTGCAGGAGAACAGTACTAAGCTGAAGAAAGTCACTTAGTCTCTATGGAACTGGTTTTATCATCAGCAAAGTGGAGTTATACCTCGCCGCTCATAGAACTATTCTTGGATAGTTACAGGCTCATCTAAAGTCCCTTTTGCAAGGGGACACAGTTTTCATCTCAGTAGTGAGCCTTGCATGCAATATATATTGGCAGAATTTGTCAAAAAAAATTGTTAAACACCCCAACCCCTTACATACTGTAAAAAAATTTCTCTCAGGCTAACTGCACCCATTAAATTCTGGCTCAATGGCTCTTACAATAATATAAAAACAGTGATTCTACAATGAATGACCACCATGTATCTAGCACTACTTTTAATGCTTTTTAATATATAATAATCTTCATATCAATTCAGAAAATTAGGATTAACGGCCCTACTTTTCAGATGAGAAAACACTAAGAGAAATTAAATAAATTGTTTGATGTAAACAAAATAAAATCCAGTAATTATGCCAGGACTCAAGATCTGGTCTGACCAACGCAAACTGCTAAATAAAAGTTTGCCCACTATAATACTTTGCCTAATATTCTCAGTAGACTGTCTTCATAAAAAAAAAAAAGTAGTTAAAATATAATAAAGTGATGAAATGTTTTCTGCTTTGCTGAATTATAAAACATGAAATGTTTAAAAATACAAATTTGCATATGAGCATAAACAAAATACTTGCTATTTTCTCCAAACTACACTATTACTAAGATTAATGCTACTCTTTAAACTCTTTATTACAAAGATATGCACACAGACACTTTACATTTAAAAGGTATCTGATTTTTATTTGTCTCAGGAACAAAAAGAAAGGCTCATATATTCAGTTAGTCAAATAACTTCTGCCCTAAATTAATTTATCTTCCACTTGTACAACCTAACAGATTTAGATATACATTAGAGTTAAACAGTAATAGTCTCAAAAAAACCAAAACACAAAAAAACCTAGTAATAGTCTCAAATCAACGCTGAAAGCTCTACGATTTTTATTTATATCAAATGGGACTACATAAATTGTTATTAAAAATATAGTTCTTAAAACCAGTTTATTTTGCATTTTTAAAAGATATCAAAAAAAATGAAAAAAACTGAGGCACTATTAAAGCTCTAATGAAGTCTTCATTTAACTAAACTACTATACATGTTTTCTCATTAAGTACTTAAAAATCATTTCTGAAAAGCTTTTTGCTTATTAAATATCCTACCCATATGTCCATGTTTAAGACAGTTGTTTAATAAGTATTCTCAATATAAATTAATTTTGTGCATAACTTAAAACATACATATTTAACTCAAATGGCACCTAAGTCAGACCCTGATATAAATTTAGGCTAAAAAGTTATATTGAATGCTAATGCTGATTCTAATTTAACTGAGACAACAAAGTGAGTAGGAACTGAAGACAGAACCATGGCGAGGAAGACAGAGGTCCCCAAGGGCCCGAGGAGGCCCGCCATGCCCAACAAGACCTCTTCGTCCAAAGGGGCCAGGAAGAAGGCAGAAGTCAAGAGCTAGAGGCGGGAGGAGAGAGACTAATATTCTGTTGGGAGTTTTTCTTCCCCATTAAACCATCACTCTATTTATGTCACTGTAACTTATTTATCAGTAAAGACTTTTTCCCCTCAAAAAAAAAAAACCCACAAAAAACAAAGAATATATATATTTACATATGTTTATATATATATAATATATATATATACATGTAGAAAGTATGAAAATATATTGGGAAATAAATAAAATGCTAGCATTGGTTTATCATAATTTATGCTATTCCTAATTATATATTATCAATTTTTTTATTTCAATATAGGCTTTAATACACACACACATACACACACACGCACACACACGTGCCTAAAAGAGAGGAACAATTCTTTAAAGCTCTTAATGTAAATTGTTAGGCTTCTTTCCAAAAACTATAACCCTAACAGGTGTAAGAATATCTATCTATAAATATTATAAGAAAATCTGTGCTAATTTGATGGAAAAAAATAGTTACATGTTTAAATCCTTGCATACTCAATTACTAACATGTTTTAAATATTTTATTTAAGGTATAGACATTTGCATGTTCTCTTCTGCAAATCACCTACTTTTGCCCTTAGAATATCATTATAGTACGAGCTGAGTATCTTTCTCATTAATTTGCATTAGTGAGTTATATTCTGACTTTAAGTCTCTGGCTCAATCTATCTTTTAATTACTAAATTTTTAAATCATTCTTTATACCATTAAGAGTTTGCTAACTCTTGGAATCTTAATTATGATAAAGTGAGACTACAAAATGACTCCCCCAGCCCAAAGACCATTTATTAAACAACCCATCACTTTCTTCACTGATTTGTCAGGCTTCCTCTGTTACATGCGACATTCTTCCACGTGAGTTCCATTTTGCTTGAACTCTCTGTTCTACTGATCTGTCCATTTTTGTACAACTATTTTCAGTCCACCCAAGCTACGGCTCTGATAATCACACGATTTAGGCAGGACCTTAACATGGCTGGATATTGCCCTGTCTCGTAACACCAACTTAAGCGTTCTGCTTTCTATCACCAACAATCTTGCTTTCTTCCATTTCTTCCATTTGCTTCCAAGCTAACAAGTTTTTCAACTGTTCTCCATGATCTCCAGTCTTCAAGACCTACTACCTTCTCTATCCAGCTCTCACACTTTTTATCTTCTCTAGTATATCATTTCAACCACATTCCCCAACACATCTTTACTGAATGCCTGTGATTTTCTGGCACTGTACTAGGCTCTACAGAGAAAACACAAAGAGAGAGGAGCTCTCTGCCTTCTATAGGCTGCCATCCTCGTAGGCAAACAGAGCAACACAGAAATACTCATTTCCATTAAAATCTCAATAAAAGGACTATCCAGGAAAGGAACCAAAGTAGAAGCTATTTTTTTTTAGAGGAGAATTAAGAAAATAAAGAAAGAAATCAAAACCTCTCTGAGAAGATGGTACTTGAAAATGTGGACGGAAAGGAAAAAAAAAAAAAAAGCATCACACTAGGAGAAAACGTTCCAAGCAGGAAACACGTCAAAACAAAGCTCTGCAGTTCAAAGAGGCCGGCGTGTTGCTCCACCCGTCTTTGTCTTCCACTCATTTCAGAAAACTTCAGTCCTGCGTGACGCCACGTCTTTATTTTTTGCGTGTGTGGAGAAAATGGCTTAACCTTGGAGGGCAGCAACTCAACTGAGCCTCTACCGCTCTGCCAGTCTGCTTCCTACCCTCCAAAACAACTATTTCAAAACTGCTCTCTCCTTAAAACTCTCTACCTGCCGATCCTTTCACTGTCAACAAATACACTCAACTCTGCAGACAGAAAAATAAAAGCCATCAAACAGACGCTCTCTCAACTCCCAACCCCCCCACTACAGACCCACCATGAACGCCCCCCGTTAAAACAAGGAGTTTCTTTTCTGGAAACTGTACTTGTTATTCCACCTGGCTCCCCCTCAGAAAAATCTTATTCTACCCTTTTCTCTCTTGTATCCAGCATTTAATTTAAACCTCTCTGTGTCCATCATGTGAACATATACACTCTCTTCAATGCGACAACTTTCTCCTAAGTCAGAATTATGTAAAGATTAAATGGGCTGTCCTGAAAGGTAGATGCCCATCCCTGGAATTGTTTAAGAATGAACCAAATGCTTGACTGATAGAAAGGCTGGGAAGAGAATTCCAATACAAGACTGGTCACCGAAGCAGGTCCATCTGTGAGGCTTCTTCTCACCTTAAGAATTTCTGATTTTAAAATAATAGATATGGGCTACTGGGAATTTCTATGAGCTGTTAAATATTGAAAAGCCAGTAACTAAATCCTTAGATACACACGTGGATTTCTCCTTATGAAGGATCTAAACTGACAGGCTATGCCTGCCATCAAGTTTGAAACGAACAGCCTTGAAACGCAACTAAAATCAATCAAAATAATACACGGGGATCCTCTTTTCCATCTACACCCCAAGATTAAACCAGACCGCGGGCTGCGAGCTCCAACCACGTCAGGGCACGGTGGATTCTCACCACAGTCCGGATCCTCAGACACTCTGACGGTGGCCGAGGAGGGCAGCAGCGCCATCAAGATATCCCTCACGAACGTAAGGTGCTAGTGCATCAAGCGACAATTCCCCTCAGAACAGGCCTCGGTAAATTACATACACAACTTAATTCTGATAGAGCTACCTTCGAGGAGTTCCACTCAGGTTTGCAAATACCTGAAGAAAGCAGTGGGAACTGTCGCACCTCCAACTGTGTTCCCACTACGGATCTTTAAAATGTACAGTCACCTCGGAGTTTAGAAGCCATCGGGGTCAATTTACTCTCCTCGCCCCACCCCCATGCTACCTACTTCTAGAAGCTGATTTCTTTTTTTAACGTTTCTTCAAGCGTGTCCTTTAGAACAGGACAATTAGTATAAACTAAAGCAAGCTGCTCATGGTCCTGATGTACCGCCCCCTTTAACATTTGAAAATGGGATTACTTTCAAAAGATTTAAGTACAAGTTAATATTTAATGCAAAGTGCAACTCTGAAACATTACTTAAAAGAGCCAGATCAGTTATAGTTCTTACTGTAAAATAATAGAGAAATTCTTAATAATCCAAGAATCTGCAAATAACTGCATTTGTGGCAATTAACTCTTAGTAAATGCTCTGCAATATTTTTGAATTATTGGAAAGTTTGTACCTGATATATGAAAACAAAATTCATTTTCTAAGATCTACTAAATTTAGGATTTAAACACACTTTGCGCTGATGGGGTTCCAACTGTTTAGTTACTTTTAGTATTTTTTTAAAATGAAAACTTAGCACTGCCTCAACAGCGCAATGACCCTGAAAGACCATATATTTCTAAAGAAAGAAAGGTACTTTTATCATCATATTATCTCACAATTCCAAAGAGCCAAGAATTACACTTTGTAAAGTAAGTATTATGTTCCTTTTGTTTGGAACCATCCAAAATCCTATATTAACAATATGCGTTTAAAGACCCCCAAGGACCTTTTTTGCATATTTTAGTCACTTTCCCAAAATTTGCATTTTCTAAGCCAATGAATTATTCCTTAACAATTAAAATTATTTTGCTTTTAAAACACTTTTTTTTTTTTTTGGAATTGTGCAGTTTCAGTTTCTTTTCTATTCATCGATAGCATAAAAATATCTTTAACACATAACTGCACTTACAGGTAATAAAAAAATCCAAGAAAAACAATTCAATGATCCATTCTTATTAATCTCCTCCTTTTGTCATACCCAAGACTTTAATAAAGAACACTTACTTTAAGCATAATTCTGCAGTTTTCTCTTACAGTTTGAGTCAAAAAAGAGCCATAAACCTACTACATTTATGGTCAAATGAACAAAACACAAAGTCAAGAGAGACATTTCCACTGTAACCACTCTACTGAATATTCTGATAACTGGCAAGAGCAGACACAAATACAATTAGTAGTTCTACTTCCTAAAACAAATGCACAACATACTACAGGTCTGTGTGAAGCATAAGCATTAACATTTTATACAGGGATGCACATATAATATACACACGACATAGTTACTTTACAGATTCTGTCAATCAATAATCATAACAACTTCTTGGGATACATGAAAATGAAGCAAATGACAAGAAAAACATCTTCTTACCTGGTAGATATCAGAAAGACTGCTGCTTCCAGAATCACTAGTGATGCTACATCCTGAATGGCTAGAGGACACGTGGGTCACCTGTGGGTGGAGACTATCAGTAAGGTGGAGTTTTGTGAAATCTGCAGGAAGCTAGGGAAGGAGCAGGAAAAACCGGGATTACAATTTGAATCGAGAACACCAGGGAGACATTTAACAACTATATTATACTCTACTCCACATCATTTAGCCAAAATTATTTTTAGGGAAGACCCTTCATTTTTAAATTCAGAAATGACCGAATATTGCCCTTTTTACCAAAAATCACAAAATAAATTTTTAAAGTTTATGAGCACTGAATGAGCCTCAACTAATTCTAAATGCAATGCCTGGATAGGTGGGTTTGGTGGTTAAGATTAACTTGGGTAAGCATTTAATCCAATAACTAAACTTTTCAAATTACGTACTCATGAGCAAATTAGTCCACTACTATTTGTTAGTCATCGTAAACGCAACTTTGAGGTTTCTAATTACTAAATGTAATTTCTACTACCCAAAAGTCATTAAGCAGCAGCTTAAATAAGAACACATGTGAGGTTTTCATATGCCTAAATTACATTGAGAGATTTTTTTTAAAATGAGCATCTGAGAAAGGACAAAATGGATTGTCATATAAGCAGCGGTGCTAGGCTCTATGAAGAAAGAGAGAAAAAGCCTTTAAAGAACTTAGAATTGAGAAAGTTATGAACATTTACCTATTTATACACAACACAAACATACCATTTTCTACTTGTTCATGGTTGAACCCTAAATAAATATAGCTCTACTGAACAGACTCACCAGGTATCCTTCAAGTGCTTCCCACCCCCCACCCCGCCATATAGGCAAGAGCATGCACTGAAAGAGGGACCACTCACACATCTGCGCATTCAACGAGTATTTATTTACTTTTCCTCTTACTATGTGCTGGTAAGACGCTAAAAAAATACTGCACTTAAGAATCTTGCACTGTCACACCTAAAACCAATAGTGTAGATAACTGTAATTGGAAAATTTTTTAAAAATAGGATGAAAAAAAGAATTTTGCACTCTTGTCAGTCGTTATCGATTCTTTTGAATTAAATGAAGGGCACTATAATATCCTATTGGCCAATAATACACAAGAGATTTCAAAATATACGCTGACACCACGCAATACTGATAATCTCTTCTGCCTGCATATTGGTCCTACTTAGCTGCTGAATAATAATAAATACATAGGCTAACTGTTCAAATCAAACTTAAATAAGAGTTTACCTGAATGACATTCTTTTCTTTACTTTGACGTCATCCCTCTCCCCCTCCAAAAACAAGACACTATTCCACAGTTAGACTAAGCCTCACAAGGAAGGTGATTCAGGTTTATGACAATGGGTTTTGATACCTCAAAGTTCCAAGCAAAGAGACAACATGTATTTATATCTCACATTCAGAACTAACTCAATGAAAAGATTATGATATTCAGTAATATTTAATATAGTCTGCACAGAAGTATTTTTTTCATTTTATGGGACAAGGTATCTAAAGGAAAGATTTTAGCATGAATCTATTAGGGCGCATACGATAAGATGCCTAATAAATAGAAAAAACACATATGTTGGAGGAGCTCAGAGAAGTGAGATGTTTAGTCACATGTGTAAAATCAGCACAAACATGATGTATCTCACTAAGGGTTTTTTTTTTTTTTTTGATAATTGAAGATGTTGTGAAATATTAGATAAAATTTAGGAGAATAACAATTTTCCTATAAGGAATAGATAGGCAAACACCACTAAATGAAGAATTTATGTTTTATTCACAATGCGGGATAGTAAAATATTTGCCGGATTTCCTCAGGAACATTTGAAGACAGACGTTAGCAAAGCTACATTAATGACTATGATTGTAGATGTAGTTCAGCAATAAATACCAGATGCTAAAATAATGTGTTCAAAGCCAGCATAAGTAGCCTTCATCATCCTAGCTACGTTTCCATTTAAATTCAGTCACTCACTGCAGAAGGCGACTGGGGAAACATTACTCAATGGCTCGGCGGTTTTAAAAGGCATCAATCGATACATGTAATTACAGAATAACAACCTGATTTCCATTGATTATCTTTTATAGACATCACTCAGGTGGATATGTGCCACACAGTATGATTTTTAAAAATTAACTTATAAGTATGTCAAATGAAGATGTAACTAATGAATTTTTACTCACTAAACAATTATTTATTCAAGTCTCACGGGACTCTCTTCAGTATCCATCAGCTGGTCATCCTTCCTGACTAAGAATTCACTGTGCAGCAAGCAACATGAGCTCTAAGACCTCTACAGCTAACAGCAGAGACATGGATCTCGCCTCTACACAGACCACGTCTATTCGTCTATGCATACTCGCGACCACACATACCAGAATCACGTGACTATGATAAGCACTGTAAAGCCTGTCTAAAGAGAAAAGAAGAAATATTTGCACTCTTAATAATTCAATTCTAGGCTGTAAGTACGTACTGATTATCTCCTATGTCCGACACTGTTAGACAAAGGGAACATCAAGGTGACATTTCCAATTCTACATGTAATTTCTACTACTCAAAAGTCATTAAAATTAGTGTTACTTACAATGGAAAAATGACAGCTTTGCAAACATGGATTTTTATCCCCTACGTTCTTTGCAGAAGAGCATGAAATAATGTCATTAAATAAACTTCAGAGTAAATTAAAAGGGAAATCGACACATTTTATACATTTTGATCTTAACACCAATATATTTCACAGCAAAGATATCTCTCACTGATATTTTTCTTATCATTCAAATATTTTTATTTTAATATCTGATTATATAACTGGATTACTGTTCATAATTTTCCTGGATAAAGCAACCTATATTCCTAAAAATACAGTACTTGTGAATCACAATGGTAATAAACTACTGTAAGGCAAATGACTGAATCATAGTTTAACCATAAACACTACTGACAAATAAGAAACAATAAGGGTAATATTGAAATCAGAGTCTTAAATGAGTAAAGCAAGCATAAACTTAATCCGCTTAATTAAATCTGGATATTAATTATATAATATCTTGTTTCGTTTTCTTTTTTTGGGAGAAGCAAGGATGCTACAACAAGAAGTGCTATACAAAAGACTTGTCTCATATATGAATAGGAATTTGACAGTCTTTGATTTATTAATTAACCTAACGATTGGCATTTATAAAATTACTAGCTAATAAATGAGCTCTATTTTGAACATAGATGCAAGTGTAAATGCCTTGATATCTCTGACGCCACTAAGCAAATACTTTGTGGCATTGGCAAAAATCCTCAAAGTGGTGATATAATGTAAGAGGAACTAGGGTGGCTGCCCTCCTAGCACCAAAAGATATCTTCATGTTCATGTTTTCAAGCTCTACAAGGAAGAGTCAGTACACAACTGGACATGTAATGGTAATGTAATAGTTTCATGTTTCACAATGCATTATTATCATATTGCTAACAAATGAAACATTTCTTAAAGGAAATTAAAACAAAACAAAAATACTGCAATCATCATTTGAATTTTACTTAACTGCAAATTTTCCCAACTAACCTTAAAACTGCTTTATTTCAATAGTTACAAGAGAACACACAAGGTTTGGGGTGACTATTGGAATCTATTCAATCATCCCTGGCAGTTTCTCTTAACAGTACCTAAAGTAAATTAAATATCACACTTAGTGACTAAAAACTAAGAATTTACCCAAAGAAATACTGTTTTCCCCCCAAGTCATCACTAGAGTTTTGTGAGTAATCTTTACGCTCACATTTTCAATCTCTGAAAGAAAGAGTTGGTATATTACTGGACACATTTCCTATTTTTCTCTGAGGTGTTAGTGAAAATACAATCTCCCACAGTTTCGATTCATTCATCATTGATTGACAACCGTGTTGTGAGGAATAAATGAATGACGAAAGCACTGGAAGCAGGGCCCGACACACAGCAATCACTACCGAAGTGTGTTAGCTATAAATGATCACACGTCAGACCTTGTGTAAGACACAAGACCCAGCTGCAGAATTGCTACAGGTGGAATATAAGACTAGATGCCAGTGGGTTATTGAGACACTCCCAGAAAGGGCTTTCGTGGCCAGAGTCATCCAGCTGCAGACGCTATTCCCTTGCCCACTTTAGAACTCAAGCTGTGTTTTAAAAGCCATGTTCTCTCTGGGTGCGCACACGCACACACGCCATTTTTGTTTTACGACTGATCTTTCCAGATACGACTGGTTCTAGTTCTGACACTCTCTGAGCTATTTCTACCTACAATTTGAGTAGACAGGAATATTATTTAGTACTTCATTTTAAAGACCACTTTATAATATGGTCAACTTTTACTTTAAATCATAATATTTCTTTGAGAAACAACAGAAAAGTAAAAATTTGGACTTCTGAAAGTATTCATCAGAAGTAATTTATACTTCCCTTATAAGCCCTTAAAATATGCTTTAGATCTGATACTCATCCTTGAGTACTTCATCCGTCAGTATTCCACAAAGCAAAGAGAAAGGTTTTTGCACAACATACAATCTCTTTTGTTCATATACATAAAGGCAAGAAACCAAGTTTTTCCAAAAGCGTCAAGAGATAATTTAATAAACTGAGAAATCTAATAATATCCCTCATTAAAATTCACGTAGACATTTTTAAAAGTTGATATGACTCAGCTTTACAATGGTTCTACAAACGTCTGCTTTATATCTACCAGAGAAACCTGCCCAAAATGAACAATTTGTAGGAATTTAACAGTCTCCCAGCTTCCTACCGGGCTCAAAAGACCTCATATGGAATCATCTTTTGGTCAACTTCCTCCTTAGGCAAGCAACCTTGTGCAAGTTAATTAACTTCTGTGTACCTTAATTTCTTCTGTGAAATTAATATAGCAACACAATGACAAAATGAAATGATCACGTGACCTACAGACCCTACCACACAGATGCGTTCTCTCTTTCTGCCATATTCCCAGTCAAGGTTCTTCATCTTAGGTCAGATATTTTTCAAATTCAATGGGGCGGGGAACGAATTTAGTTTGGATATTGTCATACCTAGCATTACCATCAGTAGTCTATTTACACATATGTCCCTCAAAAGTTTATATATTACAGTTTAAGTAACGCATGTATTTAAGTAACTCATACAGTTAAGTAACTCATATATAACTCATATGCAGGAGTTTACTACCTAGAATACTGTATTAAATTATGCAAAGTAAAAAAAAATCGCATGTCATGATATGCTTATAGTATAATTATAATTATATAAACTCAAATTTTCATAGCTAAGAATTCTTTCAAAGTCAAACACCTTAGAGAGTCTGTGCTTTTGGGGGTACAGTTTATTATGTTTGGCTGCAAAAGGCTCCAAAACAGTCATGTATTTGGCCCAGACACATGTTGCCAACTAGGTGTGACTTAACTAGAAAACATTACTTTGCCATCCTGAGCAAACTGCTTCTAGAAGGCGGAATGAATAGAAAGACCACTGTGCAGAAGTCAAGTGCAACATGGCCATGCTTTACTTCAAAAGTTCCTTGCGACTTTCCTACGTTAAAATGATGCTTCAGAGGGAGCTGTAACAGAGAGAACTTGATATTAAGATATAGCTTATGTAGATGAATATGCACATGGCTTTTTTGTCCAAACATAAACCTTTATATTTCAGACTGAGCTACTGAAATGTGGCGGTGACCTAGCACTCTCTCCAGGACACAAAGGTCATCCACATGGTTGTTTTTTTTTTTTTTTTCAGGATCAGAAACACATAAATAAACCATGAACTTCACTGGCTACAATTGGGCAATTTACAATCTTTCTAAAATCTAATTCGTACATTTGTGAACTAGGGATATTTGAAGACAAATAGAACATTTGAAAATCTGTCAGTCATGTGATTGATGTTTTCAAGAAAATACTGTCAGTAAGCCTTTTCTATTGAAAGGTGAAAGAAAGCACTGAATAAAAAGAAACCCACATGAACATCACTGCAAAACAGAAAGGTGGAATCCTTTATTATGAGAAAGTGAATGAACTAAGTATCATCTATTACAAAACGCAAGGAAGGCTATGCCCCATTTTTCTCAAAGAGAAGGCAATAAGATGACCTGTATACCAGTTACTATGTGTCAGGCCCTATGCTAAGCACTTGCAGATATATTAGCTCATCTAATTCTTATGACAATCTTATAAAGTAGGTATCATTATGAATATTTCGGATAAGGGGAAACTAAGTCGTAGAAAAGTTAAGTGATTTGCACCAAGACCACACAGTGAAAGGCTGGCAAAGACGGATTCCAGGTCTGGATGTCTGGCCCTGAAGCACACGCACTTAAAGCAGTAAAACTGCATGTATTTATTAATTTATTAGTTGACTTGAAAATTCTCGGTTATTGATAAAATGGTCCATTTGTCTTGCAGGTTCTTTACCTACAAAATCATTTACTATTTACTTTATAAACTAATCTTTAACAAGTTATGGTAATGTCCTATGCTTGCAATTTTGAGATGATATATACAGGAATCATTATTAAATCTGTGTAAGCCGTAAAACTTCTTGAACTTCTTTCTACCAGTTCCTCACGTGACCGTTACAAGCGAGGACTACCTGAGGTCATTTCTGCTTTATGTTCCTTACTGAAGAGTACTTCTTTGTTTCGTTGTTGTTGTTGTTGTTGTTTTTAAAGGGTAAAATAAATGGAGAGAACTTCATGAGACGGAAGCAACTCATTTTTGGGTAGTTAATTTTGGCAGGAAAAAACCTTGCTTAATATATAACTTCCCTCACATTTGACAATCGGAACAGAATAATACACACACATACACAGGACTAGCTATAATCCAATGAGCCAGTTTTAGCACCTTAAAGAAAGAGACCGGGCATAGTGGGAGCAGTTCTCAAGTAATACCAGAATGACTGAAAGTCTGTCATCGGAAAAAGTTGTGTTTTTCTCATAATGAAAATGTTCATTTGGGACCTAAAATAAAACTTTATATAATTTTCCACAGAAATATTGAGGCAGTTGATTAATTATGTGTAAATATAGCCAAAGGAAAGGTCCTCTTGCCTGTGAAGAAACACAGTTTTATGGTGGTTTTCAAAGGACAGACACTCCATCTCACCCCAAACACACACACAGCACATAATCCCCGCCTTTTTTTTTTTTTCCAACTTATTTGCAACCATCGATAACCACCAATCTGAAAAGCATACGTTTCTCCAAGGGATTCCAAAAAAAAAATTGTGAGTGCACTCGGTCCAAGAAATTTTCAATAAAACACATGGCAACTGTTGGCACTGAGTCAGGTAATTTAAAAATCCTCTTTTGGTTAGCATTTTACCTATTTAAAGTCTAAACTCCTTTGTGGATTTTCTCTATATGTTAGTAATAATTAATGCCATTATTTCGGGGACAAGTACTATGTAATAAGCAGCATGCTGCATATTTGATGTGTTTGTTCTAAGCTGCTGAACTTAACTGCCAAAGAAATGGAAACTCTAACAGCTTGAGAGACTTGTCCAAAGCCACCAAGTAAAGGCTCCAAAATCTACCCCTTTTTACTTTGTACCCTGACTCTTGATATTTATTATTTGGGGCTATATTCTAACCCAATCTTTGTACCTGTCTTTTCCCTAATTTAAACAGTACATAGCTTTTCTTTCTTTCTTTTTTAATGGTGATACTGGTTAACAAAATTCAGTAAACTTCAGGTGTACACTTCAACAGTAAGGCGTATAATATATATATATATACATACTGCATTGTGTGTTCACTGCCCATAGTTAGATTTCTTTTCGTCACCACATATTTGACCCCTTTGACCCTGTCTCCCTGCCGCCTTTGGTAACCACTCGTCTATTGTCCATGTCCATGAATCTCTCTTTGTTTGTCCTTAAACAGGACACATCTTAAAGAAACTTTACTAATATCACCGTAGGTGCATTTTCTAATGCGAAAGTCAACTCAATAAATATATTTCTTAGCGAACTTTGTGATTATCTATACAGTAATACTGATAATATTCTAGTTACCGAAACTTGAGTTCTCAGTCTCTTGTTTTCCAGGACCAAGTGGGATTGGTGCTGTGGACGTAGCAAGCCCTGGAGAGGCAGGGGAGTTGTAGTGATACCAGAAGACAGCTTCAAGGACCAATTAGACAACGACTCTGATGAGCTCCAAAGGGACTATGCTTAGTTATCCAGCTGTACAAACGCTCAAGGGGATATGGAGTTTGGGAAATAAGTGTTTAAAAGTCAAGGAGAAAGGATTCCTGTGAGATCCATGGAGGATCCTAAGTTGTCTTCTTTGTGAAAAAAATAAACAACTGGTTTGGAAAGAAAGCCTTATACAGAACTAAAAACATAAATCCACAAGTGACTTTTAACTAATTAATAAGTTATAAAAGCTACGTTGCATCCAAAAGCAAATGTACTTAGGTCTCTATTAAAATACCATAAAGTGGCCAAGACTGGCCAGCTATCTGCCAATGTCCTCCTCCTCCTCCGGGGAACACGGCTGGACTACATTTCCCAGCATCCTTTACCATTACATGTGTCACTATAACTGAGGTCAAGGCTTTGGAGTATGAACACACAGAAGTGGTGTATGCCATTTTCACACCTTACTTATAAAAATCTTCCACAAGACCTGCCATTATCTTTCTCTGTGCATCAAGAGAGTCTCTGTCAGGAGACAACAGAAGATTGGCACTAAAGATTAAACGACTGAGCTACAAAATGGAGGGGACTGAAACCATGAATCACGGCTCAGAAGGGAACTGTTCACTAAAGGATGGAGAATTCTTGCTTTGGATTTCACGCGAAAGGCAAATACACTTCTCCTTCGTTTGAACCATCATGTTTGTTTGGTTCAGTACAATGACTAGCATTACATTAGCTCATAGAAATACTGTAATACTCTTTGTGACCTATTTGTGAAAAATCTTCCACAGTGAAATTCTCGAGTCCTTAGGGAGAAGTAGGTAGGCTCTGACCACATCCTGACTTCAGGGTATCATGTGTGATTTGGATAAGGTAAGTATTAGAGTTCCTTGACTTATCCAGTCGGACACAGTTTATTGAAAACCCGCTCAGCGCCAGTGTGCCAGGCACTACTCCAGGTTTTCTAAATACAGAAGTAAGTAAGATAAACTCCTTGCTCTCAGGGATCTTACAACTAGTGGGTAGAGACGAAAAAAATAAAAGGATAATGGAGAAAACTGTCAAATAGTGATAATCAGCAAAGATTAAAAGAGCCCGACGTGCTAGAGAGTGACTGGATCGCCTGGGAAGATCTCAGAGACGATACTGATATTGAGATAAGAAAATTATTTTTTAGACTCTCATTTCCTAAGAATAGGTCTAATCATACCATTTTTACTATATATATATAGTATATATGTATACACACATATACATATACACACACACACACCTATACACATACTATTTACATACGTACTTTATGTACTACATTTCAGATATTTATAAACTATGTTATATTTATATTTATCTTTGTGTAAAATTGAGATAGGTCTAGTATTTCACTAAGCCAAAGGAATATAATTACTAAACATTTTATGAAAAATTCTTGGCTACTTGTACAACTTAAAAACAAAATCAACTAGCTATCATAGTACTTAATGAACCAAACTAATATAAAATAGATTCATTGCCCTATGAGTTGGAAAATACTAATATCTACTCAAATTTAAAGGCATAAATATTTATGATGAGAATATACAGCTTCCAAATAATTATTCGTGCTCAAAAAGTACTGCAAATAGGTTAAATGGGAAATTAAGTCTAGACAACACCTAGTCACTTGATTTTAAGTACTCAAAAATTCACTGAATAGACTGATTGAGAAAAAATACTTCTATTGACATTCATGCTATTGTCTTTTTTTAAAAAATGAGAATTAATGAAACTTTATTTCCCTAGAAAGAAACTTGGATAGACTCAAAACCCTTGATTCCACAGACTTTATATCCTAGTGTGGTAGGAAATAGGGGTGGGGTGGTGTATCAACCAAATAATGACATATCACATGAAGATAAGGAGCTGGAAAATTAATAGAGGCGGACATGGGTTACAGAGGATGACCGGCCCGTATCCCTGCCTGGGTAACAGCCGGGTAGAGACCCACTCACTGGGGCGAATGGCTGGACCCTGCCGATCACACAGGGAAACAGGCACTTCATGTGCGAGGGCATCGAGAGCACAAGCCGGATGCAGAGCTGGCCTTGGCATGTCCTAGCACAGCTAGGAGCTCAGCACAAGCTCTGAGGAGGCCAGAGGGGATCAGGACAGAGGGACATTCCCCGGCGAAGTCACGCAGGAAAGCGGTGGTAACGATTTCGGATTTTGCTCTGAGTGAGAGGGGAAGCCATTGCAGGGTTCTGAGCACTCATCATGAATGTATCGTGAATGTAACACTTTTTCTCAAGTTTTTAAATGTGAATATGTATTGTTATTTTTTACAATAAATGTTTAGGAGTAATTCCACATATCTTAAATAGAAAATGGTGTTTGTTACAACTTATATTAAGCGGGGGTCAACTAACAAGGACACTGTAACTTCTCTTGATGGATGTCCATGGGTAGTGACTCAACTGTGAACCTGTGGGTGTTCTAAGTTATCATTTATGGGTATGCTGGCTATAAAACTTTATATACATGTGACACACACACACACACACACACACACAAAGGAAGCTACCTGGATTTTAAACGACATCTCAGGCCTACCTCTAATAGTTCATTTCTACATTTCATTAAAACACTATTATAACTTCTACTTTCCTTGTGAAGAGTATTACAACTTAGCTAGACAATAATCTTGAAATAAAAATATAATTATACGTTATCCCTCTTAAGTTACCAACAAAAATAACAGGTATTAATTTTACATGTCTAGTGTATCAGTTTTTCCCTTTACTTCAATGCCAAAGGTATTCATTTTAGCATTTACTTCCAAGGACTTCGATGATAAGACTCTTAATGTAATGTTTACTTTCAAGGGCTTTATGTATCAACCTGAGCACACCAGATAATTTCACCACTTTAGCTCTGTCTGGAGGGCACTGTGGAAGAATTGACTGAACGTTTGCTGTGCATTACTCCTGCCCAGGGCCAGCAGAAAAAATACACTGCATCAATTGCAAGAAGTCTCATAAATTTTCCTTTTTCTTCATCTTCCCCTCCTTTTTTTTTTTTTTTTTTTTTTTTGGTTTAGACTGGTAAACCTTAGACGCTGTATCATCAAATGAATAGTTTGAGTTACTAAGACACAGTCAAGCACACATCACCTCTCAGGAAGACTCCTTCCTAACACCCTCCCTTCTGTCAAGGTTCTGGCATTTTCCACGACCTCCTCAGTCATCTACAAAGATTTATTTATATGATCAATGGGAACTCTCTTAGAAAACACATTTTTCCTAAATTAGCACCAACATTTAATATTCTATCACTCTATTCAAGCTTTTTACTTTCCTCAAACGTCAAGTTGTTTCTCGGATCTTTTATGTTAAGTGTCTATGCGTATGCACATTAATTTCTTATCGAGTTTATACTGGGGAAACAGAAGAGCATTAATCAAGATACACTTAGGAAAACGCGTGACTGGTTTACTATAATCCATGGTGTCATACAGTCTGTGTGTGTGTGCCTGGGCAAGCACTAAAAACTTGAAAATGCCTTTAGATATAAACAGCTTCACCTCCATGACCTAGAAGTTAGTCTCAATTCACCTTTGGCGAAAACAGGAACTTCGAAAATCGACGAGCCCCGCCATGTGCGAGAACACTCAGAGGGGAGACCTGACATGATTATCCCACTTCGTTCCCATGCACCTGCAGTACCTCTGTCTTGCTTCTATAAGAGTCTTTTATTTCCCTTTCCATCTCTTCTCCATGGTGCAGCCAGAGTGAACCCTTAAAAGATGATAGAACAATGCACACCTGATCATGTCAATCCCCTGCAAAAAAATCTTTTTAGTAGCCCCTTTACCCTCAAGAAAAAGTTTCTACCCCTGACCACTGTCCCGCCCCCTTCTCCTTTGATCTCCCACCACCTCTCTGCCTCCCATTTTCTGTACTAGCTACACAGAGCTATTTATGGTTATTTAAAACGTCACACTCTGTCTCTCTCCCCAGGGTCTTCACCGGTCCCTCCTCCTAGAATAACACCCTTGCCTCTGGGATGGCTCATTCTCTGAACTCTCCTCCTGGAGGTTCGTTTATTTAAGATGCTCACGTGACACCCAGAATGCTGCCTGTCACAGAACTCGGCCTTGCTCGACAGTACTCGCTGATTTACGCTCTGCAGCCCTCTCTAGGTGAGTCCAAAAGGGAACATGTCTGCCTTTTTTTATCACTCTTTCCCCTACTTCAAACAAAGTGCTTAAAATATAGTTAGTATTTAAAAAATACACAAATCATTGAACTCTTAACCTTAGTTTAGAGTTGAGGATACTAAGTCTGAGGGAAACTGAACAAAAACTGCCTGATACCAATGTCCTCCCCCTTCCCAATTCTATAGTTACCCCCCCACCAGCAATTACAGATAAGACTGTCAGAAAAATGAAAAGAGAATGACTAGAAGAAGGGGGATGAAAATATACTAAACCTAGGTAACGATAACAATAGTTAAGCAATATACTTAGTTAGGATTTCCTAGAAGCCAGGACAAAAAAGTTCAGGACAAAACTTCTGGACTCAACGTGTCTTACTTTCTCCGTACAGAGTCCAAGAGAGGAGCCTGGCGGATGAAGCGTGTTCGAACTCCTCTCAGAACTGTACGACTCATTCGTCTACTCAATTATTTAACAAGCATTTACTGACTGACTGCGACTGCGACGAGCCAGGCGTTTTTACAGAAGCTGGTTATGTGGCAGTGACTGGGGCCGGCGAAGCCCCTGCTTCCTGGGATTTACGATCTAGGAGCAGGAGGCACTCGAGGGTGGAAGGAGAAGGAAGACATAGGTAACAATGAGTAAAATAATTTTCGATATCAGTAAGTACTCTAAACAGTACTAAAATGGGGGAATAATGTAACAGACAGTGATGGCTGGAAATGGGGAGACCATTTTAGATTGGGTGGTGACCTGGGAAGGGCGCTCTGAGAAAATCACATTTGATGTGAGAGATAAATAAACACAAAGGACCCACCCACAGGCCTGGGGAAGAGCTTTCCACCCATCAATAGATATTTATGGAATGGCTTCATCATGTTTGACACGTCCGAACAGTCTAGATAGAGTACAGAATCTAACAGATGGGGTCTCTCCTCTCGTGAGGCTTACACATTTCAGTGGGGAGAGATGTAATGAATGAGCAGTAAAATTATGAACAACAACAAAAACATAATTATGAACAACAACGTAATTATGAACAACATAATTATGAACAACAACAAAAAAAATAATAACACACTTAAAACAACGTGGCGTGACAGAGAGCCTGAGTGGCTACTCTGGACTGGCTTAGCCAGGAAACCTGCCGACACGTGAGATCAGAGAGTCAAGGAGCCAGAGTCAGATCAAAATCAAAGGGGACCGAATTCAGGTAAAAGAAAGAACTAGAGGGAAGACTCCAGAGCTTGGTCAGTTAAATGGACGAAAGGCAGGTCAAGGCCGCGGAAGTGGAGCAGATAACAAGGCGAGAACCAGGCGAGGGAGGGGGCCGGCCTGAGCGAGGCCGCACAGTCGCTGGCGGGGAGGCCAGATTTCAGTCCCCGCGCTGACGACGCAAGGAACGACACGGTCGAGTCACGTTTTACAGCTGTGTCAGCGGTGTGTGAAGAAGCGGCTGGAGGGGGGCAGATGAGAAACCAGGGGAACCCCAGGCGACAACCGCGACAGCCCAAGTGAGCAGGTGACGGCAGGGGGACCCGGGGATAAAGCGGAGAGGGAGAGAAGAGCGTGAACTCAGGCTGAGCGCAGACCGAAGGCCATCCGCCGAAGAACACGGCGTTCAGGGCGACCCCAAGAACCGAGAACGACTCGTTAGGTTCTGCACGGCAGTACCTGGAAACATGGTAATGCCGCTGATAAGGAGATGCAGGAAGGACACTGGACGAAGACAGGAGTTTGTCGCCCGCCTGTCGCTTGGCTGGCTGTTCCGTCGGGTTTCTTTCCTTTGGCGGTGGTTGGCAGAACACTCAGGAGTTAGTTTGTGGCCATGTCACACCTGAGGTGACAACACCTACATTAAGATACCTAGTGGGCAGCTGAATATGCGGCCTTGGATTTTATTATAATCAACCAATGAATGGCGGGTCTGGGGGAGCAAAAACTCGTGAGACTTTTCTCCTGCTCATTAAGTGCTTATATGTTAACATGTACGAAAGTAATAATGAACGGTGGGCAAGGTAATTATGATGAGCAAAAGCATATTCTGAAGCACACGGTAATGGGGTAGGGATTCTCGAAATCACTAAACAGATAACAAGACATAAAAGGTCTCGAGTTTTCTCTCCCCTTTGAGCTAAGCCTTTAAAGAGTGTCAGATACATAGAAGCAAGATAAATAAATACAAATAAAAAAATAAAGTAGGCTCACAGAAATGTAAGATAGAAATTCATTTATATTTTACAATAATGTTTAAAATAAAGTTAGTTAAACATCGAGAAATTTGCCCACAGATTTTTTTTTAAGAATATGAGAAGCAGCTAGTGCCTCCTCCAAATGTCTGAACCCAACAAAAATTCAGGTGAGACATAAACGTGGCTAGATGTCTGTCACCTGACTTACTGTGCTTTTCTATGTACAATTCTTTAATACTTTTAATTTTATCAACAGGATTAAGAAACCTCCTGGTATTAAAAAAAAAATCTTCTTTTTACATCTTAATTCACAGAACTCACATAAAGATTAGAATCAAGAAAAATAGTAACCAAGACACCAATAAAAAAAACACGCATCAAGCAAATCAGACACAAACTCTAATTTCTTTTGTGTGTCCTCCTCCCTTGAAAGTCATGGTCTGACATCTGTTGTTCAGATGCTTATAAACTAGATACCTTCATAGCAAACTAGATATACGCATCGCTATGACCGAACAAGGCTTTTTCTCATGTATTCTCCCAACTATGGAAAACTGGGGAATGAGAAATATATTTCAATTATGGAAAACTGAAGAATAAAAAATGAAAAGTAACAGAGATGGAAAATAATCTCTAGTCAATGCAGAGAGAGAATAAATTAAGACATCTTTAATTCCAAAGTGCATAACTGACTCACGATTTGAAAGGGAGGAAAAGGTGACCAATTCCACAATTTCCAAGAATTATATACTTCACGTAAAGCTACGAGATAGTTTGGAGTGAACGGAACAACAAAAAAATAAGATGTAATCGGCATGAACTCAGGAAAAGGGGGATGGGGTGTTAATTCAAAAAAAAAAAAAAAAAAAACACACACCTGAGGAGTTAGGCACTAAGCATCCTACAGGTACATTGCTTTGCTTATCTCAGTGCAAATGACTGGCAGTGTGTGTGTGTGTGTGCGTGTGCGTGTGCGTGTGCGTGTGCGTGTGTGTGTGGTGGGGTGGGGCGGGGCGAAGTAAAGATTAACTACATCCTTAGTTACATCCTGAGAAGCACCAGGTACCTTACGAAAAACTCTTGACCTGTTCACAATTCCTGAAGGGTTCCTCGGGGTTATGGGTACGAGCAGGGCGTCTATGTCCCCCTCGAGGCCAGTGGGGAAGTAAGAGAATACCTGACCTCCACGAGGGCATGTTTAGTTGACATGGACAACGCGTTGCTGTGGCAGGAGAAGGTGGTGCCTCTCTCAGGTGATCTGGGGGGAACAGGTCTAAAAGAACAATGACTGTTCAGGTGGAGGTGCTAGGGCAGGAGGAAGAAAGAGGCAAGAAAGCAAGATTTAAGAGCTTTTGTGCCACTTTTTGGTTAAGAAACTGCAGCCTCCAGTTGGTCACTTTTCTTAATTTGAAATAGAGATGATTTCAGTGAGAAACAGCCTCACATAAAATATGTTACACTTAGCATATACGAATTTCAGTACTAACACCTCTTTTGGCCCAGATTCTCAATTTTTATTGCATGCAAATTTTGCAAGGAGAGAATGAACTCATGACTTAAGAATCTGGCAACTGCTTGGATTTCACTGTGAAGAAGCATCATTAAGAAGCTGGGAATCTGACTCACTTAATATCAGGCTTCAGTTAGATTCTTAAATGGTTACATAACACCACTAATTTTTAAGAACAAAAAAGCGTTTCTTAAAACACCCTTAGGATTTTTTCCTTGTTTTTCATACTACAAAATGTCTTGTCTCGCCCTTTCGCGCACACACACGCACACACACATGGATGACTTATGCTTCTCACTTGAAGAATCAAAGATCTCCACATCTTCAGAGATGCCTATTATTAGCCTAACTCTCCAAGATCATGTCTTCCTTTAGGTTAACTAACTCATCTTTCTATGGTAATGCTTTATGCTTACAAAATAAGGTAAAAGATAAGGAATTCCACTGCAATCATTAAAATATCATTACAAGCCCAACTGATTCACGTATTATCAAATAACTGAATTAAAAATTTTTTAAACCATGCCTTAAATCCTGGATGCCTCACACCGTGCACATAACACATGTGAATGAATAACAAAAGTTTTCACTCAAGCTTTGACATTTTGACATGAAGTAGACAGAAATTTTGAACTTTGGGAAATGAATAAAGGCGATGTGTTTGAAATTAATTTTTAAAATTTTTTGAACTTCTATATGCATAGTTTCCCAAAATTAGCTCTAGTAAAATTAGAAAAACACATATATAAGTTCTACATTTATTATTAACCAGAGGCACCCTTTTGTAAGAAGAAGAGTCACAAACAACTACCAGTTATTTGTTTAAGCTGTAAGAGCTTCTTTTCCCAGATTTTTAAGAGGTGAAAAGAAACAGATAAAAGAAAATATTATTGTAACTTAATATACAACACTGTGTTTAGAGTTGCAACAAGAAAGCAAATAACCATGTCCCTCTTACCTGCTCAGCATTAAATTATCTTTCCCAAAGCAAAAGGCATTTTTTAACCGATAAAGCAATATGAACAGTTAAGAAGTACAGAACTCCCACATCCTGGCCTTTAAATTGTTCTACTTAAAAGAAAGCAGCATTTATGAACTCCATGACTATTTTAAATCCCCTGAATCACACTGCAATAGAAAAATACTGTGTAGCATAATGTATAATGGCATATTTAAATATGACCCAAAATTCCATGCTTCTGTAATCTATATTAAGTTGTGAGCAAATAAAGGCATCTCTACCTTGATCATTTATCTAAGCAAAGGTTAACTGGAAAGGTCAGCCTTAGAAAGAAATAGAATACATACCATGATATCGTCTCTTTCGTTAGAAAAGGCAAGAAGAACAGATTTAAATTAAGACTTGGTGTATAAAAGCTGAAAGCATAGAATTTGTATCCACATAATGAACTGATGTCTCCTCTAAAGACGTCAGATTGCTGTTCAGCTAAACTATCTAAAAATACCTCCTTGCAAACACACACACACACACACACACGCACACACACACACACGCACGCACACACACACGAAATGACTACAAAGACAGGTCTTACTAAGCAGCTCCACTTGTACAAAATCACTTAATAAATGGGAGGGGGGATTTAAAGTACTTAAGGAAAATTTAACAGGAATTTTGCATAGCAACTATGATCTTTAATGAGCTATTTTGGAAACCAGTACCAATTTGTAAAAAAAAGTCATTACTGAAGGATCTTAAAGCAAATCATAATTGACCTACAATGTCCGACAGAGAATCATGTTCAGTGAACGTCGAATGAGACAGAGAAAAATAAATCTCTAAATCATTGTCAACGTTCTATTTAAAAATCAAGAGAAGAGAAATTTTCTAGCTGGAAAAGCGGGAATCAAAATCGTGGATACTATTGTGTGCCAGACACTGTCAGATCTGTAATCCCCACGAACCACCTATGAAGTACGCATTAATGGCACGTGATAGACTGAGAAAAAGGTTCAGAACATTTAAGTGATCTGCCTAACGTCACACAGCTAAAGAGAAGAGCTCGGGTTCCCACAACTGAAGACTGCAGAGCACTGTCCTTTCACGCCAATAACTGACAGTGACCTGGGCTTTGCAGGTTGCAAGAAGATCCTGAAAACATTAACTTTTTCCTCTATTTTCCTTCTTTAAACCTTCAGTTTCTGATCTGTAAAACTGGGAGAATCTCCCTTCGCTCCGAGGATCGTTTCGACGATGAAAGAAAATAACTTATGTGAAGGACTTAATGAAATCATGGTTAACGATGAATGTAATCGGCCATAACCTTCAGAAGGATGTTGTGAGTGGACCGGTGCTGGAATCACGATCTCCATCTCGAACTGAGAAACTTCAAGAAGGTCAATGACCTCACAGCTGCATATAACTCGTCAACGTCGGAACAAGGGCTCAGAGCAAAGTCTTTGTATTTTATTGTTTTACTAGACCAAAAAAAACAAACCTAGTTAGAACAGTTGCATTCTATTACTACAGGGACAGGTTCGCGGATGAAATGAAGAGGATTTTGCTTTCAATATCTCCACTTCCATGCTTGAAGATGACATGCAATGGGTGCTGTTCATGAGCGAGTTTTGCTACGCTGTGCCATCTCGCTATGTATTCCGTTTGCTCTCAGGCCCGGGTAATACTTCAAAGCCACCCATGACCTTGATTATAACCAACTGAAGGCAATATCTTTTCCAACGGCATCTTGGGATAACACTTAAGGAAGGAACCAGAGAAGAGAAGTAACGGGAGTGGCTAACAAAGTCAGTACCTGACCTTCCATAGGAACAGTTTTAAGTTCTCTGCCTTGAAAGATGTTCTCTAACCCTGCCTAGTACAACGCCCTGCCCATCATCCTTACAGAGAACGGGCCCTGAACCTAGGGCCGTTAGCACTGCCCAGAAAAGACTGTTCTTAAGGCATGAAGGGCCATAACCACTGGATGTCAGGTCACTGTTACGTCCACGTTAAAGTATGTTTTAATATGGATTCGAAAAGGTGTATTTTTATTCTATAGTCCCAAGAACATGTGTTATAGTGATGAAGGTTAAAGAAATTGTAATAAAGATGGATCTAATTATTATTCATTTTCATGCACTTGAAATGGCTAAGACATTGTTGCTAAGTGTGTCTGGCTGAGAAAACTCATCTGGCTATCTGCTAAAATTAGCTCTTCACAAATTGCTTATCTAACTGGAAATAAGAGAGCAATCGTGTCACCCAAACAATAAGTCAAAAACAGGACTCTTTTCTATATTCGAGTCTAAAATCGGAGTAATTTGAAACACCTCTGGAAAACCATACAGATGGAAAATCTCAGATAAATGCTGACTGTCCCAGCAAAGTTCAATAAGAGAAAGGTTGCGTGTAAAGAGTTAAAGGGTAATTATTCAATACAATATTGTATTCTTGCAATTCTGGCCAAGTTTGAGGGGAAAAAATACATTGCTTTTATTTCTCCCGAGATCTCAAGTTAAAGTTACTCTCTATTTTATATGGTAGGGGTAGCATTTACTATGTTATACATATGAAACCCCTTTGAAACTTATCCTAAAGAAAATCACCTCTGAATGTAGGGGAGGAATAGCCTGTTCTCAACCTTTCTAATGAGAATGATAATCTATGAGATTAGAAAATAAGGAGCTGGTCCATCCTCGCAACAATGGACTAGGAACAAAATTTAGGATACGGGGTGCAGCTTCCAAAACAGACCTGCAGGTGCGTGCGTGCACGCGTGTTTGTTTACATGTTCCAGAAGAGACTACCACTTGCTCTGCCACATATTAGCTGTGTGACTTCGGGAGAGGTACCTCACCTCTCTACGTCTTGATTTCTTTACATGTAAAAAGAGGACAACCTACTTACATCGTGGGTATTAAATGTGATAATATCTGAAAAGAGTTTAGAACATTGCTGAGAACGTAGAAAGTGAGAATATAAATCTGAGTTCCTGCTCTGGAGCCGAGGTTACAGCTGGTCAGATTACAGTTCATTATCACATGTATAAACTATTTTTAAAGATAGGTTACTAGCAGGAGCTTTACTTTCCAAGTGAGCTCCTCCCTCCCCCCCGGCCCGGCCCGCATCCCTATCCATTGCTACGTTCTCAGAGTTTCTATAGATACCTAGGTAGTTATTTCGATATATGTCAGTTTTCAGTTCCTTTGAGGGCAGGAAAGGACCACCATACAAATTACAATGGTTTGGTATTGAAATCTATATGAAAGCAGGTTATCAATCCTGTTTCACCCTGGGCTTTTCCAAACCCTGTAGTCCAGCTCTTCAAGATGACTCTGATGTGTTGCTTAAAACCTCCGGAATCCATCTGTCTGAAATGCCCTTTTTCACTCTGTCCACCGACAGCCAGCTGGGGGACCCCTGCTACCCCCTAAACATTCCTCTAGGGCCCCACACACAACACAGAGCACACCTGTCAGCAGGTCCCTCTTCTGCTACTATTCTGTGAGCAACTCTAAGACAGAGGCACAGACTTATTCACAATTGAATAACCAAGACCAAAAACAGAACACGTTTTCCTCAAACAAGTGATTCTGTGGTTAAAAAAAAAAAACTGGCAAGACTAATAGTATATCTAGTTCCATAACTATTTGCATACTGCTATTACTGTAATATACAAATGTATTAAACACAATTATATTAATGTGGCTAATACCACATTTCATTGTTTCTAAAAGCCATGATTTTTATTTGAACATCTTTGAAACTGGGACCCAACTTACGATCAATGAAAAGAAAATACTGGGCAATTAAAATAAGGTAAATCAATCAATTAGGTATCTTAGATTTGGTGAAAATGACATTTTCATTGAGATACACGCAATCAAATTTTTAAGGAAAATAACCCCGGCGAATTCTTGATCCTTCCCACCTGCTCACATAATAAGTTAGAAGCGAGGAATGATTCCGTCAGCTAGCTGTGTCCAGATCAGGAGAGGTGGCTTGACTGCTAGCCACCCTAAATGAAGACCTAAAACAAAGTCCGTACTTCAGAAACCTAATTCGTGAACATCACAGTCCCCCAGCGGACCCCAGCCGCATCACACTATTTGACTATATTCTACCATGAACAACCTTCTGATTATTCACGAACCCCCAGCATCAGGCCAGGACTCTTTGATCTGGTATCAGGAGGCTTCCACATCCTGACCCTGTTCTCATCAGCCTCATTCCTCCAGTTGCCTCTCTACCTCAGCCCAGCTGATCGACTCGCTGTTCCTTGATCGTACATGAACGCTTTTGATTCGATGCTTCAGCTCATGCTGTTTGCCTCATAAAAATTGTTATTTCCTTTTACCTTCACATTTTGCTGGTATCTCCTTATTTGTGGCACCGCTCGAGTCTTGTTTCCTACTTTGTGGACCACTCAAATTACATGTGACATTCCTGCCTACGCGCTCCGGTGTATTTTTTGTTTACACTGCTCACCCAGCATGTGAAGTACATTCTACTCTAAACAGATGAAACATTTTCAAACCATATTTTTAAATCTCTTTTATAGTAATCTGGATTAAAACCCACAAGAAAATACTGAGTATATATTGTTTCATTATTCACACTTTCTCTTCTCAAAAGGCAAATAAGCAGAACATATAATTTCAAAACAAACAAAACAAAAGGTAACTTCTCAGATGAAAATGCATTAACGGTTATGTAAATAACATTTTGTCATTTTTGAATCCTCATTTTTTAATCCTTTAATTTTTTTACAATAGTTCGAGAACACTGCTGCCCTGGTCAATGGTCTTATATTTTTAACATCAATATAGATTTATCTTTTTCTAACTAGCCACAAATTTAATAAGTATTCAATTTATTTTCTCACTTTATTCAGCTACACTGAATGCTTTTATTAAATAAGAACTCCAGTCTAAATTCTCCTTCACTATGCAGAAATAGCGCTTAAGCAGTCTTGCTCTGAGGAAAATAACTGAGACATGTGAGTTACCAATATCTCTTTTTCTAGAGCAAAAGGAACTTTTCATTTACTATCACTACTGTCAACTTGTGTGAGGTTTGTTCTCAGTAGACATTCTCTAAATCTTCACATCAGGTTACTTTTCTTCAGGAGATAACAAGAAAACAGGATAAGGAAGGGTAAAGAAATGCGGAAGCATGCCAAACTAAAAAGAACACAATTAAAAGATGTCCATGATAGAGCACATGACACTCAGTGGAAAGCGGAGAGGTTAAAAATGTTGTGACAGGCATTTATATTTTCTTTCGCTAAGGTGTCTGAAAGCTCCCTTCTTTTTCTTTTGACACTTTAATACTGACTTCCTAGAGCTTAACATTTTGTATCAACTCCCAAAAAAGTGCAAGGGCACGAATATAGTAAGCTTTATTGAAATCACTCCGCATCCTCACTCTCCACATTTGGGATGGAATTCCAACACCGGCTGTAGAGACTCTTAAGTAAATAGCTTCACCCTCAAAACTTAAAGTATTACATATAAAACATGTTATGTTACATATTAATATATATTATAATGTCTGGCACACTTTAAAACTAGAGAGTAGACAAAACAGCTATGATAGAAGCTTCATAATAGTTGCCAATGTTTCTCTTAAATCAGTTGGCCTTAAATGCATCTTCTACATATATTTTGGGGAGTAAAATTTAGAACAAATACACTACCGGATTTTATACTATGGAACAATATAAACAACATTCCTATAATACAAGGCTATGTATCATGGTTTTATCTAGGTACTAAAACTGTAGTACTTTTTCTGTTTTTGTGTTCATCTGTTTTCTGTTTTCTGTTCAATGAACACAGAACTGTGTGTTTTAAAATTATACGCAAGACTAATAACACAGACAAGCCACAAACCAAACTGCCACTTGAATAACCATACACGAAATAAAACAAGCACTGAAAATTAGTTTAGCTATTCAAAAAGGGCATCTGTTCTAAATAAAAGTCTTAAATTATTTTTATTTTTAGGTAAATGTTACCCCTAAAGTCCTATGCTTTTCACATTCGTTTGTTTCTGCAAATGGGATTAACTTCAACAATAAGTAGGAAGCTTTATACATTAATGTAATATGAATGTATTATAAAAACACATTTGTATTTTTACTTGCCATTTAAAATGACGCATACTTTTAACAGGAAATAAGTGTCAGATTAGTTAGCCATAAATAAAAAGTTAATTTCATCCTTTGCATTCTCAATCACTGGAATTCAACCACTTGACTTCTGCCAACCTTCCCCTTGTCCCCACTAACCCAGCCGCTGTAGGCCCAGTTACTACAGAATTCTTCTAAATCCTTACTGACATCTCTAAGCAATCTTCTTTTTCACTAATATTAAAGGTACGAAAAATTCTCAGTTCCATAAAACCCAGAAGAACGATATGTCACAGTATTCCCATTTAATTCCACATTTTTCTTCATTGCTAAGGGGGGAAAAAAGTGCTTTCACTTATTAAAAATATTCCAAAGGGCAAAAATGTCTGGTTGAACCTATTCTTTCTTTCTAGAAGAATGGAGGCAATCAAAAGATTATAATTCTACATTTTTTACAGCGATGTTTCATGTCTTCATTTATTATGAAAGGTGTGAAGTTCTGTCTTAGCACTTAAAATAAGTGAAACGCTCACCTTTTGGAAATAACCCATAATAAGGTATACCACTGTAACCTGTACTTTTCAGATATCTAATATACAGCAGTTAGAAAATAAAATGCTATTTATCACAAGAGACAGGACATATATTCCTGAAATTTAGCCTTTATCGATCAAGTAAGCTATGCAGAATGTTAAGTTCTAGCTTGTTCGACATTAGAAATGTACTAAATCAGAATATTATGGATTAATAATATTTATATAAACACAAAATATGCATGAAATACTGCATGCATATATATATATATGAGGGAAGGGGATATGTTTCATTTTATATTCAAACCAAATCAATATTATAAGCTAATAATGTATTTCTCTGGAGTTCACTAAAGAATATGTACCTTAGTAATTTAAAGGTGGTTTCCAGACGGTCACTTTTTCAATCAATACATGTAAGGTTAATTTATGCCTAAAATCTCTTTAAGAATAGCCTTTATAATGGACAGTTATAAAAAGTTATAAAAGAGGATATGGTGTACTGACGTGGAATGGAGACTTGAAGGATGTGGGGGATGTTTATCTAGTGACTTAATGTGCAAAAGAAACATAGATTAGGTGTTGGCTGGTAAGTTATGAAATCACATATCATAGACTATGCAATTAAATAAGATCAAGTATTACATATCGTACACACTATATATGTGTTTAGATATATGAGCAAATACGACATAACATAAAAGTTCTATGCTAGAAGTTCAATTCATAAAAAAAAAAAAAAAAAAGGCCGAGGTTGACAACTAACTAGTTCTATGTGGCAAGGGTGATTCTATGCCAACAAGGAAGGTACAGGTTGGGACCAAGAGTTTAAAAAGACGATTTATCTAAATGCACTATACCGGGGGTCATGTTGCTTTTGTGAGTGTGCAATGTTACAGCATTTCTTAATGTGCTTTGGGGTATAAATGTGTATTTACCTTCTCATAGTTTCTTGTACAAGAGTCTTATCTATGTTCCAAAAAAGGCACTATTCTATTTAACCTGTTCGGTATGCCACCTAAGGCAGTACCAATAGCAATGACATCTTAAGGCTGTCAATGGCAACGGTCACAAGCATGGGTCGGACTTCCAAAAAATACAGACCACTTCTTAATGAGGAAGAAAATGAGACCTTGAGAACACATTTATAAACTTGCATTTAAATGTCTCTGTCTCCCCAACCCCCATGAGTGTATCTCTACGGATATCCAGATATTCATTTTTCCCTTGTTTTTAAAATCGTTAAAAAAAAAAAAAACTCATATACCATAACACAAATAGAATATACAGATAATGATAAAATGGTTGCTTGATCTAAATAGGAAAAGTTTTCAAAAGTTTACAAAAGATTGGTACGCAGTCATAACAGTCACAAGTCATTCCTTTTTTAACTAGGCATATAAAGTAATAAAGCATTACAAAGTACTTAAGGATTTCTAAAAATAACTTTTACGTGATTATTAGCAAGCACAGAAAAATGAAGAAAACTTCACTCTGAAAGGACTGCTAAACAGAGTACCTAAATAAAATATCTAGAGTGAGATCGGGCCTAAAAATCAAGAAAATGGACTAAAGAAAGTTCACATTATATTTCAGTGATAATTATATCTATATGACAAACTTTACAGAGCCTTTATTTTGATGCAAATTAAACATCAATATTTCCAACATATATTTTAAATGAGAGAAAAACTATGATTAGTGATTTTACTATGAAATAGCAAAAGGAGAATAATTCAGCTTCTAATGATGCATTTCAAGTACTCTTAAGTGATTATTCTTTTTTCACTAATCTTAATTTTATTTTAAAATACTTCCATTTTAAATGAATCATTACTATACAATACTTAAAAGCAAAAATGGGAAGTATACTTCTTTTTGACCACAAGACTTTTTCTTCAATATGTCCTACAATGAGATAGAGCTTTTTTCAATCTTTTACATGTAAATAGTGTATACAATGCATCAGAAAGTTTCAAAAACATATTTCTTCATTTCTAACAGTATACAAAGATCTACTATTTGTTGCCAAGGTTTCTTGGTCCAAATCCAAGGCAAGATGACCTTGTCCTTGAATAAAAGAACAGGATATTCCTTCCTCTCTGGCCTTTCTGCTAGCTAGCACAGAGGAAAACCTCCCCAAGAGATAAGTTTATTTCATCTCAGGAAATATATCTGTCATTACAACAAAAATAAAAGATCAGATAAAGAAAAGGTGGTGTCTTAGTCCTAAAAGAATAACCTAACATCTATCTATCTATATATATATCAGTGCTATTTCTTACATTGCTAAGAAAAATGAATCAAATTATATTAAAGAGACACTGCACCCATGTTTACAGACTGTTTACAGACAAGGTCAAATTGTCACAGTAGGATAAAAGCCATTTTTTAAAAATTGAGTTTTCTTAAATCCATTCTAGTTAAAGATAGAAAAGAGAGGAAGTAAGGCTGTGGCGAGGAGGAGGAGGTTACGCTCTTCCTGGATGCTCAAACTATAGTCATCAATTTGCCAGGTATCCTAATACCTTCCCCTCCGTTACCTGTAGTGCCTACGACCTCTAACATAACCCATTCGAACAGTGAAGATCTCATTATTTTTCCTGATAACCTTCTGATTCCTCATGTCCTCCATCTTCCTGCCTTGGACTCTTAATGTTACCCTTGCATTCCAGAAATGCCTTCTCTATACTGTATTCCTAACAGCTGACAAATAGTTTTGAATTCCAACCACACCTTAATACAGATATGAGGAAGGGGGAGAATTCACTCAAGGTATCCTTTCTCATCTAACTGTACGGACTAACCCAATTTACGAGCACCCAGTGGAAGGACTAATAAAACTGAGCATGATGTACTGAGTACTACTTAATCATTAGAGAAAGCAGAGATGGCTAGGAAGAGCCAAGGAACAAGTCAAGTTAAGCAAGGGGCACTGCAAGCTGAAAACAGGAAACGAAAATGAGCCTCAAGTGTTCGTGATCAGATCATCTTGTCCTAAATTTAAAAAAGCATAGTTGGGAGAAAAATATGTTCATAAGGGAGAAAATGTAGATTAGACCGAGGCCCTTCACGATCAACAGGGATTTCAACATATGGTTAAGCTACAGTACATCTTTCTTGATTACGGGGCGTATGAAATGGTGAGATCGATACGTAGGACTGCGAATGAGCCATGGCCAGTATGGACGTCGGAGAGGCGATCACGACCTGAAGTTGGACTCCAGGACGGATGCAGACGCCACTAAAGCAGAAACAGAGGAGGTGGAATAGCAAGCAATAACACTCAGGGCTCCCAGGAGAGCTCAACCGACCAAGGTCCGGCTGGCGGAAGTTACAGAGGGAGCACAGGAAGTGGAGGCATCAAGTTCACGCTCAAAGAGTTAAGCAGCAAAAATGAGATGGGACGTGATAGGGCCAAACACTGAGACGCAGAAGGAAGGAACTGGGCTCAATGGCACCTATTCCTGACCATCCCAACTCAAGTCTCAAGATAAGATCATAAAGGACAGATGCGTTAGAGACTATACCTGTCAATAAGTAGTTTTATGTAACTGTTTTTTATAAGTTTGATAAAATCATTTTGATCATGGCATTTTTTTTTTTTTTTTTTTTTTTTTGCTATTTCACAGCACTGAGAATGTCATACATACCAGGGAAAAACAGAGTCACAGGAGAAAAGCCAGTATTTCTGCAAGTCATATACTCTACTAGTTAATACCAGCTCTCATAACTGCACAATCTACACACCTAATTTCAATCTGACCATGTAAGGGGGAGTTCAGGTGTAGTTAAAGAAGAGCTGTGAGATCAGACAGACCTGGGTTTCAATGATGATGGCTCTACCACTTCCTAGTCCTTAGAAAAAAATTTTGCATCTTGCTCCATTTCATCATCTCTAAAAAAGGGGATAATACAACTTTCTTTAGAGGGTTGTTGTAATCATTAAGTCAGAAAATATGTAATATAGTACCTTTCATACAGTAAGTGACAGCTATTGCTACTTATTTATGCACTACATTTAGTTAGGGCATTTCTCTTACCAACACTACTTTTTAAAAATTATTTAATCATGACTGGGGTTTTATTTATTATAAGTACAGCGCACTTCATATATCGGTAATTTTTATAGAAATGTACAACTAGATTATCAGCTTGGTAGTATCAAGTCTACTTATTATAGGTGATTCATTTAAAAAATTCACAGAGTTTCAAAGTCATTCCTCTATTGCAGACTTTTCAAAAGCATGCTTAAGGAATACTATTCCCATTAGGCAATCGGAGGCAGGCAAAAAAGAAGAGAGGCGAGTAAAAAACAAAGTGGCTGGTAAATCGAGTAGTGACGTCTTTAACGTTATGCCAAGGTTTTCCGAACTTAATGGGCCTGTCAAACTTTTTTCACGTAATGTCTATTAACCGTCTATACAACTAGTGGTCCACAGTAGTCTTTTGGAAGATGGAGTTTTAGAATACATTTTTAAAATGTTAGCAATCTCCTTTTGTTTTCAAGGTTCACAAAATCAAAAGGCTCCTCTGAAGACTAACCGGAAGCACGAGATGACTGTGAGGAAACAGCCCGTTTGTGGTGAACGCTGAGTGACAGGGGACATGATAAAATACATAAATTTCCCTGTCTTAAAGGGTTAAATGAGACTTAATTAATCCAAAACTTCAATTAAATGAGAAATTCAACACCTAGCATGTGCTTGTAAAGTTGATATGCATTGACCTACACAGAAAATGAATAAAGAATAAAAACAGGAGCTCTGAAAATTCTGACAAAGTAGAATAACTGAGTTTACTATTTGTGTGCCCAACTAAAAAGCCTCCAATTTAAGGTTTTGCTTTTTAATATCTCACTCCTTTCTGTAGTCAAAGAAACAAAGCCACTTAAAAAAGCTATACGCTTTTCAAAGGAGCAAAAATGGAAGTATTTGTGAATTTATTTGATTTTACTATTTAAAATTACCGCTGACATGCTCATAAAACCTCATCGGCCAAAAGAGGTGCATTTTCACTCATTTTTGCCTCTACAACTGTTTTCTGAGTCAAACTATTACGTGAGAGCCAGAGTAAAATAATCTCCTATTCGCCTCCTCGCATATAATTTAAAATCTTACAGGTCTACTCATGAAACAGTCAGGTCCAGATGACCACAGACTCATCAACAAGTACACAGCAAGTGCCCGATGTCACAAGCTGCCAACTCTGCCAACTACGATGGCCTGGGTGGCAAAGTCTAGCGTCATGAGAAATAACCGCTCACGTGCTTTCTAGAAACTGCTTGATTCAAAGCTATTTTATGGCCAGTGTTACAGACACGCCTGCAGACAGGACAGCCCTGCAGACGGGACAGTGAGCACTCCAGTTTCCGCACTCCTCAGTATCATCTGCCCCAACGGCTCGTTTTCACCAATCTAGGACTCCTTCTTCATGCCCCGCCAGTACATAGTGTTCACGATCTTCTTTGTTCATAAAAATTATATTACTATTAAATTAAATATCCCCTCCCTCCATTTTTGGGAAAGGAGCTATAAAAAAAAGATAAACAAGGAGCCTGTGGTTTAAACTTTGCTTCCACGGCTCCTCAAATATAGTTTAAGTCATACTCTCTCACTTTTATCTGGAAAAAAACCATGACTACAGAGGAGCTTCCCTTCAAAAAGCCCTGTTAATAAAATCGAACGTAGGGGAACTTCTAACAACCTTTCCTATTAGTGTGACTAAGTATAAGGCCGGTCTTTTTTGGGATCTGATCCGAAGAGATTTAATTAGTGCGGTACTACAAGGACCTCATTATGAGGGGGCTGGGCTCTAAGCACAGCAGCATCGCATGCTTCCGACCCGGCTACTGCCTTAAACATCCTGTGGTCACTGGAAAAGGGAGATGATGCCTTCAGTCACTTCATCTAAGAAAATCTCTTGGATTCGTTAATAATTTTGTTCATAATGACGAACAGAACTAAATTCTAACCATAAACCTAATCATCTCGTATTCTAAACTCACGACCTTCTGTCTATAAATTTTCAAAGCCTCAGCGATTTATCTCCATTTTTTAACTTTAACGTCTCATTCTTTTTAGGATACATAAAAGGTAATTCCTATACCCAAATATAACATCTGCTAGATGCCAGGATGTAAAAACAGACATTTCAAAAATACTTAAACTACTATATAGGCTGCCTAAATGTATGCATGATCATTTTGGGGATTTAAAAGTGTGTGTGTGCGAGTGTGCGTGTTTAAATATATAAGCGCATCGATTAGTATGATGGCAGAGACTTCTAACGTGGTGATTTAAAAGTGGCACTGTGGGGACTTGCATCCTGTGACAGGAGGCCGGGATGCGGTGTGAGCCACAGAAAGGCGTTTCTCACCAACAGCAGTGGCTGCCTGTGGGATTTCAGCATGATAAATGCAGGGCTGACTCACGGGATCAATTATCAAGAAGCAATACTTGTGGCATTCAAAAAGATATTCTGTGTTTTCATCTCCTATTAATACATGTTAAGAAGTCGGGTGAGTCCCACCGATCATTTCATTACCAAATCAATAACCAAAGATCTCCCTCCCTCACTCAAACCTCCATGTGCATTCCTTACGACAGATGCCGGCTGCCAGTAAGATCTTTTTCATGATCGCTCATTAGATACAACTATAAAAGCATTTAAAAAACAAAAAACGAAAAACTATTCGAGTATTAAGTAAAAGATGAATGGTCAAGCTGTAATTTCTGATCATAAAACTCAGCTGTGCAATATTTCTCAATGTTCACGATTTTGCTTGAGATAAATAGTTGGCCTTGTTTAAAATGTTCTTCAAAATCCCAACAAAATTGGAAGAACAAGCCAGTTGTAACTTACCCTCCCTCCTCCAATACCCTCCAAAAAACAAAAAAAAAAAAAACTGTTTTCTCTGAAGAGAAGCAGCAACATTTCCCATTTTAAAGCAGTTCTCTATGACGTGCTATCAAAGCACAAGCAGCATTTGCAATACTTACTGAATGTTTTTCCTGCTGGCCCATAACTCCATGGTTAGCTGGGGCTGCTAGTGGTTTCATAATGAAGAAACATATGCTGAACTGAATTTACACATCATGTACCAATCGCTCATGGATGGCAAGTCATCCTCTACAGCGTTAAATTAAAAGAAAAAGGAAAAAAAAAAAAGAGGGAGGAGGAAGCCATGCTGCAGCTTAAAGTGTCACTACTGGTAAGCTTTAAAAAAAAAAAAAAAAAGCCCTCACACTTGTAGACCAGAAAAGGAATCCGAACAACAGTGTTCATCTCCATTTTTATAACACTGAAACTCTAACCGTCTTAGGCTATGACAAGACTGAGGAAACCTTAGACAGCTCTCAGTCCTCCAGGAGACCGAGATCATTGCAGAGACTGAAGAACAAGAGGCAAAAGAAAAGGAAGAAGGGAAAAAAAAAAAAAAAAAGCTAAAATGGCTGACTGCACACAGACTCCCCTTAAAAAGGCTTAATACAGAATTATATCAGTCAGGGTGGTATGAGAGCCAGTCTCTAGCATTCAGCCAAGCATTGTTAACACTCTTGTTTCATTTGCGATCACACATACGGACCCCTCCGACCAAGCAAAAAAAGAAAAAAGAAAAAGAAAGGAAGGAAAAAAATCAGGGCAGAGCATGTGAATCGGGACCTCCTCCCTAGCTGCTAATGATGCTGACAGAGTGGTGACCAGTGATCTCTGTCCCACTCCACTAACCAAGTTTGCACAATTAATCTTAGCAGCATGACACTGATGGACATTTAATTTAATGATGCCTGCCCCTCACACTCAACACAAGCATGACTGCTAGCAAGAGAGTGACTAACAGAGACACAGCACATGCACACACACAATCTCGAGAATCATGAGCCTGAATGCAATACACCAATATAATTACATTATTGTGCTTACTTTGGAGGACCATGGCTGCAGGCAGTTGGCATAGCAACGCACAAGGAAAGCCATTCCTGGGTAGAGAGAGAAAGCTTCCTTTTCTAAATAAAAAATTCCTCTTAGGAAACAAACGGCATTGCTGCTTCGCGCAGAAGGCAAGACACTGTGGTCTGTCTCTTAACCTGCAAGGCTCACACTCAAGGCAGTTCCAGTGATGTAAGTGGGTTTCTCTCCCACCCTCCCTCTCCCTATATACACTGAAATATTCAGCGCAAATGCTACACACATTCCTTAAGGCTCGCCCCCTCCTCTACTTAACCATTTCACTCATTAAGGTAGCGATGGACAATTCAGATAAAGTAACAAGCTCTTGCCTGTATTAGATCAGCGGCTGTAGCTTAAGCAAGTCTCAGAGGGATGGAATCCATTGATTGCTGACTCCAAATAATATCACTGGAGACAGGGTGGGAAAAACGGAGCAAGGACTTACTTGAACAGCTTTGAACTAAAACACGATTTTTTTCCCCAAGGTGAAGATAAAGGCATGGATGCGACCTCTTCCCCACCCTCAGATAGCGCTGTGCTATAGGGAACAAGCATCTATCGACAATTTACAAAATGCAATTTAACGAGGTTTGTATAAATTTAGAAGATGTGATTTTCACAAACACTGCACATACACACACACACACCACACACACACGGAGCCTTGCAAAAAATATCAAAATAAACCCATGCAAGTTTATCTTCTTAAAAACTTCTTTTAGAAGTAGAGTTAAATTTAAGGAAGATACGTTATTCTACCATAAACTCTAAATTTCACCTAGGTTAATGAGTTATTTGAAAGACATTTTAGTTGACGAGGAATAAGCACATTTTAACTCTGAAACACTGGTCAGTTCTCATAGTCAAACTATCTATAAACAGTATACATAACAGAAAACACTTGAAAAACACCTAACAATTTGAATAATTGTCTATGGAGTTGTCAGTGCCTGCTAATTTGTATTTCTTGCCTACTTACGCAACTCTGAATCCATTCTAGTCTCTTGGCTTTCTTCCTCTCATATTTAAAGGCAACAATTCCCTCCATATTACTATTTTGGAGCCTTCTCCCCACCCATCCCCAAAATACCCCTTTCACAGACTTCTAATATTATCCATGATCCTTTCTCGTCCACATACATTCAACCTTCCCTCCACAACGAGCGGTTCTCGCACTGGCTTTGAAATACGTTCGGGTCTCTCTCAACTCAAAACAAAACAAAACCCAGAAACCTTCGCTAGACCCTACATTCTCCTATGGCTACACTCAAACCTCGTCCCTCTTCACAACCAAATCTCTCAAGAACTCTCCTTTGACTTGCTCCATTCCCTCGTACACGCACGCACTCCTCAGATGAAGGACCATCATGGTCCTGTTATACAATTTTATGACGATGAGTTATCCTCCAATTATTATAACTCCAATTATTATTCTTTACCTTGAAAACTGTAAAAGTCTTTTTGAACTGTCTGGATTCAATCCTAACCTAACCTCTTCCACACAACCCATTTAATATTCTACCTCCAGGGATCTTTTGAACACTAAAATCTGGTAATTCCGGCTTTATCTGTTGAGCCCCGCTTTTCAAATTAAAACATATCAACAGCTTCCCACTGCTCTCAGCATACAGACTCTATAAAACTCTAGCATGGTCTGCAACATCTCCATGTTTTTAAGATGTATGCCATGCTCATGCTCTCCAGGTCACCTTCCGTGAAGGAGCCAAGAGGGTCTTTCACACGTCATACCCTCTGCCTGGGACTCTCTTTTCCTGAATGACTACACTCCACTCCCAAAAACCTATCGGTGAAATACCCTCAAAATTATTATGATAGCGTATATAACCTTCCCTGGAGCACTTAGAACAATTGTGATATTGCATTTAATCACGAACTTATTGAAGCGGTTCGTTCCCACTTCTCCCTCCCCCCTCCCCCCTCAGCGTGTGTACGAGAGCCACCGTACCTGCAAGCACCTTGCATGACGCATCGTGGGCACTCATACTTTTTTGAGTGAATGAAATCTCCACCAACAGGGAAAGGACACTAGGCAAGACCATGTCTGATCTTGTCAACTAGTTCCTGTCAAAATCTCAAATACTTTTCTTTAGTAGACAGATGTGATTTTAAAGGAAATGGCACTGATCTTTGAAGGAGCCAAAGCAATACAATAGAGCAAAGATTGTCTCTTCAAACAAGGTAATGGAACAAATGAACACACACATACAAAAAAAATACAAAATACAAAAAAAAAAAATGAATCTAGACACATACCTTATACCCTTCACAAAAATCAACTCAAAATGAATCACAGACCTAAATGTAAAACGCACAACTGTCAAACACCTACAATAACAGGGTAACACGAGAAACCTAGATGAACTTGGGTGTGGTGATGCCTTTTTAAATACAACGCGAAAGACACGATTCGTGAAAAAAATAATAGATAAGCTGAATCTCATGAAAATTAAAGACTCATCCAAATATACAAAGAACATTTAACCTTTTTTCCGTCTGCCCCGAGATAACTCGCAGATTACAATCCTAACCTTATCCCCAAAGTTTGCCACAAAATGCCTCACTTTTATTATTATTTTCGCATTGCTCTAGCATATCGATGGTCTTCGGAAACAAATGACATCATTCTGTTTATAGCAGTTCGATCACTGCAAATGTCAAATCCTAGAAAACACAGCATTCCTGCACTAGCTGCACTGGTTTTTTTTTCCTAAATGGGAAAAGGTTAAAACTCAACAAATAAGATAAAACTTCATTCAAAAATGGTCCAAAGAACTTAACAGACATACCACCAAAAAAAGATATACGGATGGCCAATGAGCATATGAAAAGGTGCTGTGCATCATGTCGTGGAAATCCAAACGACAGCAACACTGGGATACTTAGAACGGTCGTTATCTAAAATAGTGACAACACCGAATGCTGGTGAGGATGTGGAGCCAAAGGAACGCCCATGCACTGCTGGTGGGAATGCAAAATGGCACAGCCACTTTGGAAGAGAGCGTGGTTTTCTTACCGAACTAAACATACTCATCATATGGTCCAGCAATGGCGCTCGGTATGAAAAAAATATCAAGAGTTAAAAACTTTTGTCCACACAAAATGCACATGGACATTTATATTCTAATTCATTTTACAGTCATCATTTCATAAGCTTTAGTCATAATTACCCGAACTTGGAAGCTAGTCTTCCAAGATGTGTTTCAGTAGGTGAATGAATAAATTGTGGTACATCAAGACAATGGAATGTCATTCGGTGCTAAAAATAAAGAGCTATCAAGCCATGAAAAGACACGGAGGAACCTTAAATGGATAATCCTAAGTGAAAGAAGTCAATCTAAAAAGGCTACATACTATATGATTCCACTCTATGACATTCTGGAAAAGGTAAAACTATGGAGACAATAAAAAAATCAGTGGGTGCTAGATGTGGAGGGACATAAACAGGTGGGTCATGGAAGGTTTTAGGGCAGAGAAAATACTCTGTATGGTATTATAATGACGGACACGTGTCATTACATTTGTCCAAACCCACAGAATGTTCAACACCAAGAGTGAACCCTAAAGTAAACTAGGGACTTTAGATGATTATGATGTGTCAATCAATGCAGGTTCATCCTTGACTTAAAAAAAAAAAAAAAAAAAAAAAGTACAGTTCTGGTGAGTGATACTGGTGAGCGATATTGATAATAGGGGAAGGCTTTTTAATGTGTTGGGGGCTGGGCGTTATGGGATATCGGCTGTCTATCTTTTTTCTCAATTTTGATATAAACCTAAAACTGCCCTAAAGAAAGTCTTTAAAAAAAAAATGGTGTCCAAAAACAGAAGCCACCCAATTGTCAACCTAATGAATGAATGTATAAATGAAATGTGGTTATAGACAGAAATATTACTCAATCTTAAAAGTAATAAAATTCTATTAAAGCTACAACAAGGATCGACCTTAAAGACACCATGTAAGCGAAATAATAAAGTCACAAAAAGATAAATACTGTAAGATTTCACTTATATAAAAAAACCTACTGTCGTCAAATTCATAGACAGAAAATGGCAGCTGTTAGGGGGGTTCAAGGCAGGGGGTAAAGAGGAGTTACTATTTAATGAGTATGGAGTTTCAGCGGGGGAGGATGACAAAATCCTGGAGATGGGTGGTGAGGATGGTTGCCATCACAATGTGAATGCACTTAATGCCACCGAACTATACACTAAGACACGGTTAAAACGATCCATTAAAATGTTATATGCATTTTACCACACTATTAAAAAAAAGTAAATGGCAACTTAAGAACCACATAATCAAGTTCTACAACTTTCACCCATCAAGCTCATGTCCCACACACCCATCACAGGACACTCTTCTCAAGTTTAAGTAAAGCTACCCCTGTGCTGACGGAACTGACCTTCGATGTGAAGGCTTCCCTTTGCTTGCCTCCATTTGGGAAAATGCCTATTTCTCTCAAGAAGGAAACGAACCCCATCAGAGAACCTGATAAACGAAGTCAGAAAATCACCACGCCCAGGCACTGATGCCTTTCATGTGCTGAGGACTAGGTGTGATTTTCTCACAACCTGGCTCCATGCCTACAACCCACATATCTGAAAAACATCTGATTGTAATACCGGAAATTTTAGTATCCATACTACCGTTGTCATAATTGAAACACATTATGCCAAGATTATAATTGCCAAACACTGCTTAAGAAATGAAAGTACAGATAGAAGATTTAGAGAGAATCTCTTATTGTAGATTTTACACAAACAAGAATAAATACACCTGGAGAAGTAACCTTAAACTGGGTTATATTCACCCCATTCCTTTACAATCTAGATTTAGTAAATACCATTAAATAGAGTCAGCTAGAAAAAACGACCATGTAACAACTCTCTGCCCTGTGTCAAAAACATCTAAGACGACTTTTAATTCCAATGGCAATGATTCAAAGGTAAAAATTACATACATTAGCTTGGGAAACTACTTAATTTTCCGTGCTTAAAATGTAACAGAGCATATTCTTTACATTTTCTCACCTTAAGTATATTTGCTTATATTATTGTAAAATTGGAGAAAAAATGGTCTGGTTTTCTCCGTAATTATTAATCACATCTAGAATTAATATGTTCATTTATTTATATTTACTTATAATACCTATGGTGTTTACTCATAGATTTCAAGGTGCTTTACAAACATTGAATTAAACTTGGTCGAAACCCAAGGGAAGTAATAAAATAATGTATTCATCTTTCATAGAAAAATAAAAATAAATTATATAAGATTACAAAGTCAGCAGTTTGGAAGAATACAAAATAGAACTCCAGGTCGCTTATACAACTTACTTCATTTATCCACTATATATTGATTTCTTCCCTCTTGCCCTTACCCCAATCTGTGAAATGTGTAATTCTTTGATATCTGTGAAATGTGTAATTCTTTGATATCCAGAAACAAGAAATTTTAAACACTTGACTCCTAATGTTTTATCGTTCACCAAAGAAATGACATTTAAAAATGCTACTTTCTGTATGAACGCACCAAACTGATTAGGCACTAAGCAAATGCAAAATGAAGTTATTGTCCTACTATGATCAGAAGTTTTTATTCTATTTTCCTAAACCCAATACATCCTCCTATTAGTATTGTAATTCTTTTTTTTTCCGCTAAAGAAAAGTTGATTATCTGATAAATTCTTTATGACTGTAATTCCATTCTACATTTCATCGACTTATTCCATCCTTGGGTATTAACTCAGACAGGTCTTCCACACAGACCCTTCCAAAGCAATCAGAGAAGAAATCTGGGCTAAAAAATGTTTTTCTATGCTGATCAAATAAAATGGTACTTCAGTTTCATTATTTAAAATAACTTAATTATGAAATGAAATGGGGGCTTCGAACACAATGTCTGACACATAATAATTGTTAAATATCGGAAGTGAATTTAAATACAGACTTTAGAAATAGGGGAACCTGTAACTTGAACTGGCACGTATAAGAAAGATCTAATTGAAAGTCCAAAAAAGATCACCCAGATAGACTCCAAAGACATGTTCCAAAGAAATTTTTGAGCTATTACTTTCTTTAATAAAAAAGTTTCTGACAACAAACTGTTTATCTTGCATCTGATTCATTACAGAAAAAAATAATGTAGTAACTTATCTATAATAAATACGCTCAATATCTACACACAGCATACTGAAAGAGAAAAAATTTAAAGATGGTATGAGATGAAGACATGCAAAAAAACAAATAAAATGAAGCCTGTAAGGAAGTGAGAAATTCCGATGTAAAGAATGGGGCTTTTAAAAACACACTTATTTGAAAAATGAACAGACTTTAATAGCTGATTTAACAAAGCTTACTTCATTTCCTAGAAACTATTTTAAGGAAAACCAGACTTCATCTTGAAATGCTCAAGGTTACAGCGGTGGACAGTCCTTGTCCACTGGTTGCAAATCCTTTCACTGCTTGTTCAAGGAGCAAGGGCCTCAAACTGGCTCCCTTACAGCACACAAAGCAGCACTCCAAATGCAAATGCTAATTATTCTCTTTATTACTAATGTGGCTTGTAACATATTCCCTTTTGATTAATAGGTTTGTACAAACACAATGAATGGTTAGTTATCTCTATTTTTATTGAACAACAAAAAAATAATATCGATCACAAACCGGAATACAAGTTAGCTGAAGGTGGGACCATACGATTTTTTTATTTATTTGATACCGTCAGTAATAAATTATGGTTTATCTCTGGTATTTAACACACAGTAAAACTGCTCAAAGAACAAATGCATAAGTGATTTCACTTAAACTTTTTCAGCACTAACCTGTGACGTATTATGACACCAGTTTCAAGATGAGGAAACAGGCATAGGATAGCCATATACCACAAAGAGTCCAATTTGTTTACGGACAAAATTGGTTGTTTTGACTAACTTGATAGGTAAAAAGAGCAGACTAACACCAGCAAATTTCAATGGAAGAGGATAACTATAAAGAGCTACATGTGTGCCATCATACTGTGACTTGTACAAGCACAGGATAGAGGAGATCGGCTAGGAACAATTTGGGGGGAGCTGGTCCAAGTTCCGTATGAGCCAATGCACAATGCTTTGAAACCTTCTATCATCTTGGGTTACAGTATCAGACATATAACATCCACAGGAAGGAAGACAGGAAGTTCTGCTGTCATCTGCACTGCAGGGTATGGCATAGGGTGTCGCAATCAGTTCTAGACACATGACTTAGGGGTGATAATGAGTCATTATGGTGTTCCAACAGCAGAAAACCGAAATGATAGGAAAGCTGTTAAGAAGTTAGGAGTGTTGAACCCAGAGAATATGCTTAATGAAGTAGGATCCCTTTACATATCTGAAGCGCAGTTATAGGAAATGGAATATGAATATTCATTAGTGTTGCTTTAGAAGATATCTAGAACCATGAACTAAAATTATGGGAAGGCAACTTTCTACTAAAATTAAGGAAGAGTTTCTTAGCAATTAGACCTTTTCTATAATAAATAATGACTGCTATGGTTTACTAAACCCTTACTTGGTACCAGGCAGTGGAAGACAATTTTGACACACATTATATAAGGACTCTCTCTCAAATATCAGTGACAAGTGTAATTAAAAATCTTAAAGCAGAGGCTGAATGTCAGTGATTATTTAGGAAAAAATAAATTGTATTAAGTGGTTGGTTTGGCTGGCAGATTCCTAAAAGCCTTTCAAGTTTTTACAGTTATCTTATCTAACATGGCTGTAAACAAACATTAGCTGGTAGCAAAATGGAAGGAGAAGGGGTAATATGATATAGAATTATAGGAGAAGGAGACCACATGAATAGAAATGAATCTATCTCGGGATAAGATTTCCTGGTGGTAACTATCCTTTATTCTGAGATTTTTGTCTTCCAACATAGGCAGGCAGTTGAAGAAGGAATTCATTGTTCTTACATTTTAAAAATTATAGTGATAATTTGACAATAGTTTAGAAAATTTTAACATCCATATCTTTCAAGTTAAAAGCTGTCAAACTTAAAGTAAAAAGTAATTATCTTAATATCAGCAATAATTTGGATTATTAAAAATTGTACATAACTAGATAATTGGTTTTATAGAAAGTTTTTTAAAAACCTTGAAATTACTTAATATATGTTTTCAATATTCTTTTTTTTTCAATATTCTTAAATATTACCAAAAACGCTTTCAATATTTTCTGGTACAGAAGCAAGTGATATTATGATGCTGGTTTTTCACCTCTGAAAACTACGTTTAGACAACGGCAAGTTGTTTTGGTTCATTAAAAAGTCATACTTAGAAAAAGATCTTTCAGGAGGATTGGGCTTGTGTTACTTATTATTAAATCTAACTTTTAAAATACACTAATTACATAGTTATCTTTTGTTATGAAATGGTACTACTTACCAGTGAAAATCCACTGGACTAAACTAGAAAGAATTAAAGAGAATAAAAGAAAGTAATGCTGTGCTTTACTGACAAGAGAGACACGTTCAAAAAGGGAAAACACTTGCAACAAAAAATATTTATAAATCAAACAAAGGCCATCATCACTGCAAATGTAACTCAGCAATTACTGTTCGCATTGGACATTCTATGCTCTAGCCTACTTCATTTAAAGGTTCGTAAACAGTAGGCATCTAAAGCAGTTGAATTACTTGATATTTGCCTCCTTTAGATCAAACTGAAAGTTGAAGTAGCATAAAATTAATATACGTTAAATTCATTTTTAAAAATAAAGAATTTTATGTATCGGGAATGGAAAGAACGTTTATGTCTGTGTTTGACCGTGAACACGGGACATGTTAGTTAACCTCTTGGACCTCAGCATGTTTATCTCCCAACAGTAGAGACACCACTGCTTAGAGTTCAGAACTGCAGGGATGTTTAATTAACAAAACGTATGAGAACACACCTAGCTGACCAGTATATAGCATCAGTATTCAGTCAGGGTCAGTTTTATTCTTCTATCCAAGATATTCTGAAAAGACAGTTGCACTCAAAGTTTGGGCAAGTCATTAATTAATGTTGGATAGATGGCTGGGATTGTGCAGATGTCCCTGTATAAAACTGTTACCGCACGCAGATCAATAATGCCACTCCTAGAAATATTCACTAATGTTAACTCTGGGAGTTCGATGCAAAGACATCACCATACAACCAAGATACTGCTGAGCGCCTATAACATGCTGTGCGAAACATGTAAATTGGAGGATAAGATACTATGTGTTTTCAAAGACTTTACTGGTTCTTCCAAAATGTAACTTTTAACAAGCATCTTCATTTTTAAAACCTAATGTCTTCAAGTAAACATAAACACATATTTTCATAACGGTCCGATGATGCTCATTCTAAAATAAAATGACAGTATTTATAAATGGAAGCATCAATCGATGGACTTCACTACCAGGAATAGAATTGTGACTGCCCCTCTGATATAATTAAATATATTCCAGACAGGAAATACGTCCAAGCAAATTTGCCTGAAAATAGAAGATTGTCTCAATATAGAAAATTTCAGATGCCACAGCAATCCTTTAAATGCCCTCTCGAAAAAGAAGTCGGCCTACTGATATGACCACATGAGCTTACGGTGACAATGTTCAATCTTCCTTCTCATACATAAATGAATAAACGAAGCCCAAACCACACATCTAATTTCTCCCTCTCCTTAAAAGCTCTAAAAAGGCAGAGTATTTTACCTATTCATATTTTAGTTGCACTCTGAAGTTCTTAATTACTACCATGCTGACATTTTAAAAGGCTAATACTAGAATATTCAATTTTATATATCAGACAATTACGATTGTTAGAAGTGCTCACAACTGTCCAGATGAGTCACATTATGGGTGATTATATCTCCTGGTTGTGTCATTAAGTAGCAATTCATGGTATTAAAACAGAACAATAAATCTATAATAAAATACTAAACAAAATAAGGCATTCACTCATTCATTCTCCACTTGACCCCTAAGACTAAGTGGGATAGAACAGGAAACAAGAAATCAGAAATGAACTTCAGATATCATCCTGGTATCTGAGTTCAACAGAGTGACAGACATAAGCAAAATGTATCGTTCATCATAAGAAATGATTATCACTAAATAATTGCCTTAGAAAATCTGTTGGACCAAAGTTTAAAAACATATACCACTCAATCCAAAGGACTTTTAAGATGACAAACGAAAGCAAAAGCTAAGTAAGATATGAACATGATCCTCAAACTACTAGAAAGGATGGTATTTACAATAAAGGTAAAATATAGTGAGAAAGAAAATGAGACAATTATTTAAAGGAGAAATTTCTCTAAGTGAGATATAACGCACAACGCTATGGTGATCCGCAGCCCTATGGTTAGACATGGCAGCTTTCGCCAAGGGAAACCCACCGTTTGCGATCTGAGGAGCGGAAACATTTCCAGCCCTGTTCCAGAGGAAACTTTATCTTTTTAGATACTTTGTTTTCGTAGCTGGTTACTGAATCACACTGAACCTCGAGCACGCTATGAGTTGTAATCCACTTAGTGATGGCAAAGGAAAACCAGTCACTGATGTCTTAAAATAAGCAGAAGCCGCTGATAGAAAAGACAAGCAACATTTCTAAAAATGAAAACAGATACTCAAAGTAGAGGATGACAAACAGAGAAGCGAATTCTAGAAAAACGGTAAGGCTGTTTTAAGGATAAAGAAGTTTTAAATACATTGCTAGGCTGTTTACTTATTTTACACTACCAAACCAAAACAATTTATAATAAGTATGATATCCTGGACATTTACTACTAATCGCCCACAGGATGTTGTTAAAACCACCTCTGGTGTTCATCTTTCTCGAGGAGGGACCTAACTCTAGTCTTAGTGATATGAGCGTATGACCAAAACCAATTTTTTAAAGGGTATCTAACAGACACCTTACAGTTATGATCACCATACTTTCAAAACACACCGACTTTTGCATGAAAAATTTGAAATATTTGATAATTACCCATAATGGCTTAATATTATCTTAATAGAGAAGGGGAGTCAGAGAACTTCTGGGGAGAAACAGGATTTCAAGAATAAAATTCCTGAAGAGAAAAATGCTCTAAATGAAAAATGCTAAATAAAGCAAAAATAGCTTTCTTTAAAGATCACTAAGTAACTGCAAAATGGATTGACAGTAACCACCCAATACAATTAATATATTTAAACACAATTATTTAACGTAAAGCCTTTAAAAATTCTTCTAATTCCATCCAAAGTTAACTTAGGATCTTTCCATTTTCTCCTAGTATTATTAGGGAAGTAAGCTGTAAGAACAAAAAGGAAGTAAGGAGAAAAATCATACAGGAAACAAGGTCAGGCCAGCATCGTAGGCCAATGATCGAAGCAGTCGAACAGGGCCCTGAGCTCAGAAGGACCCTGCATTTGTCTTTCTCATAGAACATTTTTACTTGAAAAAACAAATAATGGACAAACTATGGTTATTTAGATTTAAGCATTTGGCAGATATTTTCTTGAAAACGAACAAACTGAACTTGTCAATTCAAGGAAAACAGCTGATAGTACTGGTTCCCAATGATAAAATTTAGCTTTCAAATAAAAATAAGGCTTTTGGAAAATCTATATCTAACACCGTAAGCTTGACAGCTTCCCAATTACCAAGGCTTTTTTAAAATGAGACTAGTGGTAACAAATGTGATTACACACACACACACACACACACACATACACACACACACACACACATTATATAAGATGCCAAAATTTGGAAGACTGCTTAACTCAGAGACCAATGCATGATCTTTGCAAATCATACACAAATCAAAAGATCCATTCGACATGTAAGTAAGACAAAAAGAGCTTTTAATAAGAAAAGTCCATTGACATAGCTTTATATTCCTCATTGCAAGTAGACCGTTAAGAAACTACTACTTGTCGAGTTTTGGCGTACTGTGTCAATAAAATTATTTGAAAAAGCTGTCAAAGTACTCCTCCCTTTGCTAACCACCTATCTGTGTGAGGCCAGATTTTCTTCACATACTTTATGTACTTCAACCAGAAAAGCGTATCACAACAGAAGTGGATCTGAGAACCCAGCCATCTTCTATAATAAAGCCAAATATTAAACATATTTACAAAAGTATAAAGTAAGGCCACTTTTCTTGTTTTGTAAAATAGTTGCTTTCACTTTAAAAATCCTTATACTGATGTAGTATTTAATTAATAAATGAATAACTATTTTAAATTCGTTTCAATTTCTAATACAGCAAGTAATGCTATAGATAATTCATATAAACAGAAGTTTGTTGGAGTCCTCAAAAAGTTTTAAGGAGTTCTGAGATGAAAACGTTTGACAGCTAGTGCTCTAAGAGATCAACTAGAAAACAGTGTCTTAGCTCTTTTAAGAATCCTAAGCTATCAACCGTCTTTAGATTCCATTAAGACAAAAATCTGTTTTTATGAAAACTACTACTTCAGCTGAAGCCTCTAGCAACTTAACCTACTTGCAGAATGGGTACCTGTTGATATTCTTCCAGTATGATGAAACTTAGTCCCAAAAGTAGGCAAACGTTAGTCCCGAAGAGAAAGAAAAAGACTAAAGCTATCAAGTGCTCATCGATAACGACCGTCATCAAGGACATTAATATCACAGAAAATATCAACCAAGTCCAAGTAATCTCTACATCCCAGTTGGTTAAGGATATGCTTATTACGCAAACTAACACACGACAAAATGGATCTTTTTTTTCTCCAACCTTTGCTGAGTATTCCAAAATTCCTAACGAGTCAAAGAGTTTTTTTTAAGGTTCGGGTTAAAAATACATATAAAAAAGATAATAGATGGGAAAGGAGTTGGGAGACGGCAGAAAAATTAAAAAAGGCAACGGGATTAAGAGATACAAACGGACAGCTGCAGAACAGACGTGGGGATGCCGAGTGCGGCATGGGGCAGATGGTTAATAAATATATAAGGGGGAGGAGAGGCACTAGATTTAGTTATGAGGATCTCTGGTCACTAGGCTATACAACCGAAACTGCCATATTATTGGATGCCGACTGTACGTGGGAAAAAACTCATTGAATTGTACAATGTACATGCAAGGAACTGTCTATTTTAATAAAAACAAAAAAAAATAGAAAGTAAAAACATGCCAATAATTTGTGGGAAAAAAAAGTTAAAACTTATTTTGAGATTTTAACTTTATTTGCGAACACTCCCAAACCAAATGCCTTCTGGATTTGACCCAAACCACGTCACCAAATATCAGTGCTATCTTCATAGACACCTGAGGCAAATCAAGACAACCCAAATACTGTCTTTTTCATTCTCAGATTTTTCCCTTCCGAATGGCTCCACCATTTATCCCATCAGGAATTCCCATGTCAGATTTGGCCCACTCTGCTGTCACCCCACTTCTCCTCTAGGCTACTACCAGTTTCGAATTCTAGGTTACATGAAGCTAGTCCTATGCTCCACCTGAAAGAGAAATTGGCAGACAAAAAAAAAAAAAAGAAAAGCTACCTGATCCCATACTACATCCATGAGAAACTGCTCTAATACAAACAAGTATTCAGTAAGGTGGTGGTGTTGTTTTTTTCTTCAATAGAGTCTATAATTATTTTTGTTCCAAAATGTCTTAAAATTTTTTAGTCTATGTATAACTTGAACTGTCACAGAGGATGCTGGGTACATCTGTGAATTGGTTGTGTTCAAGTCAGTCAAAAATGTACTACTGATATTGTTAAAAATACTAAACCGTACACTTAAATATGGTGAGGACGGTAAATTTAAAATTATATGTCTTTTACCTCCCAAAAAAGAAAAACCACTGAATTATATATACATTTTAAATAGGTGAATTGGATGGTATAACAAAGCTGTTATTTTTTAAGAAGTGTAAGTTTGCTCCTAATCACCTTTTTTAAATAAAAATAAGTTTACTACTGAGGTATAAATAATGACTAATTTTTTTGAGAGAACAGGGAGGAAAATTTATAGACTTAAATATATATGACATAGTAGACATTCTGAAATTATTTGAATATAAATATTTAAAATACTTCCTTTCACAAGTGATTTAAACCTAACACCTATACATTGACTATAATGCTAGAGTTTCTTCCAGGGGTCAACAGTATCTTCTAGCTAACAGAAAGTCATTCAAAGTTCATAATGTTTCAACACTAGATTCAAAATCAAAAGAGAACATTTCTAGTCATTCAATATTGCAAATAGTAAAAACAGACACCTTAAATGACTGATAATTTAATTGTAAAAAGATCAATTCAATACTGGTAGGAAGTGGGTCTACATACTGAAGATTTTTCCAAAGAAAAGAGACATTTTTCAAATCAGCATGTAGCACTGCAAAAATCTCATGACCAAAAAAAAAAAAAAAAATCACATAAGAATGAAACAGTCAAAATGAAAAAGGTTTTTGCTGTTGAAATTAAAAGCTAAATTTTAGCCAAGTATATATAAAACATATACAGGCACAGAGGGCCACCAGTGTTCACGATCAGAGGCAGGACAAAGTGGCAGTGATCTTTTGACAAATAAATTGCTTGAAATATTGCATGACTTGCTACACGACACTCTTATTACTTTCAATTTCAAAGTGTAACCAAAAGATGGGTCCAATTATGACATCAATGCAAGCTTTCTTTCAAAAGGGAATGAAAGAACAGTAAATCCCACTGGACACGGTGGTTCTGCAGCAGAGATGATGTAATATATAAAAATAGACATCCTCTAACAGAAGCTGAAACTTGGGTAAACAGCACACTGCATACTATTCTCGACCGCCTTGCATGAATTTGCAATGCATGCTGTTAATAGCATGACAGAAATCATGTTTTCAACTATTTCCTGATTTACATTTCAATTTCTATGCATCTTCTATATTATAATTCCCCAATGTGTATCAATTAAAACAACATAAATGTCTGATTATAACTGTAAGGAAGGGAAACAGTCCCCCCCAAAGCAAGAAGACTGTGACCATGCAGATGGTTCAACACGCTGCTTCTGCCAGAAGCTGCGGCACAATACGGCACAGTGCTGTTAAGTCCACCTAATGATCCAGACCTTTCCACAGGGAACTTTCTTGCAGGCTTTCAAATGCAACGTGATCTGGGTGAAAAGGAACCAGTAAACTTGCTGATAATGAGTGTGAAACAGCAAAGGATACTTTTGACACTTCCCTTTAAGGTTCTCTGATGCAAATAATAAAACATCAGGCATGACTACAATAAATAGTATCTGGTGACATCTGTGTGTGTGGGGCGGGGGGGGGGGAGTGGGTATATATCACCCCTCTTTAACACCCTCTGCTCACTCCCCCTTTTCTATTCTTTATTCTCCAATGGATTTCACATTTCTATTGGGATTTCCTGGATTAAAGAATATTTTTCTTTGAACCGAGCGAGAGATATTAAGCCTTTAAGAAGCCACGCCTGTTCCTCAAAGCACCCTGTCTACCTGCGTCCTTAGTACTTGGAATTTCCCACATTTTAGTTGCCCATTGATTTATCTGCACGCTCCGTGAGACTATCAGGTCACTGAGAACAAGATTCTGTCAGTCTTGTAGACTTTCATAGCCCCAGAATCTGGCACAGACCTGAAACAAGGTGGGTATTCAACAATTTTCATTAAATGAATAAAAATACATAAATGAAAATACTGAGATTTCCTCTCTATGAGTATTCTAAGAAAGAGAATACACAAATTTTCTTTAATTCATCTTATTATAATTCACAAATAGCATCGATGACAATACTTAAGACAAGGCTTTAGGTCCAATTAAGTAAATAAATGCTGATGAATTTAAAGAATAAGAAAAATATTAAAATTAAGAAATTGCCCCTATATCTGAATAATGTCTACATATGCACATGAACAGATTTTAAAATATCATGAAAAAAATAGTCAGGTGGGATATGATATAAACTGTTAAACGTTAAAATCTAGGACCTGAATAATCAAGAAATTAAGTAGATACACAAGTTACTGATATAATACTCAAACATATTCTCTTTCCGTTAAGAAGAAAATATTAGATTAAATTAAGACCGCAGAAAAGTAAGTAGTGAGAAAGCAAACCCATGACATAAGTCAAAGTATTGCCTATTTCTAATTCAAGACCAGTGGCATAAGTCAAAAAGTCTCATGTCAAATAAAAGCATATAATTACACAAACACTGTAATTTTTTCAGGCATCAAAAAATTATTTTGAAATAATTTTTGGAACTACCCAAAACTATCAAAAAGTCCACAAGGAAGATGAAACCAACTGAAATCAAATCTATCTCCTAAGAAAATATTACTTCAGAGATACGTAAGATGTAACCTAGGAGTGGTTATACAACCCTTATGAAAAACAGGACTTGTTTTATATTATTATAAAGAAATACCTTATTAAAAGGTATTTTAACATTTTATAGATATTGTATTATCACTGACTATAATAAAAAATTATTCCCATAATGTTGTAATATGACAGTTAATTCAAATTACATTATATTAACTGAATTTTATGGAATACTTTTTATTATTTTGTACATCTGCACCAAGAACTTTAAATCTCATCTACTGAAAAATTCGATACATAATTATTAAACACTGCTGTGAAGTATATGTTCACGCTGCAGTAAAGGGCTACTAACAAAATTTGTGCAAGATAACTTTTTACATGACCAACCACTGGGTTTTCGTGATTTTGAAAATTTTTGCACTGATTAAAACTTTAAGAATGGGCTTTATGTTATACCGTGTTTAAATTCTCCTAAATCAACTTTGTATAAAACAGAGCCATACTTTTTCGGGCAAGTAGGAGTGGGAGTAGAAAGTCAATCAAAATTGCAGAGTGTGAAGAACATTTTAATTATGCAACCAGGCTAGAAGGCTGTAAATTTTTGAAATGTCCGTTGGTACACATAAACTCCACTATGTAGCCAGGGCACGTTTTTTTTTTTTTCAACCTTCAGCCTCATATCTGTATAATCATTGTTCTTCCCAAACTGTTTCTCATGAAAATAAAGGAGAAATTAAGAAGATGACAGGACAGGTATGTGCCAGCTTCTCCAACAGTCCAATAGGTAAAAGTTAAGAAGGTCCTTCCTCTCCCAAGTCCTACCGCATCTCCTGTCCACAGTTATGCCATTCAGATTTTCCTACCTACAAAAACTGCTAGAAGAAATTTCTCACGGATGCAGAGACGGCCTGCAGTTATGGGTGAAACAAAACTTTTCCCCGATGACCCTATTCTGATCCCGGGACAAAGTAAACCTGTCCCAAGTCCCAAGTCAGTCTCCAAATCTTTCAACCTCTGCCAGGAACCTATGTAACACCTGCCTCTATAATCTTTACCCACTCCAAGACTGAAAATTCATGGTGCATCCCATTTTCTGGCTGTTTTAAATACAGCCTCAAATACATCTTCAAAAGAACAGGATCCAATACTTTTAATTATGATCATGTTGTTGCCAAAATTAGGTTAAGAATATAATCGAAATGTAAGAAAATGCTAATGAAGCCATCTCCAATCTTCCTTTCTCTCTGCATTTTAAAATGCGTATTTTCTCTGCAAACCTCACACACTCGCCTTGAAAAAAATGTCCTCATAGCAGTCTACATGAACTATATGAGTATTCATGTTTCTGAATAAAATTATTACAATCTGTTTTAAGCTGCTGCTACTTATTTAATATTGTTTCAAGTGTATGTAAGGAAAGCTCAAAACACTGGTACAATTAAAAATGTATTGATATAGTTTTATCAAATTTAAAAATTGTGTAAGAAATTTTTAGATTTACATCATTTAAAAATTAGCGGTCCTTCTGAAATACAGAATAGCAATCATGCCATCTGTGGCATTTTAATAGGTAGTTTCTTGTACAGAGCATACAGTATCTGTCTCATTTTAATTTGAAAACCTATAGAAATATCTCACACTTTCAGACAAGGTTATAATAGCCAAAGATATTATATTGATAATAGATTTCTAATGTGAATTAAATTTTTCGTGATCTGTTCCCTGTGCAACAAGAAAACACAACTATAAACTTTTACTAGTTACTTAACCTCTTAGTTTCCAGAGAAACCAATCACTTTCAATTCTGTGACTACAAATTCCCCAATAACCCAAATATGACCCATTATTTCAAAAGAGTATCACTGAAAATCATAGATTAGTCATGTAGTGGCATGAAAGAATTGAGCGAAGGTATTATTAAAGGCCTCTTGATTAAAATATAGATTGAAATAAAAGCATGAAATCTGGTTAAAAATAAAGCGCAAATAAGAATATACAAGCAACTTTAAATTTGAATTTCCTCTTTAATTAAGCCTTTATTCTAGCTGATTATAATTTTACCAGTGGTCTCCCAAAATGCTCTCACATGTGGATGCCTGAAATTTAAAGCTTTCACCTACAGCATATAAAATGTGAATTTATAATGGGTCCTCCATAAGCTTTCACACAAAAAGCTGTCTTTCTCTCTTCATTTCTTTATTTGTAAAGCAGATTAGTGAAGGACAGTTCCACTCATTCTTAAAAATATATAGGTTGCACTTTCTTTTGATTTTTGTTTTTTTGCTTTTTTTTTGCGAGGCAACCCTTGGTTGACCTCACAGATTGCAAGGACATTGTCAGTTACAATCCCTCATTTATTTTATTTTTTAATTTATTTTTTTATACCTACAGCACCTGGTCTTCCTAGGTGGTCTCCCATCCAAGTACTAACCAGGCCCGACCCTGCTAAGCTTCTGAGATCAGATGGAATCAGGCTTGATCAGGGTGGCGTGGCCGGAAACTAATTCTTTCTTCAAAGAAGGTGGGCAATTCACCCCCAGGCCTGCATGAATAAAGCAGCCTGTGCCATAACCTAAGCCACTAACAGCTTCGAATTTTTAAGAGATTTACTAACTAATTCAGGGCAAAATACAAAAGAACAAGACCAAGCAAAACACATCAATATTATAAACTCATTAGTTACAATGCAAATTCACAAATAAACTTAGATTAGTATGAGGAGACCACACACAAATTACAATACCTGAGATTTAGTGCATTCCTTTGAGCCAAAATGAAATGAGTGCCATAAAGGAGGAAAGGAAAAGATGAGAATTATCAGACATGCTATATAGTACATCTGCCAAAATGAAGATAATGTTAAAATCAGGTTAAGCATGATCATATAGAATTGGCTGTATGTATAATGTCTCTATGTTCTTAGCCATGCACTTGAAATGCACTTGCAATCATTTAAAAATCACCTGTGAAATATGAACATGCATCTTATAAATAAACTTTTCATCCTCAGTCCTACCCTAGTAGGGTACTTTCAAAGTGAATTGTTTCTTAAGAATAAGATGACTTAGGACTAATGGAGAATAGTCATTTTCATTTACTCTTTTTAGCCTGGGTTATTGTGTATATAAAACAAAACTGTTTACCTAAGTTAAAATCATGTATTTACGGTAAAACAATACATATTATATAAATATAATTAAAACACAATTTGCACAAAAAAAACAGAATCCAATATCTTCCATTAAAACCATGTTGTTGCCAACCTAAAGTCATTTAGTAAAAATAATATCAGCATGTTACGAATTAGTGAACCAGCACACGATCCATTAGCAATCGAGTTAAATTTTTCATTCTAGTTCTGAATTTTCCCTAACAAAAGTAACCTGTTGACCAGGCAAGACTTTTTTTTAAAACCACTTTTAAAAAACAGTAAGCTTGTAAAAACACACACGTTTTAAAAATTAGGTGAAAAATGGAGCGACCTGGGGAAAGTGAGTGAAGTATTCCACAGAGGAAGAAAACATGGGTATGGGAGAGAGAAACGTTATAAAATGACCCTCCCAAATTAAGTGTGACAAATATGACTATAAAATTAAACCAATCAGCATTAACACTGAATTTTAAGAAATCGAGACTCCCGCTAACTATTTTAGTATGGAATCTGATTTGAAAAAATAATTATAAAGCAGAAAGTATATTAACAATATTACTACTTGGCTAGAATATTGTAATATATTATACTATAATATGTTCAACTATTTTTAATCTATGTTCCTTCTTCCATGATATTACATCAACACTAAAAATACTACCTTCTTTAACAGACAATGGTAACAAAAAGACCTTTCATAGATTTTTTTGTTGTTGTTAATACCAAGTCTCTCCAACAGACAAAGCTGCCTTTATGATGAGCAAAAAGCAACCCTTTCCAAATGAGCTCAATGAAAGGATTCAGCTATGAAATTCATGTTAAGTTAAAATAGTGCATGAGTACTGAGAGGAATAGGCGGGTAGCTGGTGGTCAAAACTGCTTAAATATTCAAATACAAAGAGCTCACACACGGAACATGGGAAGTGTGGGTAGAAAATATATCACTTAAAGTTACTATATATTGAGTACACAGTTTTAAGTCTATATACATCTTCCCATGCTTTTTGTAGTTATACTTATGTGTAAAAGAAATAAAAACTGGTAAAAAAAAATGAGAAATGTAAAGCAGTTCTCAGTTACTAATTTTTTTTTATATTTTAAAATTAATTTCACATATAATAACTACTCATTTGATGATATTGTATGTATAGATAAAATACCTTCGGCCTTGTTATGACATGTATTAAGTTCAAGCTACTTGCTTTGTGAAAATAGAAATCTTCAACTATATTTGCAACTATTTTAGATTGGCCATCAGGGGAAATATGCATAGTGCAGTTAAGCAGAAAAAAAAAAGAAAAAAGTATCCTTAAAATGGCTTATACTGGAGTCTGGTACAAATCACTCATCTGTTCCTTGGTTTTCTCAACATAAAAATTTTACTTATCAAATATTTATGAATGATAATTTATAAATTCAAATGACAATCAAACAAGCTATGCATTTAAGAGAACCTTGTCACTATCTGAAATACTTCAGACAATCTTTATACTGGGATTTAAAAAACCATCATTTCAAATTATGCTTGTCTCACTTCATCAGATTAAAAAAAAATTGTCAGATAATAACCTCGGAATGGCAGGAAAAGCTTAGAAAATAATATGTTATACACGAACACGGTTTTTGAATAAAAAAAACAGGTATACCAGTTATTGGGGTGAGGAGTGTGCTAAAATTTAAGATTAAGTTAAGAACTTAAAATATTCCAGTTAGAACTGTACATGATGATCAGAAAGCTGATCATCAGAGAACATTTTAAGAAATAAATCATCAATGTATTTTGATATTTTAACGCTCTTTAAAATGTATTCATATTATGTGTTTCCAGCAAAATATGCACTTTGGATATGTATATCACAGAAAGGAATTATTCATCAAAAATAGAAAATTTAAGTCTTTTCACAAAACTCCCAACAAAAAACTAAAAATAAATAGAAATATCATACTGGTATACTTACCGTATGATAGCCTCTAGGCAAAGGTGGTTTGCCCACAGGATAAGGATCCACAGTGTCAATAATTGTTTGTCTTTCACCTTTCTGGTTGATTTTTCTAAATCTCCTCCGAGACTGTCGATGAGAAGCTTGACGCTGAAAATATTCTTCATTTTCATCCATGTAGTCCACCTGAAATAAAATCCCCCAAGATTTCAGTTCTTCAAATACAACAGTCCATAATTAATATTAGATGCAGGATAAAACTTACAGACAGTCCATATTCATTCATTTTGCAAAGACATTTGTAGATAAACTATCTAAACGCCTTTAAGTGTTTTTGAACTTCTCTGGAACTAATTGGCTTTGAGTAACTTTTCTTTTAGGAAGAGGCATTTTCAGTTCCACTTAGGACAATATGGGTAACTTGAATTTCCTGCAGTTTCAATGGGAAGGATACGTTCAGCAGTCTTTGTACTGAGTTAGTAGTGAAAGAACTCACAGGATACATGACCACGCATTGTGAAAGCAAGTGTCCCATTGTTAACTAAAGCACAAAAACGCCAACACGTATGAGTAAATGTGCAAAAACCCCGAATCCCAAATGACTTCAACAAGACTGCTAGGAGAATGGCTTTGGTAGATTACCTAAGGGTTTCTCTTCCTACTTTTATTCTTGAATTCAGTTTCATTTTTTATATATAAATAGTGTTATTTAAAAAAAAAATAATTCCTCATTTTAAACATTTTGGAAACTCTGATGAATGACTGATGGAGACTAAAAGTTACATTAGGTTAATTCCCACCATATTTATATAATGAAAATATGACTGCTCACAAGAGAGGCATATTTAGATGCTAAAACTATTCTCGTGCTGGCAAACCTGGTAGTTTGTACATTCAGGAAGTATAAAATCCTCAAGCAAGACTGAAGATCAAAAAGCCTTCAGAAAAACCCCAAAATAGCACTAACGGAGGCCAAGATCTCCAGGAACTATCTGAAAATTTTTTAAGACCTGTTGCAACAGGGTCCTATACTGACTACATTTTTCCAATCCTGTATCTTTACTCACCACCATCCCACTTTCTCACGTAAGAGTAGATTTTGTGAAATTTTACCGAAAGTTTCACCAGTTTTGACTGGGAAGTTCTTTTCTGATGGAATTCCTCTTTTACATCATAGGGAAAAACCCTATATCTTTTCTGAAAATAGACTGGTAGTCTACCACATACTTTATTCATGTGAATTAAAAGTTTCCATTATTATTTATAGTAGGCCATCATTGATTTTATAAAGTTTTCCTTCCCAGATAAGATGTTGGATGGAGAATAACACTATCAGTATCAACTGAACATCTGCACTGAGAGTTCCTGCATCTCATTTTGTTGATGTTATAAAAGGGGTGATATCATCCTATTTAAAATCACTTTTACATGGTAAGGAAAAATGTGACAGGCTTTTTTTAAAGCATCAAAAAATGATGCTAATATTTATTTTAACATTCTGTTTATATATATGTCTTATCTAAATATATTTTTTAAATTACACAATTCAGTTAAAGATCTCAGCAAAGCGTTTAACTAGCAAACGAGTTCCACAATTTTCTTTCCATTAGTTAAAAGAACTGAAGTGATTTCCTTATGGTAATTGTTGCCTGAATACATATCACTGTGACTCATTTAAATATCTCCCTTATTCCAATCAATATTTGGAGAGCTAATATCCTGCTATTCAAAGATTCTCCTCAAATTTCAATTAAATGGTATGACCACAGATTGATTTACAAAGTTTAATCATCAAACATTTAGGTACTTGTCCTCTTTAGACTTTCTATCTTTTCCATTTAATTAAATCCTATAAATAATTACAATATGATTATGAACTCAAATTCTAATAAAAAATTATTAAATAAATATATCCAACTTATAAAACATACAATCCACTATTAGAAGTTAGTTCGTGAAAATGCTTTTAATTTCATAACTTCTTTTAGGGGGAAAAAAAGTCTTCACAGGAGTATTCTTACCACAATCATTTCAGAAGGCTCCAGTACAATGCATTCACAGCCACGTCGGAAGCTTCCTGCGGACCGTTTGCCGAAACTAAAGAAAAAGATTAAAGAACATAAATGTGAATTTAAGCCAACCCTCAAGAAAAATAAAAATGAAAATGAAAAACAAAAGCAACTATAAAAAGTACACACTGGAGAAAGAGAAACTATCTTTAATCATCATTCACAAAAAATAGCCTGGAACCATCAGCTTTGTGGAAATTCCAACACAATTGTTTTCAAATGAATAATGTAGGTAAAGGAGAATCGGTGTGCACATGTTTTATGGCAGGCTGTTTTAAATCATTCGCACTTAGATGAAGACTTAGAGTATTCTAGTAGGGATGGGAATTGAATCAATGGCAAACTATAAAAGTATCCAAAGAAAGTATGAAGTATATGCAGTTTCTTCTATAACTAAGCCACTTAGGTTAAACATTTCTTTCACCTACACAGTATACTTAATTTTCTAAATTTTCAAATCAGCTTATGCTAAAATGTGTTAAAAAAAAAAAAAAAACAGTAGTTAACCCAAAGACACTTTGTCCTTAGCTATAAAGAGATTGAAGCCCATTCCTCCTGAAAACTTTGCACTAGAGAACTCGAACATGGCGACTTTGCCTTATCTGTGAGAACAAGCATCTTAACACTAAAGCGGATTTATTCTGTTTACATACCTATATGCCAACTAGAATCATGAAGAGAAAATCCTGGCCAAGCTAGGTAATCCTGACTTGCTCTACAATGTATGCCTACCCCTGTCCATTCACAGCTGCAACAATCTTCCCTTTCCCTCAGTTAACATTTTTAGTAATTATCCTTGAGATAATTACTAAATGTATCCTTGAGAAAAATGAGAAAAAAAATTCTTCCAAAGAACTATTTATCAAACAATTTTTTCTAGGTTAATTACACAATTCGAGTGAATTGTTATGAAAATTCTTGTTCCATTTAGAATCCTCTTTAAAAATGGTGGTACACACTGTATGAAACTATAGTGAAAAAGTCACATTAATGAAAAGGAAAGTCAGCATTTCACTGCATTGTGATCCCACTGAACCAACTTGACCATTCTCAGATTCTAAAGTTTATCATTTGTAAGATTATCAGGTTAGACTAGCCCACACTTAAGTCCTTTCCTGCTCCAAAATTGTTTCTATGAAAATCAAAAACAGGACTATATTAGTATATCTGAAAAATTCTTTTAAAAATATTCACAGTTACATTTACAACACATACCAAGCATACATATTAGAGTGCTTTTTAAAGTGAAAGAAAAATTGCCAAAAAAAAATATGATAAACCTGTTTTCCTTGTCATGTTATTTTTCATACACTTAACATGACCTGAATTTTTAAATATTCTTTTTTTGGTTTACAACTAAACACCACTAAAGTAAACAAAATCTTCACTGCACACAAAAATTTGTTTCTGATTTCTGAAACTACAATTGCAATTTATTTTTTTACAATAAAGCTTGTAATTAATGGTACACTAGAAATTAAGAAATAATCTCAATCTGTTAGTAAAATATATGGCAGGTTTTACAGTATCGTGGTACATTTAATCCTGTTATATAAAAAATATACATGTGTGTTTAAGGTTTATTAGTAATAAAATAACATTAAAATCCAAAGAAAATCAAGACTATGTGACACTAAGTTTTATCTTATTAAATTATAGAACTAGATAGTTTTATAAATAATGATCAAATGGTTTTCCTTTTTTAAATTTAGTAAAAAAAATCATAAATGTTTATACCACATACGATGTCCAGTTAAGAAAATAACAACATGTTTTACAAATTTTAGCAACAAAAGGGGTAAAGTCCACACAAATAAACTCTATGGCAGCATTTATTTTCTGCCTCATTCTTGCACCAACGACTCACTGTTTCAGAATTAGGGCTATAAACTCTCTCACCAATTAGCCATCAGTTCAACAGAAATTGTGGCTAGTAAGACATTCACACTTTTGTTTAGATTAACACAATTATTTTAGGGACGAAAAGTTTGTATACCCTAAAATGTGCTACTCAAATATCTCCATGAAAGTTTCCAGGAAGTGAACTGCACCGGAATCTGATGAAACTCTGTTCGAAGCCACAACAGGCCCAAGCTCTACTGGCCGTTACTAAGAAGTGAACTCTGGGAAAAAGAGCAGAGCCTCCATCAGAGTAACTGCTTGAATATGCTGAGCAGAGGCGGCAAGTGCACACGGAACACCTTCTAGCAAGGCAGAACAAATGACTTTATTTATTCAAAAATCTCTTTTTTCAAACACAGCCAAGAACCCGGAGGAAAGAGTAGCCTCAAAGGCGCCATAGGTCATAACTGTACGGGCTGGGCCTCCTCAATGCAAAGCCTCCTCCTGACTCTCAGCGAGAGACTTACTCGTGACTTACAAACCGAAGCTGTAGGGTAAGAGGAAAGGGGGGAGTAATGAAAAAAGTCAGCTAGAAAATTCATTCAATCCACGACATACTTTCGCCTCTACTGTCTTATTCTTTGAAACAGTAATATATAAACCAAAGTAAATACACTATTTAATAAGTTTTCAAAAATCTTTGACCAAGTTTTATGCAAATAAACTCTTAAAAATTCAGTTCTGAAAACTAAGTGCAGAGATTTAAAAAAAAAAAAAAAAAAAAGGCAACCAGATAAAGACATAGAGGAGATGAGAATCCCCCACAGATGACCTTAAGACCAAGTCTTTAAAATATTTTAGGTGATAGTACAAAGAAATGGAGAGAAATCTTCAGGTTTGCAAATGGCACATCAACTTTTAGAGAGTAAAAACACGAAACAAAGCCAGTAAGAATACAGACATTTAATAAAGTTGTATGTAAGTACGAGAAAGCACTAATGAGAGGATCCAATGTGCAAATGAGATATTCTTTGTAAAAAGTGACCAAACGCACACAGCATTTAGTACACTAAAAAATAAAGGGTTGTCATGTTTGTTTCAAAAAAAAAATGAAAAACAGGCATCATTAAAGACATTAGCCCAGTGAGCTGCTAACATAAAAAAAAATAACAACAAAGACACACCTCAATGATGGACACCAGAAAGGAATAAAAAATAAAAATCATTATACATATCCTTATAGGACACCATGTAAACCTATGCTAGAGCATTGCCCTAGAAAAGTTTTTAAGAGGTAAAACACAAAACCAAAAAGTTTCCAAACCAAACCTAAGGGAATCCAAAGGTTTTTCTACAAGACCAGGGGCACAAATTAAAAGATACTTCATTCAGTCTTAATAACAGCAGCTGGAAGTTGGTATCATTTCAGTTTCTAAAATAATGATTTAAGAAAATTTAGAAATGATGCAGATTAAAGTAATTGGGTATCTTAAAAGTATACACAACCATTAAGGGGTTTAAGAAAATCTAAAATAGGTAAGGACTGTTCAAAAGCCATGGGACTATATGCTGCTCCAAATTCTTGGTACGACGGTCAGAAATGGACAAATAATCCTATTGAATGCTTCTTTTTTGTTATTATGTCTTTTAAGAGACTATACAAAGTGATCTACAGATTCAATGCAATCCTTATTAAAATCTCAACAGCCTTTTCTGTAGAATGGAAAAGCCAATCTTCAAATTCATACAGAATTGCAAGAGGCCCTAATTAGCCAGACAGTTTTGAAAAGGAACAAACTCAGAGAACTCACACTTCTCGAGTTTGAAATGTCCTACAAAGCTGCAGTAATTAAAACACAGTGTGGTATTGGCCTAAGGACAGACATAAATGAAATAAAATTGAGAGACTACAAATAAACTCTCATATCTGTGGCCAACTAAATTTTGATGAGGGCTCCATGTTCATTCAATGAGGGAAGAAAAGTTTCTTCAACAAATGTGTGAGACAATTGTATTTATCCATGAAAAAGACTAAAGGTGGGCTCCTACCTCTCACCATGTGTTAAAAATCAACTCAAAATGGATCACTGACTTATAAAAAAAAAAGAGAGAGAAGAGAGAGAGAGAGAGAGAGAGAGAGACAAAACCAAAACCCTTACAAAAATAGGGATAAGTCCTCATCACCTTGGATTCAGCAATGGATTTTTAGATAAGACACCAAAAGCACAAGCAACAAAAGGAAAAACAGATAAAAACAGAAAAACAGATAAATGCATCAAAGAACATTATCAAGAAACCGAAAAGAGAGTCTACAGAATGGGAGAAAAATATTTGCAAATCAAATATCTGAGGAGGGTTTAACATCTAGACTATGCAAAGAATCCAACAACAAAAAGACAAACAACCCCATTGAAAAAGGGCAAACGCCCTGATAAATCTTTCTCCAAAGACGATATACAAGAGCCAATAAGAACATGAACTGTTCAACATTCTTAGTCATTAGGGCAAAGCAAATCAAAACCTCAATGAGATACAATTTCATAGGTGATACCAGATGTGAGTAAGATATTAGGATAGCTATAATTTTTAAAAATAATAATAACGAGCGTTTAAAAAAAAGAATACAGAGAACTTGGAACCCTTGTCCTTTGCTGGTGGGAGCATAAAATGGTGCAGTCACTGTGCAACCAGTTTGGCACTTCCTCTAAAAGTTAAACGGAGAATTACCACGTGAGCCAACAATTCCACTACTAGATAAATACTCAAAATACTGAAAACAGGAACTCAAACAGATATCTGTACACCAATGTTCACTGCGGCATTATTCACAACAGCCAAAAGGTGAAAACAAGGAAAGGTGGTGATACATGTGTATGAATTTTTCAAAAGTCTTGTAAGAGAAACTCATCAAGAGGATTTTTGTTTTAGAGGCTTTTGTTTCAGATTTTTCTTTCTTAGCAAAATTCTGGGACCTGAATAAGACAAAGTAGGCACTCTACTCTGACCAAACCTTAGGGACAAAGGAAGAGTTAAGTTCAATGCCTGAAGTTCAATGACTGAACTATACCATTGATAAACCTGGAACCAAAATCTTTTCTACATTCATTTAGCAATGAAGTAATAGAAGTTGTGGGTAAAAGGAAAATTAAGAAGAGATTTTAAAAAATTAACAAATATTACTGAAATATTTAAAATCAGAGTTCCAAAGACGGTCAATTATACCTACGTTTTTCCTTCACCCAGTATTAATCTCTCTTTTATTTCATTCCTGGCCATAAATTAGAGGTCACCTCCCACCATCGCATCTCCCCATATGTATGGCGGGGAGAGAGAGAATTATGCTTCCTCTTCCTCTCCAAGTGATCACTGGACACATATTACAATAACTTTAAACCCTGCGATCAATACAGAGCTTATAAGAAACTCACTAAATATGGCCCCTAATCTTTAGTTTGTGTTCTATGGCAGAACAGTGAGCATGATGGGTTTAATAAAAATAATGTCATATTTTCTCCTATAACTGTATCATAAACTACAATGAATTCATAGAATTTCAGAGTTGATAAAAAAAAAACTTTTAAAATTATGTAGTCTCAAAGGGTCTCTTGGCATCTTTTTCTCCTCGGTTCACACCTGAAAGTATGGCATAAACCACTGTGCATCAAAGTCCTCAGTAAATTATATCAATGTCTAACCATTATGCTGTATACCTGAAACTAACAATATAAAATAATATTGAGTGCCAAGTCTCATCGAAAATAAAAACACACACACAAAAAAGGTGTTTAAACATCTGGATCTAGAAAATGCCTCCAAGTGATTATAACAAGCATGCCTGTGCCATCTTACGCTCCCTCTGAGGGCTTGCCCCTCCAGTGCAATTCTCATTTCCCAATCGGAGAAACTGAGCCGACCCACCTAAAAGTCAATTCCATAAGCCCGAAATGACAAATTAGACTCGGGAACGCAGGATTCTGGAGTCCGGGCATTGACCTTACCCTTCCTCGCTCTCTGCTGGAACCTCTTTCCCACGTTCAATAACCTAAACTCTAGTCTTTGGTGAGCCGGACGCTGACGAGGAGCGATTCTCGGATCTCCTCAGGAACACTGCTGTCGCGGCTCACATCCACCCAATGACAAGCCGGGGACAGAGCGCTGCTGAGAGGTGGCTCCAGGGCTGGCTAGGCGCGCTCACTAGCTCGTGGAGGGAAAAATACAAATCCGCTTTTGTAATTCCGAAGGCGATTCCGACAAATTCATCAAAATTACAAATGACCATTGGGAGCCTGGGGGTCACCCTGGACCAGTCGAAGATCTGAATGTCAGACCTATAAAGACCTCGCTCCCCGGGCGGCTGCCGCCAGGACGCCAACTCATATAGGGCATCTGCTTCTTTGACACGGCGCTGGTAACGCCACGTGCCAAGATAAACAGAGATTTTTAAACTGCAAACTCTTTGACTTTTAAAGCGACACAGCTTCTTTTTTACTGTGAATTAAAATGTTTTTTAAAGTTGATCGCGGCTTCTAGCAGTTCATTGTTCTACGTGTACATACTTAGATGTATACGCGCATGTGCAAGACATAAATAGAATATACATCTGAATCACTGTCCTTCAAAAACGAGAACGGCATAGGTAACAGTTATTAATGAGACTTGGTGCGAATATTTAAAAATCTGCTCGTCTTTTCTGTACTAGATACCAGCCTTTCTTAAGAGGCTATGAAGTCAGAGAGAAGGAGACAGGGAGAGACAGATTTGTTTTAAGAATGTTGACAGTCTTCTGGTCTACACTGTACGAAAATGTAATTATTATAGTCCATTTTAAATCTTTCTAAATTCTTTGGTATAAATACATGGTACTGCCTGGCTTTCAAAATTCAACTTCAAAATATTCAAAAATATCCTTATAATCTCATATTAACCACAGGACAACTAAGTAATGCAGGTTTACTTTGCGTCAATCTACTGGTTCTCTGAGATACTTTAAAAAAGAAATTAAACTCGTAACAAATAATTAATGAAAAAAACGCTTGTGGCATCGCAAGGAGATTATTCCTAAACGCTCCTACTCTCTCAGTACAGCTGACTGAAGAACAGTTACTGCGAAAACCGTTGAACAATCCAGACTTTCATTCCCATTCAATTAAGTGTTTGCTAAACGTTTAGTACATCACATAGTAAGAGTTCAAAATTGTTCCTAAAACTGAAATAAACTAAGTTCCCTATCTTTACAGGTACAAAAGTGAATGACTCTACAATACCAAAAATATGCAGACCAAAATTATGAAATAACTAGTTTCCTCCATGATGTAGAATGGAGAAAAATTTAAGAGCCTGAGAAACTTTCTTTTAAAAGTTCAAGACTCACAACAAGAGAGCATACATGTGTGAGAATATTGAGTCTTACCTAGTTTTCATAAACACCCACAGGTAACGATAGACCGGACGGGGTGTTGCGGGCTCTGACTCTGGTAAGGCCAGCCTTTTCGAAGTTTCTGTGACCACATGTTCCCCTCCCCAGTCGATTCAAGAGCACCAGCTTGAGCTGCCACGAGAGGCAGGCGCTGAAGACAGAAGCCTCCTCTATCCGTGTCCCTAAACGCGTCCTTTGTGTGGGGCTCCACATTCCTGCTGCACGTCAGAACTGCCCAGTGGAATGCAAGCCCAGTGGTGGAATGTAAACTTACTCATGTCGGGCTATATACCCTGTAGGGCAAGACCCAGCACTCGAACTGAGACTATACTGGCAGGCGATCCGAAGTGACAAAGAGATTAAAACTGTAAGACTCCAAGATATTAATTTTTCATGCCTTCATTTCGAGAAAATGATAAGCTGTTACTAAACTTTACTTTCTTACTTTAAATCTAACTAGATACTGGAATGATGCACTCGAACAAAAATCAATGCACTTATTCAGGACTTACAAAAAAATAATCACATTAATACTGTTTTTAGATAGCAGAATGCCAGCTAACATCAAGAAAAAAAAATCTAACGAGGAAGTGCTGAGGTCATCCATTTCATTCTCAAAACTCAGTAGAATACACAGGAATAAATTTGAAGAGAATAAATTCTTTAAGAAGAAAGTAGTTTGCAAGACTTACCATAAAAATGCATTTCATCTATTTTTAAATATTTGGTCTTCACTCAGTTTAACAACGAAAAAAGTATAGCTATTTTAAACAAAAACACACACACGTCAAGCACACAGATAAGCTGCGTGTATGTGTACGTTACAAACTGTTTAGAAAGCCTGGCCTTTAACGGGCTCATGTTTCAGAAGGCACTGCTTGGGAAAACTAGACATACCAGGAAGCATCTCTAAATTTCTTTCGAGGCCCCTTCAGACACAGCCTCACAGTAACGACTGAACACAAACGGACAGAGGTGTGCTCCTCGGCACAGCGGACCGCAGCGGTTAACCTCTGCTTCCGAAAACAGAGCCACGTGGACAACGTCGCAAGCAGAGAGGCCTCAGAGCTGTATCTGCCTCTCAGGAGCCCGCTGTCTCATTTTAAACGACAGGAGAAGTACTCAATCTTTGAGATTTATGTCATGAACATTTTAGTTCTATTTTAAAACAATCTAACCTGCACTGTCTTCAACAGTGTCCGTGAAGCACAGGCGAGCACAGTCGTGGGGGCCCCCTCCCAGAGGAGCCGTCTTCTCTGCAGCAGCGGGCGCTCCCCATTCCCCGCGTCCTCTCCCCGGGAGCCCACGCGGCCTGGCTGGTGCAGGGAGCCAACATTCCTTCTGCCGGCTAATTTCCTGCTCCGATGACCCCCGCCACCCCCCCCCCGCCCCTGCTGGCTGCAGTGATGTGTTCCGCATGTCGCATGGGCACCGTTTCCGCATGCCAGCCTCATGACCTCAGCGGCTGCCTGACAGCCGCTCTTTATCAGTTTCTAGTAATTCATTATCTTACTCTCCTGGAAGTCAAGGGCGAGTGGGGGAATCTGCGATGTCTGCTCTCCTAGGAGTCCTCAAGGTCAAATGCTTCTGAGGTGCTCGGCAATGTTATGAAAACTGACTCGCGTTACTCACGTTACTCTATACCGAAGGGAGGCATGCTGGACCGCACGCCTGCTTTGAAGGGTTATCGTGGAAGGGACGAGCCTCGATTTAAATGGAAACAGCACGTGAAAAGCTGAAAAGAGGCTGACTGTCTTCACGTCTCCCCGTCGAGGGTGAAAAGGTGGCTCTTACCTCGGCGGCGTCGGGGTGAAGGGAGCAAGCGGTGTTTCTCCCTTGCCACCAGCTAAACCAGCTGGGATGAGGACTTCACTTTGGCAGTGTCTATGGCCTCGTGACCAAACTGCCAGAGAACAGCTCAGCTCAACTGATCTGCGGCTATCCGTCTGCCAGTGGCACAAACAGGTCCCTGCTGATCACAGCGCTCTCTCTGTGTGCAGACGGCGGCTGGTCAGTTTGTGCAGAAGTCATGGTCCCTAAGCGCTTCCCCTTCGGCCTCCGGACCCAAGCCCTACCCAAATGCCCTCGTGACATGGTCGCTGTTGCGCCGTGCACAACTCACCACGCGTGGGCTGAAGAGACAAGGAAGCCTAGCTCTAATATCTTACCTAAAACTGACCGAATTTTATAAAATTCATTAGAGGGAAATCAACAATTATATTAAGAAGTAACCAAACAGATCTATGTGACTCGTTAATGAGAGAAATGGTCGATCAATTCAAATGAACGTTGAGACTGGCCCTAAGCTAGAAAGAAGATGAACTGGTTTCGGGAATGGTGACCAAACATCCGATACCCTTTAAAGTCCTCCATGAATGGCACCAACCTTCCCAAAATCTGGCATGTGCCATAAAAGCAGTTGAAATAATAGGCATGTCTCTGTTAAGTGAGAACGTGAACAAATAATTCCGGCCACTTGAATAATACTGCATTTATAATATTTGGAAATTAAAGAAATAAATTTCCAAGAAAGGAAAAGCAGAAAGACATATATATAATTTCTTACAAAGAAATTAATAAAATGTCACTTTATTTAATGCAACTGAATGAAACGTGGACATTTCTCCCATGCTGTACTCAGCTTGTTTCATCTGTTTTGTAGGTGATTTTTCCTTCCAATTCCACTAATAAGTAACACTGACAATATTGTTTAACTCTCTTTCAGATCTTCCATTATAGAATGAGGTGGGAAAATCCTACTACTTATCACCAAAAATAAATACTTCAGAATAAATTCAACAAAGAATGTGCATGATCTGCACACTGAAAATTACAATGGGGTGCTAACCTTGCAAAGAAAATTATATAAGACAAACAAACGATGAGACATACCATGTGCATGGTTTAGAAGGCCTGACATCTTAGGATTATAAACCTTCCCACACTGACTATAGATTCAGTGCAATTCCAACCAACTCCTAACAAACAGTTAACACTGACAAGCTGATTTTAGAATTTATACAGAAAGGCAAAGATATAGAAAATCTAAAACAATCTGATAAAGTACAAAGATGGGGATTTACATACATAATTTCAAAAGTTACTATAAAGCTACACAAATGACCACAAAGTGGTATTCGTATGACATGTAGACTGATTTAGAATAAAGACTCCAGAAACGGACCTAAACAAATATGATCAACTGATTTTGAACAAATGTGCCAAGCAACTTTAATGAATAAAAAAATATTCTTCTCATGTCTATCACCACACGACAAAATTAACTCAAAATGGATTAAGGACCTAAATATGAAACCTGAAATAATAAATTGCATAGAAAAAAACATACATACTAAACTGACAGACCTTAAATTTAAAGAAGATTTTATGAAATTGATCTCAAAGGCAAGGAAAATAAAAGCAAAAATGAATGAATGGGACTATATCAAACTAAAAATCTTCTGCCAGCAAAAGAAACTGTCTACAGAGCAAAGAGACAACCTTCTGAAAATATATTTATAAGCAACGCCTCTGATAAGGGCTTAATATCCAAAATATACAAAGAACTCATACAACTCAGTAACAACAAAAAAACAATCAAATTAAAAAATGAGCAGAGGAACTGAACAGACACCTCTCAAATGGCCAACAAACATATGAAAAGATAATCAACTTCACTAGCTATTAGGGAAATGCAAATCAAAATGACAATGAGATACCATCTGACACATGTTAGAATGGCTATTATCAACAGAACAGGTAATAACAAGTGTTGGAGAGGATTCAGAGAAAAAGGAACCCTCATACACTGCTAGTGAGACTGCAAATTGGTACAATCGCTATGAAAAACAATAATGGAGGTTTCTCAAAAAACTAAGACTTGATCTACCATATAATCCAGCAATCCCTCTAATGCAGGTGTCCCTAATCCCCAGGCCACTGGTCCATGGCCTGTTAGGAACCAAGCTGTACAGCAGGAGGCGAGTGGCGGGCAGGCGAGCAAAGCTTCATCCGTATTTGCAGCTGCATCCCAGTACTAGCCAGCATCACTACATCAGCTCCACCTCAGATCATCAGGCATTAGATTCTCACAGGTACACCAGTCACAGGTACCCAAAAGGTTAGGAACTGCTACTCCACTGGGTATTTACTCAAAAGACTTGAAAACATTTATCAGAAAAGATATAAGAACAACTGATGTTCAAAGCAGCATTATTCGTGGTGGCCAGGAGACGGAAGCAATCGAAGTGTCCTCTGATAGATGGTTGAATAAAGAAGCTGTGGTCCATATATACAATGGAGTATTACTCAGTGATAAGAAGAGATGAAATTCTGCCACTTGCGAAACATGGATGGATCTTGAGATAAACATGCTGAGCAAAATAAGCCAGACAGAAAAGTTGAAAACTACATGATATCACTTCAATAAGTGAGTCACGATGAACATGAGCAGTGGACTGGCAGTTACCAGAGAGGACAGGGAAGGAGGTAGACAAGTTAAAAGGGGACAAATCCTTGGTGACAGAAAGAACTCTAACTGCAGGCAGTGAACATGCAATGTAATATATATATACGACTTACTGTTGAATTGTACACTTGAAACTTATTGGATTTTGTTTATCAATGTCACCATAATAAATTTTAAAAATTATTTATATATATTCTTTTCAATAAATGATCCTGGAACAACTGAATATCTGTATGAAAAAATATAAATCTCAACCTTTAATTTAGACCACACACAAACATTAAATCAAAACGGATCTCATACCGTGAGAGCTAAAATTATTAAATTTATAGAAGAAAAACATGAGAAAACCTTTATGACATCAAGTTAATCTCTCTTAAACAGGGCACCAAAAGTACAAACTATAAGAGAAAATATTAACATGATGGACTTCAATGAAAGGTAAAGTTTTTGCTTTTAAAAGACATAGTAAGAAAAAGGCATGCCATAACTGGCAGAAAATTTTTGCAAAATATATCCAACAAAGGAATTATATCTAGAATATATATATATAAAGAATACTTACCACTCAAAAAAAAAAGACAATCCAAAATTTTTTAACAGGCAAAATCTAATTTTTAAAAAATTCGTTTTTATGAATGGCCAATAAGCACATAAATCTCCCACATTAGTCTTCAGAGAAATGTATAATAAAATCATGTGAGATTACCACCACATATCCCCCAGAATGGCAAAAATTAAAAAGACTGACAATACCTAGTGTTGGAGAAGATGTGGAGCAACCAGAACTCCCAAAAATTGCTAGTGGGAATGTGAAAGTTACAGCCATTACAGAAATCAGTGTGATAGCTCCTTATAAAGTTAAACATACGTATACCATACCCCCAGCATTTCCAGTCCTAGGTGTTTATTCACAAGTAATGAAAACATACATCCACACAAACAGACATTCACCAATGTTCATAAAAGCCAAAAATCAGAAGCAGCCCAACCTATCGTTTTCAAATTTATCTTTTGTAAAAGATAAATACTACCTCACTTACAAAATTTAATAAGACCTGTGAAATCTGTCATCTAATTTATAAATAACAATTGGCAACATATTGCCATGGCTTGCTTAAAACAGGCCATGAGATAACTCTGCATGGTCAGTGAAGTAAAATTTTAGTTGTCAAAATCTGTCCCTATAAGTATTTCTTTCTGGCATCTGTATCCTCCTTATTTACCTACCTCTCCACCCTACCCCACCCTATCCCCAATGTTCTTCAGCTGATCCAACGCCCACATTCTCTCTTCAAACCCTCTGTAGCTCTTCCCATCTGTCAAAGTGTGTACCACAACGGGCCTAAAATCAAATATATTCGTTTAAATTCTGATATCGACCCACCTCATCCTCTCCAGATTTTGGTTATAGCTGTCAAAGGCATTCTGCCAGACATCCACGTTCAAACACTGGGACCACCTTTTTACTCCTGTCTTCTCCCTTGTTGATAACTTCGGTCACTACATTCCATCAACTAATCCTTCTAAATTACTCTCCCATGTGACCCATCAACTTCTATTTCTGTAAAAATACTAGTCAGGCCCTCAGCCTCGGCCCATCAAGGACACTGTGACAGGATTCCCCTTCCTGGTCTAGCTTTGCCACGTCTTCCAGGATCCTTCCCTTCTACTAATCTTAAGACTCCGATGGTTACATGTTGGTTTCATAGTCCCGAGTCCAGCCTCTCAGTTGAAATCTGAATGAGCACCTGCTTGTAAGCTATGAAAACAAGAGTGTGAGGTCTACTCCAGACTGTAGTGAACAACGAAAAAAATCTCTATAGCTTGGGACTCGATATTTTACCCACTATCCTCAGGCCAAGGTGACTCTGACAACTGGCTCGTCTGGAAACCTCAGCCTTAGTCACTACTTTCACAGTCTTGTCCCATGTTATCTTCTAACCATCCTCAGGGCCAAACACTGGGACTCGAACCCAGTGTCTTTTCTGCTTATTGTTTCTAAACACATTCTTAGAAAAATTAGAACTCTTACTTCCCGGGTTTGAGTAGTTATCAGGCAGCTTTTCTCTACTGTATTTGAAGGACTATAATTACATTTACTCTGACATAATTAAGGGGAAAAAAAATCTCTTTAGCCACAGTGACGCTTCCATCCACAAAACTATTTATAAAGGTTTCTAAAGTTCACTTAAATTTAAGGGGTAATGATTATAAAACCTGGAAGAACATATTCACGGAAACTCCTCATTCTGGTTCCAAAATTACAACAGTTAAAATTCAAGATCAGGCCACAGAGTGGTAAACTGAGATGGTCTCAAGATTCTTAATATCAATTAACTAATTATTATTTTAGACTACATATACCCATCATGGCAGCAGAAGAGCTGTGAGATCTCTCTTCCTGCCCCCAATTTTTTTGTTTGTTTTCTGGAATTTATATAATTTAGACTAATAATATAGAATACTCTCAACTTAAAGTTTTCCTATGTGCAAAACTAAATTAATGATGGTTTTCTAAGTTCACCTTAATGAACCAAAAAATACTTTAAAAAAAAAATAGTAGTGTTTGACAGATATTGACCATTGCCCTAATTCTTTAAATCATACGAAAATTTTTAAGAAATAAGTTAGCTTAGCAGATTAACATACTAAGCAATTTATAGCTATGAAACATAAAGTAAGCCATCGATATAAAAGATAACGTAAAAAATAACCTGAAATATCTGACTCGAAAAAAAAAGACAAAAAATATAACTAAGAAAATACAGTTATTTCATATTTATGTAGATCTATAATAAATGAATATTCAATACCAGAAATTATATATTATATTTAATCACAAAAACATATATGCCCCTCATGAAGCCATAAATGTGTGGCAAAAGTAAGAAACAGCTAAGGTGACAAATGATCACAGGGACGGGAGCTCGGCATAAGGAATGCAGTCAGCATTAATACACTGGCTAGGTGGAGGGTCAGGGAGGGAGCACTAACTACATAGATGTCTAAACTATGGACTGTATACTTGAAACTGATTTTTAAAAATTAAATAAATAAAAAAATCATCCTAGAAAAAGAAAAAAAAAAGAAACAGCTAAGGAAACCAACAATTTTTAACATTTTGAACTTATAGCTCATATTCAATCAGTAATGAAAAATTAGCAGATAGTTTAAAATCTACTTTACATTTAAATTCTAACACAAAAGGACATTGATGTACATATCTAAGCTATTATATCACTTGATATGTTTCGATTATTTCTTAATTCTTGAAGCACTTTTAAACATTTTTCAGTACATCCAAAAAATAAGTTGAATACACAATATAAAGTCATTTTCTTCAACATTCAAATATATAATGTCATTGGCTTTATACATACTTAATTATATAAAGATATGTATAAATTATTTAAACACATGTGTGTATATACATTATTTATATACATACAGAATACAATGTCCCTGAACTATGACCAACTGGAAATTTTAGTTTAATTAAAGACATTCCGATTTCACCAAGTATAATTTGCTTCATATATCAATCTGTCTCTTAACAATATTCCTTATTCCTGTTACTTTCTATTAGTATTCCCAATACTGAAAGTATGCTTTTTTAAACAAAAAACAAACTTAGTTGCCATACATTTTAAGAGACTTTGAATTCATAAGGTGAAACCGTAATTCCCACCTCACGCCCAAAAACAACTGTGGTACAAACAGGGGTTGTGAGTTCCTTTACACCCAAGAGCAGACAAACAGTTCAAACATTTTACAGAGAAAAACTATATTGTATTTCAGCGACACACACGTTATACTTAAAAAACCTTTATGAAATATAATATTTACTTCTGCAAGAGAGAGCCCAAAACTTCCCAAAATAGGAAGATAAAAAAAAAAAAAACTCCTAGGGTGAACTCTCACACACTCATTTATACCGAGGATCATAAAATGACAAATTCCCTGACTGAAGACCTCAAACATCAGATGCCCTGTGATATCACACCAGCTCAACACACAGAAACGTCAGAGTCCTCCCTGGTAAGGCTACTTACTTCGTGAAGACACTACCAGACGAAGCCAGTATTCCAAAGAGTGCGCAAAGCTGGCCTCTATATGTACGCGCACCTGTAAAGTTGTAGTTATAGCAACCAAATCCCCAACTTGACCCGGCAACTGAACTCCCTCTCCAGAGAACTGCTTCGCTCTGTGCATGAGGCATCACACCAGAATATGATTTAAAAGGGGGCAGGGGTGCTCTCAAAAATGCTAAAAACCATGTCAGCTTTCCAGGATGAAGACGTTTCATACCGAAGCAGAAAGTACAACTAATCCCCGAAAGGGGACCGTTAGAGGCGATCCCACTGTATGGTTTACCTATTTTACTCTACTCCTTTAATTTAGAGACCTATGTCATCTCAAATTTAACACAGCATATATGTACATCAAGTGCAACTTCACTCTCCCTTCGATCCATCAACTTTAGTCAAATCGAGCCTGCATCTGTTTCAGAATTTTGCCTTATTTGGATCTATTTATCAGCATTTCCTTAAAATCTTTAATATATACCTTTACCTTATATGTGTCCAGGGAATACTTGGACTTGAGTCAACTCTAGGTAGGACAAGTAGGAATTACGGATGATGTAAGACCTCAAGCAGTATGGCTAAGCTGATGACGAGGGGTGAGAGAGCACCGGGCCGCGGAGGGAAGAATGGTCTAGCGAAGAAAGACAACGAACGAACCAAGAGAACGTGAGAAGAAACTAAGGAGCAAGTGTAACCCAGGCTGCTGGCTGCCTCCTCCAACTCCATTCTCCTCTTTCTCCTTAGAAGGATATTTTTTACCACTATTTTTAGTGGGGCACACCCTCATCGCATCTCAGAATAAAACACGACATGTCTCAGGCTCCTAGGTGGCCCGGAGTAGCCGTGTGACTACGTTCTGGACAATGAGATGTAAAAAGAAATGCTGTTGCAAGGGATCTGATCCGGGTGGAAGTGCGTTTCTTGCTCTGCTTCCAGCTCCCATCACGGACAGGCTGGGTGCAGCTGGGCAGCCACCTCGTGTGGTGAACCGACGACCCTGACGACGGAAGCCACGTGCTGACGGGAGTGGGGAGACGTGGAAACACGTGCCCGCTCGCGCGTGGAGCCACCAGACCCCCCCCACCCCGGGCCATCCGCTTCACAGTGCTTTAGCCCTACTGTGTTTAAGCCATTTTTTTATGCAACCAGAACAAACTGTCATTAACACAGCAAGCGAAACCTTAGGCTCCACCACACCACGGGCCTCGTGCCCGGCTTCTGCACTCCGCACCGACGAGCGCCGCGTACCCGCTCCCCAGGGGCCCCCCACGCGCCCCCTCCGCCCAGGCGGCCTCCTTCTTCTCCCTGCCTCTTCTCTACAGTCACCTGACAGCCAGTAAATCAGCGCTCACTGAAAAGTTACTTTTCCAAGGGACGACGTGAGCATAATACTGTTAAATCTTTCTAAGTGATTTTTCTAAGTTAAAATACGGAGTTAAAAATATAATCCTGAACCAATATGATTAGACAAATATTTATTCAATGCCTAATAAACGTTCTAGGCAAGATACATAATATAGACCAGGCCCCTGAAAATCTGAACAGTTCCATACGGACATTTAACAGCTGACAGGAACAAAGGGTGGGGTTCCCAAAGAGAACCAGTACGGGTGGGGGTGGGGGTGGCGACGATGAGGTGGCTGCCCCAGGCAGGGCGGGGAGCCTGCGAAAGGCTCGCTCAGACCGCGAGGGTCAGCCTGGGCATCTGGGGAGGGTGTCAGGAGCGAGGCGAGCCGGAGACACGTTTACAGCTGCCCTACGCACCTCGCTAAGGAGTCTGGATTTTCTCTCTTTGGTAGTTGGAAGTCGTTACAGCTCATCGTGCAAGGGAGCAACAAACAGAGTCTGTGCTTTTAACAATGATACGGTGACGCCGTGGAAAGATCGAAGGCACGTGGAGAGCTACTGTGACAGAGCAGGTGACGTCTGCACAAAGGCAGTGGCAGTGGTGACGGAGGCAGCTGATATTCGATACGCACTGTCATCTATACCTCGGAAGTGTATTTACTGAAAAAGCAATTGTCGGGGGACGAAAGAAAGAGAGGTCAGACCTGAGACTCACGGAAATTTCTAATTTAAGTGACAAGCAGCTTATTAAAGCCATGAGAAACGGGAGAAGCGGGCGGGCAAGCTGACTCGTAGGTGGTGGCTGCATTCTAGATACGGTGTCTAGAGTTCAAAGGAACTGGAGCCCGTTGACATAAAGATACAGGTGTTCCAGGGGCACCTGTATCTCCTGCACCCTTCTCTCCGCCAGCATATGCAACCGGCAAAGTACAAACTCCAGCAACACCCAACAGCCACCTGCTCCTCGCTTGTCCCTCGACAGCTGAAAGCTGACAGTGCAAAGAAATCATCTGTAAACACAAATATGCCAAACGGGCACTCAACACCACCTTCGCCTCGTAACGTCTCTCTCTCTCTCTTCAAAATGCTTAAATATCCACCATTAAACTCCAAAATCTACTGGCCAACACCTTTTCTTCTAAGCCTATAAAAAAAAGTGAAGCTCTGTCACTCTTTCCGAAGTTAATACCTCCCCAAATTGGGGATCTTGTCCACGTCTGCAGAAGCTTCCCCTCTCCGCTGTAGCATTTCCATGAACATACAAACACACACTAGTATCTTCTGATTTTAAAGAAATGAATCGCTCTTGACTCCCCAACGCCCCCCACCCCATTTCCCTGCGTCTCTTCACAATAAAAAGTTTTGAAATGATGAAATTTCTCTTGCCAGCTCGTCTTCCCACTGTCTCCTCGGCGGGCTCCAGCATTCCACCGAGACGGTCTGTCCACTCGGGTCGCCTGTGACCTCAGAGCTGCAGCTCTGAAGGTCACGTCCCTGTTCTCATTGTACTGACGACTCCTGCAGCACCAGACAAAGCGACCCCTCTTCCTTCTCAAACATGGCCTGACTTCCTGGCTTTGATGACAGGGTCGTTATGTGTTTCCGCACCACATTCGAGGCAGGCACGTAAGAGGCACTCGATAACGCTTGCAGGGTGAGCGAGGAAGATACAAAGATAAGCACATGAGGGCTGCAGAGAGCGATTTAGAAGAGAGGCCAGAACAGAAGGGCTTATGAATACTCATTAGCATCAAGGTAAGGGCTCTCAAAAGGCCTAACTAACAGCCAAGGGTAATGTCTGATTCTAGAAATCAGATCCAGTCATTTGCTCATCACGCCTGATAATCCTTTTGGTAAATGATTCTCCTAAGAGACTGAAGTTTTTAGGACATTATCCCTTGTGATTAGTTTTATACATTAATCTTTTTTAAAAAAAAAAAACAGTACATTTATTGTTCCTTCTCGATAACCATGAGTTAACTCAATGATTATTTAACCTAGTAAGCAGAAAGCTTTGGCAATCTCAGTGCGGATAGGTCGCTGTTTAAGACTGCTGCTGAATTAGGTGTGGGGGAAGATAATCGTAGAAGGCGAGGGCTCTCACACCACACGCGCACACACACCACACACATGTGCATACTTTAATCCTATTTTATATATTTAATTACACATTTACAAATTGGACATTTTTAAGTTAAATAGAAGTCCGTCTCTATGATTTCCTGCCTAACTGACTATTATCATTAGCTGGCCAACGACAGACCCCAAACACCTGCTTCTGCAAAATAATGTGATAATAGGTGGTGTAAGACTATTCCTGAAATAAGCAGTTCTTATACGATTCATTAGTATTTACGAATTCTGCCATCATCCACTCCTTTACATCATTCCAAATATGAATCAAATAAAATCTTATGTTTTCTCTTGAAGGAAGGAGGAGGAGGGAAAGTGGGAGGCTAGTTTTTCTTTTAGAGAAATAATCAACTTCTAATAATGCTGGCTATAAAGAAACCGTCTGAAAGCTCATGTGTCATTTCATCTAAGCCTATTTCTTCCCATGTTTATTCCCATGGTGGGAGGTGAGGTGTGTAAGATCAATATATTATTTTTAAAACTGAATGAGGGCAGTTTTAAGATGACCTGTAGCTTTTCTTTAATTTTTTCCCCCCATTCCTTCTGCAGGAACTACCTTTTCCCTTCCATGCTTAATCTGGGCTCCCATCTTTGCCAGCACCTGATGGTAAATCTTACCTGTAATATACAATTTCCAGAACTCTGATCGTCAATTCTCTTCATGTCGTTTGAATACTTTTAATGTCTAATAAAGTTATCCACCTTTCAATCTGATTCACTGGTGAATTATTTTTTTAAATGCCATACTCCCTTTTCCAGTAAAGTGTCACGTGACTTACAAAGAATTCATACTCTTTCAAAAGTATGATTTTCTAATCCTATAAAGCTCTTCACATGAAATAAGGAATATTTAATGTCTTCGGTCCCCACTACGAGCAGAATCATCCTTTCATCGTTGCACCCTCTAACATTACTGTAAAACTACCAAGTTCTCAGGGCGATCCATTAACTGATTACGGAGCCCTGGCAAGCGTAAAGTAGGCTTCCGAGTTTTTAAACTCAAGCAGCTCATTGTTTGTCCTGTGAATCATAACGAGAACAGCATCTCAGCCTCTTAGAACCGATGGCCAAATGTCGTTTCCCCACTTCTCCTCAGTAAGGCCGCCAGCTCTCATGTAAAATGTGATCGCTGAGAGCGCCGCAGCATCATATTTCATTTTGAAAGTGTGGGCATGTCTGGTATCAAGGAAAGGGAAGCGCTGACTGTAAATGGTCACGGCCGACACGGTGCGAGTGGGTGATGCGCACGTTCCTCCTGCCCTCCTGCCACCGTGACCCGGGACCCGATCCACCAAGCGTCCGACCGCAGGACTCGGCTTCGCCAACCAGGCCTCTCGTGGCCACCGCCGCGCCCGCCCAGCTCCGTCACGCTCCCCACCGCACCTCCGGAGGACGGGACCCCGCCGTGCCCGCGCGCGAGTTGTCACGTGTGCTTGGGCCGCCCTCCCTCCATCCGAGCCCATGCCATGCGCTCTCCTCTCCCTCGATGTCCTTTCCAACCACTGCCCAACGAGCTCAAGCATCAACCCCGCTCAAAACTCACGTCCCGGAGAGCCACCCTCGATCACCGTCCACGTGCAGGGAAGAAACACTCCTGTCCTGGAAGGGATTCTGCGTTCTGGGTGCTCGTCGCTGCATCGATTCCCACTGCCACGTCCACCGATGCCGGGGCGATTTTTTCACGGTTCACGGGCAACGGCCTCTTCTCCCCACCGAGACGTCAGGTGCAACAGCAGCAAGGAGTCGACCGTCCTGCCTCCTCTGCGACCTTCGGGGCTTAACGGAGAGCCCGGGCGGTAGAACTGAAGACGAGTTCCAACGGATGTTCGAAAGAACGTGGAAATGTGCCTCCAAGCGTGAGGCTCTTTCAGAATGAGGCAGAATAACCCCCAAATAGGAAAAAAAAAAGGCCAGTGAGCCGATCCTGACTTGTGATGGCAATGTCGGCAGTTCGCAGGGACAGTGCTTTGCTAGGTCTGCCGCCTGACAGACCCGGAAGCTGAGACCGTGAGGGCCACACGCTGGAAGCCGCGCCCCTCTGTACGGGCCTTCGTCCCCATCCCTCTGGCCCCCAGACTGAACCACAACCCTTCTCGAGGCATCTTCCAAGTCCCTGGACATGCATCCCAGGCTTATCATTTCCTTCAACCTTGCGACCCCACACCCCCGGTATGAAGCAAAGAGACTATTTACCACTTGCTGTTTATAAATAAACATATAGAAAGATTTTGTTTTATCAGAGCAATAAAGATCTTATCTGATTAAATATGAGTGTGTAATTATTTCTCTGAAAAGGCCTCTCTTTGTAGGCCTCTGTGATCAAATTGACCCAACTGAGAAAAACTATGTTCAACATTTTAATATGGGTGAGTATTTCCCAAAATTATGACCAAAATAAATTCAAGAGGCTGTGTAACAATAACGTGTCACATCTTAACTATCTACTATGCCGTTATTTTACAAGCAGATGTAAAATGATTGATGTATTAGTAGGAAGCAGTCTAAGCCTATCTCTAATATCTACATTAGAATTCTCAACCTTCCAAAGAAGCCAGCAGCCAAAAAGTAACAGTAATCCCTAGTTATTATGCTGTGATTTTGCTATAAGATTTCACCATTTACAGAGTAGGTCAATGTTAGAAGTTAAAACATTTGAATATATAACAATTTCTACTGCATCAATTAAATATGCTGATTTAGAGCACAATACGGCAATAAACATTATTAGTATTTTCCTGTCCTTATGTAGAACTAACCAAAAATACATGAAGAAAACCATTTCTACACCTGCAATTTTATGTGAGATCATCTTCGGCTACTACATCCCAGTCCCAGTGCTGCTGTAGACGATGCCTTTGAAAAAATTTAGGTGGACGCACTGGGAGAGGGGAGACGCCTCTTTTTGAAGATGCGTCCCCACCCTCTGCCTACTGTCTTAATATATCAACCTACCATGGCACGACCATGGATGTCAACAGCACGTCAGAGAGCTGTGCAGTGCACACCCCTCACAACCCGGTGACCACAACCGCTTGGCCTCTCGGCTTCGAAGAACACACACGGTTTATACCATTGCTATATTCACCTCTGGCAAAGATCCCGCTGGCATTTTCCTAAATGAGACTAAGAGTAACCTTTGCTGTGTCCCTAAACTACCTGTTCTCGCCGTCGTTCTGATCGTACGAAGAAAGTGGATTTATCTGAGATAAGACTTTAAGAAAAACATAACTATAAATTGAACCTTGCTTCAGGAAGACAAACTGTACTCCGAATAAGAGTTTAGCTCTATCTTAGGGCAATTTATATAACGACGTCATAAGTGAAATTACACCCACTTGTACAAATGCCAATGTTTCAAAACTTCATAAATCTAATAGATTTACAATAAAACTCATTAAAACCACATCTGTATCACTGAGATTACTTAGAGAGGGAAAGAGTGAGTAAGTTGTCACTGAAAGTCACGGAGGAATTCACAGGCTCCATAGATGTTATAAATCTTACCAAGGAACAATATTCATGTTTAACAATCAAAGAGAAGGTATGCAAGCAAGACAACCTTTAACTGTTGAAAAAGAAAACAATTTTTTAAAATAATAAAATCATTAAATGTTGACTTAAATGTCAGTTGAGGAATTCAGTAAAGCTAATGAAATCTGGAAGTCCAATGACACATTTTCTGCAATGTATACTTAGTTCCTTTCTCACTCGATGATATCAGGGGTGAAAGCAATTTCATGAGAATTAGTTAAAAATATGAAACTGTTGTTCAAAGTACTTTAATTCAAAACTAACTGTTGAGGGTAAATTATCTGTCTAAACAAGTTGAAATTTTCAAGGGAATGATCAAGTTACTTCGCGTACATACTGATAACCAATTTCTAGGCGAATGTGATAAAAATCTGGTAAATGTAGAGAATCATCTGTGACCTAGCTATTTTATACAACAGCAGTCTATTACTAACACCTAAGCCATATTATTCTTTAATTAAACTTCAATATTTTCTAGGGAGAGAAATATACATGACTCACTAATGTCAACATTTGGCACAGTACCAGGAGAGACTCCTTCTTACTGAAACCGCCTCAGTACTATTCCTAAGGCAACATCTCCAAAGGAAACAAACAACTTGGACGGGGCAAATGTCACCAGGTGCAACGTGAAGGAATAACCTATATATAGCACCAGGCCTGTCATTCAGTCTCAAACACCATTCCCTCCCTCATCCCATTAAAGCACTGACTTGCAAGCGTTTGACAGCCAGCCACAGAAAGGGTAACTTATGTCATCTTTGAAAATAATTAGACATAGAGCCCGGTGTTCATGAAACAGGCCTGCACTGCAAGTCCTCTTTCTCCTCGAACGGCAGTTTTCTCAATAGTAGGTTCCCTTCCATGCGTTAGAACGAGCTGTGACTTGACTAGTTTGATGACGGCCGGTCGCCACGCAAGACCTCGCAGCCTCCTTCGCCGTCATCGGACCCGGTCTGCAGACTGAGTTTGCACAACAGATCTTGCGTCAAGACCATGATGAAGTCGCTAACCTCTGTTCTCTTTAACACGTAGAGATTTCAAAGCACATTCATGATAGCACTATTTATGATAAAAAGTTATCGAAAATTGACCCTTTATGATCACTGACCAACTCGTGGAAAGTTAATATAACTGAACATTGAACAGACACTAAGGTCTATAAAGAGTAAGCTTTTACAGAATTTTCAATATTATGAGGCAATATATGCTGTTTAATTAAAATAAGGCATTAAATTGTTTATGAGGTATGCGAAACACATACATTTAAGACTAGATGGAAAAACACTGAAACGTTAAAGAGTGATTATCTTGGATGAGAGTTTTAAGTGATGTTTTTCCTTTTCTTTATATCTGTGATAACGTATGTAGTAAGTATTACTTTTTACATTACGTGTAATTTTAAAATATGCCAATGCTTAAGTATTTTACCTACACCTTCTTCCAAGTTCAGCAATAGAATCAGACAGAGTTTCCAAAAAGGAACCAAACAGTAGGGTCCTGACTGAAGAAGTGGACGAGTGTCGCTTGTTATTCTATTCTCTACACCCCTGGGAAACGGGATTCTGGAATTATGGGAGCTGGTTCTCAGGGTCATTCCAAGCTTCTTAAGCAGAATCCTACCCATCATCCTATGCTGCCGGAGTTTCCTCAGCCAGAGAGGCAGGTAAAACCTGTACCGGTCTCAAAGGAGGGCTGTGGAATTAAATAATTCCGCACACGTGAAGCATCTGAAATGGTGCCCGGCAAGCGGGAGGCACGATCAAAGGCTGAGCTATTTCTCCCCATCACCGTGTTATTACAACAACGTTTCCTGCTTCTATTACTGCTGCTGCCACCATCAGGGCGATTACTAGAACTCTCGCTACTATAAGGACAACAAACAGGCAACAAACAGACCGGCCCTCCCTCCTGGAACCGTTTTCCAGGCCCGGCCGCAACGCCCTCGGAGACGTGGCAGGGCGACCAGGCGTGGGCACGGCGCCTGGGTGGTTTCTCACCGCTGCAGCGTGGCCCTGGCCCTCTGGCCACCAAGGGCCATCTCTGTCTGTGCCTTTAGCACCACACCCAGGCCGCTATCGGTGCCCCGAGCCAGCCTCACTGACTCTGTGACTTTTTATAAAAGTTGATTCACATCTTTAAAATAGATCTTAATAGGTCCTTGACCTATTCGAATTATTCATCAAGACTGTATTTTAACACGCTTCTGAGAGAGTTAGGTTACAGAAGGTGAGGAGGGAGGTGGTGAACACCGCCCTTCGATAAATTTCGTCAATTCGAAATAAAATATCAGTGATTTTAAATAAAGACATTTCATCGGTTAGAGTTTTAAAAGCCTTTAGTCAAAATAAAAATATTTAATTGTGAAAAAAAAAACACACAATTGAGGGAAAAACACTACTGAAACTCAGTAAGCGGACGCCCTCCGTCAGGGAACTTGAACGTGGACAGCCCCAGGTAAGAGAGATGAGTCCCGAACCTCTCTGGCCAGAGCCGGTTGGAACTAAGCACACATCAGCCCCGCGCCCAGCCAATCGGCTGGCAGCCCAAAGAATCCAAAGGAAAGACACAGGCACTGGAGTCGAATGGTGTAATCATGAGGGACATACGGTCATAAATCAACAGTTGGCACATACAAGCCAAAGTCACAGGGAGAAACCCATTAATAGCCTTAGAGAGCGGGAAGCCGGTCCACGAACAGATGCAAAAATGAGAGACCATATGGTCCTGAGAGGCAGAAAAGTCAAATTTCTAGTCCCATGTGGTCTCAATGAACTTTCTTTTCCTCTCTTTAGATGTTTATGAGACTGCCTCTCAGAGAGGCAGATTTTATTCCCATGAACAAACGTGTCCTAAATTAGCCTGACATGTTCATGTAACAAATGGACGTGTCATCGGCATGTCTTTCCTTCCTGCCCTTTGTTAAAAAGATGGAACCAGTGCTTACAACATAAAACAGCCCTTCCTTAAAGATTTATGTATTAACACCCCAAGCTACCGCCTTGGCTTTGCGTCAGTGGAACGGGAGCTAGGAAGAGCGAAGAATGCCACGAAAGAACTCAATTCTGCAAAAGGATCGCACGCCTCGTGGATAATCCATGACAGAATGTGTATACGATACCTGCTTCTTGGAAGAAACATGGATTCCTTAATGAACACGGAACCAGAGAGGAGGATATACCAGCAGGTCCCAATATCATCAGGACTGAAAAGAAAAGAAAACAGAATCAGATGATTATAAGCAAAAAAAAAAAAAAAAAAAAAAATCAAAACATACACAGCAGAAAGTATAGTGCCCATGTTACTTTCGGAATCGTGAAGAACAGTGAAATAGCATAAAACGCGTCCATAAAAATGGTATTTTCAACTATCGGAATGATTTCTTTTAAATTGTTTTTATCCCCTACAGAAACTAAAGACACTTGGTCAGTATATTTAAATATTGTAAACGCTCCTTAGACACAGAGCACCTACCAATCCACACTTTATAGTTTTTAGTGTAGTTTTTTGAACTGACAATACTTTCTGTTGCTTCATAAACCAAAACAATACAGAAATAAACAGTAAAACTCGGTCATCCCAACCCTTCCCCCTGTCGACCGAGCTCCCACGCGCCTCCACCACACCTGCACATTCTTTCAGAATTTCTTTATGCACGAAAACGAACACACTTCTTACTCCCTCCGCCGCTGTTTTTCCTTTTACAGAAAATACAGCACGCTCCACGGCGTTCTTTCTTTTGTGCTCAATCTTAGAGACCTTTTCACCAGACTGATACCGTGTGGGTGCCACGTCCGACTTCAGCATCCCGAGTCATTTCAGTTGTTTTTAATTGTACCCAATTCTTTTTTTAAAAAAGTAAATAAAAACTGCAATGAGTGATCTTGTATATACGGTAGTAACGGTAACAAGTAACTAGAAATCCAACTGTTGGGCCAAAAGGTACAGACACTGTGGTTCTGAGAAGTACTGGCAAATCATCCTCCAGAAGTGGCCAGCAACTTGTTTGTTTACTTGCTTCCCCACATCCTTATTAATATATTTTTGTCACAATTATTTCACAAATGTTCGACTATTTTATGATAAAGGCTGTTCTAAGTGCTTAGGATACTTCAGGGATCAGCGACAAAGCAGATCCCCATCCTCATGGAGCTTATATTCTGGTGGGACAATACAGATAGTAAACAAAAATAAAGAAATTGGAAAATTGGAAATCAGTGCTCTAGGAAAGAAAAAAAAAAATAGTGTCGCGTGAGAAGAACGGGTGTGGGCACCACGGTTGTAAATGGGTGGTCAGGAAACGTCTCCTTGAGAAGAAGAGATGTGAGGAGAGGAGATCGGTCAGTCAAGTGGGTCCCTGAGGGACTCGCACTGCAGGCCAGGGGCAGGGAGGGTCTCAAGGGGAGTGCGAATGGGCCGAGCGCTGAGGGCCGAGCCGGGACCGCTCACGGCTTTCCGTCCCTGGAGCTGTCCATCAGACTTCTGGGTTTTTGCCCATCTGCTTGATGGGAACAATATCTTAATGGAATTTTCTTTTCTTTTTCATTTTTCTTCTTATTATAAGAGCACCTTTTTTCTTATTTGCATGAGCCATATCTAGTTTTGTTTTGTTTTTGTTTTTTTCTGTGAAATCAGTTCATAACCTGTAGTGGATTTTCTATTAAATTGTGGAATTTTTTTTTTCTTATTTAAAAAAACTTTATAAAAATGGTCCTTTTGAGAGCATGAGCTATGAATACCTTCTCCCCCCGGTTCATGGTTTATGCTTTGACTCTGTTTGCTGTGCTTTTGACTTTATTTTATAAAGTCAACTCTACCACATTTCTCACTCAGCATGCAGGCTCAGCTACTATTAAAACAAAGCAAAAGAAAAACGCTGAACAGCAACGGCTTCACGAGGAGCAAGTCCGTTCCTCTCTCGCAGGCACAGCAGCCCGGGCCCCGGGAGTCCCGGACGGGCAGGCTGGCTCCGTGGAACGGGGACCCCGGCTCTGCCCCTGCGTGGCTCAGTCACCCCCGACTTGTGCCTGCCATCTCATTCTCCACGGCTCACCACCAGAGCCATGTTCCCGCTAGCGGAAGGGGTGGCGAAGGGGGACAGAGCACACGACACTTCTTTTAAAAGCACAACATGGGAGCTACACGCTACATGCTACATGCTACACACTACATGCTACACCCCCTCGGAGCCCAGTGAATCACACGCAAGCCTTGATACGCGCAAGCCTTGATGACCTCTGCCAAGTCTTTTTTTGTTTTCTGGGGGTTGGGGGGGGGGTTGAAGGAATTCCAAAAATTTTTGAAGGACACTAAATTCTATTTACAGTACTAAATAACTAAGTTACTTACTTAAAACACCACTCACTATCACCGAATCATTTTCATTCTGTGATCTGCTTCCTACGCAAATCAGCAGTTGATCACTGTTCCTCCCAAGCCCAATTTCCCAACCACGTGGTCCTCACGGCAACGCCCCGAGAGAGCATAAAGGGAGATAGTGTCAGGCAGAGGTCAGTTCCAGCAAAACCGTAAAAGTAAAATGACTTCTCAAACGAAAATGCTAAGTCCTTCCAACGTCTGTCAAGAAAAATGTGTTCTGCCTGATGCGAGAATAGTTTCGATGTTTTTTAAATAACAAGTAATAACACACTGAAAAGAAGAAAAAAAGGAATTATTTTGTAAACTTATTTCGATCTGCTCTTACAATGGTCCCTTCATCACTAAAAGTTGATCTGGGGAAATGAAATCTAGAAAACTAGCAAATTAAGGTAGATTACCACGTACTAAATATGTAGCTTTGGGCAAATTACTAGAGCCACTGCAAGGATTAAATGAACAATGCTCATTAAATGCACATAATAATTATTCTAGAGGTTCTTTATTATGTTAAAAAGTACAATAAGTGTTACCAGGGTCTAAACTCACTGGGACATAGAGGCTATAATAAACATTCACCGGCTTAAGTATCCCATATCTGCCCCTTTTGAAGGCAAAATTACTATGAACAAAATAAACGCAAGGCTTGTAAATTCGGCTTTCCTGGCACTGATCACAAAATACCTATGAAGTAAAGGTAATCAGTGTCTAAAGTTGGTAAAAATACTGTGACAGCAAGTACCCTAGCACCCTCAATATCATTGATTGCCCTATAATTAGGGGCAACTCTTCATATCAGGAAAATCTAGGGAAAGATTTAAGTAAAGATAAGAAACTCATTCTCTCAATATCTCCCATTTATTATAATTTCGTTTAGTTAATAGATGACTGTTTTTCTATCTTTTCCAAAAAAAAAAATCAAAATTAATTCATAAGAGCTACATTTGCTAGCACAGGCATTTGCTGAGAATGGCCATTCAATCACAAAATTTATCGAATTTAGTGCGCATTTACTACACGCCATGACAAATAACGTCCTCGCAATTTCTGTATTATTATCTCTTTTAAACATTCAGGTATTACAAAAGTAAGCTAACGAGAACTAACACGAAAAAAACAATAAATCTTATTTTAAAGACATTCTGGAAATAGTTGTCAACGAAAGAACCCTCCTCCCCTCCCCTCGTCCCACCCGTCCCCGCAGAACTCAAGCTGGTTTCTGTTCTGAAAATTCCCTGTTGTGAGATGCCACCATAAAACGTTTTACTTAATCACCCAGAAAATTCTCCCGACTTTATTAGAAATCACTGTACTAAATCTGCTCACTTTTTTAACTTTCAATTATGCCTCAGGCAGGCAGTATTTCAATATAGGGCCCATAAATACTCCCTCCCCACAGTGCGGCTGTCACTTGGAAGGCTTCTAGCCGTTTTACACGTGCAAAGTCATGACTGTTTGGTTTTGTTGTGTTGTGTTGTTTTTTTAAGAAAAGATGAAAAAGAAGTTCTAAGAACAATCCTGAGCGGCAACAGTAAACTTTTCTACACTTAAAGGTAAGCAAAATCAATCTGAGATCTGGTTTGCAGACACTGGCAATGAGACTGACTAAGAAAAGATTGGCATTATCATCGTCGTCATCATCATCATCACCACCACCACCACCACCATTATCGAGAACTAATGCTGAGATCTTATTCTGTCCAGTGGTTCTCAAGCTTTAATGTGTATATGATTTCCCTGGGACTTGATTACAAATGCATGTCTCAGGATCTACCCATCCCATCCATGCCCCAGCTTCTGACCGTGAGGTGGGAGACCCACCACAATACCCTTTAAATAGCCCATGGGCTTATCACCTTTGAAAACCTTCAGAAAACTGTCTCACTACCAAGCCCCAAACAGGAACAAATGGTAGGGGGGTAAAAAAAAAAAAAAAAAAAAAAAAAAAGACTACAACTCTATCACTACCTATGCATGTGTTTTATTCATCAGTGTTACCTTAATTTTTCTCAAATGATCGTTTTGTGTTTTTAAAACTACGAGCTGAGGAGTCCCTCGAACGGTTGTGGAAATGACAAAAGCTGAATCTTGGGAAAACTCCGACTGAGCATTTCCAAATAACCTTAGTCTTAACGCCACCGGCATTAGGTAGAAAAGAGACACCTAATGATTAAAGAAGTACATGTAGCAAAGTAGTACTAAGTCTCTTCGATCGGCTAAAACGAACACTTGGAAAAGACCCACAATTCGGAGACCGAGCTAAGAACTGCCATGGATAATATTTGATTCCACTGACAGGGAGGACATGAATAAAGGCAAACAAAACGAGCAGACAAAATATAAACGGACCAGCCCAAAATGATTGATTCACCTGCCAGTATAATCACACAGGACTCTGAACCAATCAGAAGTGAATTGTCCCCACGGCCCATTATCCCAAGTCTGAAACAGACTGGCAGGTTTCGACTTAGAATGACAGGCAAATAGATCAGCTCGTCCCACACTTTTCCCACCCGACGTCCGTTGACGTCTCAGCGAACCCACCGCCGCGGACCGGCAGCGGTCCTGTCTGGCCCTCCCCTCGCTGTCAACCTGCCCAGATGCTCGCCTCTCTCCGGCTTCTAAATCACATGGTACACCTCACCGGGATGGCTCAAGCCCCACTGCTCTAATAAAATCTTCTCACGGTTTTCCGAACTCCAAAACGCGTATCCCATCTTGTTTTACTCTACTTTAGGACACTGGACCTCCTTTCAGGCAGGAACCGTGTGCTACATCTCATAGAAAGCGGGCACTCCTTCCGTTAGCATTTGCTCAGGTAAATCAGACCATGGCATGCTTCTGCTTGTAACGCACGGACCCTTAACTTTCTGAAGGGAAGTCCAAGCCCCTTGGCTTACTTAGCACATGAGGGAAGCAATATGTTGCCATGCAGAGAGCCACGATCTAGAACGTGTCCTTTCATACCTGCCATGTGACCCTGGTGACGTTTGATTCTGAGATTCTAGCTCGTCGACTGTAAAATGGGGGTGCCGATACCTTCTTCACAACAACTACTTGGATTTAATCAGATAGTACTATGGAGTGCCTTGCGTAACGAGTACAGGAAACATACTGTTCCCTTCCTCTCTTACAACCATCCTTGGATGGGCCAACTACGACTTTCTTTTCTGCTCCAATCCCCAACGCACCGTATGCTGCGAACTTCGCCCTGTTCGGCTAGACCACACGTCTGCCCCACCTAGGCCTCAGGGCCTTTGAACAAACCTGCTGTTCCAGCTTCTAAATGGTACCTTCTGTCTAGTAAACGTCTCACTCCTCTTTGAATCCCAAGTTAACTACCACTTCCTCTGGGAAATGTTTCAGTATCTTCCAAATAAAGTGAGTCATTTTCCTCCTGGGTTCCCAGCACACTCTGTGTAAGGTTCACATGAATCTGGGGCCAGTCTCAGGATTATTATGAGTCTTCGGCCATTAGCTTTTAAACTCCTGTAACTCATCGGTACCCCCAATACACACACCACATAATGTTTGCCTGTCCTTAGGAATTTCCTTAAACGAATGAATTAATAATTGAATAGATATGGGATTAACGTGTCTGAAAGTCAAAGGTGTCAGCGACAATTCACCACCAGGAACTGGAAAATTGAAGCCAGGCTTAAAGAATGCACACGGCAATGTCCCAGAAGTCCACAAGGTGGCGATGTCCCCACACGAGAGCGGTGCGCGCGCTCCACATGGTCTAGTTCTAATAAAGCAGTAAACTCGTTCGAGGGACCAACCTGACGCTGAAAGGGGGCGGAAAGCAGCAGCTAATAACTCAAAAGAAAAACACAACTAATTAAACCAACCAAGACAACTATGAGAGGGCAAAAAGAGTCTGTGAAAACAGCTGCTTTATTCAGCTGTTAATACAACCAAGCGGAGCCCGATCGGTCCAAAGAGGCTATGTGTGGACCGAACACGAGGGGGCTGAGAAGGGGCTGTCATGAAGTGGGGGCGGCGGGGGCGGCTGCGGGCAAAGCCCCTCGTGGGGCTGACATAACGTTCGGCTCACGATGCGCGTGTCCTGCCAACGGCGGTCGCGGACACCTGTCCCCATGCGTTTGGGGGGGGGGGGGGGGGCAAAGCAGAAACCGAAAGAACGGTGCCCGTGCCGTTAGGGCTGACAGTCTGTCGTCGCGCGGGAGGGCCCCGGGCAGAAGGGGCCCCCCTCCGCCCGCGGCAGGCCAGGCGCGACGCGGCCTTTGCGCACGCGCCAGCAGTGACTCGGGGGAGGGAACGGCGCCACTAACAGGGGCGTTAAACACGGGAAGAAGAGGGTCACCACGTGGTAAATGCGAATGGGTGACACGAGCGGCGGCGGGAGGTCCGGGAACAGAGCGGGGAAGGCCACTCGGGGCGCAGGGGCGACGCAGAGCCACAGAGGCCACGTGCGCGGCCACAGAGCCGGGGAGGCGGAATTCTCATCGCCCTGGGGCTGCTGGCCCCACAAAACCTGAGCTGAAAAAGAGAACGAGAAATAAAAGGAAGACCACCAAAAGCTCCAAGAACTAAGTGGGGTCAACTAGCAAGGAATTCCAGAGAGCCGGCCACAGCGACCAGGGCCAGAAAATTACCTCTTCCTTCACTGGGATCTGCTGGTCCAGCGGCAGCATCCAACGAAGGACAAAACCAGAAAACAGGAAGTCTTCCCAAGTGCCTCCCTCTCCACCACCTGGCTGTCCTCGAAGCCTGTCTCAACCGGAGGCCTCTGCTGAAGGTCAGGGCCGCATTCCTGCTCACCGGTACCATTAACATGTGATACACTCCGCTGACCGGCTTAGACTTGTACCCTCACGACGTGATTACGCCAAAAACCAAAGGGAAAATGACTTGTTTACATCCAATTATCCACAGTGCTCTTTCATGGGAGTCCAGCCGCTCGTTCACATCAGAGGTTTCTCAAGCCCCTTGGGGCTTCATGCGGGGCCAACCTCTTTCCACCATAATAGGAACCGTTACTGAGCAGAGGAGAATTTCCTATGAACCAAGTGTCCCACTGCTTAAAAAAGGGGCTTCTCACAACGGCCATCTTCCAGTTTGGAGATGGCTTTTCAATTACGCCATAATTTTAATCTTTTCCACACATTATATTACTTCTGTTACTGGATTTATCAAAAAAATTACTAATATGTATTTATTGACTTATTTATTTATTTTTGCTCCTCTCCTGGGGTTCTAAGCAATAAGCTCAAAGACAAAATATGTATTTTCCTATCTGTGGGCTCGATGGCACACAGTGGCTTCGCCATGTTCTCCAAACACACGTGCAAGTACAGTATAAGGCATGGACGCATGGATGAGGAGGATTACTTTAAAAGAGAGGATACAGCTTGCTGGGGAAGAAAGGCAAGGAGATTCGAAGTATTTGGGTTCGAAAAACAAAAAGGACCAAAGCAACATAGGTAGTACTCATGCATTTGAAAACGAAGACTGTAATGCAAAATAAAGGCCCGGCCACGTCCATCAGGAAAGAGCAGGACAGTAACCGGATACCGGCCGAAGAACCATACAAGAAGTTCCTTACGCAGAGGAGGCTCTGGCACACCTACCACCTGTAAGAACGGGGGCGGGGGCCGAGGCTGAGAACAGGTGAGAGCGGGAAAAGCCACACGCGCAGGAGAAAGGACCCCTTCCTCCTGGAGGGACGAGGGCGCACACAAGGCTGCAGATAAACTGGGGAACGGAAAGTAAAGCTTGGGGCAAAGCTGGCCAGGGAGGGAGCAGGACAGCATGCCGGCGACAGCAGTGGGCTGGTGGCCTCGCAGAGAAGTGACCTGGGAAAGGGGCCCTCCAGCAGGACACCACGTCCACGAATGCAAAGACAGCTACAGTGAGGAGAGAGCAGAGCTGAAGTTCCAACCTGCACACTGCGGACGGAATGGAAATGCTTTCCAAGGCTCGACTGGCCTCAATGCATTTTATTTTTTTATTTTTTTTTTTTATGGAGAACCCATCTCCTCTCCTGCAATAAAGAGAGATAAAGCCCTTAAAAAACTGCTTAAGAAGACACTTTAGAAACCAAGCATTAGTCAGACATGTGGAAAACGGGCTCTGAGACAGAGTTACAACGTATTTCGAGGGTGGGTAACGTGTGTGTATCTTTACACTTCAAAAATATGTTTCATGGTCCATTTTTCCAATCCGAAGGTTTTTAGCGCTTTCAACGTACCTCTGCATTAAAATGAAACAGTGAGGATGCTGGCCATTAAGGAAAAACTAAAGCTAAAAGGACACGCTTGTTTTTTCTCATTTCAGATTAAATTCTCAAAGAAAGATAACTCGAAATTAAAGTCCCTCGGGTCAGGAATTTGTATTACCACCTTGGTATTCTCAAGCCAGCAAAAACAGCTAGCTATTTGTAACAAATGAAAGAAACCTGGAAATGGCCTGATTGTCCTGTCCACTGCATAAAGTTGTACCAATTCTCTCTAACTTTCTGGTGCAAACGAATACAACTAGATTCTAATGGGCAACTCTCAATTTTTAGAAATTCAATTTTCTCAGAACTGCAACTCTCCCCAAATCTCAACACAATTTAAAACAACATTTTTGTCATCCTGTTCATTTACGCTAGAACAATAACACTGTGGGAGTTAGAGCATTGCTATCGCTAATTCCTTTCCTAACAAAAGTTTAAGGCAGCAAAAAAACTGAAAGACCAAAAAATGATGATAATGCTAGCGGCTAAGATTTTTGTGCACTTACTATGTATGAACTCCTCTGAGTTCTTTACACAAATATTGCATCTTACCCTCACACCCACACTAAAAAATAGTACGATTATTACTGTTTCCATTTTATAGAGGAGAAAAATGAGGTACAGAGGTGGATCAAAAAGAGTATTCCATTTACCCGGTGAAATTATTTTTAAAAACCCATAGCCTTAGAAGTCACCGGCACACGGAGATAATAAGGAAAATGAATACTCATCTCTTGGCCGTAAAACCAAAGTCTGGAAGAAGTCTTTGATGACACTGTGCGCTTTACGTTCAAGGGAAAACACGAACAGACAAGTCCCTTCCCCCATGAGGTAATGACAGGGCCCCCAAAGAGGAGTGGTGTTATTAAGCTTCCACGGATTTACGTCCACCACAAACACAAGGGCTCTTTCATTTGCAAAAACTACACCCACACGAATGGGTAAGAGCAGAACCGTGTTTGTTCAAGGATCACAGAAGAAAACGCTTCAATTGCCCTCATCACAAGACTGGCCAAACACCAGGCATCTGATGGAATGAATCTACGATTAGTCTCTGGGTGAATTTTTGGTCTTAAGAAGTGATTAGTTATGGAATAGTCAAAGACTTCTCCCTTCTTGGTAACATGCCAGCTAATCCTAACGAGTCAAAAAGGAGCGACTGCTACAATCAACGCTTGCTATAAACTCCAGTCTAAGTGTGTTCAATTTAGGATGATCTGGAGCATGGCTTTACGATGATCAACTTGACTCACGTTCACTATCTAAACTTACTTAAAAAAAAGGAAAACAGGTGTATTTAAAGATACTGCAGTCTACCTTCCACATAAATGAATAATAAAGACATAACGCTAGGGAGTCGGGATCACGCAGGCAGAACCGCGAGTGAGTTGCCGTTGCCACCATCACGGCCCTTGGCGAGGACAGCAGCACGGGAGGAGGACCCGCTTCTCCCAGCGTGCGTGCGGGCGTCATGATCTTCTCACGGTGCCGATTTTGACAAGGGCATGAAAAGTGCTAGAAAACGCTGGTGAGTGGGGGTTGGGGTGGAACAGCTAGGGAGACAGAAGCACAGTTTTCTGGGCTCAGATCCAGGTCCCACGTTGTGCGGTGAGGCCTCGGGCAAGCGCGCCATCCCCTCGAAGACTCAGGGTCTTCCTGTGTGAAACTGAGGTGCTGATGCTCTCTGCCTCACGAGGCGGCTATGAGGAGGAGGTAAATTATCTTAACGCACACGAAGGGCTTCATCGGAGCATGGGGCACAGGAGGCACCTGCTGTTATTACGACGTCTTCGTCGACACTACCAAACCCACGTGTCGGAAGGGAAAGACAAAAATTATAGGAAAGTTGACGCTTTCTATAGACTGCTTCGACAAATTTCAATGATATTCGTCAGAGGTTTCCCACTCTGACATTTGTAGACCTATTCCACTGAGAGCTTTTAACTGCTCTTCGAGGAAACAAATATCTTAAGTTGTTTACAGCCTAATTTCTTCAACAATAAATATGTTCAAGGCAACTGCCCCTGACGTTACTCTTTCCCTTATCAAGATGCCTTGGTTATTTACTGTCCATGTATACAGATATATGGATACGTGTTCTTTTAAGCCCCAGGTGGATTTACAATTTCCTGCTCAACGGCCCCTAGATATTCAAGTTTCATCAGCTTCAACCTATGAACCGTCCTAAGTCACATCCCCCTGTATCTTCTTGTAAAATCTACCCGACTTCCCCATTCCTTCTGTCTTTGCTTCGGTTCAAGCTCTTGCAACCACAGATGACTGCAACTATCCCCTAACTGCCCTCCCTGCCACCCGCTCTACCTGATCCACCCTTCTGCACGTCCATACGGGCGCAGACACTGTCCCTGAGGGGATGAGTGAGTGCGGAAGGCATTCGGCCACATCGTTTCGCTGCTTAAAAACTGGCCACTGGGCTATTGATTAAAAGAGATTTAGCAAAATATCACACTGGACAGACCTTATTCAGATCTGACTCAAAACAATAAAAAAGTTTGCAGACAAATATTTTCATGTATAAAGATTTTTAAAGTGGATAATAATACTATGGTTAAGTCTTTTTTAAGTCTTTATCTTTTAAAGATAAAGATGCACATCAAAATAATTACGAATAGATTGATATTTCTGGATTTACTTCAAAATAATCCAGTCGGAGGTAGGAGAGGAGGAGTAAGTGATGAAACACAACTGGCCACCAGTTGACAATGTCGGATGATAGATGTGTGAAAGTCTGTTACACTGTCGTCCCTAATAGTGTGAAAGTGTAATTTTCCACCATAAAACGTTTTAGGAGGGAAAAAAATTCACTTCCAGGTAGTTGCCTAAAGAATCCACACATGCACAGGCGAGGATCCCGGGCCTGCCTCTTCTCTTGATGCGTCATCCTGACCCACCCACCACACACCAGTCACACTACCCCGGCCACGGTGTTCAGAACATCAGGGCAGGCCACTCCGCCCCCCCTGCATCCTGTACACACTGTTCCTCTGCCAACAAAGTCTCTCCGGGCCACTGGACACACTTTGGAGACGCAGTTCAAAGAACCCCATCTCTGCACCTCGCCAGCCCTCCGCACATGTCTATACTCTCTGCTGTGGCTGGCCTAGTTTTTGTCGGTGTTGATTTCCTTTTCGTCTACTTCTAATTCCCTCAAGAGGTTCCAGACTCCTTAAGGGAGAAGCTGTGTTTTATTTATTTCGAAAGCGATTCCCTGTAATATGCAAGGAAAGTAGTAATTATTTAATAAGTTGCTTTGAAAAACAGGAAGGAAGGTCACCAGAACAACTGTCAGTCACGGTACACATTATTAACAAAGATATGTCTAGTAAATCAGAGTTTACGTATCTTATTACACCAATATTTGCCTACTGTGTGTTTACTACATTCTTAAAAAAAAAAATCAGTCTTCATTTTGTCAAGGAATATGTTACACATCTTTAATATTACACAATATTAAAGAAGAAATTGTTCCTAAAGAGATGTGGGCAGCTAATTTTCCTGTTTCTAAAGAACTATAAGATAAAATGTGCTATTTATGTTTTATTTACATCTCATTTGGTGTGGTTGTGGGAATACTTATTTTGTTCTGTTGGAACCACTATACCCATTTCTTATTTCATCATAAAAATGTCAAAATACTCCATAAGGTGAAATAATATCTCTGAATACACATGAGAAATACATAGCTACAGATGTGAACTTTTCAGCAAAACACTATAAACGTTAATTTTACGACAGGAAAAGGCCGCAATGGTTCACATTTCTAAACTATGAAAAATTAAGTTAATGCAAAAGTAAGGTAATATGGACTTAGCAAGCTGTTACTAATATTTCTTTGATTCTTTAACGAAATCATTTAGTTGCTGCATTATGCGATGTACAAAGAGAAAGGAAACACCTACTAGTATAAAACTTCATTTGCTTCGTGTCTTTCATATCGCACGGTTTCACACATTAACCTGTAAAAGAAATACAGTCATGAGTTCAACATTTGTCGTGAAAAAACATACTAATAGTTTAAAAACATAAAGGAGCCGTGTAGTCTAGAAAGTTAAGATTATATGGCTTGTCACAATCACTTATGAATTCGCCTCAAGATAAGTGTTTTTGGTGCCTAGGTTAACAAAATAAAATTAAGTCTAATAAAGAGATACTAGGGGGAAAAAAACATTTTGTTAAATGTCAACTTTGACACATTTATTTTATAGGGAACAAAATTGTACTTTTTTTTATACTTTGTATGATATGGACAAATTAATGTTCTCCAAGGTAAACGGAAAATGAGAAGAAGCTTAGAAAGGAAAACCTATTCATTTAAAACGTGTTATATAACGTCATTCACAACTCAACAGAATGTTACTTAATGGTACGGAATTTCAGACAAAAAGTAAGCTTTTATTAACTCAGTATTTTTATGACTCATGATTAAATGGAGGCTTTACAACCTTGAAGAATTGTTTCAGCTGATTCATTCCTAAGGGAAAGAATTATGGAAATTAACTCTTTAAATGTTTAAACATTCAAAATCACCTCAAGAGCAGCATCTTTAAGAAAGCATCCTATCATATTAAGCCAAAAAATATAGAATGTAAAAGAGAGAATGAAATGACTATGTCTTCTCACGAAGAAATGAGTACACAGGACAAGTTAGCTATAAAAGTGAATATTTTAATAGTACCTCCATTTTGGTCAATGGGGCGACTACTAGTCTCCAGTCTGATCAACCCATCTTTCCTCTGTTTGCGAAACCTAATAAACACTCCATGCCCTTAATCTTTCCCTTGAAAATACCTCTCTTGGGTACACTTTTTCCTCATTCTTTCTGCAACCACCACCCTATCTTGGAGGTCATTCTTATCTTCTCACTCCTTTACTCCAAACATTCAAAATGAATGTCAATTAACTCTAGGAGACAGCATCAGCTCTTGACTATCCCTCACTAAACACAGTTGTCTTCCATAGATTGCATCACACCTTTTCTTCATAGAAAAGGACAGTCCCAAGTGATGGATCCAAAAATATCTGGTCTTTAAAATTAAGCGACCGACCCCGCCTTGTTATTATCCACACTTCGCTTTTCCCAGGGCAGAAACTCTCCTCTGAGAGTTGACTAGGCACGCTCCCCAAAGAAAAAGCTCTAAAAGTTATCAGCAGCCTCAGTGTGACTTAAATCCTTTCTGTCCTTATCTTAATTCTACTTCTTGGCAGCAATTGCAGACTCCTTCTCCCTGAGAGCATTATCTTCTCTGGACTCCTGTCCTCCTCGGCCTCTAGGTTTTTCTCGTAAATGTGTTAGTCATTTCTTCTGCCATTCCTCCGCCTACATCTAAAGGTTATCATCTACCACCTCCAGGGAACCATGCAGCTCTTCTCTGCCTCATGCAGGCTCATCCAGTCTCTGATTGCAAATTTAACTATAAACTGACGACTTCCATGGCAGTGCCCCCGACCTAATCTTGCCAGGATATCCACTCATCTAAACTCATCTAAACGCTTATTCAGTGTACCCTCTGGCTGTGTAAGGGCCATTTCACATTCCCAATGTCCAAAACGGATCTTGATTTCTTCCTCCAAATCCGCCTTCTTACAATCAGTACCCAAGTGTTTGGGCCGAGATCCTGGGCATCCTCATCCTTGACACCTCGCTTTTCTTCACATCCCATCCTTCTGCCAGCACCTGTTTCCAAAACACATCCTCCCAGACTGACCAGGATCAGCACGTCCCCTGTGAAACCAAGTATGAGCCACCACTCTCCCACACTCTCCCTAACCAAGACCACGAATGGAGGCTTCTGCTTCCACACCTGCGTGTCTACTGTCCATTCTCCACAGAGATCTTTGCAAATGCGAAGTCGGGTCTTCTCATATCTCTGCTTCACCTCCACTACCTTTCGAAGAAGACGCAAACTCCCTGTCCTTGAATACAAGATCCCACGTTACTTACTATCCGTGCTCTACCTTCCTAGGCCACGGCCCCTGCCTTCTCACGCAGCCAGCCTGTCCCCATGACAAAGCACCTGGGACCTGTGGACACTGTGGCAATCTTTGGACAGCCACCCCAACTCAAACGCTACCTTCTTTTTTTTGCCTAAAGTCAAAGCAGCCCAACACCATTTCTGAAATGGCAGAAAACTGATGGTTCTAAAGCTGGTTAGTGGGTGTATGGGACTTCACTGTGTTCTATCTCTACTTTCATAATTTTGAAAATTTCCATAAAACGAAAATTTCCATAAAACGAAAATTTTCCTTTTCTATTACATAGATTTCTATTATTGGCTTTTATGACCATATATACTATACATACATTATATAATCAATATCTGAATATTATCTATGTGTGTGGTTTTATATGCAATTGAAGGCAAATATTTATATTTGCATGCTAATTAATTCACTTGCATATGATTAACTGCATTTGATTAAGGAGAATTGGTGCTAAATTTTTTTAGGAAAGCTATTATCAAAAACATAAAATTAAAGATACATACTTTAAAAATTCTTCTTGCTTTAATTTGAGCCATCTTTTAAACTCCCAGTGGTTTTGCCCTTTCTAATAAAACTTGACTGAATTTTTAAACACTTAACCTGCAATCTACTTTAATTGAAATGATTTTCATTAAAAATTTAATTTTAGAAGTACTCAATCCTCTTGACACTTTTTTCAATTAACAACTAAATACAAAATTGACATGCTCACCAATTACTTAGTGTTTAAAGATTAAAAGGGAAGAATATAGAAAAAGTATTTCTTCCATAATTAAAAACTGCTGGTTTCATTACCAGCTACAGTTGGAAAAAACAAAAACCTCCCATTATGTCCTACTTGGTGTGTATATTTAATCCAATATGTAATCTTCCCAAGGTCCTTTATTTTCTGTTTTAGTTAAAGTAAAAAAAAAAAATAAAAATCACTGGACTATATATTTTTGATCTTTTAATATAAAGCCAGATAATCATAAATAAGATTATTTTATCGCCATACAATAGAAGTGATGATATTTTTATATGAGTAGATCACATAAAAACAACTATGATATAAACTGTGATAAACTATGATTCCCAAGAAGGGGCATGTCAATTTAATGCAATAAATATAGTACAAACACATAAAAAGTACTAAAATAATGACCTAATCACTGAATAGTTAAAAACACTTTGGTTTCTAATGCATCTGAGTGCTAAGAAGCAGAATTTGATTTGCAAAGATGGCAAATAATGCTCCTTTTTGTACATCTACCCAAGTCGTATTTACTACTTTAAAGGGGGAGGAAGGGAATAAAAGAGAGAGAGGGTATCATCATGGCAGAAATGTCAAAAAATTATTATATGCATAAAAGCAAATTCAATCTGAAATATAATAAAGCCAAGTATAGAGGCTCGATGAGGCACAGTTTTCATAAGTAACATCTTTAATCTTACTTCTTAACTATAATAAGTGATCTCATAAAATTCTACCATCCTATTATTATTCTTAAAATGACTTACCTGAGTTGATGTTCCCTCAGGTTTGATAAGGCTTCCATACCGTGTAAATAGGAATACACTATTTCCAGATCCTGTTTGAGAAAAAAAGAATAGAAATTATTAGATTTGTCAGGAAAAAGAGGCTTCTTAAACAAGTCACTATATTTACAAACCAAAATATAGATTTTTTAAATACAAGTTTCTTAGACATTAAAAACAGGCATTATTAACAGATAAGCTAAACTGCATAAATGCCATTCATCATTACGACTGCCTTTGGGATACATACGAAAGCTATTAAAATATAAAATAAACAGGCTCAAATGTACGAAAATGAATCCATGATAAAGCTGTTCTTTTTATTCTGCTTTTTACCAAACTATCGAAAGTAAAGTTTTAATTTAAAAGTATAGATGTTGCCAATATTATGATTAAATCAAATAATTTTCTTAGTCGATGCAAAATTAATGTATGTTACTTCGTACATTAATGAGCACGAATTCAATTTTTTAAGCCTTAACTACAATGACATTTCTTACAGCTAAAAATGCTTATGTTTAAATGTTTTCTTTAAAAAAAGAGACTATGCTTATGTTTTTCTAGAACATATTGCAATATATAGAAAAAAAGTCAAAGTTATTCATGAAAGCTCAGACAGGTAAAAATTCAAAATCCTGCTTTTATATTCATATGACAAGCCAAGAAGTTAGTATTTTAAGACTCCAGCAAGCATCTAGAATCATACAATCTGTGAATGGATATTTACTTTTTCAAGATTGTTTTGGCTCTTTTGAGTGATCCGCTGGACATGTGAATCAATTCAGGAAGTACTGCCATCTTAACAATATCAAGTCTCTCCAATCCACGACACGGGATTTTACTCATCAGTTAGGTTTTAATTTCTTTCACCGTTTTTGCACTTTTTAGTGTACAAGTCTTGTACGAGTTTGGGTAAACCTAAACCTCTATTTCAATTAATGACAACAACAAAAAAAAATGTCTGGAGCCTTAGGAAAATCTTCCAGAACAATTCAAACTGTATGTGCAATTAAATTTCATATACTAAGGACATAGATAAGGGACAATGATTCACAGAATAACTCGATAAGAAATTCGAAACCTTTTAAAGAGGATATTAAGAAGGTTTTCAGCTTAAAATATTTTTTAGTCCTTAGAACAGTATTAGGATGTGTTAAGTAGGGTCAAGTGGGAAAGACCTCATTGATCATTCTAACTTGTACCAATTTAAAATTTATCGGATTGGAAAGTGTAAGGTGTCTCCCTCTGGTGGTCAGCTTTCGAATAAACTGATGGTCTTTAATTTTACTCATCTGTACTCTGTTATGTCCCACAAGTCTTTTAAAAGCTATCTAAAGATTGAAACCTAAAACGAGACCCTATAAATTCAGTACAAATCAGAAAGCCAAAAAACAAACAAACAAACAAAACACCTTTCTCAACACCTACGTAACAAAGTATGCACTCCTAAGGCTTCTTTAGAAGCAGTCATAATATTCTATTTGCATCTGGGGAAAGCCAATAAAAATATCCTAATCAATGAGACGGTCTCTTTCATACTTACACTAAAATGTCCTTCTGAATAATCCTAAAGTTCACATTATATTTGAGACATTACATTTTTTTTCACGTAAGTATCTATCAACCCACTATCACCTGCCCAAGGCCTACAATCCTTTCGGTTAAGCAACCAGGCAAGATTATTTATATTCACTTAACATTCGTCAAGCAGATCAATTTACACTACCAAAAAAGTATATTTGGGAAAGTAGTTGAAAGAAGCAGAATTTTTTAAAACCTGGAGAAGGGGGACATTTAAAAGAAACGTGATGGAGGCAAGAATTTGGAAGCTCAGAAGCAGAACGAGGAAAAGAACCACCTTAAACCTTGGAACGCAACAGCCTGGAAATAGCTAAGTCTCTTCGTCCTCACACGAGCCAAGCAAAATCAAAGTGAAAAAGGATGTCCCTCGACCCCATGGCGCTTTAGGAATCTGTTACTTTATAACATTACAGAGTTATAGCATTGTACGGGGTCCCTTTTCTATAAAAGTTAAGTCATGCCTGTTACATGTGTCAGTATTGTATACGTGAACTTAACCTTGTATAACCTGTACAATTAGACTAGATCTATGAACAATAACTAAGACAGTATGTACAATGGTAACTTGCACGTTCGGTAACATTGTTTAATAGTTGATAAAGGTGTGGAGAACAATGGTGCACTGTCCCCTGTAAGTGGCTGACATAAGTGAATGGGTCAGGAAGCTGTTACTCAGCCTGTTTTATGGAACTGAGAATAACAAGGAGAGAAACTGCATTACGCCATCGCTGCCTGACCAAATGAAAAAGCAGTTTCCCTTCTACATGCTTGTAGCTGCATAAATGAAACATTCACATCCCACATAATGTTTTGGGGACGTAAGTTTAAACATGTCAGTCCAGCAATAAACCACCAGGAATTCTGTGCAACTATTTCGAGTATTTCAGATACGTAACTAGACTATAAACTTCTTAAATGAATTACGGCCAGAGTTTCTTCGATAACTCTTAGAATAAGTCATCTCAAAAGAAACTTATTTTAAACGGTCTCTGCCACACACACACACACAAAAAAACCTTATAAACTAGGGGAGAAGATGGCATATATTCTACGTGAATCTGTTAAATGGAAGGCAATATATTGTCCAGCTTGAATCAGAGGGCTCTGCAGATAGGTTCTTTCTAAATTCAAAATCTCTTAACTGTCACTAACAGAAGGAATGGTGAGAAACCGACATCTCGAAGAGCAGAGAGCAAACAAGTAAATGTAATATTTCGCTATGCGGCACGCATGTGACCACCACAGATTCAGGTAAGAAGGCAAAGCAGAGAAGCTAGAGAAAAGGCATCAGAAAACGTCTGCTCTCTAACTCCGAGGGAGGAAAGGAAATTGACTAGAGATGCACAAATGAAATGCAAACTACGAGGAAGAAGGGATCTGTGGCTTAGCTTTTCTTCAGCACTAAATAGCACAGAAGCCAAATATTCAGGTTTACAAGCTTTAGTGAGTAAGGTAAATAACACCGAAAGGCGGAAAAAGGAAGATGAGTTTTCTTCTCCTTTCCTAGGGGCAAGGTGGAACCGGGCAAATTTTTTTTTGTAATAGGCAAATATAGCCTTTTAAATCTTCTTACAAATTTTTCTACCCTCTACCCAGGTGTTCAGTGGCCTCACATTACACCAAACTTCATTTGGGGGCACCATGGTCTAAAAATTAGACAATCGGAACACAAATGTGGCTGCGAGTGATCAGTGGGGACCCTGAATCTCCCGTGGGGAACTCCGTGTCAGTATTTGCATTTCCACAGTCCAGACAAATCTCTGGGTGGTGTAAGATTTCAGGCAGCCACGACCAAGAGAAACGGAACAGGTTCAGCAGTGTATGGGGACAGATCTGGGGGTGCGGGGGCCCCGTGAGGCGGCTCAGCTCTGCTGGGAACTACCGCACCCCCTTCTAACCCCCCAAACGGTGCACTCTTAACTGCTTCTCTTTACTTTTCACTCAGCTCTTTCGACACCTATTTCCTCAGAAATGCTTGGCCGTTGTTAAAATAACTCACAAGCTGGCACGGGATTCCCTTTCCCCAGCAAGGAACCCGAGAGGCGACAGTGAGGCCCTAGTGAATGCTGTTCTTCAGACCAACTCGAAATTCGCAGCCACTGGGGAAAACGAAGTCTGCGGATCGAGAAAAGTTTTCTCTCCAAACAGGGAAGGTACGGCTCTTCAGGACAGTCTATTCCTAGAACCTTTTTTTTTTTTTTCTATACAAACAAGAGTGAAGTTATAGTTCAATAAACTTGATCATAGTAAAAAAAGAGAAAAAACTGCTGGAGAGTTAAATCACCTGAAGCATTCCAATGTCCGCTTAGGTCAAGAAACCAGAATATGCAAACTGAGAACTCTGTACCCTCCCCAACTGCACCTCTCAGGACCAAGAAAATCCATATGACTATTAATAGTTGTAAAAACCGTTTAAAAATGGAAGCTGTTTTCCAAAAAGAAAAAAAAAAAGAAAAACAACAACAACTCTGTAGTCTCAAATACAAACAGGAACACATCGCTCTGATCAGGAAGCAGCAGTTTGGGGAACAATAAGCCTTTCCTTCTGCCCTAGGAAGGACATCCTTTTTTCAAAAATAGATGCTATTTGAAAGCAGATTAAAGTTATAAAACCACTGTAGCCCAGACAAAAACATTGCCAGGCCAACAGGAATGCAGTTTTCCATGAAAAAGACTTTTTTCTTTCTGTCTCTGTCTCTGTCTCTGTCTCTGTCTCTCTCTCTCTCTCTCTCTCTCTCTCTCTCTCTCTCTCTCGAAATGTAAACCATTTATGAAATCCAAAAGCATCCTCGACATCATGCAGGAGCATGTGTTTTCACAACCTAACCAAACCCTCTTGCTCAGAGTCTGGGAGCTCCAAGCTCACACAATAGAGAGAAAGTTCTGTGCACCTTGGGCTCTTTCTCTAATGTCTCTTTAGAGACCCATTCAGAACGTAAAGGGCCTCACAGCAAACTTATAATGCACTTTAAACTCGCGTTTTAATGTCACTTGTTAACAGCATCGGGGATTCGCTAACGACGCACAGGACATTTTAACACGACCTTCGGAGAGCTGACGGGAGACAGGCATTCATTCCTCCACCTCCTTTCCCACGGCCAGCGCTGGCACAGCCCAATCCGCTCCAATTCTTGGTAAACGATGAAGGGGGCATGTCCTGCACTGTACTAAGAGTTTAAAATGAGTTTTGTTTTACGGATGTTTTATATCTGAATTTCAAGTATAATCGGAAGCAAGGTGTTCAAACGGTACAACATTCCATGTACAAGATAATTTAAAAAAAAAATGTTGGTTCCTTTAAAAAGATTGTATTTCCATTACCAAAGCAAGGAAGGCCAAGATCATGGTACAGTTAGCAGGCCCATGGAGACCAAATGGTAAATGCCTGTGGACTTAAACACGAGGAGGAAGAGAAAGGATTATCTTAAGCAACAGCAGTCTTGGGATCAGAGACTGTACTGATGCCAGCTCAGGCTCCCTTTGCAAAGCCAAAAACTATACGACTTAGGCTTCTTGGCCAAAGATCACGAGCAAGCAATTAAGAGAGTCATGTCTCGAAAGTCGTTAAATAAGGAGCTTAAAAGCTAGAAGAACCAAGGCTCCAACTCACAGGGGCCAGCAGGTGAGAAGCCCAAAGTTTCGCCAAGTCTCTTAACATGGTGCTTAAGCTGGTAAGTTTTATTTGCGAGATCCAAATCTTTTTTTTTTTTTTTTTTAACACCTACAGCACCTGGTCATCCTAGTGGTCTCCCATCCAAGTACTGACCAGGCCCGACCCTGCTTAGCCTCCGAGATCAGACGGGATCGGGCACGTTCAGGGCAGTGTGGCCGCAGACAGATCCGAATCTTTTCTACACTAAAACTTGTAAAACTATTCTGAGAAGACGAATGGGGAAAACTCTGGGCTTTGGTATCAAAGGGAGCAGAGCGCACATCCTCGCCTCCGTCACTGCTGAGATATATAACCCTGGTTGTGATAGAGAGACGACATTTGCAAATCAAAGTGAATAATATGCTTGGCTAAGCTGTGGGCTAGGAAGATACACAGTTGCATAACAACGGTGGCACCTACAGACCCTCAGAGAATGGCAGCTGATCTTATAACCTATGAGAGCTGACTACGAGCACACGGTGACGCCAAGAATATAGAATTTAAAGTATTTCTGAAATTCACAACTTCAGAATTTTTATAAATTAACGCATGTTTCGTATGTCAGTATCTCTACACCTCCCTCCCCCCCAAAAAATTAAATGAATTATTTATATAAAACATGTAAAGGGCCCCTAAATCGTCTGCTTTATAAATTCAGGTTTTTACATCAGGTGTGGCAGGCAGAGATTGCCCAGTGCCTGCAGAGAACATGCCCGTTAGCACCTCTGCAAGCACATCCATCAAACCACCTGCTTCCGAAGCTCCCCGGGGCGGGCTTTCGGACAAAGCCCAAACGCCACCGAGCTCCTGCACCCTCTTCACACAAGTGACTGGCGATCTTTGGGTCCCGGTCCCTGGAAACGCACTCGCCCTGGAGAAAGGCACCCCTCCACCCCCGTCCCCACGGGCAGTGGCTGCTTCCTTCTCCATCATCGAAGTCCTGACCAGCTGGACCACTCACTCACGCCGGGGCTTCCACGTGTGCTCTGTGTGGCCACTTTACGGTCGGGGGTGTACGATCTGTCGCCTGGGTCAGAGAATAAACACACGTGGAACAAAGTCCCTCGTTTTCTGTTCCAGCTCCTTGAATCTCTGCATTTAGCAAGAGACTGCGGGTGCACCGAACGCAAAGAAAGAGGAAGGGACGCTCCTGAGAGTCACGGTGAGCGAGAGGCAGGAAGGGGGAAACGCGTCTTCAGTCCTCGGGGTCAGAGCTGGGGGCGACGTCCACCCGCACAGACGGAGAGGATGCTGAAAGTGGCCACCAGGTGGAAGCCCAGACCCACGGTCCGTTCCCGCGACTGGACAACGAACTGTCCGAGGGTCTCACCTGTGCACTTCTGTTAGCCACACTTAAAAGAGATCTGAGTCTTTAACAAAAGTATCCCTTCCATCCTCTCGGAGAATATGATGAGTCCTGTTTCTCCTCATGCCCCTCGGTAAAGAGGGCAGGAGAGACAAGTCCATCAGCACTCCTCCTGAATTCGTTGCATTCCTATCACTCCGAGCAGCGAAAGGGCTTCTTTTAAACCAGCCTCCACACGCCACACGTCTCTGCAAAAGCACCAGGGCATTTAAAATGAAAATGTCAAATCGCCACACTGCTGAGATGTTTCGCGCCATCCCAGGCCCTCACATCCCTAGGAAGTTACATCATCGCATATTTCAGGAAAATGTAAAAAAAAAAAATCCATGGTGGAGTGTATGATTTTCAGTAAAATTCTTAAATATATAATTTCAACCCTAAATATTAGGAAGGCGGTTTCTGAGCTCACTAATTTACATGGAAAGGAAACACAAGCCCCCGGAGTTGTGATTTCATCATTCAGATTCGTATGTCAAGCTCAGGACAACCTGGCGATTCTATTACTCGTTATCTATGACTCTGCCTGGATATATTTACTCAGCCTCGAATCCCTAAGCGTTGTATCTCTACAGAACACATGGCTAAGGAATTCCAGAGGTCCAAGGCACAGATTCAAGCTATTCTGTTTGTCTAAAATTTCTTTGGGTGTTTCCACTGAAAAAGGCATTCTTTTGAATATAGAATTTTGAACAGTTTCTAAACTTGAGGCAAAAGTAGTTATAAAGTAATCCTCTCCTGCGCTGACCAGGAAAATTACGAGTGGGCATCTGGATTAAACCGGGTGCACGGCTTGGCCCAGGCCACCTTCGTTTTAAGTTGGCGTAAGGGCACCCCGGGAACAGTCATGTTTCAGGAAGAGATGAGCTGACCACGGTAGGAAAGGATTTCAAAAGTCCTAAGAGACAGGTGAAGTGTCGCACGTAACCCTCATTCCCAAAGAGTCCGCCTCTTACTGAGGAAAACGCGAGAGTTCAATGACACGGCGACAGATGTCACGAGGCGGTGTTATGATTACTGAGTGAGCGGTGTTGCGTTTAGCGCCTTAGAACACGCGTTTCACTCCCTGTGTTCACGCTCATGCCCCGGGGGGCGGGGGAACCCCCCATCTAAGCAGATAAAGTTCATTTGCGAACATTAAAATTTCTCATTGGAAGAATCAACCGCTCAGTTGTGACTAAAAACCCATCTTGTGTACAAACGAGGAAAATATCAAGCGTCTGAATCAGTCCGTAATTCCTGAGTTCAAGAGTCGGTGTAAGTGTTTCTCCCTTCAGGACAATGCGTCGTCACCCAGCCCGTGACAGCTTCCCAGACCTCACCTCTTACAGCAAGAACAGACATCAAAATACAATCTCTCAGACTGCAAAACCTGCAGGTACGTTTCAATTCCACATGCACAGATAAACATGCCAGGAAATGATCCGCAGTAAACTTAATGCTGGCCTTGCTTCTGCTCTCCACGGTCGCGCTAAAGCAGGCGGCGAGAGACTGCGTTCTAAGTTAACGCAGAACCGTCTGACCACGTGTGTGCACACGCAGACGCACGCGATCTCTCCCTCTCCCTTCTCCCTCTCTTATCGAATGATTCTTGGACTCTCTTTCATTGAAACCAAAATGTGTGTGTGTGTGTGTGTGTGTTCACACGTGTGTCAACTGAACAAACTCCCTCTTCCCAATTCTCCTTTAACGTAACAGTTAAACCCCTTCGGCTTGGTGTTCAACTCATCTCCCACAGCCGGTCTGGTGGAACACTGTAGAACGTTTGTCTGGGGTGGGTGGAGAGGGGCTTCCATGCACCACCCACGGAACTCAATGTCTGGGGCCTCAGGGTCCACAGAAATCGCCCTCAGAATGCCTCAGGTTTCAAATACCGACCTAATTCCAGAGGCTCACTTAACAGTCCTTATTTTGAACCATTTACCGTGCAAATGTCAATATTCCTACAGTGGTAGAGTTTAGACGGTCCTAACATAATAGAAGCAAAGCAGAACAGGTCACTGAGGACATAGGCTCTTTATTGCCTCTTAGTGAAAAGGAAACGCTTCTGAATAGACACAGGTTTTAAATATAGAACATTTCATTGCCATTTTTCTAGGACAAAAGACAAAAATAATAGGACATCTGTTTTTCCCATCTTGAAAGTTTTACCAAGGAGTCAACCACCAACAGTATTACTTATTCTCAAAACTTTTCCATTTCTCAAGAAGACAGGAGACGCACACGAGAATATTCTACATATGTCATTAAAGCCTTCCAACTTCGTTAGTCAGACATGCACTAAATGCCCAAGAAACTTTAGGGAATGGTCCCAAACTGATCTCTTTCCGCTCCTTTATTTTGGGATTATAACCATTTTTTCCTTTTTTTCCCTTTTATACTGTCTTTCTTTGAAATTATATTAATACTAGATGATACTAGTTCATTGTTTTGTCTCATATCATCAATAGAAAAAAAATTTTAGCTGCCCACGTTATGATGGTACCTTAGTTTTTGGATGGTGATCATGGAGATCAACGGTCTTCCTTGATAAAATCCAAAAAATTGGGACACCCACTTAGACAACCCTACTAAGGCCAGGGGTGACGAGGGTGCTGCAAATTTCCACAATTATTCACCTCTTACTTCCAGCTCTATTCTCAAGACTTTTCAGAGAAAAATATTCTAAGTATGTTGCCCCTCCCTCCGAAAGAGATTTCTCAATTATTTTTGTTAAAGAAACCTCTAACATTAGAAACTACCAACGGAACTGTGGGCCTTGAATCAGAATGGAAAATTGGCTAAAAATAGGGCAAGACGTTTTGGGCAGAGCAGACCATCAGTGTGAGCCCTTTCGGGCAACTCTGGGCTTCGAGTACGAGTCCCGTGAGCCGCACGGCCCAGATTCAGAACCTGACTCGGCCGTTCACTCACTCTGTGTCCTTGAGCAAGTCACTCAACCTCTCTGTGGCTGTTTGTTCACCTGCAAAATACAGATAATGATAGTATCTCGGTTCGGATTTGCAAAATTCTTAGCCCAGTACCTCTGGCACATAGTAGGCACTTTTTTGTGTTTGTTTGAGCGCCAGCTACGATCGTTACTACTCAATTTTAACGACAACTATGGAAGTCTCATGGGTGTCACAGGGTGAAAGGCACGTCAGGAATTCTCTGGCCAGAATGTGTCAGGAGGAGGAGACCGACCTCCTGGCAACAAACTCGGAATGGCATTTTCGGGTTTTTTTTTTTTTTTTTTTGGTTTTGGTTTCTTACTTAGAGAATTCCTGGTTTTGAGGTAAAATGCAATGCTGCGAGGCTCTAACGGTAGCCAGCTGAAGTGAAGAACGGCACCCTCACGTTCTTCCAGATATAAATGAAGGCCTCTCCTGAGTCCTAAATTTCAACAGAGATTGACTGGGGTCACTGAGGGCGCCAACTCTGTCCAGTCGTCATCCCTGCCCTTCAACTCACAGCTCACAGGTTCATCCGACCGTCTGAATACCTGGCCCTCAACCCACATATTAAGCCAATGAATTACACCCGAAATCATAAATACCCACGGCCTCACTCTTTCGCATGACACACGGCTATTCAGTCCCCACCGCACGTGAGGAAATGCGCTCAGCCCCGACGTTTAGCATCGAATCTTTCTTTTGACCATTGGAGACGCGCGGTGTTATTTCCAAGGTGCATTGTTATCTAGTGATTTAAGTCTATGATAGGTAAATAAGAAAACATGCTGCAAGAGCTTCTGACAAAGAGAAGTACACACAAGCTCGCACACGTCTGGGCTTGAAGCCCGGCTGGGCAGAAGCCCCAGCGCACTGGCCACGCGTGGAGCCCGGCCTCCCCTCGCCCGCATCCAGTCTGCTGTCCGAGCCAGAGCCAACTCTGCCATGAACTCGGGAGAAAGAAGAGAAAGAAAAAGGGAAGGCAGAGGACATCGCTGCTTCCTCTCTGTCCACCGATCGCTCACTGCTCTCCGCGGTCACAGTCCAGCTGCTGACCGCGTGCGTGAGCTCTGTGTGCTTTAAGGACACCTCCAAGCTCATCCCTCTGAATACTGTCGTTGGTAGTAATTCCGGGAGCTCCGGCTTTTGAAAACATCCGACATTCACCCAGAACTAAGCCTGGTGAACGCGTTGTTTATTTAAGATCAAGCAGGTTCAAAAATAACAACGAATTCTGTGACGTGAAGAGGTCACCGCCTCGCCGTACTCACTGATCACCTGACGACAGCCCCCAGGGGCAGTCCCCACACGCGCTGTGAGCAACAGCACCAGTTTCTACAAAAACTCTACTACTTGGAAACACTAAAGAATTTTAGGGATAAGAATTAGTTATATAAGCCCTGCCTTATGTCAAACTTTACTTCATTATAGCTGATCCTCAATGTTAGTAGAAAAAATGGTAACAAATAAAATAAAACAATGGATACTGTGGAACAAGATCTGTGTCATTAAACTACTTATGCTGAAGTGTCATTTAACCCTCCTTAAGCCTCAAATGTATGGCTCATAAATACCTGTTATACTTCTTATTCTTCTGGAACTAAGCCGTTGTTTTATTCATGAAAGTAAATATTAGATGCCACTGCAATGGTCCACGTGTTACCTGTACGAACTCTTGCTCCATCATGCCAATGAGGATTCTACCAAATATAAGACAGGTATCGCCCAAGGAAACCAAGTGACCTGTTAAGTGCAAAAACCTGAAACGCAGGAAAAAGAGTCTGGCATACCACCACCACGTACCACCGCCCCCAAAAGTACTCGTGTTGAGCCTGCCTTGAATATTAGAATCCTGAGCAACAAAAAAGTAATTTTTTACACATTAAAAAATAACGGGGAAAAAAAAAACCAGAATGAGTACTTTTTCGTCTTTATCACCTTTTGATACGTCTTTTCTGAAATCAGTCAGTCTTTCAAGCATGTAGAATCGCACATGAGTAGCACACGCTGAGATTTTTAAACTACTGACATTGCGTTCTCCGTGTGGTTTTCAATGTTCCTCTGAGAAAAGAACAAGTTTCCTGCGTCCGAAAACCTGCACTTGACCCTTCCTCCCCAAAGCCTCTACAGCACCCGTCCCCAACCGTTTCGGCACCAGCGACAGGTGCTCCTCTGAGAACCTAACGCCTGATGATCTGAGGTGGAGCTGAGGCGGCGATGCCAGCCCTGGGGATACAGATGGAACTTCGCTCCCTCGCCCACCGCTCACCTCCCGCTGGGTGGCCCGGTTCCTAACAGGCCAGGGACCAGGACCACCGCCCGGCCCGGGGGCTGGCGACCCCTGCTCTATAGCAACATCTCTAGTCCTCGGCCCAGATTCTGGAACGAGAGTGGCTGTTGGCTATTTTCTCAGCTACCCGGTTACTGGATGACCTTTTGGGATGTGATCCTGTCCTCAACTTTCCTGAAACTCCTTTCTCTCAAATCACTGATAACCTTTTTAAAGCAAATTGCTATTGCCTTTTCCCCTGAGCCGAGCACTAATTCTAAATGCTAAGGATGCACTAGTGTACAAAACAGACCAAAAAAAAAAAAAAATCCCTGTCCTTGAACATGCTGCATATAGCTGGACAGAGACTCAATAAGCATAAAAACTGTTAGGTAGTGAAAAGCAATAAGACGACGAGATGACGAAGGAAAGAGAGCATGAAACGTCCAAAGAAGGTGACCAGCGCTGACCCCTCCTCCCTCCCCTGGGTCCCCAGGCTGCACCGGTCTCCCCAAGCCGAGAAGCCCATGGCTGGTCTTTGAATCTCACTCTCCATGACAAGGATCCCTTCACTCAGAAATCACACCTACGCTCCGCCTTGCTTTACGAGTGACGCCCAGACCCGAACCTTTCCTAGACACGAATTACCACGATCACCAGCTGACTACTCAGTGCGGAACATCACTGAAAGCGGTAACTGACATCCTCAGGAAATTTCCCCCCAAAGGCTCACGGCACTTTCAGACTTCTCTTCTGCTTGCTGCAGGACGCGCAGCGATTCCCGTGAAAACCCCGGGAGGTACCTTCGACTTGTCGTGGCTCCTTGTAGCAACTCTCGTCTCTTTTTCACACATTTAAGTCATTTTTTACAACTCCGTGAATGCTCCTGTCGTACTTTTTTTTTTTTTTTCTTTTTCATTCTACTTTCGATGGCTGGCGTCTCAGGGTCTTCTCCCATTTTATCGTGCAGAACATGAACCAAGGAAGGGACCCCGAAGAGCTGTTTAGGCTTTCCCGCTCTGCCAGGGAAAAACTGCCATCGATCATCATTTGTCAAACGTGTCCCGCGAGTATGCAAGACTCTCCGCATCCTGCCCCCCAGGTCCGACCCCAGCTTGCTCCCACATTTCCTCGGCCCCACTCTCCTCTGGAATGGTACTTCTGCCTCCGGGCACGGCTCCTCCCTCCCAGCCCGGCTCGCATCCCGGCCCGATCCATCCCAACGGGCATCTCGGCTCACAGCTCTGAAAAGCCTTTTCAGACCGCTCCGCCACGCTCCCCCCTCCTTGATCTCCTAAACATTTCTTAGCACATCGTTCATAAGGAACGTATTATATGTTCGTTTTTACTGTTGGTGTGTTTTTTTTTTTAATACACATGTGAAATATCTGTGGGAACAAGTCAATAAAGGCAATACTCAATAAAGACCATATGGATCCCCGAGAGGGAGCAGCGCATGCTGTCCCTCGTTTCGTTCCCCGTAATCCTAGATGTCTAGAAAGGCTGGATTTCGGAACGCGAGGAGCGGGGGGCTCCAGAGCGAGGAGCTACTGCCCACTCACGCAGTCTGACTGGTCCTCAGGCCTGGCGAGGTTAACAAAGGGATGGCACTGAGACCCCAACCCACGAGGTCAGTGAGAGTGTGTGTCTCGTCGCTATTTCTCACCTGCAGGATAAATACACCTTTCCTCTGGAAGCACTCGCCCCTCGCACCCAGCGGCCCCCTTCCCGCTGCACCCCACCCGCCTCGCTGCCGAGAGCCTCGAAGGGCTTGTCCGGTCCTAACTGATGCCTCTGCTCGTTCCCTTACATCCTGCGAGCATTCATCTCTATTTGGCCAGCTCCTACTTTCTAATTTCTTATTTTTCTTTCCTCAATTCTTTTGTTTTTGATTTTTCTTTTACTGGTTTCAAACCTATTCCGTGTTTGTTTTTTTTTTCAAATCTTCCACAATAACCATTGTTTACACAATTTGTTCAGCGTCCAACATGCTGAGATAAAAAAAAAAAAAATACCTGCTCTGTACTCAATCTGATATGACTCCTTCACTAATGATAACGGGAGCTCGAACCTTTAGTCAAAGAGAGAATATATTTATTTTATTCATCTATACATACATAATGTAGAAAAAATACTGCCAAGGCATATCTGAACTGTATGTGTTCCTCTAAGTTAAAAATGTGACTTTAAAATAACAATTGCACCAGCAAGAATTAAAACTTTGTACCCAGTGGCCCATTTTAAATGTTCTATTTGAAGCAACAGTATTTTAAACAGACAGACTCCTTTATAAGTCATCGTTTAATTAATATCCAAATACCTGAGAGCCAGTAATAGTTCAACGAAACAGCTGGAAATCAAATATCGGATATAATTACTCACAGCTGGCTTTATTCAACTGATGTCATATTAAATAAACTTATTCCACAGACCTTTACCCCTTTTTCCTCCCTGGGAAAAAAAAAATTCCTTCATAAAAGGCTCTTTGTGTTAGTTTTTTTTTTTTCTTTTTTAAGTTTGCAAAATATATTCCAATAGAAAAGATTTTCAGCAGAAGTACATCGAGATTTTCAGCACAGCGTTTAGTTTTTTGTACCATTCCGTGTGCGTGCAATATTGCAGAGCCTGGGAGCTTCATTTCCTTTAAGACTGACACAAAAATAGCAAACTGGACTAATTCACAAAATACTATGGACGCCTAATTTTTTTTATGATCTGTCAGTTTACTTTTTTGATGTTGGCTCTAATATTTTTGTAAAGATGTCACGTACAGCTTAGTAATATAAGTTATCAAACAAAAACTGGTTTCAAACCTCCTGTTTCGAGACATTATTTAAACCATTTTACTATACTGTACTGTCTCCATTATGTGAAGGGTAACTTATTTATAAACAATAAAACTACTCATGATATTCCAGAAAGTTAAAATTAAGTGCATGCTCATTTACAAATACGAAGTAAGTCCTATCAAAACATATCACTTAAAAAAGTAGTTTGTAATGTATAAATTATTATATGCCTTGATAAAAACCAACATAATATTCATCACGCTAAAAGCACCTGGCAACATTCAGAGCCGAAGACGGAGCCTTTGAGCATCTCCTCTGGGTACCACTGTTTCTTCACACTCACCTGGATACCTGACATGATTTCCACTGCTTGTGACACATCCACCTGTTTTTCAGATCCTCTCTGACCTTTCAGTATCTCCATCTGGGCCGCTGTTAAAACTCTACACCATCTAGCCCATAGTATGCCCTCAATTAAAATGTGTGGAGTCAATGAAAAAAAAATATTTTTCCAATGCACTGAAAAATGTAATTCTCACTTTTATACCTACCTAACCATTTAAGTAGATTAATTTTAATACCAAAATTTTCTTGGATTGCCTGAGACAGGTCCATCGGATTGAGTTAACTGATGGATTTTAAGAAGCATGAACTTGATGTTTGAAACTTTACGTTTTGCATATAAGATCGAATTATTTTCTACACTACATAATACAAAGAAATATGGACTTATGCAGCATTATTCGCAATAGCCAAGGTATGGAAACAACCTATGTGTCCACAGGCAGCTGGATGGATCAAGAAAATGTGACACTGATGTTCACAGCAGCATTATTCACGTGGACAGGACATGGAAGCAACCGAAGTGTCCTATGATAGATGACTGGCTAAAGAAGCCGGGTGCATATACACAATGGACTATTACTCAGCCATAAGAAGAGATGAAATACTGCCATTGGCAACAACATGGATGGACCTCGAGATGATCATGCTAGGCGAAATAAGCCAGATAGAAAAAGCTGAAAATCACATGATATCACTAATATTCGGGAATATAAACCTAAACAACAAATAAACAGGACAAACAAACAGAGATCCATGAACTATTGACTTGTGGTTACCAAAGGGTAAAGGGTGGGGGAAGCTAGGGGAGGTAGACGGAGTAAAGGGGTCAAATGTAGGGGGCTAGGGAGAGGGTGAAGCGGGTAAAGGGGATCAAATATATGGTAGCTGAAGGAAACTGGACTTTGGGTGGCAAACACACAATAGAATATACAGACGTCAAATGATAATGTACACCTAAAAATTATACAATTGTATTAACCCATGTTACTCCAACACACTTAATTTTTTAAAAAGACCCAAAGAAAAGGAAATGTGGTATATTTATATGATGGAATATTATTCAGCCTCAAAAAAAGAAGGAAATCATATCACTTGCAACAACACGATGAACCTGAAAGACATTAGGCTGAGTGAAATAAGCCAAAGACGGAAAGATAGATACTGCATGGCGTGGTATCACTTACATGTGAAATCTTTTTTTTTTTTTTAAAGAAAAGAAATGAAAGAAAAAAAAAAGAGTCAAACTCATAGAAACAAAGCAGAAAAGTGACTCCCAGGGGCTGGGGCAGGGAGAGGAATTAGGAGAAGGTGATAAAAGGATATAAACTTTCAGTTGTAAGATAAATAAGGTCTGAGGATCTAACATGTAACGTGGTGATTACAGTTGATAACACTTTATTGTATAATTAAAATCCGTTAAAGAGAGTAGAACTTCCATGTTCTAAACAACAACAAAAAAGATAAACATGCAAAGTGATGGAATCCTTTCACAGTGTACATGTATATGAAGTCAACACGGTATAGACTTTAAATATCTTACAATTATATGTGTCAATTATACCTCCATAAAGCTGCAAATAATTTTTAAAGATAAAAAAATTCTCTGAACAAAAAAAAAACACGGACTTACATTTTAAACCCTTACTTACATTTTCACTAAACTTCTACAATCTTTCTTATTTGCTTTTTATCAATATAAACAAATTTTACCCCAAAAAGTAAAGTAAGCATCCACAAGTAACCACAGCTAATTCACCATCAAGACAAAGTACTTACATATTCAACACTCAAATGTTTACGCTTGACAATAAATAACGTCTCCGTGATCAACTTCCATTATATGAGGAACTAACAGGATGGTATTGGGGCTATTGGGGGAAAAATGTTCCACCACAGTTTTATAAATCTGTAAAATAGGCACAATGATAATACACAAAATCATCTGAGTAGGGGAAAAAAAAAAAAACCCTTCTCCACTATAAATAAATAACTGAACCATTTACAGCAGCTTCTTGAATAAAGCTTTTTGGTCAAAGTCGTTTTGTTGTACCATTGACAGGATGTCACGGGACCTTAACTCTTAGCATCTACTAGCCTACGGTGAAACTGGTTTGATCACATGTCATTTGGCTGCAGTTCCAAAACCTTTCAACGACATTAAGTGAGGACTCAGTGTACTTCAAGCACTCCCATCTTTGAGTAAGGACAAGTCCCTAGTTAAGTAACTATCTTTCCTGGAATAATAGGGTACAAACTTAAAGAGCGAAACAGAAATTAAGCGCTTTACACAGCGCTCAGCAAGGGTGCGCAAGCCTTCGTTACATATACGACGAAATCTGAACATGAAATGTAAATATTTAAGACTATGCTTCCCTGGAGGTTGAAAGTTATTTTCTAATAACAATTATGAGAAGTATCATAGATGACTTTTTCCAACACACATAAAAGATTCCCAGATTTTTAATAAACACTTGAGAATTTGTTTGTTAGAGACGGCACATCAGTGAGCATTATGGAAGGTTCATAGTTGTTGGCAGGCTGTGTTCTGAGGGCTTTCCTCTCCAGAATTTTAAAACTCATGCTTTAAGAGATTATGAAAGTTTAGAACATATCTGGGAGATCATCTAAATTACGATAGCTCTCAAGAAACAAGTCTTTACTGCCTTTCTTAAGCAACCATTAAATTCCTGAAAGGTACCGTCATTCTTGATTCATTCATCAAACCTAACCACACACCAGGAATCAAATTTAACATGCATGAAGATAAGCAATTATGTATGGCTATGATGAACAATCGCAATTGCCATCACAATCTAAATGATTTCTTCAATTCAAAGAATACTTTTACAGCAAGAAAAACTAGAGGAACAACAAATTACATACGATGCAAACGTCCGAAAATATAATTTAACTGTTTTGAAAACTGCCTCCCAAATACAGTTCGGTTCTCTTCCAACCGCCTGCTTTCTGCACCTACTATCACAGAAGAAATTCATTAAAAATTCAATACTACTAACAAAATTTTTCATTTCTACTGAGTAATAGGAAACAAATTAACACATCTATCTTAACATGGTTAGAATGCTACACAGCAATCCACTTTTTTATGACTATAGCCAAGGTTTTTTAAACCATATGCATAAAAGAATGTCCTCGTTCAATTTGCTACCCGTTTTCCTTTCCTCGTGGTTTCTGTCCCTGATGTAATCACATATCTTTGATCAAAAGCAATTACATATGCAAAACCTATAGCTTTAAAGAACTTTAATTTCGAATCGGTTCTAAATATGCGAACCCCAGGAATTAGCAGAAGACTAAAAATGTAGCATAGGACAAATGATAAAAGAAATTGTTGTGATATTTTTTGTGTTTTTAAACTTCAATATGGATAAGCAAACTCCACTTGAATAAAATTCATGCCTCGAATTCAAAAAGTTTCACTGTAAAAGAGAAAAAGAGGATGTACAGAGTTGCACAGATAAAGGATGCATTACTAATTCACTTAAATTAAATCCACTTTTCTGGAGTGATTAAAGCAGCAAGTACCAGATGTTCCCCTATGTAGACTGTGACATATAGAAAAAGATAAACTACATATCATGTTAAGGATCTACATCTCACAGTCTAAGCTCTGCGGCCTGCGATGCAGTTAACTCAGAGGTAGACTCTCTCTGCATGTGTGCTACCAAAATAAATGAAACGAAACATTTTCTAGTCACAGTCGCAACACTACCAAGGACACTCCTGTGTTGTGAGTGGGGCTTTAAAATCAGAAAGAGATGGGTCTGAGGCTTAGTTCTGCCATTTGCTAGCTATGTTGACCTTGGCCAAGTTCCTCAACTTTCCTTTTCTGCAAAATGAAGATAAATATGTTCTTCACTGGATTTGAAAGAGGATTAAACTTCCCTAGATATTAGCTATTGTTAACATTTCAAACAGATGGAAGACAATCTGAGAATAACAAAAGTACCGACAGATCAAAGGGATGTTTCACAACATAAATAACATTTTTAAATAAGAATAAATAGAAGTGTGTCTAACTTTGGTATATCTGACATCACGAGAGACCTTAAGTCTTTGCACAACTAGAATACTAATGCGATGTTGAACAAAGACAGGGTGTTGAAAAAAAACAAGTCCTGTTAAACTAACTAAAAAAAAAAAATAATGTGTAAGTGTCCAGGTAACATGAATCCAATGTCGCATTTCATGCTTAGGTACTGTTAAGAGTTAACACGGATTCCCCTTCCTTTCGGAAGAGCTGTCAGGCAGAGATCAATAATACCTGTGTCCCATTGTCTCCCACTTGCCCACAGGAGAATTCACCTGACGACTGGAAAACAATGGTGCCCGTCCCAACTTACGGCGAAGGACACAGCTGCGTCCAGCTATAAATAGGATGCCGCTACAGAGGGCGAGGTTATTGTTCACACCGTCCACTGACATTCTTTCCATGCTTCTAATGAAGAGTTCCAGCTGTAGAAGTTTTACATCTTGCTCACTTTTTTTAAAGGAGCCCAACTGTGGACGCCATGAGAAACTATCTAACAACAGAGCAAAATAGAAACCGCAGAGAGTGATGAATGGGTTGACAAATAAATGGCCGAGCCAACGGGCATGCCCTTCTCAAATAATAGAGCATTGAAATTTTGAAGACCACGAAATATAATGCCTCCACCTTTAACGTGCCCTAATGTGTTCACACATAATTTTTCAGTGGTCGAACTTGATCTTGAAGTTGTTTTTTTTTTTAATTGATCTCGTGGACAACAAGAACACTATGCTCAGTTCTCTTGGAAATTCCATAGTTTGATTCTGCAAAGTCAGATAAGACTGAAACCTGAGTTAGGGATTCCAGCAACGTGGTCGATGACAAATGTCTGGTTCCTTCAAGGTCTCAGGTCCAATGTAGCAAATACTCCTAGTAAAATTTCATCCGTCTTGACAGGATTGAAATAAATTGTACAAATAAGCAAACTGAAAAGACTTAATTTTGTGTGTTTCAAGGTACTTTGGATAATCTCCTGAATGCGATCACCTTCTTTTCTTTTTTTGCCAATCACCAAGGGTTGTCACTGATAATTACTTTTCCTTCCTCCCCACAAAGAAGAGGACATTTCTACCACATGTTCCAGAAGGCACTCTGTAAATGACAGGTGTCTGCCTTACGAGTAGTGAGATTCAGGTAGGAAATTGCTGAATGACTCTGGTCATCTTTTCAGTGCTTTCAAAAAAGATGGTGTAGGTGCTGCCCTGTGGACGGCTGGAGATTTATTTGATAATATTTAAGTCCTTCCAGACCCCGGACACAAGAAAGAGAACCAATGGACAGATACGTGCCTTCCTTTGCTTTTTTTTTGTCCAAATATAGTCTATTTTTACATCTCCATTTATACCTAAGTAACAATGCTTTCCCAGATAAGAACAAAATTGAAAGATAAAAGACCACCGAACTACAATTCCTAGATCGATTGGTGGGCAGGGAATAAGCAGAAACCTTTCCTTACTCACATCTGGCGAAAATGCAGTGCAGATACTCCTAAGCACAGAAATTCTTGAAACCTCCTAGTTCATACTTATCTCCTTTAAGAAGAAAATATTATCACCTATCAGTATAACTCTGAAATGCTGGAGAAACAAATCAAGGGAACAACCAGTTAGGAAAATCAACTTTGTTAATGGTCCGGCCGCAGACACCATTTGCTAATACCATGACAGATGATGTTTCATTATCCTTTGCCGTCACTGCCACCTGGATAATTCCCTACCCCAACTCTTGAAAACCCTCGTTCCCTGCCCCAGCCTTCTCACCACTGGCCACTGATCGAGGGGAAAGGGAAAAGGAGAGGAAATGGTTTCAATTACTTAAGGGATTGTCACAGGAGAAAAGTAATTCCTTTCTTAAGAGATGTAACTAGCAGGAGATATATTTGGGTCTTGTTAAATTCCTCATGGGAAAATTGACATTTTAATGTCCAAAGAAAGCCCCTGCAATAGAAAAATTAAAGCTGTTATGTCTCGAATTCTCCTCCCATCCTAAAGAGCTGATTTAGTAAAGAATTCCTTTTCACAAACAGATTATAGATACCAAGCACATTTATGGTGTAAGACGGCACGTGATACCAGAATTTTGATTTTCCAGGTAGAATATAAAATTCGAGTCTTTTGCCTACAGTTAAGTTAGCTTTAACAGAAGACACCTCAATGATTACAGCAAGCTCCGACTTAAAATTTTATAGTAAATGTATATAAGTATTTGTTAGTCCATTTAGGAAAATAGACATATAGCAAATTGGGGCATGGAAGTAGTAGCCTGACTTGGAAATGTGAAAGTCTGGATTTCAATCTCAGCTCTCCTCCAAAGAAACAAATTACCAATCTTCTCTGTGTCTCATTTGAGTGTGTGTGTGTGTGTGTGTGTGTGTGTAAAGGCAATAATGATTTCACAGTTCTAGCATTGCAATTAAGAAACAGATGTACCATCAATTTGAAAAAAAAACTAACATATGAGCACTTACCTTATACTAGACATTACTCTAAGCTATTCTAGCTATTCTTTTTTATCAATCAAAAATTTAGATCAAGTCGAATTCTTTTTTTTGTTTGTAATTTCTCCTTCTTGGCTCTACCCAGAACTTCCCAAGAGTCTCATTTAAAATGCAGCCACTGTCCAAATGCAGTGACTGGATTCAGTAGTGTCAAACTCTGAAAGCCACTCTGAGGGTCACTTTCAATCCTCAGAAAAAATCTTATGAGTTCGGTTCCTCATTATCCCCTATCTTACAAATGAGGAAGTTCAGACAACTCAAGGAACTTGTCCAAGTTCATACAGCTTGTGAAAGTGATGATCTAGTATTCTTAACCTAGTCTGATAGACTAAATATCCCCAGAATAAAATACCCACAATACATTTTAGTCCTTTCCTTCCAGCCTCTGCTAATTCAGGATCTTGGGTAGTACGAATAGATCTCATGATTCTAGTTAGGTGTTCACATACATACTCCTTCCCTACCACATTAAATGGAATTGTCTCTTTAAACCATTTATCCACCCCATCTGGCCGATCAAGGATATCCTGGTGCCTCTTGCCAATGTACTTTTTAAAAAATTCTACGTAAGCCCAAATTTCAAGCTTGAATGCTTTCTGCCTGTGTCACCTACCCTTTATTAATAATTAGTTTATATGCACAACAGACACAATCACCATTGTGGCTGGACTTAGTACCCCACTAACTTTTATCCAAAGAGAGCAGTAATAACCCAAGAGCAAGCAGAATTATTCTGCCCACTTTTGTATTTTGACACAGTTCTTTAGAAGACAACAATTTGAAACAGGTGATTTTTTATAAGTTTGACATTACTGAATCCAATAACTGAATCTGAATGATGGCATCATTTTAGATTAGGGTCTTGAGAAGAGTTGAGTAGAGATGGAAAGAGAAATTATAAGCAAAAATTAAGACAACTTGGTGATACAAATTTCTGACTTTCTGAAAAATGTGAGTTTTTTAAAATTAAATTTATTGAGGTGATCCTGGTTAATAACAAACATTACGTAAATTTCCAGCGTACTACGTTATAATTCGACGTCTGTGTACTTAGCTGTCTGCTCCCACCCAAAATCTAGTTTCCTTCCTTTGACCCCCTTTACCCGATTCGCCCTCTCCCAACCCACTTCCCCTCTGATAACCATCATTCTTTTGATTGTATCTTTGAGTCTGTTTTTGCTTGTTTTGTTAGTTCATTTGTTAGTTTTGTTTTATAGTCCCCATGACGAAAATCGTATGATTTTTGTCCTTTTCTGTCTTAGTTATTGCATTTAGCATAATACTCTTAATCCATAATACTCATAACCCATCCACATCGTCACTTATGGCAGAGAATCTTTATATTTTAATTCAGGATAATTTCCTCAAAGGTTTCAGAGGAAAGATATATAGAAAGGGACCATTTTCAAAGTCATTATTTAGCTCGTCTACACTTTGCAACAATATACATAACAAGTGAAATACATTGCTTTTTAAATAAATCATATTGCTCTTTTAAAAATGAGTCCACTCTGAAGCATAAAAATGTATTTACTAATTAATTAGCACAGGTCTGTCAGCGAGAAAAGAGTACTGTGTAATTCTTCGAGAAGGAACTGAAAGACACACTTGAGAATTGTCACATCTTCTGCAACACCACTCAAACTAAGTCCGGAAGTTCTTCTGTTCTAAATAAGGTTAATTCAGGTGGGAAAAATAAAATAATGCCTAGTAACGACCCTAGTAGAGAAACACACATCACACAGGTTCCACTATATGGAAACTTTTCTCACAAAGCAGCCCATTATCTCCTTTCCATTAAATATGTTTCTTCTCAAGACAGAATTTTATTATTGAACACTTCTGCCTTTGTTCATGGCCAAAGGGAAGAAGAAATGCCTAAATAATCCATTTTCTAATCCTCTTAGATCTTGTCAAAACAAGGAAGAGGAAATGAAATGTGCAAGAGACTATCAAAATGGTAAATTAAAACTGCTCAACTCACATTCTACACTGGTTCTAAGTGCTAAGTTTTTCAACTTTCCCCCACCCATCTACATCTTGGGGAAATTTTAAAATCTCATTGTTTCCTACCATGGTTTAAGGTTGTCCCCTATCCTCCACCTGAGAATCACTGTAACCACACCATCTAAACATGTCCTCGTGTTCATTTCTACGGCTTATGTTATAGTATTACAGGATTTTCTTAATTCCAAGTATCAATTTTTTTATAATACCCAATGTTTCACCCCTAAAAATTATTGCTTCAAATAAATATGTAAGCTATTAAAGAGCAACAAGTACTATAATAGTAATAGATTATATAAATGATTGGCTTCCTGACAAATGGAATTGTACCTAAGCACATGAATTATTCTCATCCCAATTACTACCAAAACAGAGCATCTTTCTTCACCCACTCAGCCTAGTGTAGAATTCTTCCAAAGGACTATTGGTGACGTGGAAGGAAATCTGACTGAGATCTGGAATCAAATCCTGAGACTCTGAGCAAGTCACTGATTACTTCTGGGTCTTTGATTCCAAGTGTGTTTCCTAAAAATGGTTAAGATCAAGGGTTTCCAAATTCTAAAATCTCCTCAGTCAATCACTAACTCAGCCTCCTAACCTATCTTCAGAAAGCTTATTGTATATTATCTTCAATTACATTAAATAGCCAAACAGCAATCACTAACTGCTCGATCTTTCTTAAATGCCAAATGCAGTCACCAGTCCGTAAGGCAATCTGAATTAAAAACAAAGGAAAAAAAAACAAGAAACAAAAGTAACATGAGTTGAATGAGAGCTTACATAAGACCGTGATTGTAATCTGAGTTCAATGATACTAGTAGTAGGCATTCTTCAAAGTACAAAGACAACTCTATGAGTGAAAGGATTTCAAAAGATGAAAACATACATGAGAATAACAGTTGAGCAACAACAATGTGCCTATTTTACTTCTTAGGATCAAGAACTGTGTCGGGGAGAATGAACCTCTATTATTGTCCTTTCCAAATCCTATCTACCTAGTAAGCTTTCTTGCCGTTTCACCAAAGTACTGAATCTCACTTGCTTGTCTAGTTCTAACTCTAGATCAACAACCTCCTAATTAGCCCCCACTAAGCACATACTCTCCTCCAGACTTCTAGAAGATACAGTATCATTTATTTAAAATTATACTGCCACATTTATGGCTAGAGAATCATAAAATGCTAGAGCTAGAAGTCTTTAGAAAGTGTCTATCCAAATCTTCATTTTATAAGCAAACTAGAGCCTAAAATAATCAACTTAGAGAAGTTCAGAGTCCTTATCTTATCAGTTAATTGAAGAAAAGATCCTTGCTGGCTACAGAATTCATGGACTGAGAGGTAGAAACATGTTTTTAAAATCAAAATACAGTCCTTTAAAAGTTACCCACCCAAATATGAATTGAGCATCTACCATACACCATGCCAAGCACTGGATTTGTGTGCTTCCTTCTACTGTAAGGTTAGCTAATTCATAGTTTTATTTTAAAAATCCATTACTCACAAATTTGCATAGTATCCTTCCCTGGACACCCTACAAGAATTATCTCAAAGAAACAGCAGATCCAATTTCAGGAAGTTTTTTTTTTTATTTTTGTTTTTTAAACAAAACAAAATAAAAAAAAGAGGTGGGGGTGGGGTGGGGAGAGGCAGAGAAGGAAATGCTACATATGCCAGGAAAAAATAAGCCATTCCTGAGCTGATACTCAACGTTCTCACCTGAGAAACCCATAGTTCAGTTGAAAGAAGAAAAGAGACTTCCATCCTTAGCTGCACTTCTGAATTATTAAAACCAGTAATAATGCCTTTAAGAGTCTACACTTTAAGAGTCATGATTAATTTACCAGTTTTATTAATGATTTTATATCCTCAAAATAGAAATTACTTGATAAATTTGGGTTTTATTCTATATTTTCTCATCCACAAAATGAGGACCTGAAACAGGGATTTTCAGATTTGACTGCATTTTAGAATAAGCTGGGCAAACTTTTTAAAAGTCTGGTGCTCAGGTTACACTCCAAATCAATTAAATCAGAATCTCTGGGAGATGGGAATCCAGCAGGAATATTTTTTAATCTGCCCAACGCTTCACAATATATGGTCAAAAAAAGAAAGAAAACACTGAACCAGACAAGCTCTAGAGTCAATCTAGTTTCAAAATGCTCATCGAAGCCGACTCACATCCACTGAACCAGGCAATTTTAATGCTTATAATGGTTAGCAATGTAATTATTAAAGACAGATTACTGAAAGGATATAGTAATTCACCAATATAAATATAGGAACGATCAGAATAGCATACAGCAAGCATTCAAATATTCACTGACTAGATATGAAGGAGAAAAACCTAAAATTAGTAAGCTAAAAAGAAAGACCATTTGAGCCAAGAACATATTAAAGCTATATAAGACTTACAAAAATAATTATAAATCGAGGCATCCGCATTGTAATTAATTTCTCAGTTTCCCTAACATTTTCTTATTAATAAATCCCTTGCTATATTAAAACTATACTATGTGCATCAGGATACAGACATGCACGTGCATCCCAGCTCCATCCAGTGAGAGAGCGATGAGGGAATACACCAGTAGCAATGAGCACATCCAACACTTATGCCTTGGTTTCTAATACCATTCTCCAATTGAAAAAACAAAACCAGAAGTCCTTAGAGAAATGGCTAATTCTAAGGCTAAAACACATGATGAACCTGAAACATTTAGTGGTACCAGAAAGAAAGTGCGAAAAAAAAAAAAAAAGATGAAGCATGTCAAACGGCTACAGAAGCAACCTGAAAGAACGTCAGTGCCCAAAGATGGAAACATCTGAGCAACAGAATAACGTACCATTAAATCCTAACCCGAAGTATAAAATCGGCACACCTGAATCCTTACTGATATAAGTAACTGACTGGGTAAGTAAATGAGGGAGAACAGGTCATCTCATCTACCTTAGAGAAGAATTCCAAATCACTGACATAAGTGGCGAGGCTTAAATCCCCGCATCCCATCCCGAGTGTGGACCGGATATAAGACAGGCTTCCGAAGGGCAGAGCGTGGACGGGGAGGGTTGGGGTGATGTACTTCGCAGTACAGAAGCCGAGCAAGCATGACCTCGGCCACGTGATCAGGGTCGACATGGCCATAAATCATGCTGACAGCCTGTACCCTTGATATTATGTGATGAAAACAGCACTTTGTGGTCTTCCTCCCAGAAACTCAAATCCACAGTCTAATCATGAGAAAAACATCAGACAAACCCCAACGGACGGACATTCTACAAAATAACTGATCATTAGTCCTCAAAACTATCAAAGTCATAAAAAAATAAAAATAAAAAAATAAACAAGGAAAGATTGAGAAATGCAGTCAGAAGAAAAGAGGAGACATGATGACTGAAGGCAATTTAATATCCTGGACAGGATGCTGGAACAGAAAGACGTATTCGTGGAAAAACGAGTAGAATAAGAATAAAGTCAAGGGTTCGGTGAACAGCAGTGTCCTGAGGTTGGTTTCTTAGTTTTTGTGAATGAATCATGGTACTGAAAGATGCTAAGAGGAGAAATCCAGTGAGTGATAAAGGAGGACTCTCTACCATCTTTGCAGCTCTAATTAAAATGATTCCAAAATAAAAATTTTATTTTTGAAAAACAACAACACGAATGTGGACAGATCTATCTAACAAAACTTGTGTCATGGCTAAAAAATATAATATATAACAATGCAAAAGAACTCCATAGGTCCAGGCCACAGGCAGGCTTGCCTCTGCGTCTTTGATTTTAGATTCGAGCTTGGGAATGATTTACAGACTGGAGAGAAGAAACAGTCATCATTTCAAAGGACTGAAATCTTACGCCACCTACTTTCTCCTTTCTTCCTCACCACATCCCGTGATCAAAACCCTACTGATGATGCCTGCTCAGCATCGGCTCCCCTGCCCCTGTCCGGCATCTGCTTTAAGGCTCTCACCCCTTCAGAGGCAGGAATTTGCCTCTGTGCTATCAGCCTTCTGCCGCCCTATCAATTTCACAAAACTATTCTACTTCTGAAATGCAAAACTTAAAAACTTTTGATAGCTCCATCCTTTCTCTCTCTCTCTCTCTCTCTCTCTCTCTCTCTCTCTCTCTCTCTCTCTCTCTCACACACACACACACACACACACACACTTGCTCTAAAAGCCACAAAGAAATAAATACTGGCCTCTATCTATACCCTCTCACTCCACCATCCCCAAGCACTCTATTTCTCTCATCAAAATAATGTTTCCAAAAGCCCGCGATAATTTTGCTTTTTGATTCTTTTTTTTTAAACATTTTTCATCCTATATCAGATTATGAACGCCTAAAACAGGGAACAACAGGTATTATTCGGAGTCATTCCGCACAGATTAGCATGCGACCTTATGCAATACGAGGTGCTTAACATATATTTTTTTAATTTTCTTAAACTCTAAATTTCCATATAACATCAATTTGAAAAATCTTCAAAAAAAAAAAAAAACTTCCTTAAAAATCAGGTAACAAGTTCTGCTGGAAATGGGTCATTTGACTACATTTAAGTCATCCTTTAAACTGCATACCGATTCAGATGGCCAGCGCCAAACTGAACTAGACCCGGAGATAAAGCCATTATCTTTGACTGCAGCTGTGAGCAACTGGTAGACCACATACACGCACACAAAAACAAGCCGCTCGGCGCGACGGCAGAACCGAAAGTATTTTTTAAAAAGCACAATCCGTATCTTACAGACTTGTGCGTCTCCGCGATGCTGTGCCTTTCAAAGCAGTGTTCACGACGTCCGCCACACAGTAGCCACCGCCCGAAATACTGAGGCCAGGAAAGCACAGTGGAGCGTTCTGATTTATCCAACTATTTGGGGGCACAATCGGGAGCATAACTTCTTTGGCCACGCCCCTGTTCTAGTCGCTACTCAGATGTCATTACTTAATCACATCCTATTGGTCTTGTTTGCTACATCAGCGGCAACCTCCACACGCATACCACACGCACCTGCTGGACCAAAGGAGGAAGGAAAGGTAGAGTCAGTGTCTTCACCGGGAGCCCGGATTACCTGAAACCTGAGCTCCTGGGTCAACACCTGATTCCAGAACAATCCACATCCAGCTGATCCTCATTACGGGTGGATTCCGCATTGGTGCATTCGCCTCCTTGCTGCAGTTTGTTTGTGACCCCAAAATCCAATACTCGGGGCACTTTCCTGATCATTCAGGAACATGCAGAGAGGTGGAAAGCATGTGCCACCCAGAAGCCAGGTCCCGCGAAGGGATGCTCTGCCTTCTTGTGTCAACTCTCCTGCTGTAAACCACAGTCCTTTTCGAGGTGTGTTTCGGGTCACATTTTTCAGATTTTTGTACTTTCCGCTGATGATTTCAGCGGCCTCCAAGTATAATGCTGACACACTGGCTTATGTTCCCTTAGGGAGAAAATGCACGTGTCGGACAAGCTTCGTTCGGGTACGGGTTGGACGGGGCTGCTGTCCGCAGACTCAATGTCAGTACACATTAAATAAGTTGTCTTCAACAAAGGAACATAACACAAGGCTGCATATTAATCAGCTGACAAACAGGGTGTGGCCACGGGTTTGCAAGAACCTCACCTTGTACTTCCCCTAAGAGCGATGGCTCCTTCTGTGTTAACTTGGTGTTCTCAGCAACCTCAGAGAATATACCGAGATAAATCAATTCTACAAACATTAATAACCATGTAACCAACGGCAACGTAAATTACTATGAGTTGGTGAACCTCCTCTTAGGTGTTTGCAAATTCCATGGCGAAAGAAAAAATATTCTAAGTAAAAGCGATGCAGGACAGGGCCGATTTCCCCAAGTGGACCTACAATCGCCAACGTGGCAGCCACCAGCCACGTGTGACCGCAGAATACTTGAAATGTCGCCAGTCCTCGCGGAGATATGCTATACGCATAAAACATGCGGATATCTGAAGACTTGGTGTGCCAAGAAGAAAATATCTCCATAGCTTTTACATAGCTTACATGTTAAAGTGACAATATGCTTCATACTCTGGTTCCATAAAACTTATATCCGTTTCATTCGACATTTTTTAATGTGGCTACTAGACAATGTTAAATGACATGTGTGTCTCGCATTATATTTCTACCAGAAAGCACTAATCTATACAGAGCCTACATTTTGACAATCGTGTTGGGCATATGCTGAATCCTAAGCAGTATTTTCTTAATAACATTGTAAAATTAGGAAATTCTAAAAAGAAAGCAAGTTGTTTAATAAGCAAAATCATCAGTGGAACTTGATCAAAAAAGTATTTAACAAAGTTATAGCTTTGCTTTCTCTATAAATCCTAGACCCACCAAGATGTTACAGTTTCTTGCAATAGCCATGTTGTTACTTATAATCTTCTGAAAAAAATGCATAAATTGAAAAGAACATTAAGAACATCCTGGAACCTGGCCAGGTTACAAGTACCTGGGTAATATGTAACGGTCCAGTTTCACTAGGTTGAAAATGTGAAGAAAAGAATGAACAAAGGATACCTAACATCTTTTTATTATTATTATTATTATTAATAATAATAAAATGAACGGGGACCACTGAAAAGAATAGAAAAGAATAACTTACGATCAAGATCTGGCCAAATCAAAATTAAATCAAGCAAGTCTTTATTGAGTCTCTCTACTCAACAACGGAACAAATGGACCTGAGGAGTTACACAGACATACAACCAGAGAACATTCTAAACATCCATTGCTAAGGGACCAGATGAACCATGATGTAATGAAATACCACATACGCGCTCAGATAAATGAACCTGATATATATGAACATGAAGAGACCTCAAAAAAATATATGGCTCAGAAAAAGGCAAGTTGCAGGATGACATATGAAGCATGACAGTATTTAGATGAACTTTAGGACACAAAACTACGGTTTACGGAGACACATGGAGTGAAAGAAGAAAACCAGATGGCAAAGACATCCACCCAGCTCTCAACTGGGGGTGGCTCTGGGGGAAAGGAACAGGAGACGGGAGGAGGGAGCGAGGGTCTTTCTCTACCCGGTCCATTGTTTCTGCATCAGACACACATCCACGCGCTGAAAAAAACAATGTGAAAAAAGGAGACTGTGGAAGGCCAGCGGGCTTCTGGACACCGCAAAAATGCCTTCCGTGATCAGACTACACACGTCTCCATTTCCCTCTGCTCTCCCGGCGCCCCATCCCACCTCACACGCGCCCGTGACGCAAGGCCATATTCTTATCAGTGGCTGGAGGCTACATTTATAGAATCTCAAGGTCTCCATAGCAACAACATGGTCGGTCAAAAAGGGAGGCATTTGTTTAGAGTCAGGAAAAAAAAATAAAACACTATCTCCATAAAAGCACCCTGCCCAGCTTAAAAAGGGGGGGGGGCCAGAAACGCCTACTGTACAACTCTCTCCCAAACAAATATCAACTTTAAAGCAACCACGTAACGTCTGATAAAAGCTTTTACTCAGAGCAATATATGTCTATCCCCGAAACTGCAAAAAAATTCATAAAATGGAATTCCTATCAAGATAAACTTTTATATCGTGTGGGTTTTACCAATCCTCCTTTAATTAATCAACTAGCTATGAGCCCAGGGGAATGTTTTGTGCCAGAAAATATAGTTTTATGAGTATACCATAAGATGGAGAACACAGACGTTCCAAACATACATTTTTATGTGTCTCTCACTTTAATGGGTTTCCATGTAGAGTGAGAGTTCTCACGCAACATTTGAGACGCAAACAAGATTAAGATCTGAACCAAGAGTAGCACAAACACGACGTTTTTCGTCAACAAAATTAGAAGAAATGGGCACTTGTCGTAGAAAGAACCGATTTCTTCTTCATCCTTAAAAAGTACTCAAGGAAGATCATTTCCGACGTCTTAAAACAAACAGGTATGTTTGTTTTCATATAGACCCAATACACAAATTACATTTGTTCCTCTCAATACTTGGATTATCGATCGAGCAGGATTTGAGCACACGTTCTAGAGACGAAGTCCCTGAATTCCTACACCAGCTCCAGCACCTCCCCATCTAGACCCGCCCTGAGGAGTCACGGCGCTTCCAAAGCCTCTTTTGAAACACGGGACGCGTTCTGTACACATGCAGGTGAAATGTTTTCCACAAAGCATTCAATAAGTGTCTCCTATTAGTCGTTAGCACTCCTAAGCTGGAAGATTTTTTTAAAAATTAACCATGGCTTTCTACCATTTAAAACATTGAAAGGTGAAAAAGGGGCTCTTTTTTAGAACTGCATGTTTTAAGTGACACTTTTTATTTCATAGCAATCAACTGATTACCTTACCGTTTTGTGCCTAAATACATTTCATGTTATTTTCTGTGTTTGTTGCTGTTTTTTTCTTTAATAAGCCATGGAGTATTCTGGCAAATCAACCCTTCCTCCACGGCAGCTGTGGTGTGAAACTGACTCATAAAATGCAGACAGAGAAATATTTGATCATCTGGTCCCATACACTTGCCAATGTACCAGTCGAATTTTTCCATCCCATAACTTATTTTCACATACTGCAAATAAATTGTTTATGGGTTCTGTCAGAAGCAATCTGGATTATTACAGAAAAATGTTCCTCATTTCAGTACCACGATGTCTTCATGTTCTGAGTGGCATGAAGGTATCTCTTTTTTGACTCTCGAAGTCAAAAAAAATAAAGAAATGAATGTCCATTAAGTCTTTTTTTTTTTTTTTTTTTTTACTTGTTCGAGATACCATTCTTTGCTGTAAAGGTGCCATTCCTATCGTCTTAGGCGTACACAGCATGGAAAGGCATTTGGTCACACGTACTCAGAAAGGACAGACGAGTCTTCACGTCCTCTGTGCCACACACACCCAGGACAACACCGATCGATGGAATGAGCACTGATGTGATGGAGGTGCGCGGCGATCAGGGCCCGTCTCCACAGAACAGGAAGCACTTTTTTACTGAGATACCGGTAAAACTGGTTAAAATCACCTTCGGTACCAGCCGGTGCACATATGAAACCATGCTAAATCTCACTCAGAATCAAAAAAATGTTATCTAAACACTGTGATACGATTTTTCACTTCTCCTAATGACAAAAATCGCATGAACTTTTGTACACTGTCGGTGGAAATGCAGATTTTTCAATGAGCCGTTTGGCGATATCTGTCAACATGTTAAATATATTTAAATATATATGTATGTATACCAAGTCCAAGTGCGTGTGTACATACACACTCAGCTTGGTGACGCCACTACCAGTAATCTGATCCATGTATCGAGTCACAAAAAGTATCCGAAAACACGTATTTACACATATTTAATGATATTCACCACAGCACTATTTGTAAGAGCACACGGAATCCGAAAACACCATAATGTCCCACCCTCAGGGGACAACTGAGAAAAATGATAATGTACCCAGGGGACTCCTGTGCAACCTCTGAACAGAACAGAAAGAGGCTGACCTCTGGGCCAGCCCACGGAAATATCCTTTAAAAGAAAAGGCAAGAACTGTGTGTACAGAGTGACTCCGTTTGCTTAAAATAATTTTAAAAATCTAAATATTCTGGTAGGATCATAAAACTTTTTCTCCAAATATATAAAACTTACTAGATACTTTGGGATATTGTTTTAGATTAGGTTCAAGTGTTTGTATTTTGTACTATTTCTAGAAAAAAAAACTGAGGTACAAAACAGATTCAACATCACTGCTTGCAAACCTTCCATGAGACATTAAATTGGCATTATCAATGTTAAATTCTCTCCTCCCAGCACCCCCATCTGCTAAATTACATGCTGGACTTCTTGATTTTGTTTTCCACTTCTTCGTGTACTAGACAATTATCCTAAGACTCCCTCCTCACATCAATCCCTTCCATAATTAGAAGAGTCTTCTACAACATTCCCTTGGTTTTTCAGTTCTCATTTTCTCAGCCCACAGAAAATCCTGAATTCTCTGATATTTTTAACACTTAAAGCTGTCACTGCACAACCTAACACTTGGGAATTATAAAAGAAACATCCCCAAATATTTTAAGGTATAGTAGTATCACTGGAATTAATACATAGCTTTCCAAAATAAAGACAAAAAACAAAAACAAAAAAACACTGCTTTAAAGAGAAAAGTCAGTTCAGGTTTGCTTGCTGTTTACTTGCTGGATTTCCAGGAGGGGCTTGTGCTTCTTAAATACCTGAACAAATGCTGAATCACTACATTGTACACCTAAAACTAATACAACATTCTATGTCAACTGTAACCGAAAATTTAAAAAATTTTAAAGTAAATACAGTACCTGGCATTGTCCCAACACTCTTGAATGAACACACACAAACACACACACACACACACACACACACACACACACACAAATGTAGAAACATGTGGCTTATACTGAAATATTCTAAATTATACTAAAACCATCTCTACCTAAAATGAAAATATATCCCTACAGTGTAGAACATTGAAAACATTGAGGCTAAACGCAATGGATTAACCTGTGAAAATACAACTGAATCACCTTTCAAACCTTTAATCACAACATGCAATCCTAGTAAAGCTCGTTTATCATCCATAGCGATGAAAGAAAAGGCCACCTGGCATTCCATCAAATCCAAAATCCTTAAAAAACGACTCATAATGATGAACTACTCCACTGAGATTCTTGGAGCATGGGTCTCCATTTCCTTTCAAAAAATCTTGTCTCTCGTCACGCAATTCCTGTTTACTCGACTTCAGTTTTCCTGTTTCATGACTCCACCCCGGGTGTGACAAAAACCAAAAACCTGAAGGAATCTATTTTCAGCACAGATATTTACTTAGGTAATTTTCTATTTAATCAACAGGATGCAAAGCTGTTTGTGTGGCTGACAAAGACCCGCCTGCTTTGTTCACTGTCCCTTGTTAATAGTGAACAAAGGAAAATCTTTTAACATCTTATTTAACACGAGATAACTTTAGAAAAATGTTGAGCTTAAATATCCCTCCGAGAACTATTTCGGGATTTAAAATTACCCAAATAGCCTTTAAGAGAAAAATTTAAAAAGTGTCTGCATCTTCGGGGTATGTTGACAGACAGTCCAGGAAACACTGCTCAGAACGCCTTAGCATCTCCTTTTGTTATTCTATGCTCTAAGTGAGTGCTTGACGCTGTGGAGGAGGCTCTTTTCAAAGCCCCCCGTATTACAGAATTACAATGCGAAATGCAGGGGGGAGAAAGTGTCCCGAAGAGGCTGCTAGGGAACCGACCACCTTCTCGACAGAAAGAGTCATGGAGGCCATCACCTGACACCTGCACACTGAAGCGCCTTTCACCCTCTTCGCTCCCACCTCGTGCACTTCCACACGGCTGTGTGAATTCTTCTCGTGAGAGCGCTGTGCTCACCAGACTGGGACCGGCCTGCACTCTGTCTTACTCACCTGTGTATCGCAGTGCACCTGGTAGCACAGTGCCACACACACACACACACACACACACAGGTGGCATGTGCCATGGCAGAGAGCCTCCAGTGTGCAAGCGTGTGCCTCTTTTCCACTGCTCTGACTTATGCTGCATGCATTCGCCCATTCCCTGAAAATGTGATTTAGCCAGTGGCACCGAATTGTGTGAGATTTTATTTCATGGAAAATTGACTTCTTCTGCCCTATTTCATTCAGTTCATTACTATCTGGAAATCCCCTTCCGGTGCTAGTTATGGTGGGTGTCCTTTTAGGGCACGTGGCCTAATTCTAACCCGGGACTACATGACTGAAAAACCCTGGTCCTATTATTTTTGGTTCAAATGATTTCGGGGATCAGTTTTATGCTCCAAACAGTGATGTTGCGACTAGACAATTGCTACTTCCCTGTCTGGAGCATAAAAACTACTATGGAATTATTATACTGCATTTTCTGACCTTTCCAATCAATGGAACTCAAAATGCAAATCCAAAACTCTTCATGATCTGAAAAACAATAAAGATGGTGGGAGGGAGTGAAATTCCCCCCACAGAACTTCTACTCCTTCAAACGAATCTTTCCACTTCCCAAAGAGTAAGTTAACTAACTCACCACAAGAAGGAACACATTACCCTTCTTAGTGTACTAACATCTATCTATTTATTTCAACAACATGGAATTGTGAATAGGTTCGGCCTCCATCCTGAGGTGTGGACCTACCTGTCCATCTGCCTTACCTGCCTAAATTTCGAAAGCTGAAGAGAGATAAAACTGTATTCAACGTGGCAGTGAAAGCTATAACCAGACTCCTTGTATCACGGTCTTCGTAACTGTAGCTGGAGAACGTGGAGCCACCAAGAAATGAACACTGTTTTTCCTCCTTTTTATCAAAAATGAAGGGATGCTCCGTATCGACGCTTTTAGATGTTCTGTGTACAAAGGCCAAGTGCGCGTGTGTCACTGTGCGTGTCCGTGTGTGCATGCGTGTGTGTGTGTCTCCACCCATCCCAGGCACGGGTCGTTTCCGCAGGGTTCACGGTAGGATGACACACACCAGGGTAAAATCTCCATCCCACACCTCCCTAAGGAGAGCTCATGGTCACAGGCCACGGTATGTGGTGAAACTGAACCACATTCATGCAGGTTCCACTAATTAGTAATTCGGTCTGTGTAAAAGTCGATCACACCAGGAAAATTAATAATGCAATTAAATTTCTTTTTAATTTACCTTACTTAAGAAAAGAATTTAAGAACCTAGCGTGCTATTTGAATGCTAATTACAAATGAACAATTTCTTAAGTCACTAAATCAATTCCATCTGGATAAACAAATATTTTTAAGTTACTGTTACTCTGTGCTTATCGCTAATGAGTTATATGTATTTAAATATTCTACAATGTAAGCGTCTCAGAAACTGAAACTACCCTTCCCAGTAAACGTAAATCTTTTTATTACTATTGCATTTATTTTTCACAAACTCAACCTCATTTCCTAGAATGATTCCTCAGGTATAAATACCTAAAAAGATGTGTTCTTTCTTTTATTCACACTCAGTGAAAATGCAAAATAACCTCAGTATTTAAAGATGCTACCAGGGTAAGTGTTCATCCGATGAAGCCTTAACCTTAATTGTAATAGTATTTGAAGATGGGGCCATTAGGAGATAATGAGGGTTAGATGAGGGTAGGGCCTTGGTCTACAGGGTCCGGTGTCCTCGTAGATGAGGGAGAGATACCAGAGCTTTCTCTCTCAGAGATCAGTCCACGTGAGATCACAGCAAGACGTGGCTGGCCGTCGGCAAGCCGGAAAGACAGCCCTCACCAGAATCAATCAGAATCAATCAGAACTTGGACCTTGAACTTCTGGCTTCCAGAACTGTGAGAAAATACATTCCAATCATTGAAGCCATTCCGTCCATGTGATCTTGTCATGTCACCGGGCAGACTAACACAGTGTGTTTCTTCAACCCAGGAAGGTTAAGCCAAAGTAAGTTTCAAAAGCACGTCAAATAAGATACTCAAATGGAACTCTAGGCCCAAAGTACAATTACTGCCAACACCCTCACTTTTTCTGATTAAAAACAGCCTATGATTCACACAAGTCTAACTTCTTGCGCAATCTAAGCACTGGAAATCAATGGCCTTTGAGGACAAGAAGCCAAGGACCAAGGGCAGCAGCTGTGGTGCTGACGGGGAGCACAGGCTATGGGGGAGCAGTGCGAGAAGCTCCAGCCCGGCTTTTCCTAATGCCTACACGTTTCTTGAAATGATCGGCTAAGAAGAGTGATCCAACTTTCTCATTACTACTACTTCATAAAGTGACGCTTTATTAAAGTTCATTTAAAAGATTTCCACTTCACGGCTATTCATGTTCATCAAATATTTATTCAACATCTCCCACACATCAAGCTCTGTAACTAGGCACTCAGGTCAGGAAGGAAAGGTAAAAATTTCGGATGATAAAGAGATGTCAGGCGTGAATTAAAAAGCATCAGAGCCTTACATCTCTAACCCTGGGAACTCCAAACCACTTCATGAAACTGTGGATGACAAACAGGCACCCCAAACTCTACCTGTCCCAGAACTGAGCTCCTGGTCACTATCACCACCAGTACCACCATCCCACCCCTCAGTAATAAAATCTGATCTTCCCAAAGTCCTCTTCCCCAATAAATATCACCCCCATCCATCCAGAAACCTCAAAGTCAACCTGAGTCCTGTCCTTCATACCCAAATCCAATATATCTTGCCTGTTCTTCTTTTTTAATATATCCAACATGGGACCATGTTCCCTTTTACAATCCATTCTCGCAATGAGCTGATCAGCCCCCTGACCTCCCGTTTCCACCCTCTCCCTCGACTGACTATTCTCAATACGGCACTCAGAGAGACCTTACCACACCTCTACGCAAAGCCCTCCAATGGTTCCCAACGACTCAAAATAGATGCCGACGTCCCTGCAGCATCAGGCCTCCCCGGCTCAACCTGTGGCTAAAAACCCTCCACCTGCCGCTACCGACCTACTCCAGCCGGAAGCTTCCAGGACGAGCTCCGCCTGGAAAGTCTGTGATGTTTTCTCCTCTCTTCACCACTAAGCTGGCTCTACCGCTTCATTCAACCCCTCTTCAAAACCACTTCATTATCAGTGTGTGGCCTTCCAAACGTGGCCTTACTCGACTCAATGTTTTTCTATGATCTTCACCAACATCTCACATGCTACGTGTTTTGCTTGTGTGCCTCTCCTCGCTAGACTGTCATCTTCGTGTACAGGAGGCAGAGGCTTTGTCATTGGTAGCTGTGCCTTCAATGCCTAAAACAGCGGGACACAGGAGAGCCTTGTAAACACCTGTTGAATTCATTTCTATTACAAGGACTCATAGGAGTAAGTGACTGTTTACTGATATCTGCTAAGGTACAGAAAGTTCTGACGTGAGATTCACTGTAAAATAAGAATAAATAAAAATAAAAATCCATCTGCTTTCACGCAAAAGGTTCTAGGCCAGCCCCCTCGAACCTTAAAGGCTTTCGCATTTATAATGGGCCTTTCCCTACACTTGCCAAAAAAATTTCACCACACAGGGAATATTTCAGCCATAAGAAAATATTTTTCTTAGAATATATCGGAAAAATTATACAGGAATCTGGGGGGAAAATATAATTTTTTCACAATATTTAGAACATATCCATTTGTCATAGAAATGGGGAAACGACACATCTCTGATATTATGTAAACTACATTAGCATTAAAAATGTACATATTTGCATTTAGCCAAGAGGTCAGAATGAGTAATGATTCTGCTACAAATAAAAATATTGCGTAACTACTGCGTAGAATTTTGCAAGCTGCAAAACAGCATCCGGTCTGATACAGAACTGGTATCCAGAATGAATGAAGCGCTCTCACCACTCAAGAAAAAAACTCTTAATTTTTCAAAATGCTAAATGTAGTGTGGTATCCTGGATTCTAAGTGGAACAGAAAAGAATTTAAAAAAAAAAAAACTGGTAAGATGCACATAAAGTCTCTAGTGCAGTAAATGGTTTTGTTCCCACATTAATTTCTTAAGTTTTGACAAATACACCACGGTTCTCTAAGGAACAGGTATACAAAGGGTTACACACTATACAACTCCATGTGGACGGCATTTTGGAAAAGGCAAAACTATAGGGACAAAAATCATATCGACGGTTGCCAGACGCAGAGCTAATCAGGAGGCGAACTACGCCAAGGGACACGCGAACTTTCCAGGGTGAAGAAAATGTCTCTGACCGTGGCGGTGGCTACATGACTGTCCATGCGTAAAAAAAGCTCACAGAATTTCACACTTAAAAGAGCCGAGTCTTACCGTACATAAATTATGACAGCTGAATAATTTGCATCCAACTTAACTGCAGTTTGTTTGTTTGTTTTTCATTCCTGATACAGTGCTGGTCGTAAACTGCTAGCACAAGAATTATTAATAGAAATTCAAGCACCCTTTGGCCCAGATATATACCAGATCGCATACCTAAGGGGTATTTATTGCAACACTCTGTCATGGCCACACACACACACACACACACCACACACGCACGCACCGAAGGAAGCTCATGCACTGGTTTTAGAAAGATCTCCAAATTATATTTTATGTTAAGTGAATAAGCAAGGGGTAGGCATATAGATATAATTTTGAGGGTATGGAATATTTCTATGGTTCTATATTTGGATTTTTCTTTTAAAAAAAAAATCTTTACAACAATAAACAAGCAACTAACATCACCCACCAGCACTAAACGATTAGGATTTAGGCCCAAGGGAACATAGGAGGAACCGAGACTCTCCACTTGTATACTTGTTTAATACTTTTTGATATATGAACCATGCAAAAAAAAAACAACAACAAACTAAGTAATATTTAAGAGACTAATTTTAAATATAGTTTAAGTACAAATTATGAACATTTTTAGAACACTGAAAATAGTCCAGAGGCAGAAAATATGATCATGTACACTTACAATGCAAGTTAACTTTCAATTACCAAGAGAAAATGAGCAATCCACATAGGAGACTATATATTTAACCTTTCTTGCTGACCCCGGTGCCCCACAAAAATAGAAGAAAATAAGGAGTATAAAAAAATAAGAAAACAAAGAATGTTTGGAAAGAAAGAGTATAATTTTTTAAAGGAGGCGTAGATGAGAAAACTCAGATTTAAAAAGCCAAGAACTTGTTCCACCCTTAGAAACCCTCTATCTTTCCATCCCACAGTGCTGTGCTTTTCCATCTCCAAAGTAAAAGTAATATCTTCTATGACTTGTAAGAGCCAAAGAGAAACAGGGAGGGCTTTTGCCACAGACGCAGAGTGACAAATGTCCTCTGCAGACGAACAACTAAAGGCATCATTTAAACACAAATAGACACCCAGCACGGCCAGAGCATCGGGATGGATTATTTTAGGATTTCAGGATCATTTAAGACTCCTTTAAGAGCTTACGGTCCAAAATCTAGCCACCTGCCTTTCATTCTGTCATGGAGACTGAAGTACAATCATAAAACTGTGCAGAGCTAGGTAAGTTCGAATCGCTTGAATAGTACCTCTGTGCATATCTGGATTAATGTTTCTGGATCCTGGACAAAATCTAGTCCAAGTAGCCTCTTTCTGAATAGTGTGGCCAGACGACAGAGTTCACCTGCATGCAAGCTACCACAGCCTCCGGGCAACAGTTACAAAAAGCAGAAGTAAGTACCAGCAACGTTTTACCCTCCGACCTACTAATTTCAAAGGCTATATAACCCATTCAAATCCGGTCCCTGGTAGCAATCTCCCAAACCTTTTCCCTGGCTTTCTTAGTCAGTACTGAAAACCAAGGTTCTCAGCTACGTGCCTACACAGAAAGGCTAAGTATTAACGTAATCCCACATTGGAACCTCATAAGCAAGGGAAATAAGTATGACAGTTCCATTTCCGACAAATCGGCAGATGCCTGACTGTGCTACTACTGAGAAAACCTGGTTACGTTCCCAAATACTGAACAACTTGAAAGGGACGAAGCTAGCCCATTCCAAAAACCGAACTGTAACTGAACTTACCACTTACGTTACTCTTCAACTAGCAAAGAAAGCTCTAACGGTGTACTTGATTACTAAAAATAAATAAATAAAACACAAACGCAAAACAAAGAACCAAAAAATAAAGCAACTAATCCCAAGATAGCAAGATAATATATTTAAATCCTTAACATGGTGCCTGCTGGCAAAATTAACAATAAATAAATATTAGATGCTATTAAAACCATCATGTGAAACTCTATCATTCTCAGATAAACCTGGAGATTAGGACAGGCTATCTTAAAAGGTATAGTTAAAAAAACAATGGCTAACATTTATTGATCCATCTGCTTAGCGCCTGGATCTAATCTCAAAATGGACCTCCCAGCCCTACTCTACTAACTGCGATTGTTTTCAGAATTTTAATAAAATTAGATTTTAAACCTGAAGCCCATCTCTGAAGTATAAGTAACCTAGTAAGACATTCTGAATAAAGAAAAACATCCTACGCAAGTCGGAACCCCATTGTGTAAAAGTCCTTATTAACAACAATACAGACCTTTATACCATGTCTCTCACTGCAGAGGGAGTACAGTGCAGTGGGAAAAAAATGGACTTCAGATCAGATAGTCTGTGTGTCCTTAAGCAAATTACTTAGCCTGTCTGTATATGAGTTTCTTCACTGGTAAATGAAGACGGCACCTCTTGCTTAATTGGGTTGATGGAAAAATTTTAAAAATATGAGAAACCACCTAGTTGACTTTCTGGCACATAATAGACACAATAAATGTTGAATGTTTTGCCATGTCTTTCTTCAGCTGGTCTTTCTGAATTACGCTCCCTCTAAATATAAAATGAACAACAATAAGACAACTGAAGGTGTATTATTACACCACTGGCAACCTAAAACAGCTAACGTAGCACTTTGAAATGGGCTGCATTTAAGTAACTCTTAAGGAAAATAGAGGCCTGAAACAAAGATTCCTTTACTGTTGCACCTTTTAATGGGAAACCTTTATTATGAAATTCAAATCCCTCTTCAAATTCTTCAAAAGCAGCCATGGAATTTTTATACCACATTCTTATTCCCATTAACAGTCTTATGAACATTTCTGGCTATGGGTCTAAGTTCATATAACATCCAAATTTAAATACAGAATGACAGATTTCAATAATCAAAAAAGAAAACTGTAGCTATTCATAGCATGTAATTATAAAACTTATTATAAAAATATGGATTCCGATAAACAAACTTAGAATAGACCATATATACATATGAAACATATGGATACACTTTGTCACACTTTTGAGCACTTTTGAAAGTGAAGAATTTGGGGTTCAGCTTTTTGACTTAAAATAAAGTGAATAAAACTATATGAGATATACTGGTGTAAATGAGTTTTTATACAATGGTTCTTTGAAGTCTGAAAATACTTTTATCAAAAAAAAAAAAGCTCTTTAAAAAACTGAACATGAAGCCTTTGCTTTTAAAATGATCCAGGTAAGTATTAAGCTGGACAACCAAATAAAGAAATATTCTGAAAACATGGTTTTACGGCTTTACACAAACCAAAGAGACAAATTTCCTTAATGCTACTTCCTTAATGCCAAAATTAAAAGTCTCTTAGTCTATCATCTTTCTAAGTGACTCACAATTTCTACTGGCACTAATGCTTTTGATATGTCAAGGAAAGTGTATGCTCTATATTAGTGTAGTGTTTTCCATTCTTAAGTACTTTCTCATGTATTATGCTCACTTAAGCCTCACAACCACCCTGAAAAATAGGTAAGGCAAACAAACAGTGGGCCCTATTTTCCAGACATGAGAAAGAAGGCCCAATGAAAGCTGCCACGGTCACACCAGGGGACAACAGGAGTATGACACCAGCCCCTCCTCTCTGGCTGCTCCCCCTCACCGGAATTCCAGAGCTCAACGGGAGGGACGTCATTAGAGTAACATCAGTACCAAAGAAGTTCAGACATGATAGTCTCAATATTGTTTTCTTCTTGGATCTTCCAGGAGACTGAATAAACAATTTAAAATACTGTTGGCCCGACTTAAGAAACGTTACAATATACAAAAACGTTCAGAATCCAGTGAAAAACAAATGAATACGTACCCAAATAGAGTCCAAGGCCACAAAATGAAGTCCGAGGCTTAGGAATTTATTATGTGATGCCTAGAATTCAGGTTCTTACTTTTGACTTGTTTCTGTGACGGACACAAGTCATGGTGAGTAAGTAAAATTTGAATCGCTATCGCCTAAGTAGGCAATCATAAGAATCAATTTTGGCTCAGTCTTAAAACAATCACAAGCCTAAATTATGTTACAGTTAAATAACAAAACAAACAAAAAAAAAACTCTGAGTTAAAGTTTTAAAATTAAACCTAATTAGGTTGTACCCCATCAGTACTGCTTATTGAATTACTATGAGAATGTCTGACACACTCCTATACTAAAATAGTATGGAATGCTAAGATATTATAAAAACACCATGGAAACACAAATATCAATAAGATCGTTTTACCTTCAAGGACTTCTGCAGTTTAAAATAGGAGATAAGATGTGTATACCTAATAATTAGGAAATAATTACGAGAGGGTAAATGCCTTAAAGAGATGCGCAAGCTAAAAAAAAAAAAAAACAGTAAAAATCCATAAAGAAAAATTCAACTTCCAGCCCAAGTGACCAGAAACAGTTTCAGGAAGGAGGAGACCTTTAGGCTAGTCCTGAAAAAATGACCAAAGTAGGTGAGGGAGGGAGATCAGCATCTCGCTGAAGAGTTAGTAGCATGGATAAAAGCTTCACTTGCGGGGCACTGATAAAGGCTGAGATGTCAGCAGTTAGAAGAGAGAGAACTGAAAAGAAAAATGAACTGATGTGTTCTTTCCTGAACTCCAGGGTTAGCTTTTTATGAAATCAATTCAAACACAGGAGCAGTTTACCAGGGAGATAGCGCAAGATTACTGTTCTTTGTGGTTACAAGGATCATTCTTGACAATTTGACCAGCCACATGAATGGGGACCCACTTGGCAATGAGAAATGAGGCCTTAGGTTTTTCCTCTAAAACACCATCCTAAATAAGTAGGTCCGCAACAGCCTTTCTCCTCTTATATCTTTGGTCTTAAAAACAACTGAGAAAAGTAAAACTAAAGGGAAATGGAAACAGGACCCAGCCTAAAAGCAGAGAGGAAGGATGAGATTGGGTTCCTGTAAACATTTTGATGCAGTCATTTTCACAATCAGCAGAGGGGAGTCTTTAATCTAAGGCATTAAGAAGAAAACTCTGAGAAATTCTTATGATCTTCGAAAGATATGACAGAGAGGGATTAGGCTTTTTTTTTTTTTTAAGCCTTGGATAAGAGATAAAGTAAATGACATTTTACAGTAAAAGTCACATAACCTATTCCTTATACTTAAACAAAAAAATCTGCAAGATGCCAGATACATAATTTTAAGTCACGAGCGAGATCTTTCTTATTTTTCCTTTAAAATGTTTCACCCAATTTGATGAGAATTACGGATTGCTTTCCACCAGATTTAAAGATTTACAGGAGATGCTAGTTTTTTTTTTCCTCCATGCTACTTTGTATTGTTTCTACCAATGTGAAGGTAAATATTGTTTTTCTGAAAACTGATTCAATGTTTAACATCTATTCCTTTCCTTTAAAAAAATCATAATAGAAATGCACAAAAGACTATATACTATGAAGCTTTAAATTTAGTTTCGACCATTTCCAGGAGACTACATTAATCGTTTTCATAAATGAGGTTAACGTCTGACAGTATAAAAATTGACTATCCTCTAAGATAGGAACTGAAGAAGCGCAAACGCTTGGAAAATTTCTATTTGTGAGTGAGAAGTTCTGATACTATATTCACTGAATAAGGAAGGTCCGCATCAGCATTTTCTACAAAGTTTCAGAATGATGGGAAGACAGTGTTGCGAATTTGGAGTGGCTCCTGTCTCTCCTAAGCCATGATATGGGAAACTGCTCTCACTGAAGTTAATTTTCTTCCAACTCCCAAAATCCTGTTAGAATCATCTCTTTTCTTTACTCACACTGATATAATTAATTACCACAGATGTTTAAGTTCTAACATGTTAACTAATTATTTAAAAGTTATCTTTGTGGTCGCAAGTAACAACTCCTGAAGACAACGCCACAGCACACTAAAAGATGCACTCACACAAGTGTGTTTGAACGGAAGACAGAAAAAGCTAAACCACCTAATAAAAAGTAGCTTTACCCCCTGAATCCAATTTCAAGGTTTAGACAACACGCTTACAATCGTTTTAAAGATGAGAAAATGGCAGTAATATAATTCCTGACTGCAAACTAAATGGAAATTCAGGCGTCTTTTAGTAAAGCACAAGGTTGATTGAGCAGAGCACCCAGCAACGTGCCAGGTACTGGGCCTCGTATATTTGATGGGCTCAAAGACTCGCAGTTTGGTTTGGTTTGGTTCTGTAATAATGCAAGTCTACTCCATTCAGGAATTAATTTGTATTAAAACTTCGCATCTAACTCTACATGTCTCGAAAATCTAGAGAAAGATCACAGACACTGTTTCCAAAAAGTCCGACTGGAAAACTGACGACAACCTAGACAAAAATACGTCCTTCCTAGAAGCAAAACCATAGGACACAGGAAAACCACATGGTGTGAACATTAACAGATCAACAACAATAAATAACACGCATTATACCCAGTGTTTTTAAAGATCTTTTCTAAACAGTTACGTTAATAATGCGATTGTGGAACAAAATGTATTGTTTCAGAGTGTATTCGTAACGATCATCAAGAGACATTTTATTAGAAGGACTAAGTTGTAGCCCACGTTTGACTATATCAAGGAAGAAAAAAAATTGAGATTAACAAAAGAGTTTTTGGTTTTGCTCTTTTTAAATAACAGCGAAACTAGGCTGGGGTGAGTCCCCTCCTCTTCATTCCTCTTTGCCTAAAGATGCCGGTTCAGCAAAAACATTACAGGCTTGCAAGTACAGAAGACTTACTAGATCGTCGAGCCCTAAAATCGGTTGGAAGTTCTCGCTGAGAGCCCAGGAGACAAGCCAGAAAATAACAACTTTATGTGTTAATGCCCCCACCCCACCCCCAAAAAAATGGAGTAAAATAATAAGAACCCATATCCCGCCCACCTTTCAAACTCCCCTTTGCTTTTCTGACAAAGCGAGTTTCCTCATTTGCTTAATCCTCCCGGTCCACAGCCAATGGAATCTCACTGCAAGATATTATTCCTAAGGTACTAAAAAAATGTAAATAGAAAACCTGCACGTGTCCTACTCGTACACCATAACTCATTACTCAGAACAGTCCCTAATTTTTAGGTACAGTCCTGAGCCATGGCCGAGCGGTGCGTCTGTTTCAAGGCAAACTGACGCAGACCTGTTTCTCACCCATCTCTAACTGCTAGTCCAGCGCGCCCAGTCTAGTCGTAGGGTGTACCGCAAGCATTCCAACAGCCGCCACAACCTCCCCATTCACCCTAACAGCACTCAATTATTTTCTTCAAGCGCTACCCTGACTTCACTGCCTGGATTCAAAAGCCCCCACCGCACATCGAATAAACTTGAAATTCTTCCTCTGGCAGGATCGGACTTCTCAAGCCTGTAAGCCAACCAGAAGGCAGTGATACACGTTTCTGGGGCCATCAATCGGATTCTTCTTACAGGAGACACGCAGAATATGAGGGAATTAATACTTTCAGTATGAAGAAAAATACCTAGTTAAATATTTCATCAAGAAAACAGATACTGCCTCGCTCAGATCAGTGGGTAAATGTACTCCACCAAGTAACTTTCTAAAATATTCAGTTTGAATGTTCCTTAAGCTTTTCATGTTATTACTGGAAAAATGAAGGACTAATGAAATTTATTTATTTACAAAGGTATGTAAGAAGTAGAACACAAATCTCATGGATGAATGGCACTTAAAAATCAATATTTTTATTTCCTACACTATTGAATTCCTCAACTTAATTCCCTAATCATAGCACACTGTTGACTTCTAAGGTAACAAATCTGTCTTCTGTGGAACCAAAAACAAACAAACAAACAAAACAAAACAAAACTTCCATCAAGTTATCTGGCCTTGAAATAAATAAGGACACGTGATATGTGTCAAGAAAAGGATATATAATATGGGGACGCAGTCCTCAGAAAGCTCTCGAAGTTTTCATGTGCAAACTGGCCGGTAACAGAAGACGGAGTAGCAACTCTAATGCTCCTAACTAAGACTCGAGAGCTCGAGCAACTGCCGACATTCCCACGGGCTTAGGAGGAATGTATCTTGAAAGCACATTCGACTTCGTGCCTTTATTTCCTCCCATCCTCTCGTTCCCCTCGACAGCTGGCCATCGAGGGAAGCAGCTCTGTGAGGAAATTGAGAAGCACCAGAAATAGCCAATGTTCCCGGTTTTAACTTCCAGAACAGGGTTCCTTCAGGAAGCCTTCCTCCGGGTGGGAGACGTGAGTGGGAAGGAGGGATGCGTCCACGGGGGCTAGCTTTGTAAAATGCACTTTGTGACTGTAAAATAGAAGATGGAAAAGGTTTAAAAATCCAAAATAGAACTGCCGTTAAAAAATAAAAATGAAAAATAAATAAATCAATCAATCTGTCGTGACTACTGAAAAAAGTCATTTTACACACAAATAAAACCTGAGTTAAACAACGCTGACTGATAGAGAAAAATCATGGTCAGGTGGTTTAGTGTTGTAACCAATCTGATATTCTGTCTTTGAAGTTCTCTAAACTCTAGCGCAAACATTCAAGAAAGTTACCTATTTAATCAAATGTGTTCAAACTACTTATAAACAGCTCCAAAATGATGCTGTCGTTATCTAACACTTGACTATGAAACACACACTTTAAGAAAAATCACTCAAAATAAAGATGTTTTTGCTCATGATATTGCTATATTATTAACAGAATCAGTCTCTCAAAATTATAAAACATGCTTTCACATAAAAGCTGGATTACTTCTCATCAAATAGTATTAACTCTCCACTTCTCTTGAGGGAAAACCGAAAACAGAACCAAATAATCTCCCCAGATTCACACTCTTCCAAAGGTATCTGCATTCTGACAGAGATGAGAGTCCAACAACAAACGTTTTCTGTAAAGAGCCAGAGAGTAAATGTTTTGGGCTGTGCAGGCCACACTGTCTCCGCCAACTACTCAACTCAGCCTCTGTAGTAAGCAAGCAGCCACAGACCGTCCCTAAAGAATCAGCCTGGCTGTGTTCCAATAAAACTTTATACGCAAAAACAGGCTGTGGGCCACATTTGGCTTAAGGGCTAAAGCATGCTCACTTCTAATTAGGCGGTAGGGAATTAAATTGTCACTGCTTTGCTGGCTCTGCCTCTGTAACAGGAGAAATTCACTTTACTACTCTCGGTGTTTATTTCCTCTACTCACTAAGTCCAAAGTAAATCAGAGATCCTCAACAGTTTTTAGCGGTGCATCTCCTTTTACTGAGGACCAATACTGCCATATTTGTTTTCCTCAATGTCACTTCAAGTACCATCAGAAGCGAGGGGAGCATTCTATGGGTCAGGGCCTTTCAGGTACTCCAGAAATCACGCTATCTCCTTCCATGAAGAAGAGCAGTTACATGTCAAAAAGTAAAATAAAACAGGGGAAAAGTAGAAGACAACGAAGTAAAAGTTAAATGCTACTACTCTATGTATGTGTAAGTTAAGCTGTCTATTTCTAAAAATCTGTTTTTAAAAATGATCTTGAATAAGTTTTATTACAGCTTACTGTGTTCTAAAGTTTTCTATGTAATCGATAAATGAAGGAAGATATCAATGGAGCATACTCAATCTATTTCTGACAGCATCCCTTAAAAATGAAATATATTTGCATGTACATCATTTGACAATTAAAAAAACAAACTGTCTATTAAAATGGATCAAGGCGAGGACCCCTACTTAGTAAGAGCTCATCAGCAAATTAGTTCGAGATTCTAGAACGAATTTAATTTTATAATTTGGTTTCATTTAAATCACTGTTTCTGAAGATAGTCAAAAGTCTCAAACTGCGAAAAATCTAAATAATAGAATAAAAGAGTCACAGGAGCCCAGAGGAAGAATTTATATACTCCGTTAAATGCTGGTGAAAATACCATGCAAATGACAGTTCAAAATATAACCACCAGGGTGATTTTAAACCTACAGGGAGACAACTAACTAGCTGATATACAATAAAAATAACTTTGTTCCACAGTTACACGTTTCTAAAAAGGAGAACTTATGTGTTAACAGAAACTGCACCGAAAACTACTGTTCCTTTTCAGCTTTATTCCATTTTGCTGTTAATACAGAAGGATAGAATTACTTCTTCCCCTGTAGCTCAAACTCTCAGGAAAGAAAGGTCATCATTAAACAACACGTTTAGCTCCAACTATGCTAACACGTGTTCTAACTTAGAGTCCTAACTTAGACTCCAGACTCACACAGCTATTACTACATTCTTCCACTCAAAACAAATAACTTATGAAAACAGAATTTTTTTAAATAACAAATACCCTTGACTTTTTCCAATAATATTTCTAGCCATTCATTAGCTTCTGATAGCAAACTGTTTAACTGACCCCACTGCACGTTAAAAGCAGTTGTCGTACACTATCATGAAAAGCCCAGAATAAAACACTACTGCTCTAAGGCAGGACACAGTATGTACTTAAAAGTTTTAGTAGCAAAGCTATCTTATATAACATTCACTATGATACCATTTTTCTTAAAGATATGTTTATCCTAAGTATGAACAAATTCCAGAAAACTCTAAAAGGTTTTTATAAATAGTTCACATACAGATGTATATTTATTAATAAAACGTGATAATTCAGTTCAGGGAGAAATGACAAATTGAAACCCGAAAGTCCCAGAAAAATGACAAAGTATTACCACAAGTAGAAATATAAGGACACACAAATGGAATTATTCTTAAAAAATGAAATATAATTTCTGGAATTTTAAAAACAGTGAATTTGAAAAAAGAGGAATTAATTTAGAAAATATAGGCCTATTTTTAAGTCAATATGTCAGTCAATAGTTATCATTTAAAAAAATTATATTTAAAAGTTACATTCGGTGTTTCATTTCTATTTATATATAATGCTCAACCACTGGTATTTTTATCTCTAGTTTCAACTAAGAGACTAAGGTTCAGACAATAATCATACACCTAGCAAGTGAATCAAGAAGCCGAGTATGTCTCTATGATCCCATAACTGTAGCTAGGGCAATGTAGTTCTCTAATCTAGCAAGACGTTCAGAGAGGTCTCCTGAGAGTCACTGCATAAGCTTATGACGCTCACCTACTTTCTATGCAAAGTGAGGTGGACAAATATTACCAGCTCGCAGCACTCATTAACTGTCATCTTTTTTGCCTTCTGTAATATAGGGGCTTAAAATACTCAAATTTCCAGCTTCCTTGTCAACTAGGATTTGCTAGGTGACATAGCTCTGACCAGTGACAAGGACCTACCTAAAGGAGGACTTTCCTTCAAAGTAAAAGACAAATTCTTACCAAAAAAAGGGATTTTCACCATCTTTCTTTCCTGGCTGGTGGTACAGCCGCCGTCTTGTGACTTTGACGATTAAAATCACTTGCTACGCAGAAAAGACTGGGCCAGTTTCCTTAGCGGCCTCCTTGAGCATCTGCACTGCCTGCCTTTAGATTTCTCAGGGTGTGAGAAAAATGAGCCCACAGTTCAGCCTCTCTGTGTGCAGTCTTCAGATACTTGCAGACGAATGCAATCCAAATACAATGTGTGCTGTGAAGTCTATCAAGCGGACTTACGTCAGAAGTCACTTTGGTGAATTAGTTATAAGACAGTTTAACGCTGAAAAATTATCTAAGGGTAACGTAAGGTCAGAGAGCAAATGTATTGCAACTATGAACAGTAATAGCAGTATCCATAATATGCAAACACTAATATGAAGCTTACAATCATTTAAATACCTACTTGGCAAAGTAAATAGGTGACAGATCAATATCTGTGCCCAGTGTTTTACGAAGTTTTAACAGTTTTTGAAATCCAAAAGCCCGAGACCCACTAACATTAAGTAACCTGCCAGGGACCACAAGGTCGTCTGTTTGACATCAAAGCCCAGGATCATAACCAATAGGTTATATAAAGAAAATAAACTAAATGAACTCAAAACAACTATTCTGTGAATACAATTAAAGATATAAATGTATACCTGCAAAGGAAAACAGCCATCCAGGATATATAAAGTGGGAACAAGGGCGTCTAAAGAAAAATAATTCTATTTAACCCGTACCAGAAAAAGAGGAATCAAGACAGGAATTCCCGCCATTCCGATTTAAGTCTCAGGTGACTGGTTTAGAGGTTCACATTCTGGGTCTCTGCATATACTATCTGTGTCTAAAAGAAGTTTGTGGTACCCTAAGTCGAAGGAGCAAAGTAAGTGTGCGGACCATTGGCCCCTAAAGCTGGCTCGATTTCTTCTAGCTCTACGAAAGCAGGGAAATCAGACGTGAATGAAGATTAGAAACAAAAAACTGAAACACAGTCAAATTCTTCCTTAAGTCGATTGTTGGTATTTTATGCTACTACTGCATTTCGATTTTTTGAACTCCTGAATTTTTAAAGCTCATCTCTAGTTGTTTGGAAATGTATGTTTAATCAAGAAGCTTCTTAAAAACTGAACAGGTAACTCAGTCAAATCTTTCTAACAATTTGACCAAGCATTTTCTAACAAATTCGAGTGTGCTTAAAAGTAAATGGTGTTTGCAAGACTGCATAATGCACAGCTTATGCATAGGAAGGAATCAGACATGTACTGCCATGAAGAACTCAAACAGTTACTTCCATACAGAGCTGGACAACGTTAAGTGGGTTTCCTTTACACCTACACATTTCACATTTTTAATGTTATAAGATTTTACTTCAAAACTTGGCCAGGTCTTTTCTTTTTCACTTGTTTCCTCAACTGCAATGATTGAAAACGTCAAACAGAAAATAGTACTCTGAAAATCCAGGAAATAGATGGTTTATATCTTTACAACTGAAAGTAGTAAATACCTTGCAGCGTAAGGTTTATTTGTAGTTAGCTCAACTGGTGGCTCCCATTTTAATTCAGTCTTTCAGTCACCAATTGCAGTTACATGAAAACAGTGCATAGTATACAAAAACAGCAGGCATTCTCCAGTATTTACCACAGGAAAAGAAAAGGTGGTGGCTCACAGGGGGGGGCCTCCACAGAACTAGCTTCATAACTAAAACGCAAATACATATAAAGGGGAAAAAAGATTTCTAGAGATATTTCTACCTTGAGCCAATTTTAAAAGAAAAAGTCCTCAAAAGTCAAAATGAGATTACTGGACACACTCAGCTTGGACAGTATCATCAGCTATAGCTAGAGACTTTTTAAACACATCCTCGCCACTCCCTTCCTTCCCCCCCCTTCTACCCACACTCCCTATCAAGAGTAACGATTTAAAGAATTTTTCAATTCACAGGAAACAAAAAAGGGAGGGGGGACCTACAATCTTAATTTTACCTAGATTGACTTCCTTCCGCCACCACTTTGTTTCTATTTTGCTTAATGTACATGGAATATTTTATTTCCACACATTCTTTCTTATAACAAATCTTCTAATTGACTGAAACTCAGGATCATGGAACACTCAAAACTGGCATATTCCACTGTACCTTGTGAAGACCTAAAAAAATTCAGGTAGGAATAAAGATGAGTAAGTTAAAAGTTATTATTTTAGCCCTTCTCGTCCATTTACGTGTGTGTGTGTGTGTGTGTGTGTGTGTGTGTGTGTGTGTGTGTCAAATTTCACCAGCTGTCCTAATTTTTTTGTTCGGGTCCAGAATCTAATCCAGGATCCCAGTCTTATCCAACCTCCAGCATTTTGTCCTTTAATATCCTGGACATGTCTGAGTATTAGGCAGGTATTTGGTAGAATGTCTTTACTTTTGAGTTTGTCCAATGTCTTCTGACACTTAGACTGAAATACTTTGTAAGAATTCAACCACAGATGTGCGCTTCTCAGTGAATCACGGTATGTCTTAGTACTGGGGATATAACTTTGATCACCTGGTTAATTTAGTGTCTGCCAGTTTCCTTCACTGTGAAGGTATTGATTTCCCTTTATAACTAATTAATTAATTGATCTTGTGGCAAAGATATTTTGAGACCATGCAAATATTCTGATATTTGATACATGATATTTTTCATCATACTTTCACCCAACTAATTTTGACATCCAATGATAACCCTTTCTTGCAACAATTATTACTATGATGTTTGACTACTGGTGATTTTCTGTTTCAATCATTCCTTCTGCATATTTTATTGTAATTCCTCTATAACAACACGCTGTCTCTTCTCCACCAATTATTTACTTATTCAATTATTTACTTATACGAGTATGAGCTCATGAAATATTTTTCCCCTAAGGGTTATAATCCATTATTTATTTTGTTGCTCAAATTGCTGCTCGATTTAGACACTGGGACGTCTTTGTACATACATTCATTAGACTGCCTTCTGAACTGGAAAAAAATGCCACTCCGGCCGGGAAGAACAAGTAATTTCTTTGTACGAGGAATCACTGATGGCTAAGCCTAACCTTACCACTTTCATCATGACTATATATACATATATACGGAACTACACATATTGAAAAATTCCAAATATATACTATTATACCTCTTGCTCATCCAAGACTTCATAATCTTTAGTCTGTGAGACATTATTACTAGAGAATTTTCTCATCATGGTCACTATTCACATGCACCTCACCTCCCCCCCCCCACACACACACACATCCCCAGATATTATTGGCATTTCAGGAACAGAGACTCACACCACTCAGTGGCAACAGCAGAAACCCATTTTAGCTAAAAGGTAATGATGAGCCTTACTGATGGACTGAATAAAGCCAATATTTAAAGATCAAATACTGTAGGATTCCATTTACATAACATTCCTGAAAGGGCAAAATTAGAGCAGTGAAGAACAGACTAATCTCTGTCAGAGGTAGGGTGGGGGAGTGGCTGTGGCCTATAAGGGCAACAAGAGGAATTCTTGTGGTGACACATCTTGACTGTCCATGTCAATAGCCCGTGCTGATAGTGCGCTATAGTTTTGCAAGACGTTAGTAATGGAAAAAAACTGGGTAAAGGGTCTGCATTCTTTCTTAAAACTGCATATAAATCTACAGTTATCTCAACCTAAGATGTTTATTAAAAAAAAAAAAAGTAATGCATTTTAACTCTGGGTGAATGAATACTCAGGAGAAATCAGATACACACCCCAGAGTCCCAAGCCCTAGATCCACTGATTGCTAGTTTAGCTTCTAGGAAAATTACTCTCAGGCCTCACTAGAAAAACCAACTAACGGGGAATTGGCGAATTCTTCTTTAGGGTCTTTTCTTATTAGCTTGTATGTTGCGGAGGAACGGACGCCATGAATTAGAGAAGAACAGAAAGATGCTGAGGGCCAGATATCACAGTGAGCATTGGTTTGGCAGCTACACTACCAGCGGTCGACAGGATTAAAATGTAAATTTTTTTTTTTCGATTCATTTAGCTCACATGAAGTATTTGAGAAATTCCGAATCTCCACAAACTGATTTTCGACTTGCAGGAGACACGCGATGGAAGAGAGTTTTAGCTCCAATGACAAAACAAAAGTTCCCTTTCAGGTCCCTGACAGCAACTCCTCCAAAATCCTTTCTGGGATTAATGAATACGAAGGCACAGAAATGGTGGAGCCGCGGGAATTTAAAACGCAGTGACTACACAGTGCCATACACAGACACCTTACTGCTGAACGGTACACCTGAACCTTACTGGACTTCGGTAACCAACGCTACCCGAATAAAAATAAAAAATAAAACAGGGGGAAGAAAAAAAAACATCAGGACCCATTTAAACACTCCTGCAACGATCGTGTCCTAGAAATGAGAAGAGAGGACTATGAAGTACATCACTCTTTCGCATGGGCCATGGACAGCAGTTTAACTAAGAACAACCTGCAGTGTGATAATAGAGTTAGGTCGACTTCCGGACCAATTTCAGGGAAAGGGAGGCTCAAGAAACTGGGCATATACATTCTGGGGGGCTTCTGCAGGCAGCGTTGTTGTAGTAGTGAGAGCATTGATCTTAGAGTCAAATGGCCCAGATTTTAACTCATATTTTGCAGCCGACATGCTGGCTAGCCTTTGGCAATTTATTAATCTCTCTGAGGCACTCTAATTTCTGGGTTCAAGTTTATTACTAGGATTGTGATCTTAACCGACAAAGCTCTGAAGTTAAGTTCTCTAACCTGTTGGCTAGAAATAATAACAATATTTGTCACGCTACCCCCATAGGTGGTTGTTTGGGATCTTAGAAGATAAAATACGACAAAATTTCTTAGATTGTAATGTGATATGCAGATGGTAGTTATTATTTGTGTGTTCTCACATATCAATGGAAGGCTGTAACAGACACATCTGACTGACAGTTCAGCTCTGCACTGTGCAATGTGGTACCTACTAACCACGTGTAGCCATTAGGCACTTGAAAAGCGGCTAGTCCAAGTTGCTATGAGCTGGAAGTACACACGGGACTTTAAGACTGAGTATGAAAAAATGTAAAATAGCACATTAATTTTTTTTAAGATTCATTGTATGTTTAAACACCACTTTGGATGTATAAAGTTAAATGCACCTCATCAAAATTTTTTTTAAATGCAATGACTAAACTTGCCACTCCACAAAAACTAACCCCACCACACCCAAGACAAATCCGTTCACAGATTGAAGAAGAAAAGGAAAACACCTGAAAACACTAAGAAACACATACTTAATACAATTCAGTAAGTAGTGGTTAATTAACATGGGAGGAAAGAGGTGTTTTCCTGAAAAGGTAAAAATCCTAAACAAAATAATGTGGCAATCAGCTCAATTCTCCCCAAAAGGCTGACATTATAACCACTGAACATATTTGTACTAACTATATATAGATTCGAGCTCTGACAAAGCTACCAAAGACCAATTGTATGTATACTACAAATTGCTTCTCCTTTCTCATTTAACATTAATTAATCTATCTAAACCAAAAACAGCACAGGGGACTACAGAACTGCTCTCAACGTCACACGACCATCGTGACATGGTACCTTCGCAAGTCGACTGGGAATTTTAATATAAATAAATGCACTTTTGCCTGCCTAAATCCAGACGCTCCTCAACTCTTCCAAAGTATGGAATGCTGTGATACCACATTATCATGACAGGTTAAGAAATCCCAATGTATTGAGCATAATAACATGATCAATCAGACATTTCATATTAGATTCCAAAATCTACATATTAGGATATTAAAGTTTAAGGAAAAATCGTATAAGGAAAAAAAAATCTTAAAAATCAAGAAAATTATATTCGGTACCTTGGGGGGTTTTTTCCCCCCAGGAACTAGGAAATGTCCATTCTTGTCGTTTGCCACGATGCCCTGATGAGCGCAGTTTGCCTCACTGAGCAGCTGGAAAAACCTGTGCACAGAGTCGCCGGCTCGCCCAGCAGGGTCTGCTGGTGGATGGACCTTTGCCGTCCATCTCCACTGTGTGACGCAGGGTCTGACCATCGCAAGCCTGGGCTGCTCTCTCTCCTCCAAACCACACGCTTCCGCGCTCCAGCGGAGACACCCCCATCCCCAATCACTCCCCTGGCTCCAAGTCCACCGAGCCACGGTCCGCATGTATCTCCCCACAATCACGTGTGCTACTTATATAACAGCGGGTCAGTCCAACGACCCTTCGTGTCTCCTATTCCATTGGTGGGCGAATTCCTACTTCCCCCCAAGACTCAAGCCACGCCCCCCTGGGAAGTCCCCAGCCTCTTCGGTGTGGACCGAAGACAAGTGGTACAGCACTGATGAATCACATCCCACTTACAGGATACAAGGGACTGATGGATGGATTACTTGAGGGACATGTCTCATTCACCTTTGAATTCCTAAGGCTTGAGAAATAATGGGCATTTTGTTAAAAATGCACTGTGATGGAAACTAGATTAGACATTGCACTAAATAGTAAATATTCTTTCTTTTACTTAATCCCCCAAAACAACCTCAGGAAGCTGTTATCCTCATTTTCCAGGTGAGGAAACTGCTACCAAAAATGGGGTAAGAAGAAGGAATAGTCCATAAAGCACAGGTATCAAGGAACGCCTGCCGGTGTCCACATTTCCACATGTCTTTAGACTGAAGTTACTTCGGGTCATTACAACTCCTTTTCACTACCTATAAAACTTACCAAATAAACAAGGGAAAAAAAGTAAGTTTTCAAATGAGTCAAAAAGCAGCCATCTTTCTGGGTTTGTAAAGGTTCTTTTAGCTCTACTTCAGAGTTCATTTGTATTTGAGGCATATGCCACTACTACTTTATGTAAGGTTACTTCACGTGACTTGAATTTCAAGCATCCCCAAAGGCAGACCTTACTGTGACCATTTAACTCACCCCAAAATCCACCCAGACCGTTTTCTGCAGGTCAACGGTAAAATTTTTAAAAGAATAAGAAGACACAATGAGTTTTCTCATGAAGCAAAGAAAATCTGATGTCAGGAACTGAGCTTTGAAGTGATAGCAGAGCCTACCTTTCCTATTAAATGGCAAAACCGTGATCGGAGGGCATAGCTGGTTTTTGGTTTTTTGTAAGTTTTCTCTTGAGAGGAAAAATTGACAACAGTTGGCTACTCGGTAGTCCTTCCTTCTTTTATTTTACTTTTTAACTGCTCCGTAAAAGCCCAAGGTCTGCGTTAATCCAGGCTCTACATACAGCCCTGCAGTTTGAGAGACTCATATTGAACCTCAGCCAAGATACACAAAGCTAATTATGGAACTCTTAATTACTAAATTTTAAAAGGTTATTTGAAGGCAACTAAGTTTCCACCAGTATTGCAAAAGGATGCTATTTTTTTATCATAAATTTTGTATCATAAATTTAAGTCCTCACTTGTTCAAAGTCACATGCTAATCTGGTTTGAAATGAGTATTTCAGTTATAAATATGTTTTTTTATCTACAAATTCAAATATCATTGTTATGAAAGCTAAATACTTGTAGCTAAACAGACATTACTTGGTGAGATATGCTTTTCAAAACGGCACACAGATCATTTACTTGTGTTCTATGAACAAAAACGGCTTAAAAAGCAAATATGTATTACTAGGGCCCAAAAATGAGCTAAAATATACAATGTATAACTTGTCAAATGAAAATATGAAACTGCTTAGAAAAAAATGAGCAGAAGAAACTCAAATAGAAAACGACATTAGACACAATGCTACCAGATTTAAAAGTTAAATATTTACAGTAGCTACTCTTTTGTGCAGATTCTCAGCATTTGAAGTTTTCTAGGCTAAAGGTATTTTTCAGCCCTCTCATTATGACTCGAGATGTATCTACTGTGACTGCAAAGAACTCTCTTATACTGTTATGAACTCTCAGATGACAAATTCATGAGTTAGCAACTAAATCAAAAGGTGCAACAGCCAAAAGAATCTTTTTCAATAGGGAAGAACAATGTAATGTTTTTAACTAGAAAGGGATAAGGCGGGGCCTTTTACACTTACCATTTTAGAAAATAACTTTCACAACTAGCTACGAGCACAATTACATTAGGTCTTTAAAGCAGAGGAAACAATTCTACAATAGATGTTTCACCTGAAAAACTAAAAACATTATGCATTTCACCACTCTGCAGAAGCAATTTCAAAGGGTCTGAACTCAACAAGTTAATAAAATGGTTTAGAAAAATCATTTCATTGTTTCAAGCCTTGGGGGATAAAGCTGTTTGTAATTTATTTACGTGTTTTATTTCACTAAATTGCTTTGGTGACCAAGCTTCCCATTTAAGTGATTAAGGACATAAACCCAAATAGTTTAATAAAGCAATTACTTAAGAGTCCTGTTTTTCAACAGAGGTGCACTGAAAAATGTCAATAGAACATTTAGTGCTCATTATTTTCAAGAGGGTTTGTTATTTAGAACACAGCGCCCCATTGACTAGGGCTCGGCCAGGTTTCCAGACACACAATGGAACACGCACTGGATTAGAGACCACTTCTTTCCTCCTCTCAGAATATCACGTGAAACAACCACAGCCCCGAATATGCATGATTGGCTGAAAATTCAGGTGACAATGATATTTCCCCTTACCATTCCCCCTCTCTCATGGCATGCCTAAACAAAATGGGTTCCCATTTTCCAGGGGTGCATGAAAAGCTCCCCAATCTTCAAAGTCCCTGTGTTTACACTGGGGTTCTCTCCACCCTCAGAGTCTCTTCTGGCTGACTTCTTAGGTTACACTAGCATCACAATGACTTCTGGGCAACTGACTGACCTAAATACAAAACTATGCCCTCACAGAGTGTGGGGGAGAAACTGGGCTGCTGGAGGAGGAGGGGGCCGAGAAACTAAATTTAACAAAAAAATATTTCTGTATTTTCCTCTACTCTTTTCTTTTAAAGCATCTTCCTTTTCCCTGCAATGGGAATCACACAAACTTCTTTACCAAGTCCATCCTGAGAAACGGAAGGAAGTATGACAGCAGAACTTTCCTAGTTCACATCCTTCTGTTCATGATATCAACCTTATTCAGCGTTTGCTTTTCTTATATTACAAAACTCTCACCCCCAAGCTTTCATGAAAAAGATAGTGCAGAAAAACTCCCAACCCTTATATTATTAACACAGCGCTCCATATAAAAAGCACCTTCCACCAAGACACATTTTTTTACTGTGACTTGAGTAGATTTCAAACTTTCGGATTATTTTTGACAGGCCGGGCGAAGATGGAAAAACATTCACATTTAAACCTACTTTCTCTTTAAAACGACAATAAATAAACGTGAAGGCTTGCATTAGTAATGACCAAGTGAACATCAAAGTTAGCAGGGCTGACGCTGGAGAATGTACAAAATGTTTGGTAGCTTTCTCTCTGTTTACTTTTTCTGTGAAGGCTGCGGGGAGGGGGGGGGGGACTTGCTGCTTTCACACTGTCAATGAAGCAAGCTTTCCTCATGTGGCCTTAGGAGTAACTGGCCCATTTTATGACTCAAGCCAAGTTCTATGCTGGGTCCGTTTTTACTCCATTCTACGCCACTGGCTCGGGAACAGGAAAGTTTAACAGCTCATTTATTTGGCACACAGCCACACGCTGTCACAGGGGAGGTTTTGTCTCTTCCAGTCTGGTGTGGCGGACCCCTCCCCCGCCCCACTGTGGGTTCCCAGTCGCTGCTGCTGCTGTTCTAATAAATCCACCAAAGACATCGCCACTTCCCTCCCTCCCTACATTTCCACTGAAGGCCTCTGATGTCATCCTCTGACCTGTCTTGCTAGGTTCTACTATTCTCGCATGTGCGATTTCACTTGGCACTTCAAAAACTGAAAGATTTCACTGAAATTTACTTCACCGTCACACTGACAGCGGGAACGTGCATTTCCAGATGCAGAAAAGGCTGACCCGAGGGGCAATTTTGAACCGAACGAACAGTACGGGAGGAAGGCACTCGAGAAGGAGCGCAATGCCACCCAAGGTCAAGAAGGAAGCCGAACGCTCCTTTTTTTTGATAAATTGATCCTTCAGAACAGGGACTTTCTGGAGTCACTGCACAATGAACGTTCTTGTAAAGTTATCACCTGTCTTCCACACGTTTGGTAAATACGTGGGATCTACGACTCCCCAGATGCACCGCTCCGTTCAAGAAAAATGAAAACTCAAAAACAGTACCAGGTGCCATTCCTGGGCCTTGTCCAAAGGCAGCCAGTGGAAGATTCTACTTGACTCTGCTCTCCTCACATGAAATAACAACAATCAATGACAGAGAAGGAGAGCACTTGGATTGGAACAGATGGCGCCCGACACCTAACAAGCCCCGCAACTCTTTCACGCGTTACATCCTAAATGTCTGAGGGTCCCCCGGATCGGGGAGAGCTTATCTGCCTTAAGAGGGTTGGCAGCAAGACTTCCTGTAGTCACCAAACCAACGCTTAGGAATATGCGTCATTATCCAGTCAGCAACTAAAAGCAAAAAAAAAAAAAAAATCAAACCGCCACATTTTTATAAGATTTCCCCCTCTCTAGTCCAACTCGGACGACCAAATCCAACACCAGCAGCAAGTCCTCCAGTTAAAAGAAACAGACCTGAAGGTAAACGAACGTATAAAGGTTAACTTATCGAGTGTGTGGACATGGTTGTGCAACACCAAAGGAATCCGCAGGATGCCCTTGGGGGGGGGGGGACATTCAAATGTGCCTGCTCCGCACTTACGTCTGCAATGTACACTGAAGGCTCTAACCCGGCTCCTCCACTTCTTCCCCTTCCATTGGAAAGCGGCGGCTCTTTTTTCAAAAGAGCAAAATAGGAAATGTACGAACACCCTTCCCGGAGCCATGCAAGTTTCCTCCAAGACCTTTTCAAACACCCCCGAACTCTAAAAAGCTAGACGGGGCCACGCGTTGGGGAGGAAAGGGGCTTGCGGCCAGGGGGGGGGGGCAGGCGAGGTGACACCCCACTCCCGAGACGCGGAGGGGTCGGTGTGCGGCTGGGGAACGGGATAATAAAAGCTCATCAGAAAATCCCCTCCTCTGCTGGGCACAGGGGGAGAAAGAAGGTCAATAATGAGGAAGGCGGCGAAAAGAAGATCCAGGAGAGGAAAACATAAATAAATAAACGCAGGATAGGCAGAGAGAGAGATGGAGACGGGCTGCCCCTGGAAGTTGGGAGGGGGGGTCCTCCTGGGAGAAGTGGGGTGCTCCGGGCGAACTGCACCGGGAAGGGGTCGGGACCAGGGGCAGGCGCACACACACACACACACACACACACACACACACGCGCGCACACGCACACGCGCGCGCGCGCCGCCCGGCCCCGGCGGGTCTCACCTGGGCGGTCCGCTCCGCGGGGTTCTTCATCACCGCCTGGCGGAAGCTGTTATCCACGTAGGACGCCATCTCCCCCCGCGGGCGCCCTCGCCCGCCTCCTCCCGGCCCAGCGCGGCCGCCGCCTCCGCCCTGCGCGCTCCGCCCGCCCGGGGCCGAGGAGCCAAACCGCGGCGGCGGCGGCGGCGGCGGGGGGCGCGCGGGGCGGCGGCGGCCGAGCCCCGGCGGGAGCGCGAGGCCGCGCGGGGGCGCTGCGGCGCGATCGGCGCCCGGGCGCCTCCTCCTCTCCGGCTCCTCCTCGCCGGCGGGCCGGGCCGGGCTCCCCGCGCCCGCGCCCCTCGGGGGCAGCGGCGGCTCGTCCGGGCCCCGCGGGCCTGAGTTATTTTTGGGGGGTGTGAGGGGGGGGAAAGCGCGGGCTGCGCGCGCGCGCGCGCGGCGCCCCCTCCTCTCCGCGGCTCGCGCCGCCGCCGGCGGGAACGCGGGCTCAGGGCCGGGCGCGGCGAGGTCCGGTCGCCGTCCGCGCCGCCGCTGGTCGCCTCCTGCGCTCGGCCGAGCCCCGCGATCGCGGCTGCAGCGCCTCCGGCCGCCCGGCCGCCCCCATCGGCGGCAGCGCTCGCGCGCGGCCGCGCCCGGCAACTTCGTCCCAGGTCCGCGCGGGGCGCGGGGCGCGGGGAGCCCAGACGCGCACGCCGAGGGCCGAGGACAGCCGCGCGCGCCCCTCGCACAGAGTGTTCGCCGAGCGGCGACTCCCCTCCTCTTCCTCCGCCTCTTCCTCCCGCGGCGCCTTCTCCGGCCGCCCGAGCCGCTCCTCAGGGAGGAGGCGGCCTCCGGGGCTTGTTGCTTTGTGCTGCAACCATGGTGAGGAGTGAGTGACAGGAAGCGGGGCGAATCGGCGGGCGCTGCGTCATCGAGGGGGCGGGGCCGCCTCGGCGCGCGGCCCCCCCCTGCGCGGCCCCCGCCCGCCCGCCGGCCGCGCCCTCGCGCCGCAGCCGCACCTTTGCCGGCCGCCAGGTGAGCCCCGCGTTCGCGCCGCCCGGGGGGTTGCGGCGCCCCGGGATGAGCTGCCCAGAGCCCCGCACAGCCCGGCCCCGGGAAGGCGGCGCGAGTCTCGGCGTCCCGGCTACATGCCGGGCGCTCGTGTCGCACCCAGGGTTGGGCTCCTGGCTGGTTCATTGGCGATCGGTCCTCTGAGGATTTATTTTGTTTATTTGCAACTTGCTGCAGGGAAAGCGTTTCTCTCTCTCCAGCCTTACCGTGCTCACTCTGGCACCATCAGACACACAAATGACCACGAAATTAAGGAGCTGGAAACGTGCCAGTTGCGACACTAGACCCCGGACCAGCCCCAAACACGCAGACACGCCACATTTAAAGGGGATCAGCCTTCCGCGAAACCCGGACGGCAAGTTTTGTGACATGATCAGAGAGATTGACAGATCTGACTTTGTACGAGGCAGAGCAAACATCCTTAGAGCAAACATCCTTATCCGGACCCCACAGTTCCAAGCCGTCCTCACTCGGTGCAGAGAGCGCTAAAATGTCGCCCTTTAAGATGCTCCCACCCCCGCTGCTTCGTTTCCCCCTCCCTTTCCCTTTCTGAGCCAGGTCGAGGTGTGTAAGGTCAGCCAAGCACCAGAAACAGATCTGCTGTTCTGGTCCCAGGGTTTTATTTTTATCCGCCTCCCCCTCACCCTCCCCCCATCCCCAACAAGTTCGTGTTTTGATGTCCGTGTGGAGGCTATACTGAGAAGAGGATTGTTACTTTTATGACCTAGTATAGTGAACTTTTTAAATTTTTCAAACATACTTTGTTAACCTCTAGTTTATTTTAGACACTTGGAATGGGTTGTGAGCAAACATTTTGGGGTCCTTAAGTCACCTGTGTGGCATCAGACAGATCGCATGGCTTCTTCGAGAAGGGACTGTGCAAACGTGTGAAAGTGGATCTGAATTATAAATTGTATCTCTAGATCCTTTATGTGACTTGCTGAAGCTGCTTCCCCATATTTCTCTGGCACCCCTCAGGTGAGCCCCAGCATCAAATTCTCTATGACATACGCCACCGCACTGAAAGCAAACAACGTGAATGAGTGCCAATACAGTGCTGCGAACGGTGAGGAAATAAAAATTCAAATCCAATGAAGTGAAAAAATATACCTGACATCTCCATCTGGTGTCTAAAAGGCATCTCAGAACTATCAAGTGCAAACCAGGCTCTGTCCAGACCTCTGCCCCAAACGTGCCCTACCCACAGCTTTCCCCATTCCGGTGAATGCCGTCTATACCCTTCCAACTGCCCACGTGAAACCCTTTGGAGTTGTTCATGACTCTTTCTTCTCTTCCACCCCAGTAGGGTCAGTCAACCTGTCAGCTCAACTTCAAAGTATCATATCTGGACTCTAACCTCTCTGCCTACCACCTCTACTACCATGACCCTGGTCCAAGGGTCCAAGCCAGCACCATCTTTTGCCTGCACTTTGCAATAACCACCCACTGGGTCGCCTTTCCTCTGCCTTACCTCCAGTAAAAGTAGATTTTTTTTCACTCCAGCTCAAGTCACTCCTCTGCTATAACAATAATAATAATAATAATAATAATAATAATAATTTTTTAATTTAAAAATCCATTAGGTCCCCACTTCATTTAAGGTAAAAGCCAAAGTCCTTACCATGGCCTAAATGATCTATGGACCTGATCTCCCCCACCCCAAACCTTATCTCTCTGACCTCTTTACCACTCTGTTCCTTACTCATTTTTACAATCCAGTTGGCCTTCATGCCGTTTCTGAAACATAATAAGCGAACTCCAGTCTCACCGCCTTTCCGTTTGCTGTTGCCTCTGCCCCCAGAATTATCCCCCCACTCTCTCAGAACATCACAAAACAAAACAAAATCTAGACTATTGTTCTCTCGCCTCCTTCCTGTCTTCATTCAAATGTCATTTTCCTGTAACTTCTTTTCCTTACCACCATCTAACATATTATCTATTTTACCTATTTATTTTATTTATTGTTTGTCTCCCTCTACTGTAATGTATGCTTCTGAAGTCAATGATAGTTGTTCCTTTTGTTCACTGCTCTTTCCCTTGACAGGATGTAAATGAATTAATGACTATAGTGTTATTTTGTATGTGTATGAGATTGTTACATACATCTATCTCCCCTGTGTCCCTGACGGGGTAGGGGAGGCTGGGAGAGAAACACCCCTCTCTGAGCCTGTTTTCTGTTCTCTAAAAAAAAAGGATAAAAACTGCATGCCCTGAACATATGTAAGAATCCAATGTAATACATGCAAAGTGCCTCGCATAGTGCTTGAGCATTTGTATGTACGCAACAAACGATAGTTATTTTTAAGATCATTCTCATCACCCCATCCTTTGGAGGTTAGTGGAACAGTCATTATCCTGTTTACAGATGAGGAAACCGAGACTAAAATAGGCTCCCGACTTGCCCTAGTTCCAGTCCTGCCTTTAACTTCGGAAGGACTTGCGACAGGCTAACAAACGGAGACTCATTTACCCTTTCGTAAATACTTAAAGCTATGAATTATCTGGAACATGGTGCTGCAAGGGAGTGCTGGCTTCGGCCTGAAACTCACACCCCATTTTCTTCCCCTCTTGGCTCTATCCCGCGCCACACAAAGGCTCACACGCATGAGGATACCCCAGTCTGTACATCAAAACGACCTCGCAAAAGCCCCCTCGGCAATTCCTCCAGCCGTCCAGCCTTGGAACGCCCGGCCTGGGAGTGGCAGGAGAGTTAAGTTCCAAGGTCCTGGGCGCCCAGAGACTAAGGAACTCCTCGTCCTGTGGGCAGAAGCAAAGGTAGAGCAGAGTCCTTCAAAGCATGGGAAGTAGGCAGGAACCCCTCACACCCAGATCCCACAAGCCAGAAAGTTGTTAATTCCAGATGCAAACCCAGCCCTTATCCCCGAATCCTGTGATACGGAATTATATACCCGTGACCTCAGGTAAGGTATAATAGTGTGTCTTATCTACGGACAAAATGACTAACTCATTCCTAAGCTATCATTTAACTTCAATTAAAGCTAATTTGCCACTATTTATAATCTACTTATCTACATATGTCAATAGTGATAATCACCATTTAACATCTAGGACATCTGATACTTGGCACGCAGTGCTGTTTCATTAACATTTGAGCACCAACAGTGTGCTAGGTATAAATAACAAGGACAACTGAATTAGACCCGGCTCTGCAAATTTGTCAAATACTCTAAATCAAACTGTGTCAACCATCGATAATCAACGTGAGCCATCTATATATCATGCTGTATCATAAAGGCAAGTTTTAAAAAAAATGAGAGTTTCTTTGTTCTGTCTCTACAACGATCATATTATTTAGAAAATCATTAGAGGATAGATAGTTTTAAGTCCAGAAATACATTTTCAATTCTGGACTTAAAACCATTCTGCTTGTAAGTTAAAAAACCGTTCATTTTCCAACCGTAAAATCTAACATCTCTAAATATATCATGTAAATTAGGTGTTTAGAGTCGTCTTTAAAAGTGAGTTAAAATCATTTTTAAACATTCCAGTGACTCCAACTATGACATGAGATTAGGGATTGATACATCTATATACCTATACCTATCTGTCTCTCAGAGAGAGAGTCATTTTATTTAAAAACACACACCCACATTGACTAATGTTCAGTCCATAAATATTAATTGTGTGAAATGTGCCAGGTACAGGTCTCTCTGCTTTGAATACCAGTGGTGAATAAAGCAAATGTGGTACCTGTGGGAGCTTGTTCCATGTGCCAGGCACTTGCTCGATTTACTCACTTCACCTAGGAGAATGGTGATAGAAAGGATTCTTCAGCAAGCTGCCCTGCTCTGCTAAGACAAGAGCTTCCTCTGGTTACCATTTTCTCAGATTGTTACAACCCTCCGAAGGCAAAGTCTAGAGCAGAGAGAGGTTGAATTCTATTACAGGCATTCCTCACATACTTCCCCTCCCTGAGAAACATGTTTTTTCTGTTGCTTCTCAGTAACTTCTGCCTTGGAGTCAAGTCAGTAATAATCTCAAGAGAGTGGAAGGCTATCGTTTAGACACTGTATCATTCTTGGTGAGCACACTCCACTAAGAAATATTGTATTCACCTGCAAATAGCATTCCAGAGAGTCCCTGGTGGAGATTACAGTTACAGATGTGCAGAGAGAGAGAAAGATACTGTGGGTTCATAGGATAGAGCTCATGGAACTAGTTAGGTGAAGTGTATCAAAAGCACAATTAGAATCAGACTTTTCGGTTTGATTTTACAGGTATAAGAAATTCAGTTTCGAAGATGCCGCCCTTGAGTAAAAAGGACACTAATGTAAATGTCATTTAAATGCTTAAGTTTTAGGATCGATTCTAAGAAAAGACCCATTGTTTCCTGATTTATCAATACTGTTACCTTGTTGTGCCTTGGACATAAAAATAAGTAAATATGTAAATCGAAAAATATTTAAGCCAACAAAACTGTTCTATCTAGTTATGCTGTTGTGTCCCTCACACTGACATAACTATTTTTTTTCATGGATTTATTTGCATTTGAAATATCGGGCCAGTGGGAGAGAACAACCTTCTTTGTCTCCTTATTGTGAGAAAGCAGTTGCTGACGTTTTTAAGAGGAAACGCATTGTTAAACTTTTGATCCACCTTCAATTCCTCCTATTGTTGCCTAGTGCTTGACATTTATTTTTATGAATCGCCCTACAGAACTGTCTGTGGTCCAAAATGTTCTGCCAATTTAAAGGGGTTTAGGTAAAATATACAGATTAAGTTGGGTTTTTTTTTTTTTAATTTGAAAAGAGGTCAAATTAAGGACTTCACTTTAAAACTTAACAATGTACATGGCACTATGCAATCAACGAGTACTTAGTGCATAGATTTTAGAAGCCCACGATATCACTGGATATCATGAATGCTCCGGTTAAGAATTCCAAAAATAAAAATAAAAATGAACTTTAAAAAAAAACCCTTCAATTTCAAACATGCAAAGTTAACCCAGTGAGATAATAACTCTGTCCTAACGGACATTGTATAAAACCATATCTGGGTTTCTCCAGTTCTGTGAAGGTGATTACACATAACCAAAATTACATCTGTAAGCAAACTGGTGTGCAGTGCAGAATTTGTCACCGTTTTTAAAGAAGAAGAACAGTTACAATTATTGCCCAGTGCTGGTCTCCACGCGGTGTTCAAGGGTAAATGCAAGTTGCTACAATGCGGCTGTCTACTATAGGAGCCTCAAAATCAGACAAGGTCATTGCAGCAGGGAAAAAAAAAAAAAAAAAGGCAGTATTCTTGGCCAGCTGTGATTTTTTAAATGGCAATATGCATAATCATTCTGAAGTCATGACTATTTAATATTTGTTAAATCCAAGACCAGTGCTAGGCACCATGTTACATAAACCATGACAAAGTGCCTATGCGTGGAGCTTACAAATCTAAATCAGGCAACGGAAGTGAAGGGCAGGCAAGGGCGTGGGAAACGCACCGAGGGCCTGCTTGGGAAAGGAGACTATGCTGTCGTATCGTTATTTTAGTTTGAACTGTCGGAAGGTCCATTATGTTGGAACACAAACATTTAAAGGGCGGCACTCACCGGGAGAAATCTCCTTGCCTTTGTGGGACTTGAAGAAGGAAACTGTAACTAGGAAATAGCAAAATAGATCCAGTGAGCGATCCAAAGGAGGAAAACACAAGGAAATGGCCAAAGAAAGAAACTCTGGATGTGGCGTGGGGTATGTTACAGGGACCGGTAAAGATAACACATAAGATATGGCTCAGAAGAAAATAGAAGTGTCCAGGCCCCTGGGAGGCATACCACAGCTTGTCCTGCCCCGTGTTTCCCTTCCTGATCACATAACAGAAATGTGACCAGCGCTAAGTGCTAGTAAGGCGCAGTTGGGTTCCACCTCAGGCTTATCTCACCTACAAGGAATGAGCCTGTGGCGTCATAGTTGTTGTCTAGAAGAATCCGGAGATAATTACATCAAGGTAAAGACCAACACAAACCCACAGTACTCCGCCCTGACCTGGCTCAGTGCCTCACGGCAGGTCAGTGACAAACAGCATAGAAGGGACTGGATTAACCTAACAGAACGTTATCACTTGGCCGGGGGTGGGGGGGGGGATAGGAATGGGAGGAATGCGATCTGTTATTTTCAGTGGAGGCAAAGAACGCAGCTGTACGTAAGGGTATTCTGGAACAGAAACTATAGGTGCTAAAACCTTCGGATTCTACTCTCAGACGGCCCTGACTGCAAAAGGCCATTCTGATATACATGAGCTTTGTGACCTTGAAGGAAGAGCTGAACATCTCTGAGCCTCAGTTTCTGCCTTCGGAAAGTGTGATTCGTAAAGTCTTCCTTGCTAGATTACTGTAACTGTGACTCAGAACATAACAGTAAATGTTCTTTATCATCTCCCCTTCTCCCTAAAAGGAAAGAAGCTTTTAAGCCCAACAGGTTGACCTCATTACCTTTATATACAGAATTTTTAACTTAGGGAACAAAAAATAAGCGTTGATGACTTTGTCGTAAAGAGCCTAGAGCCTCCAAGGCAAATCATTTGCCATCCGGGCCAGGGGTTCCCAGCTATGGTTGATCAGCATCTTTACTGATGCTGGCTCGGCCGGACGGAGCCGACAGTCTCCAGAAAGCCTCTCGCGTTCCACAGGGCAGGACAGGGGCTGCTCTTCAGATGTGTCCTTCCTGGGTCTGATGGTGGCTCTGCCTTTATCACATAAGTGAAGTAACTAGAACTTTTTACAAATATCGAGTCTCTTGCCAGGTTTCTGTCCATTCCGAAAAAGCAAGGACCGACTTTTGTGCGATTGTCCCACACTTCTCTGGTGTCAGAGTGATCGATCCCAAATATCAATATGTGTAAATCTACACATAGCACTCGGAAGACTAAATCCAAAACACGTACAATGAGAGCAAATGAACTGGAGAGACCCAATGTAGTCACATACAGAGATGACGTTCACAGTGGTCTGCTGGTGATATTGGCAGCTGCCAGATTTTTTAACAGATTTTAAAACCAGATTAATCTGTGCCTTACCTGGCCCACCCAAGTACCAAAGAACGATGATGCTCCAGGCACCTCTCGGTGCAGCCAAGGTGAGCTGCAGGGTCACGGTCTGAGATTCCCAGCAGCATCTGAAGCATTTCTTCCACCCATTTATCTTTATGGTGATTTTTAAAATACACTTTCAAGACATGCTTTCTTCAATTTCCTACAACTTCCATCAGAAACTATGAAACCGTGTGAACACAGAAGCCCCACAGAATTTCTAGAAGGAATCGGAGCAGTAGCACTGGCATTGGCTCCCCAACCAGTTGGCTTTCTCCCCACGACATACCACAAGAGATCTCAAAGGACTGTCTACTCGAGGAGCCGAGCTGCCTGATTTGAGCATCTGCAGTGCGTGCTTACACGCGGCGTGCAAAGCCGGCTGTGGGTCTCTCTCCCCTGGTGCCTGCTGTCATTAGAGAGGGTGTTTCTTTCTGGCCGAGACATTCTGTTCACTCTTCTTTTAAACACAGTGAGATGAGAATTGAAGAGAGAGAGAGAGAGAGAGAGAGAGAGACTTTCTGAAAAGGTTTCGATTCTCCCCTTTCCCCCCATGAAATCAAGCATGAAGCAATGTCCAGACTAACCAGTCGTCACTGCCACGTGCCCTGAGGTGGGATCCTGTGAAAGGACTCTGGGTCCAGGCTTGCACCAGCTCAAGCGAAGATGGAGACAGGCTCGATGAAGGGCGTCACCTCTGCGAACAAGGCCAGGCAACCACTGGCGCAGGGGGGGGGGGGAGGGTTGGGGAAGATGGGTATCAAGTTCTGACCACACTTCTTGCTCCCCTTCGGGAAGAAATTGTGTCCAAGGTGATACCTAGTCCCCACTCTCACCCTCTCGTTTGGGAGATGTTTGAAACACGTATCAAAAATTGCAAGCAGCTATGGGTTCTAAACAAAGAGTTTTTGGCAACCAATTTCGAAGTTATCTGTTCTTTCTTATATGCGGTTTCTGTCTGGAATTGGGCTCTGAGGCCCGGGCATATGTTGTGCAAGAAAAATGAGCACGATCAGTGAATACCATCTTTTCTTGTGAAAAGCAAGTCATTGCCAATCAATGCCAGGACTCTTAAAGACCAAAGTTCTTTCTAAGGCGGCCCCATAATAGGCTCCTGACAATTTATTCATGTAACTAATAAGAAGAGCTAAAAGGTATTAAATACTCACTGTTCTATGTCCTCCAGCTGCATTGTCTTAATTAATCCTCCAAAAGCCTTGCGAAGTGGTTACTATTAGTATACATGTTTTACCATTAGGGGGACAGAGACTTAGAGGGGTCCCAGAGCCAGGATCTGAACACATACTCCCTGGTGCCGAAGCCCATGTGTGAAGCCCTCGCTGTGGAGGTTCTCAGGTCTTCCCTGACTTATTTCTTAAACTTAGAACATCGAGCGCCGTAATTAACCGTTTGCTGATAATTAAGGTGACTTAATCCTCAGCATTATTCTCTTCTCTAGCTCCCAGCCCTGAGACATGTGACATCTCCTGAGAAATTTAGTAATGATACGAAAGCCAAATTCCAGCCCCAACGGCAACCCACACCTCTAGGCTTGCCCACAGGACATCTGTACAGAGATGTCCACAGATACCCCAAAATCAACACGTCCAACAAAAACAAATGAAGTGCTCAGAGAGCAATCTAACAGGGTACGTACAAGAGCTGGATGCAGAAAACTACAAAACTCTGATACAGGAAATTCAAAAATGTTTAAGTAAAACGGGGAGATGTACCATGTTCACACATTACAAGACAACATAACGATATCGATTTTCCTCTCTGTGATTTATCGAATCAATGCAATTCCCATAAATGTTCCATCAGGCTACTTTGTAGATATTGACAATCTGATCCTCAAATTCATGTGGAAAGGCAAAATGCGTCTGCTAAAAAAGGAATGAAGTCGAAGACTCACCCAGTTTCAAGATGGACAAGACTATATCCATCAAGACAGTGTGGTATTGGCAAAGGCCAGAAGCCTAGACCAATTGAATAGAGTAGAAAGGCCAGAAATAGACCCCAAAGATAAGATACAGTCACCTGATTTTTGACAAAGCGGCAAAGGTAAGTCAAAGGTGAGAGGAGACCTTTCAACAAATGGTGCTAGAACAATTTGACGTCCAATGCAAAATCAACATATTTAAATTTGAACTCAACATCCTTTCAAATCTTTCCTCCAAATAGTCCCATATCTTGGAGAATGACATTACCATCCACCAGAAACACTGGGAGTCATCTTTGACTCACTTTCTCACTTTCAGTCCCTGAGTTCAGTCACCTATTAGATTATGTTGAGGCGCACAGCCAAACCTGCCCACCCCCTCTACTGCCGGTGACCTAGTTGAAGTACCTTTTCCCTGAACCTTGTGTCTTGTCTCCCGCCGCCCCCACCCCATTCCTCCTCGAAGGAAAAGCATGGGAATGTCAGAGTGTCCGCGTGGAAGGAGCAGAGGGAACCATTGCTTCTCTGAGCATAATTTGCAAAAGTGGCACCTTTTCCAGATGTTGTGGAAGAACATGTTGACATGATGGTTTCTACAATCATGATGAGACGAGGTCACAACATTTTAGTCGTGTTGAAAGAAGGATCATACGGTGTACAGGGAACACAGGCAAAGGGTCAGACCTCTGTCCTGCCAGGTGCCTCGGGTCCAAGGGCATGCTCCGTCCCTGGCGGGAGCGTGGCCAGTGTCTGGCCCTCAGCCCCGGCCAGCTCCCCTCCTCTTAGAAACTGCCCGGGCCTTTGCACAGAGCGATGTTTTGGCAAAGCAAATCTATTATTTAATTCTAAAGGTTAGAGTCCTTTGGTGGCTTTCAAACACTTACTGCATAAGGCACAGGCCCCTCTGCAAAATAGTCAAGTGTTCTAGGTGTTCTGGCCCAGGTATGCCAGTCTAGGTTTTCTCTCCCACCGCCTTCCACCCCCATGACTTCTCCTCCCATCATTCATAGCGACTGGGCCCGGGAGGGTTTACGAAACCCTCTGACTCCTTCATGCCTTGCACAGGCACCTCTTGCCTAGAATTCTCTTCTCTACAGAGTTTACCTGTGAAATTCCTACTCCTTCTTCAAGACCTTCCTGAGCAAAGGTCCGTGGGCAGATGAGGTTACCTGACTAGGTGGAGCAAGAGTCCGAGATGCCTGAGCTGTAACCTTGTTTCTGTCTCTCCTCATACCGGCTGTGTGTCTGGCGGCGTCACACGCCTCCCGTGGGCCTCGGGGCCTGTTTCCAGAGGAGGTGATGTTACCAGATAAGGCAGGGGAAGCACCTAAGAAGGGCGTTTGTGGCCTTGACAAAAATGTTCTACCTGAGTAGACTTGCTAACATGTTTTACCCGCGACTTCCATTGCTATGTCCTGCATCTTCCTACTCATTTAGATCGACCCCTGCCAACTGTTGACCCTCCCTTCCCCTGCCCCCTCCACAAGGATGATTATTCCATTTAGGACTTGCTTGGCATATGACCTCTAGTATTATCGTTGCTGTTACCATTATAATTACTTTTTATTGTATTATTATTGTTAGTCCCCGATTCCTCACCTCCTCCCGCCCCTGTCAGGCAAATTAGGCTTCTCACTCCATGCTCCCACGGCAACTCACACGCACCATTATCATAATACTTCTTCCATGTGCCGATGCTTGCCTCTCCAATGACCTCAAACTCCTGAGGACAGGGCCCACGTGTTTTCATTCACGTACGTTCCAACCCTCAGGCTGGCACAGCATAGACAGTCACTAAAGTTTTACTAATTGGATGAAGAAAGAAAGAAAATTAATTCCGTTGATTAGGAGAATAAAAGAAATATTGCTTTATTGATTCCTAACAGGTTCTGAGCTGCTGGAAAGCTGATGTTATAGAAAAATTTCATCAGAAGAAACCAGTTGGCTTTTAAAGGACTGGATTTCCTCAGAAAGCAATCCATTTTGGGCCAATTGACTTCTAGGGTTGATTGAACTCAGGTCTTTTTGTGTTCGTATATGTGTGTGCCTAAATCCATTTATCTAAAATGAGACTAGAAACGTTCTTTAAAAATTTAGACTTCTTTGATTAACCTAATAAATCAAAGCTGTAATCTCCCAAATATCTTACAGACCATGAAAAAAAAAATATTAGCTCCATATAATATTAATTGTGTTTCTTTTGATAGTTGGCATTCTAGTTTGGATGATTATACGGTTTTCCCCCCTACAGAAAAGTTGAAAAAAGTACATATTTCAACACATTTTTGTGACATTTGCAATCTCTCTCTCTGTCTGTCTCTGTCTATATATATACACACAGAACACACGCTTTTTTCTTTTTTGCTGAACAACTTATAAGTTACAAACATGAGGACACTAAACCCTGAAATATTTCAGCATGCACTTCCTACTGATGAGAACATTTCCTACATAATCACAATACCAGTATAATTCCTAAAAAATTTAATTCAATAATATCTAAAATTCAGTCCATAGTCAAAGACACTCGATTGTCTCTAAAATACCTTTTTATTATTGGCATGATTCTAGTCAGGGTTCATTTGGTTTCTTCCAGTTTCAAAGGACGGAGAAAGGAACAACAGTAGACTCATGTTTGTGAACTGCATGAGCAGGGAAAGACGTATTATCTTGTTGGCATGCATATCTAGTACGCATTGTTTGTAGGGCCCTCAGCAAACTGGAGACGTTTAGAGATGTGTTCATTAGTGGGGAGTTAGAGTAAGCAACAGACTAAACAAGTATTTAGGGCACCATCATAGCAGGGCATTTTTAAAAAGGCTTTGAAAGAATTCAAAAGAAAGAAAAAGGAAGGAAGGGAAGAAGGAAAAAAAAAGAGAGAGAAAGAAACCGAAACAGTGTCAAAAGGAAAATCAGAATTTGTTAGACTTTATCTTACAAATTCCTACTGTTTTTATTTAGACTCTCACGTAGGGGTGGCGCACCCCGATCTTTTCGGTGTTTTGGATTCCTAAGGGTCTGTATCCAAGCCTGGTTAGCTGCGACAGGGGTCTATGGAAAGACAGTTCTGCATGATTTGAGGGCACCTGACCTAAGCAGAAACAACTATGTGCTGTGACCGTGGTGGGAGTCATCTTTTCTTCTTAAAGAATTGCAATAGGAGGGTGATACCAACCCCAAAAGTGTCTAAGTTAAAAGTATGTTTGTGGGGGGAATAAAAACTAATTATAATTTTGTATATAACAGTATGGGGAATGGATTGTCTCCTAGTAGGCGTGGGGTGATCTCAACCCTGCTTAACACTCAGATGTCAACCACTGTTCTGCTGTCTATGAGGACGTTTTCTAACACAAAATAAATTTAGTAGCTTTTCCTTACAGATTTCTAAACTAAATGGTCGCTCTACACTCTATGGTAAGTAATCCACTAACTTCCGTAATTATACCTCTCCTCTCTCAGCATACCTCCTTATTTCACACAAAAAAATAACTTATTCTTATTTGTGGTCTTAAGTTTGTAGATAGCCAACTAATTCATAAAACACAACATGAACACAGGACCTGATCCTTAGTTTTTCAACCAAGCAGCTTTGAGTAACTTCAGCCTTTCCTTAAACCAAAATACCATGCTCACGCTTAACTGCACTTACTTGTAACTGTGCAGTTATACTGGGGAATGTTGTCTCCTGTGGTCCCAGAAGCACTTTAAAGTAATGGAAATTACAAAGTACCCTGGAGAGATTTATGAGAATATTAATTAAAATCAAGTCGTCCTAGTTTTCATCGTTTTTCCAGAATTGCAAAGGATGATGAGTATGGCAAACTGACATGTTTCCGAAATATGACTGTTCCTCAAAGCTATGGTTTTACACAAAGTCTAATGAATCTTCAGAAAAAATGATATCTAGCATTTTTACCTCAAAAAATTCCATAATAGTTTATACTCAGAATACATGAGGGACTCAGCTGAATTAATGACATGTGAAAGAAATTAGGCAATTTCTGACAGTGACTGAGAAATCTGTAGCATTTTATCTCCCAAGGCATGGCCTCGTCATAGTTTGATATGCATACATAATACACATTAACACTGACAAGAGTTAAGCACACAATTTAAAGAGAAAATTACAGCATTTTGAATCAATCTCCCAAATGATTCATAAACACCCAAAGAACTACATTTAAATAGACATGTAAATCTCACAAAATATGAGGAGCCGAGGAATTCAGCTCTGATTAGGGTACTAAGGGGAAGAATGAAGGAGGCAGGGAGCAGGGAGAGTCAGAGTTTAATTTCATACACAGTCAGCGCTTAAGCCGTTGAGCTGAATCAATTATTAATTCGATTACCTGCTGATTTATAGCCAGGATTATTCCCACAATTTCATTTTCTCATTATGATCAGATTACTTACATGTGAGAAAATGTAATCAGAAAAATGTGGACTAAACGTACATACGTGGCTTATCTGAAGACAATGTTTTAGCATTCCCAGACTGTCACCAAATACCCTTCCTCCTTTGCACCCCTGGTCTTGAGTCCCCTCATCGTTGTTGAGCTATATTTGTTCGATGCTCCTGACACTTTCTTAGGTCCAAAAACAAAACAAAACAAAACAAAACTAACTCTCTCTCTCTCTGTCTCTGTCTCTCTGTCTCTGTCTCTGTCTCTGTCTCTGTCTCTCTCTCTCTCTCTCTCTCTCTCTCTCTCTCTTCTACTTCTATCTGACACTTGCTACTTTCCTTAAAACCTCACCACTAATCCATGTATTTTCCAGACTTGGAATGTGGAAATCATCCTCAGTGTCTCTTTCTCGGGAACCACATACAATCGATCTAGTGCCACTGATTTGCCTCCTTCACATCTCCTTAATCTCCATTCCCCACCCTATTTGTCAGCCTCTGAGTGGACTTCCCTTTCCTCGAAACCTTTCGGCCGTGATAAATATATCTAACTGGCCAGTCTAGCTAAATAAAAATGGAATCTAAACCTTTCACAACCCGGCCCCCGTTTGCTCTTCATGTTATAGTGTCTGTTACTTTTCTCCCATTCCAAGTGCCACGGACTGAACTGTGTCCCTTCCAAATTCAAGAAACCATAGTCCTCAGTGTAACTGATATTTAGACATAGGGCCTTCAGGAGGTAGTTAAGGTTAAGTGAGGTCATAAAGGTGGGACTCTCATCTAATTGGATTGATGGCCTAATAATAACATTAATTTTAAAAAAGAGAAAAATCTCTTCTCTCTCTCTCTCTCTCTCTCTCTCTCTCTCTCTCTCTCTCTCTCTCTCTCACACACACACACACACACACACACACACACACACACAGAGGAAAGGTGAATTGTCAGATTTAGATAATTTTTTCTTATGCTTGATTTTTTGTTTGTTTTCTCTCAAGTAAGGAAAAGCGCAACTTCTAAAGAATATTCATGTAAACTAGATCCATTAAATGACCAAGTGTCGAGTCTCAACAGGGATTGGATGGAAGAAGAGGCCAAAATCAGATTCCAACCTTACAGACACCTTGAATTCCAGGCCCTTCTCAACTCAGTATTTCATTTCCAGAGACTGACTATAAGTAAGTCATCAAGAGTTATTTCCCACACTACTTACAATAATTTTGAAAAAGTGGTGACAGTCTAAATATTCAACAAAAGATTTATTACATAGATTGTGCTAAAGAAATAGAATAAAATGTTATGCTGCAATTAAAATCACATTTTTAAGATTATTTAGTAACATGAGTATATGCTCACAATATATTTACTGAGAAAAAAAAGGTAGATCCCCAAACCTGAATTTATAACGATATCTCAATTTTTTTGTTGTTGTTTTTAAAAAGTATATAGAAAGATACAGACATAGAAATAGAAAGAAATAGGGACTATTTTCATGCATTCACTTACATAGAACAGCAGAACATAAAACGAAAGTCAGTTTTCCAAAAACTGTGCTTTAAATACATGGTGGAGCACTGGCTGGTAAAACCAAGCCATTCACCAACCAGATAGCAACTACGAAACTCCCGTCTTCTGAAACAAACAAAAATCAATGTGTTTTAATATGCCCAGTTGGTTTTCAGCGGACAAATCAGTTTTATCCATTGGAAACATCCATCCGGGAAGCAGGCCACGTCCGATCGTGCTATGACCTGCTCTATCCCCACGGGAAAAGGGAGAAACTTTGTCCTTTTCCTTTTCTCCTTTGAGCGTTACCTGCGTGCTTCCCGAGCGGTCCTCACCTCCTCACCCTCACCCACTCTCCGCTGAAACACCCACTCAGGACGCAGCCCGCAGACTCATTCAGCCTAAGATAACAAGTGCTGGCCAGCTTACTCAAGCATTCTCACCACAGGTATTTGTGTTTTTTGATAAGACACAAATAAACCGTGACTTCCCCCGCCCAATGTCTCTCAGCTGGGGTACTATGTGCATGCATTTGGGGGCCAGGCAATTCCAACACCAGCAGGAACTCCCCGCTCCTGTCCTCTTGAAAATCGAAAGGCTGGTGTCGAGCCAGGTCGTCACGTTCTATTCTGGACCGCGCTGATGGCTGGGGACAACATGTTCATTTATTTATGGGTACTTTGGGGGGACCTGCGACAGGCCAAGCACTGCAGAGATGGCTGCACGGGAATCGTGAAATAAAACACTGAACACTTCCTTTAACAAAAATTGCTCATATGTTGTTGTTCATTTTTTCCGCCTCCGCTTACTGGTTAAACCTTGAAACGAAACCAAAAAACAAGACAAAACAAAACAAAACAAAAAAGTTAGATTTAACTTTGGAACACCTGCCTCAGCAGACCTCTGCCTTCTTTTACATTTCAAATATTGTTTTTAGAGATACCTTGGCATTTTTCTTTGTCATTTATTACGGACTTGAGACTTGATTGCCTCCCCTCTTTAATAAACGAACAAGAAAATAAAAGTGTCACCTGCTTGCTACCACAATAGCACTGTTTTGCATACCTAATTTCAGCAGTTTATTTGAGAGGACGAAGCTCTGTTCCATTAAATTGGAGCCTCTGGGTTTTCTTCTTTCCCAGATGTTAATCACCATCACTCTATTATTTAAGAGGTTTTGTCTAGGTAATTAAAATCTCTTCAAATCATGCCTGAATATAAAGTCTTATATGAGTCATGCAGTGAACTTGGTCTTCTGGGTATAATGAGATCTGTTTTAATGCAGGAAATTATTTTTAGATAAATTTTAAAACTGTCAAAAATAATTTGATTCTAATATCTTAATATAGCTCAATTTAAATAGCATGTAAGCTTATTAAGTAACGAGGATAATTTATAAGAACTATCACAAACCTCAAATTTTGGGTTAAAGAAACAAAGAATTAACTCCCCCCACCCAAGAAGCACTCTCATTTATGTGATATCTTCTTTTTTTTTTTTATGGACATCTGGATTGCATCTCTACTTTTCATTTTTGAAAAATAATGAGAGGTATTCAATTTGTGGATGAAAATAATGTTTTTTTTAAAAGGAACTTTTTTTCTTAATATAGTGGTTGTTTCACTGATATCTAACAATGGGATGTTACGTATATTTCAACCAATAACAATAAGAACGGTTACAAAAATAATCAGAAAGCATGGCGATGTCAAGTATAGCTTGCTATCTATACTGTATGCTAACAGCATAAAGTAAACATATTCACCCAGAATTAACGCAATAGGTCAGAAGAGCAATCTATTAAGAGCCAATAGTCTGTCGCCATCAGGACAAGAATTAGAACAAAACGGACCAAAATTTGAAAACGGGTTTCAAAAAGTGCGATCTTGTTTTATTAACCCTCTCTGAGTTGCAGGCTACATACACTCGTGAAATGGGAATAACAGTTCCTGACTCACAGTTGTTGGGAGAGTTAAGATGTGTGAAGTGACCGTATACAGTGTCCCATCAACGTTCACATCACCACCACCGTCATCATCATGGCTGCCTTAGCCAAAACCGGAAGGCAACTCTTGATTTAAAGCTTTCGTTAGTGGCAACAATTTCTCGACTACGTGAGAAAAAAAGGAATCTCACTACCAGGGCTTTTTCTGTTATCAACAGAGAAGCAGAATTTTTAACATTATCCAGTGCTCATAGATGTTCACAACCACAGGCCCAAAGCACTCACCGCAAAACACCAAACAGCTTCAGAACTTAAAAAAATGATTTGACTTCTATTCTGCTTGATAGGCATGATGTCACTATTTCAATGGGATCTAATCATCTGAGTGTGGCTGATTTATGGATAGCGGAAGTTGCAGAAATATTGGTCTTTGACATATTCAGTCTGCAGATCTAATTGCTTTGGCCTACCCAGTGCTCGTACATACAAAGTTGAAGTGACGAAGATTCGAGCCCAGGATTCAAATCCAAGTCAATCTGCCCCCAAAAGCTTATGACATCACACTGTCTCTTTGAATTTCTTCCAGGCAATACGTAATACATAACAATATATTATAATTATTATATATTACATAATGTACTATAAGATTTATTGGATAGTCAATGGCAGAGTTGTTTCCGTCATATTAAGTGTGTGTGTGTGTGTGTGTGTGTGTGTGTGTGTGTGTAAGGGGATGCTGGAAATCTTCTGTTTGTCCCTCTAGATCACCACCCTTGTCCACTCTGGCCTCGGCACAGGTAGGCCCATCGGTAAGAACAATGTCAATGGACTCTCTGTCCACTGACTAGTAGATAGGTTAAGCCAACAGGGACAGTGGGGACAACAAGACATTGGAGTAGTTATTCCCCACATCCTTCCCCAAAGTGGTCACTGTGAGAGGAAGTGGGCTGCATCCTTTGACAAGACTTAAAGATGGCTAAGGCCCTTGCTTTTCCTGGCCCCAGAGAACTGAATGCCATGGGTTCCTGGCTTCCTGCTCACACCTGGGTAAATAGTCCCTTTATTAAGATCTGTTCAGATTACTCTATGAGCATCTCATGTTATCTGTCCTGACCCTGTGATGGATACAAATTCTTCATAGAAATGATGTAACAGACTGTAAATAATACTTTCACCTGCCTCGCGGTTTTAAACTCTCCTTCTCCTAGCGAACTTCTTTCTTCTGTTGGGATTATAAAATATATGCCCACTCCACGGGATCTCACTACAGCCACCACCCCAAGGACCAGGGGGTGGGGGGGTGGTGAGGGGGTGGGAGGTGGCAACAGTATTAGTCCTGCCCCCTCCTTAGGAATAATAAGTCCAGGTGGTAAAGCTGCACTCTAAGCTGTAGACGGTGGGGATTCCTCCCTCAGACCTTCCCAAATTAGAGGAAAAGTGTGCCCTCTTAAACAGTTCTTGAACCAAGAGCTGTTGAATGCCCGTGGGGTCTCTCTGTGGTCTCTCTCTCTTTCCTGCTCTCAAGTAGCGTGCTCTGTAGAGCGGAGCTCAGCAGAGACGAGAAGGAGTGAAAGAGAGGAAGATGCCGGTGAGAAGTTCCTGGAGTCACCGGGCTCCGTTCCAAGCGTGAGCCCCAGGTCCCCAGAGCCCTTTCAACGCTTGCTTTTAACATTACGTGAACAAACACTCTGATTTTCTTCTCCCTTGAATTAATTGAAGTTTCTGTTACAAGTAGCTAAATATATATATATATATATAGTACTAATTAAAACACTGGCAAAAACTGTGCAAACTTACATGTTTCTAATATTTGAGTCTAATGGTTTTTGAAGAATTCAGTGATGCTGGCAAGAAATGCACTAGAAAATCCTGACCCATGTTTACACCCAAATCAATGGGGCCTTTTATTACCAAGAGTCTTCAGAAAAGCCTCTGCTGGAACTCAGTTTGCTTAAGGACTCCTTTTGGACATAGTCGTCGTCCAGACGATTTCCCACAGGGGAAAATGACCGGATTGGGAGGAGGGGAATGGCGATGGGGGATCCAAGCAGGGGAGAGCTTCCACATGGGTCTCATTTTTAAATGTTGCAAGGACGGTGAGGTACCAGCGATGAACAGCGGTGTTCTGGTGTTTCTACCCGCTGTGGAATTTTACTTATTCATTATTTTTTGCTGTCGCGGAGAGCCTGAAGGAATATTAGGTAGCAGAATAGGAGGAAATGTAATTTCTCCGAAACGGAGTCCTTTCCAGCCATAAGTGTAACGTTGTGTGGATTCCCGGGAAGCATGAGGGTGACGCAAAAGATGGGTAGGGTGCCTGCTCCATTACGATGATTTGCTGTCTGAGCAATACTCATCACCCACTTCCCGGGCGGCACCGTCGTGAGGCTAACTCACCAAGCCCTTGAGAGAGAGGAATGGTCCGGAAGTATTCCTAATAGCGCGCCCCCCTACACTTGGAAATAGTAAGCCAACACGGCTCCTCATGTTTTGTTGTTCATCTCCAAGCACATCTTTTTGCTAAAATTCTAACTCCAGTGTTAGAGCTTTTGGAGTCACTACTGGTACAGGGGTTCTCTGAAAAACTCGGGAAACTGAAATAAAAATGTATAATATCAATGATGAACAGCCTTAAAGCATCATAACAGAGAAGGAGAACATCCAGAGGGTCGGGGAGGATGGGAAAAAATATTCCCCAAGGAGACGATGGGCGGGGGAGACCTCCAAATTCCAAATCCAAGTTGTCCTCTATCCACCAACTGCTGCTTTTACTCTCAAAACAAATATTTGTGGCTTCATTGGGAACTTGAAAATGCGCCTAGGAAAACAACGTTACCATCGGTGGGTGGAAAAGGTGAAGGAGATGAAGAGTACAGCCTGCCAGCTATCAAAACAGTCTCAGGGGTGTGGACGACAGCGTAGGGAACATAGTCGATACTGTTGTAACAACTATGTGTGGTGTCACATGGGTCCTAGGCTTGTGGTGACCACGTCGTAAGGTATGCAAATGTCTAATCACTGTTGTGCATCGGACTAATATTTTTTTATGTGAACTAGGAAACCACCACTCACCACGACCCCAGCTGGGAAAGTAGGCGCGGAACCTTCCCTTCTCCCCTTCCGGTCTAACAGAGAAAGAGAATGCCCTTCTTCATGACAAAAGGAAGAAGAATTCTCAGGTAGCTCACGCTAACAGGAAGGAGGCAGTGACTCACGCCGTAGGGATGTTCACGAGTTAGTTTTCAGGGCTTGGGAAGGGCCCATGCCCAGTCACTTGCTTCAGTTTCTTTCACAAGAAGTGTGTCGTTGCTGCCCTGTGTTTGGGTTAGTATAATAGAAACCGCTGTGTGGCCTTTCAGTCATGAGAAATGATGGGTGTTTTGAATCTTCTTTCTTGTTAGCAAAGAATAGAAGTTATAAAAATGCCAGGCTACTCCCCTCCCCTTGCCCTTTGTCCTGCATGGAGTCCCCAGGGAAGGTCACTCTGGGCAACTTGAACTGAGGTGCTGGAGACCACACACAGCTTCTACTAGCCGGCCACCTCACAGGATTCTCTGGTGACATAAGCTAAGCAGTCTCCTTTACTTTTATTTATATAACAACAAAAGCCAGGAATAACTCTGACATTAAAAAAAAAAAAATTCAAGCCTCGAAAGCCTTTCCTTCCTCCCCCCCCCAAAAAAAACACATTAGCATGCAAATGAGTTAGCAAGTAGTCACTAATAACTTTTTTGCTGCAGAATTATTGGCCAATTATACCAATTATCACATTCTTAGTCCACCAGACCAGGCTTTGATCATCCAGAGACAAAAATGTTCCTTGGAGCCAATCCACGGGGCAACAAACACAGTCTGTTTTGATTGTTCTTTCTGAAAACTGGGCTGCCAGCGCTGTTCATCATCACGGCTGACCCCCGGGGGCTGGCTGGGATTCAGGACGCATGGTTACTGGTTACGGCACACGGCACACGGTGGAGAGGTCGTAGATGAGTCCTCGCTTGGCAACTCTCCCTTCTAAAACATTCATGAAAAGGAATAATGGCCCCATAATCTCTGATACACAGCATTATCGCTTTTATCTTTCAAATCCTAGAAATTCTGGTAGTTTGGGTATTGCGCCCATTGAAGTGACAAAAAGCTTGTCTCTCCATCTTAAGGTGCCTTTCCCTATACGCTTTATTATGGTACATGTTGATGACAGTGTAAAAAGACTTCTGTATGAAGAAGCTAAAAAAGAGTGATGAAGTAGCAACATAGTCACGTATCTATCATTTGGTGGATATTAAGAATTTAAAGTTCTTCCAAACCATGCACGCATCTTTACATTTGGCAATGTCGACAGATCATCTGGCATTAAAACTTATCATCGTTCAGGAAGTTTCCTCCACGTAGGTCAAAGCTTTGAACTAATAAAGCAACAGAAGCTTCGAGTGGAATTGTCAAGATCATCCCAGACAATATGGTAAATCATGGTAATGTTAGAGGGCTCCTTAAAAATAGCTTAAAACGTATTTATTTACATCCAGTCATCTGCCAGCGTCTATTTTACCTTTGAATCAATAACATCCAATGATGGGTGATGTTTATTGTATCAAAAGCTTTTCCGACTCCACTGTATTCACTGCACTACGAGTGTATTCATCATTACATTGTGGTTTGAAACAATTTGAGGGCTCAAACTCTATCGTAGATTTTTATCTCTGACGGTTTTTCCTTTCTCACGGTTTTTGTACAAATGTTCTCTTTACGGCGGGCATGGTAATTCAGGTTAGGGGCAGTTTGTAAATAGAACCATCTGCCCTCTTGCCTCATCTGAGTCCTTCTGTCATGATTCATTGTTGTTCTTTTAAAAAAAAAGGGTACCACCTCTTTACTGGTGTTTTGCAAGAGGTTAGCGGTCATTGCCCTCTTTGAGAGTAATGGTGCTTAAAACAGTACATGCTTTGCTCCTCGGGGCACTAAGCAGGCAATCTCTGCCCTCCTGGTTCCCAAGCCTCACAGCGACGGGTGGAAGCCCCAGGCTCTAACAAAAGGACAGAACTTAAAAGGCTGATCGAGAATGTTCCACTCCGTGTTGAATAGTCCAGGTTTCTGCTTCACAGAGAATTAAAAAAAAAAAAAAAAAACTAAAGAAAAAAAAACGTATCACGTCGACACCAATAACAATGAGTTCCTAAAGAGGACAAGAGAAAGGCCGACATGGCATCAAGGTATAGCAATGTTTGAAAAAAACAAAAAATTAGTTGAACATTTAAATTCACATTTCCTAAAGACCTCTGCCATGCTTGATTTCAAAAGCATCTCAAGAGGGAGTGAAAGGGCACAGAGCTAGGATTTAATGTTTTAAATTGGAGGGACCAACACGGGAGGTGACCTAGGACATGCAAGCCCTGCCCAGGGTTGTACAGCATTATCCTTGAAGAGGTGACTTCCAAGGATCTACCAAGTCGTCTTATAATACTCAAAAATGATGCCCAGTAATTTTGCAATCAGCATTTATGAAGTATCTTCTGTGTATCCAGAACTGGTTATGAGGAAGGGGAAGAAGATGCGACCGTGATGAAGGAGATTGTCGCTATTGCTTTGAATCATCGAGGAACTTTAATCTAGTTAGAAAACGGAGACATGAAACCCAAGACAATGAAGGAATAGAAACAGCCTCTAGTGAGATGGTTGGAGGGGATACAAAGTCTCCTTCTTTTCCAGAATGTCCCTTCTCTTAGTCTGCCAATTTTTCTTAAGACCTCCCTGTTAAAGCCATCCTTCGAGTTCAGGTAAAGATGTGGAAAACACACACATATGCGTGCACGCGCACAAACACACACACACACACACACACAGTCCCTATAAAGCCCCCGTTACAATATACACATGTTACTTAGGAGGGCTCATACAATTATCAAATAATATTTCGGTCTCGACACGATGCAAAACAAGGCTCAGAGGCAATGAGACGTAGACATGAAACAAAAATATAGCTAAGAAAGGAAAAACAAAACGGTCCAGAAAAGAGGTGGGAAGTAGCTACAGGGAATTAGAAAAACACAGAGTGAGTTTAAACTACAGGTCCAGAATATCAAGGCATTTCAATGTCAATGTCATAAAGCTGGACTTTTACTCATGAAGCGTAAAGAGGAGGCAGGTGATTATCAAGAAGAAAGTGGTAGTAATGTGGCAATAATCTTCAGATTGGCTCAGAAGAGACAGAGGCTGGAATCCGGGGGAGCAATGAGGAGGCTCTTGACTACTTCATGAATATAGAGACAAAATACCTGAATTAAATGACTTACAATAAGAATACATGAATTTTTTGAAGAAATTATAAGCTGTCGTAACAGACCGAAAATGAGAATGGAGTAAAAGAGAGGCAATACCTCCCAAGATGTTATGTTATGTAGCTGGGAACTGATGACAGGCCTCGAAAGACATGTGGGCACTGGGAAAGATACCGAATGTGGCCACTGGTCACGCATGAACAGGTGGTGAACGCTACTTTGAACACTTTGAGTCACACTAGCCATTTCCTGCCGCCTTAGGATCCAGGCCTGGATGTGGGGTGAGATACGGGCAAAAGAAACACGAATCTGCAAGACACAAAGAGCCGAAGACTGGAGAGTAAATGACAAAGAACGGCAGAGAGCCAAGGAACAGTTTTCTTTAAATGTTTATACTTTGGTGGCAAAAAAAAAAAAAAAAAACACACAAAAAAACAAAAAAACCACCAGTCATCATAACTAAAAGGAAATGGATACTCAGGAAGGTAGGAGGAAAGGAAGGGAAGGCTTTCGGAAGGATGAGATCATCAGTGGCGTGAGATGGTCGTCTAAACCATCAATGTTTTTCTCATCCTCAAATGATTGTCTAACTGGATACAGAATTCGGACGTAGATTTTTCTCAGTTCTTTAAAAGCATCCCACTGCCTTTCGGCTTCTGTCATTACCGTTAAGGAGTCTGTTATCGTTCCAAAGGGATGCTCGACCACCCCTTTGTCCGTACTTTGTCTTTTTCACTAATTACCTTTAAACTATTTACTTTGGTCTGAAATCTCACTAAAATGTGTTTTTATTTGTGCTGCTTAGGGCTCACCGGGAATGACGAATACGAGGGCTACGACTTTTAGCAATTCCACACGTTTGGCAAGTATTATCTCTTTAAAGATTGCATTTTCCCCCATTCTCTCGATTCTCTTTATTAAGACATCCGTACGGTTTATACGGGTAGTTGTGAGTTAGATCTTTTCATTTTTTCCTCCATCCAAATTTACCTCTCTTTTTTATATTGTCCATCCCTTTACCTCGGCAAGGTACTGCATGGGTAACTTCTCAAACCTCACTTACCACGTATCAAGGCTCTCCTGTGTTCTTCAACTTATCTACTGATATTTCATTTCAATTACTTTGGGTTTTCATTGACAGAAGTTCTATTTAATTATTATTATTTTTTTTCAAATCGACGTGTTGGTTTCTCTCAGACTCTTATTATTTTCTTCCATTTCAGGGTCTTTCTTTCACGCCCTTACATTCGATTTAGCGCACAGTCCTTGTCTAACAGCTCACCTACTGGAAGTTCTCAGGGGACCCAATGCTCCGTGTTGTGTCTGCGGGCCGCGAGACACCGTTTCCCTGGTCGCTTTGGATTCAGGAGTGCGTGTTCATCTTCAGCAAGAGAATCCCTCACGTCCTGGGCTAACGAGGCGACCCTTCCGAACAGTTTCCTCTTTGCTTCTCCCAGGAGCTTTAGTGTTATCACTGGACAGGGCCAATTCTTAAATCCATTTTCACACTTACAGGTTGTTGGCCCCGGCAGATGGTGTCAGTCGGCGTTCAGCAAACCACCATCTTCTTTTGTAAGTAATTTTTTTAAAATTTATTTTATTGGGGTAACATTGGTTGGTAACATATACATTCGAGGTGTACATTTCCTAACACGACGTCTGTATACTCTACTGTGTCCTCACCACCTGAGGTCTAGTCTCCTTCTGCCACCCTGTATTTTGACCCCCTTTACTTTCTTTGTACTCGCCCCATCCTCTATAAATAAAGTTTTATTGAAATACGAATGTGCCCATTTGTTTTCATACTGTCTACAGCAGCGTTCAGTCTGTAACGGCAGGGTCATATAGCTGCGGCAGAGATGGTATATGACCCAGAAAGCAGGTAGTATTTACTCTTTGGCCCTTTGAGGAAAACGATTGTGCAACCCCAGTGTAAATTCACATCTTACACCAGAGTAAGAGCAAATGCTCAAGGGAGAGACAATTTCCTTCCACTTAGAGTCCAAGCTAGTGGGTTTCTTTGTTGACTCCATGTGCTAGTGGGGAGGAGGCTTTTATTATTATTTTTTTTAATAGTCACACTTTCACTAAGAGCATGACTTTTGGGGGTCTTGAATTCATGCAGATGTACTGCATCTACCTCTCTATCTTGCATGAGCCCAGAGCCTCAGGCCTCATGTGCTGAGGACATTTAAATCCAAGCTCCTAGGTCGGGGGAAGCACATCTTCCTACTAGACCAGCACCAACCCCCTTCTCCCCCCAAGGACTGTAGCACCCACGGCTCCCAACCTACTCAGGTTTATCTCCTGCAGGTATCACTTACTAGTCAGCCCTGCAGTAACTAGTTCTTTTGAACAATTCTAGGTGTGCTTTAGCAACACATTCTCGAGTTATGTAACATGTCGTGTTTGGAATTTGTCATTGAAAGTGGTGTGAAATGTAACCAGAATCTGGGAGGACTGAAAGAGCAAGAATTCTGCTAAAACGGTTTTTGTATTTTGAATGGGACTGCTTTTGTGGAATTAAAATGGTGGAAGCTATTTAGAAAAATTGAGAGGCAGGTGGGCAATGAGGGAGTAAAGACACACACATTCCTACTAATGCTAGCAGGCCACTCATCCAAATAACAGCATACATTACTAAGGCGAAGGTAGAGGACCAAACAGAAAACCTGATGTTGGGTTACATTAATGTAATGGCATCGATACTATACATATAAATATCTTTTAACATTTAATGTCATTTTCACCCATTTGGGTTTATTTAAGATTTTTCAATACAGTTACAATAACAGAATTTGGGGGAAGAAACCCAAAACATTATACACGTTAAAGAAGTTAACATGAAAAGCCAATGATACTTTTTAAAATAATCCTGCCAGCACCATTTTTGAGTAAGATAAAAGAAAAAATATTATTTATCCGGATACCTTTCAAACAAGAAACAATAAAGAATTCCAGGATCGCTGACATCAGCAATGTGGTTTTCCTTAGCAATTCTTTTCTAGCCTATTTGACTTGTCATTTTGCAAATCAAAATAGAAGATGTAATGCAGTTTTTTTTTTTTTAAATACTAAAATGAGCATTGAGAGATAAGAGCAGTGTAACTACTGGCAGATCACGTTTGCTTCCCTACAAGTTTCCTTTCAAGAAAGATTTTACTGACAATCCATTTGACCTGTTTTAAAATTTCCTGATATCCTTTTTTCTGGTTCCCTCGGTAAAATTCGAAGAATGCAGCCCATGACCCACCGCGTATCAGTTACTCTGCTTTAACCACTGCTCAAACCAATTTCGTCGATTCAAAAATATTCATTATTCCCCTCGCTAGTCATTATTTATTCATGAACTTTTATTAATAATAAATTACGAATATCAAAGTTAACACTTGTATGGCTGTCTTCTGACATGAGCCCTGCCAGTATGCGACTAAACACACACATGAAAAGGAAGGCTTTCGGAATAAACTTCGAGGAGAAAAGGCAAGGAAAATACCACCCTCTTCAAGACAAGTTTGTTTATTTTTAGAACACAAAGAAGTTAAATAACTTACTGAGTCAGCCCAGTTCTCAGTACATGTTGCAAGCCTCCTATTTTTGGTCGGTATCTTCCCTTTTGTTGATCTTTGAAACAAAAGCACTGAAGCTTTCCTTGGCAAAGCCCACCCTCACATCTTATTCTGCGATTATCTTCTTCGTGGGGTTGAGTCAGAAGCAGATCAATGTAAACCAAATGGTAATGCCTTCCTACATTTTGATTAACATTTTTTTTTTTGGTACAGACCATTTAAAAAGGCAACCGGTCTGAATGAACTGAAGCCAGATGGACTGGCAGCGTAGACAGTGAGTCAGGAGCAGGGTTTGAGACCAGCCGAGGCCGTCCAGACCCCGTGCTTTACGTGGGGAAAGGAAAGGGTGGGAGATGGGAGAGAAAGCCAGCGTTTGGGAACCAGGCACCAGACCTGGGGTTGAGTTTCAGTGAATCTTTCTGCATGTCAATGTCCTTGCCTTAAAAGGGGGAGGTTGTGACATCTTTTACATCTGTGTAAAACCCCTAGCCTATCGTAACGACAAGCATGTGACAGGCGTTTTAAAATAGTGGCCGATGTTATTAATAAGGCAAACTACTAAACAACGAAACTGCTGTTATGTGGCACCGAAAGCCAGTAATTACCATTTCGAATGCAGGTAACTCAGGCTTTTTGAGCCCTAGGAGGAGCCTGGCGGGACAATCAAGAGATAACTGTCTCTAAGGTAATAGAAAAAGCCTCTGGGTTTCCACTCCTGGCGGTGGAATCAGCAAGCCTCTCTCTCTCTCTCTCTCTCTCTCTCTCTCTCTCTCTCTCTCTCTCTCTCTCTCCCCTCCGGTGGGGTCCCTCAGTGGTCCTGTCTCCTCCTGGCAGCCGGTAGATTCCAGCAAGGTCCGGCTCTGCCCACCCACCCCCAACACACACACACGTGGCCGGTGGGTGCCACTCATCGCTCCTGCAGATGTGAGCTGTGTTTCTCCACTGTGGCTGGACTCGCCGGTCACCGAGAGCCTCGGGGCCACCACTCTTTCTAGCTGCTGGCGTTGACGTCCGCACTCAGGGCTGCCAGGCTCCCGCGTTCGCGAGGAGACAGACGCTGGCGGTTTGCCCGGAAGGATGCTCTCCTCCGCGTCCGCCTGGCTCCTGCGGTTCCAGCTCGCCCCCTTAAGCGTCCCGTTCCCCTACAATCCCATCGCTCCGGTTCCAAGGGTGACTGGAAGACCCTGGATCACATCTCTCCCTGCCTAGTATGAACGAGGGTCCCCAGATGCCACCAAGAGCCAGCAGTGTCCCTGGCCTCAGGGGCAGGCAGGCGTCTGTGTTTCAGGCAAGGAGGACCAAGGCCTCTGGGCTTCGGCGGCCTGAGGGTTACGAGGGAATGGGGCCGAGGGCATGCGCAGTGGTGAGATGCTCCCAGCAGAGGCTGAAGGTCAGGTGGTCCCTCCCCTGCCCTGCCCGGCCCCACCCCGGCGCCTCCAGCAGAGGCAACAGCAGCATATCTGGGTGTTACCAATTCTTAATATTACTCAGTGGAAGGGACTTGGGGAGTAGAATATACGAATGATCAAGGCCTGTCACAGGTGGAGTGAATGTTCCTTGTTTGCTTTGCAGTCGCCATGGCTCCGCCTGTCCCAAAGTCCCTCGGATGTTTAAGGGTTCGTAGCCCTGGCCACGTACAACTATTCAGCAAAGGCTTTCTGGCCGGGGGGAGGGGAAAAAAGGTGAAGGGATGAAGAGGTACAGATTCGTCATCACGAAACAGTCACAGGGATTTAGAGTGCAGCATAGGATACTCAAAAGAACGGCTTTACCTTCTACGCTGTCTCTACCCGCTCTTCCTTGTTTATACCGCCGTTGTGATGAAGTCTCTTCCACTGTCTGGGAGAATGAGATCCGATCCTGTTTGGGAGCCAGCTCCAAACACTGGGTCCGGTTCCTCTGACGGTGGATCACATCTCCCGTAAGTGCTGGTCCACTGATATGATTCTAGACTGAGTTCCACTTGGGTTCTTGATTTGGGCAGCCAGCAGGAAGACCCTCGATGGGCACTCAGCATGCACTTCCATGCTGGACCGAATGGGAAACGGGGGCCCTCCTCCCTCCGCTTGGCCTTTGAACTGGTGTCCTCCCTGGTCCCATCCTGGTAACTGGGCTCCTCACTGACGTTTCCACTGCTGAGTCCAACTAGATTCCTGCTGGCAATTGACTCGGCCCGCCTAGGACTGGTGCTCTGAGCTCCACGGTCAGGTCTGGCAGGAGTCTTGGACATGCCAGCTGTGGCAGGATTTGCTGTGCTGTGCCCTGTGCCCCGGGTGGACCCCTGCTGCCTCCCCTCCGATTTGCACTGGGCCTCGGCATGTCTGGAGAACATTCTCATGCGTGGTTTCCGCTCACCCCCGAGAAGCTCCGAGGCCAGCTTCTGCCGCCGAGAACACAGCAGTTGTGCACCTTGGAGGGGGAAGGACAGCAGCAGTCTGGTCCCCGGCCCTACCTTTTGGAAGTCAGTCGACCATGACTCATCAATTACCCCCGTGCGGGTCTTCCCGCCCTGTGCAGAGGCTGCTCGCCTCCCGCGTGTTTGTGGGATTGATTGCACGAGACCCATCCGCATTTTAAAAGAAACTCTTGTCGACTTCTCCCGTATGTTAAACACATGCGCCCTCGTATTTGATCGCTCCTAGAATCCCGCTCAGAGTTCAGAACGCAAACCCCCAGGAAAACTTGCTTGCTGGGGTCTGTGACAAAGAATAGACTCAGCCCCCAGCCTCTTACGGGATGTTCATGGGGAGGGAATTGGGACCCTGTACTGTATTTGCAACTCATTTGTGTCTAGTGGCAGTGCTCTTTGGCTTATGCTATTGTCTTGTCTCTCTTTGTTCTTCACCTTACTGAGCTGTCCTATGATATATGTCTGCATTTATGCTATCGTCTTTGAGCTATAAACTCTCCCAGATCACGTTTATGTTCAAGGTGTATTATTCTGTAAAGTACCTATCCCAATGACATTTGCACTTAGATGTGTGTGTGTGTGTGTGGTTTAACTATTGTATTTTCCTAATAATGATCATCCTAAAAGTAAAGAGGGAAAGCGAATTAAAGGTATTCTAGCCATTTGTGGATCGGTATTGTGCTTTACTTAAAACTGTAAAGATAATGGGCGTGAAAGTGCTTTGTAAAATACTGTTCAAGTTATCATTTCAGTCATTCCTAGATTATTACATTTCCGTAAGTGTGCCAATGAAAATAAAAAGGTATCTTTTTCTCGTATTCTAATTATGCTTTTAACCAGAAATGAGCCATTCTGAGCCATGCGTCCATATTTTTTTACCTTGTAATAGTTGTGAATTTCCAGAATGACAGTTATAGAATCGTATGACTAAAGGAGATTATAAAGCTGTGATCTATTTCTCTGCTTTTAGGCAGACCTGCCCTTACACCGATTCAGACAGACGAAGACATATACAATTGAAAAAAATAAATAAATAAAGCCAGCGTTCCCTGATTATAAATCCCAGGCATACATTTTTAAAAAGAAGGTCCATATTTTTCTTTCATTCAATATCAAGTATTTCTGGTCTAATAATATAAATAATGACCAAGGGGCAGATAAAACAAATAAAAACCGTATTTTCTTTGCTAGTACTTAGCATGAAAAGCATCAATTGTGGTTTGATATTATTGTTTTTAGCAATAGGTTTTCTGTCCCCTTTCACCCCGGTTGCTTCTGCCTAAGACCATGACATTTAGAAAATAATAACGTTAGGAAATGTTCGAAACAACAAAACCAGATTTTAAAGAAGAGAAGCCCAAGGCAATACAATGACCAATTTTTTTTCATCTTTCTCCTGTAGCTACTAATACGTACACTGATTTTTTAAAAGCTATCATTAAACACTCAATTTTTTAATGGACATTACATCATAAATATATTCTTATTCGGACATGGTGCCGATGTCTTTTATTTGAAGAAATGTAGAACATGTCATCGAGGGCACTATTATTATTTGTTTTCTATTATATAACGAGACAATAAACATGCTTGGTCACACAGGTTTCTTGAACCAAAGTCGCGGCATAATCTAAATTTCTAAAACTTAACATTCTCAGGACGTGATCTCTGATTGCAAACTACTTTTCCGAATGAGTCTCCTAAGTTTGCTCTCCTCGCATGAGTGTGCTCTAGCGCTCACTCTTTTGGTGATTTTAATCTGCACTAAATTTGGAATGGGATCCTTGATGGGGTTCATGTTTCGGGGATCCGATGAAAAGAAGAAAGGTCACCGCGGCTGCTGCACACCTCAGATTATTAAAAAAAAAAAAGATTAATTTTTAGGTTATTAGAGAATGATCTAGAATCTTACATCAGGCTAGAGGTTATCGGCTCTGTGAAAAGGGCAGGCAGGAAATGAGAAGGCTGCTCTTTGCCTGCTCACTGCCCGTCTGGACACCTTGCTCCTGGAGGCCCTTTCATCAAAGTAAGAACGGAGCCTATGAACGGCGATCCTCTTCTCTGATATGCCTGCGTCCCCCCCCCTTGCTGAAAAGAATCTGCAATGGCTCCAACTGTCCCTAAATAAATGCCAGGTCCTAAGTCCCATAATACTCCACGCTTTTTCCTCTCGTTCTCCCTTCCCCAAGACAGGAGAAGGGACGTGTGTGTGGACAGGAGTACCCTGGATGGAGCCCGGGCCACAGGCTCAGGGCACTCAGGTTCAAGTCCCATTCTTGCGCTGACACCCAACCTTCCAGTTCGCCAACCTGTGTAATGAGCATGACAGTGCCTCTTAGACGTGGCTGTTTAGAGGACGAGACGAGGATCCATTCGAAAGGGTCCAGAACGCAGGGCCTCCTTCCGTGAACTCCTTCCCTTCATCCTTTTGCAGCCTGGGCTCAGCCTTCCTCACGCCGTCTGCCACGGATCCCCGGGCTGCCCTACAGCTTTTCCGTTTCTATGCCTCTGCTTATTCTCTTCTCTCTATCAAATGTTCGTTCCTCGCATCTCCAAAATCCGATCTCAGATCCGAGGAGGGCGCCTTTCCCGATCGCTCTCCCCCGACTGAGATGAGCATTTCTGGTTCCGCCATCTCTGTCCTGCCTTACTTATGTCATAGTTGACGGTAGGTGAAAACTGTCTTTGCGACATCACTTGCCTCATGCATGGACATGGAGCCTCCCGTCTCGATGTCCTTTACATCCCTAGCACAATGCCTGGCACAAAATAAGCAACCATTTGTTGCTGGTTTGATTTAATCCTCTGCTATGATGCTCCATGCTGTTTTCCCTTGCTCCCTCTTCTCTGTCTTTCTTCTTTATAGTGCATACACGGTCAAATTCCACGCTGAACACATCCACTGTGAACAATGGAGACGGAAGGCCGTGAACTTCCCCTAACCTCCAAACAGGCACACAAAAATCCCAATAAGTAAATGAAATGACAGTTTTAAAAAAAGAGAGAGAGAGAGAGAGAAGGGGGAAAAAACTAGCCTGTCAAAGAAGCAGCTTTTGCATGTCTAAATCTGCCTGTTTCGGGATGCAAGCCAAAGTTAGGGGTCCAAGTCTTTCCCAATTCTATTGCATTCCATTTATTATTTATACAGTGTATATTGCTGCAGTCTCGAAGCCCTTTAAAATGAAATACAACATACCTCTGGGAGCGAACAAGGAAATGAGGAACGGGGAGGAGGGGGAGGTGCCGGAGCGCTGGTTATCACTGCGTGGTGAGGTCCAGGCTGAGACCAGCGTCCCTCCCCCGTCTGAGACAGGTGTGAAGAACGTACTGTTCAATGTCAGTGGCATACATTCACAACGAGAGCTGGAAGCCAACCTTTGCCAAAACAAAACAGAACAAAACACAACAAAAAACAAACAGAAAAACAACCCAGCTTCCTTTACCCTTTGCTAGAAAAATGCAGTGTCTTCAGCAGGGAAGGACCCCCTTCTTCTCTACTACCCACCAGGAAATTCAGAACTTTATCAGAACGTAATGGAGGTCCAGGCTCCCATAAAACACTACCTTCCAAGATGGTTTTTTTTTTTTTTTTTTTTTTTTTAATTTCTTGTGGCAACAGGGACGACACACACTGAACGCTTCCGGATGCTGGGTTTTCCCCATGATGTTTCTCTTTCCGATGGCATTTGACAATTCTCAAAAGGGAGACGAAGAGGAGGCAGGTCGCGTCCTCAGGGCACCGTGGAGTACCCTAGGTTCTTGTCTTACAGGCGGTGCCTTAGCTATATGTACAATGGGGGAGGGGCCAGCGCTCGCTTCTCTTCTAACTAAATTCTTCGAATACGTCCTGATCATGTGCCCTCATGAAGGAGGTCCCAGGAAGCCTCAGAATCTCTCCTGAAATAGAAAAGCGTCGCATGCTTTGAACCCAGAGCTCAACACTGCTGATGGCCTTACGTGTGGTCTTCAGGCAGACTCAGACTCTACTGGGGGGGGGGCGGAGGGGCTTCAACAAGCCTTTTGAGGCCCGCAGACTTTCTTACGGAGAGTTTGGACCGGGGATAAGCTAAACGGAGATGATGCCTTAGCCTGGGGTGTTCAATATTCTCTTAATGATTAAAAATGCTGGTTCCCGTGGGAGCAGAGTATGCGCTGTCGAGATCATTGCTGTTTGAAGCTTGTTCTGTGTGAGTGGGGAGGGCAGGGGGGAGGGGCTGGGGAATGAGACGCTGAAAGACATCAGCCCCCACAGCAAGGTGGAGGTGCCGAGAGGGTCCCCGTGATTGAGCAGCTCCGCTGGAGAAGGACAGGAGCAGGAAGGGGGGGCGGGTGGCAGAGAAGGAGGTGGCCGTTGTCCTCTCCAAACACGATTTTCAGTTAAGTCTCAAGCGGTTTTCCCTTATGTGTGAAACGTCCCTCTGGCACTGCCTACCCCTCAGCAAAGGATGTGAGACACCACAGCTTTCTGTTACTGGGAGGGAAGTGAGAGGCTGAGCTTCGGGAGGGAGGCGGATCGGAGTGCGGTGTTAGAGAAAGAGGCAGCGGAAGGAGAAATGCGGGCGTGGTGTGGCAGGGGCAGCCAGGTGGGCTCAGAGTCCACGGAGGCTGGGTTCCCGGCTTCTCGAAATTGGGAGGCGTTCGGGCGACATTTCCTGCCCCCGTGTAAGATGGGTATGGGAGGGAAGATCGTTATTCTATGAATTTTGAAGAGGGAGCTGAGCTAGAACGATGATAAACTGCTGTGAGCACTGCTAATGGAGGCACTCGACTCTAATTGAAGAAAAGAAAAAAGGGGAAGGGAGGGAGGAAGAAAGGGAGGGAGGGAGGAAGGGAGGAAAAGAAACTCCCTGCTGGCCTGGCCTGTGCCCCCTATGGCTTCGAAATGCTGAGACTGGACCGTGGGGAGGGAGCGATGGGCTTCCTGTTCTCCAGGAATGGCTTTGAGCGATGGGGCTCGGAGAGGATCTCAGAAACAGAACACGCCTGGGCTTTCAGGAACGACCCTACCTTCCTGGAGGCGGCCTGAAACAGAAAGCTGTGGTGGGCTAGGGGAAGCCAAGACTATGACGTGACAGGTCCTGGGCCTAAGATGTCCTAACTGGCCCACAGCCGGTTCTCCCGGGTGCAAGCACGTGTTCCTACACCGACATATTACCTATCCACGGCTATTTGTATTTTCAAAGATTTCGCATAGAGGAGATGACGTCGCCCAAAAGAATGACCAACCAAAACTCGCTGCCGTGCGATTTGGTATGTACTCGGTACTTTCATTCGAATCGGGATTTTAAAGACATTTGCTCCTCATGACAACAACCTGGTGAGGACAGAGAGCAGCATCACGGCCGTCTGAGGAAAAGAGGAGAGAGGCTCACGTCCAGAAGGTTACCCAGTTAGCAAGCGGAGAACCAAGTTTTACATCCAAATCTTTTCACCGTTCTCAGTCTGCTTCATCCTGCACGACTCGGTCGTTGCAGTCTGTGACATCTGGGTAAATAAATCTTTTATCGTGTGCGAGAGCTGTGTGCATGTTTTCAGGGTCTCCTTAAATCACGGCTTTGTGGGGAGCTCTGCTCAGATCTAGAGATTACGGCCATGCAGGAATGCGGGCCCAGGTTCTTCCAATCTCTCAAGAGTAGCTAGACATTTGGATTTGTACACGAAGTCTTATTATTTTAACGTCGGTGCCTTTGAAAAGGAAAAGAAATCAACACATTGTTAGACTAAGCTCACTGTCTCCAGCGTGACAGCTGCCTGAAGTCTGTGTGCCTGGCTCCCGCCCAGGGTTCTTCGCAGAGAGAGTATGAGGGCGATGTCCTCACGTCTGCACTCCCTTCCCCCCCCTCTCCGACAGGCGACTCCCTTGGTCCGAACATCTGCCCCTGGACTCCTCCTTTCTTTTGTCTATTTCCCTTCATCTGAGTCATTTTCACTTCTCTTCTGGGACCCTTGGCGATGAAGAGGGCAGCGAGGGAAACGTGTGTTTTGTTCGTCTGTTGTTTAGCCTCCTGAACTGGGGTGAGCTAGACAGCAAATAGCTGGGAGCCTGGGGGCAGGAAACGGGGAGCCAGGAAAGATGAGGTAGATGTCACGCACAGGCGCTGCCCATGGAGGAGAGGACGTGAAGAGATGGAGCCGAAGGCACTCTTCGTAAATATTACACAGGAACGAAATAGAGAGTCATCGGCCACGGAGAAACTGCGTGGCTTACTGCGTGTCAGCACACAGCTGGACGGGAGAGCTTCACACATCTCTTCCGACACTGCAGTGTTATTACGTCGCGAGAAAAACCTGAGTCCCGAACACGACGCGAATGTGTTTGCTAGTATGGAAACAAATAAATGGTGGGTGAAGGATGACGGGATAGAAGAAGGATATTCTATTTCCATCGTTCTAAGTGGGTGTTACCTCTAGTGGCAGATGAGATTTCGTTCATTAGCAGCAAGAGATTTGGGAAATAACCGTAGTGTGCAGGCAGCCTTACTCTGTTCTGCGGTGTTGAGTAATGAAAGTGCTTTTGACTGTTATGCTTCAGTAATACAGGCAACACTATTTCTTAGGCTCCTATTATGTACAAAGTAGCAGGCACTGGAGGGGTGGAGGTAGACAGGGAAATGGATGTAATCTTTTCTTTGGAGCAGCTTATAGTCTAGTGGTGTTAGATTTGTAAGAAGGACGATGCTCTCCTAAAAAGCCTATGTCAAATCTTAAACTCTTTTAAACAACAACAACAATAATAATAATAAAATCTGTGACTAGACACCTCTCGCAGAAAGCATATCATTTTGTATCCATCTGAACATAATTCAAATCGCATTTACTAAAACTGTTACCCTGTTATACAGCCACTTTGTTTTTATATTTCTGTAAGAAAATGCGAAGAATAGCATATTCATAGAAGCCTCTTTCAGATTTTAAACAACAGCCAAAAAAGCCAATGTTTTTATTCATTTACTCTTAAGGCTATCTGAGTCTAGGCCGAAAGATTCAATTACTGTGTACAGTGATCCTTTTTCCTAACTCACACTCCTTTTCTCCCCACCCCCCCATCTTTATGATTATTATTCTCCCACTGCCATGAACTTCATACATATTTATTAAAAAGAGTATCTCATCTCTCTCTCATTCAGTTCAGCGGGCTAACACCAGAGCTCGGTCTTTATACCTGTCTTCCCACTTCTCAAGCCTGATGGGGTTATCAGTATGCACAGTCAAAACATAAAAAAGAACAGTGAGAGTGCCACCCAGGAAGAAGAATGACATCGAGATGCTGCCAAAATTAAGAGAGGTCGGATTCATGCCAGCATTAACTTTATCTCCCTGCTTCCCCGCGTGGGTCCGAAAAAACAGTACGGGACCAGAGCAATATGCTGCCGCTGAGGGACCACCGGTTAACAAGGCACAATTTTGAAAACAATGTCCAAGTTATTAGATGTGCTGTGAAAAGATCGCCTTGTATCTATCGAGAAGCTTTACTTCTGGGAGCAGAAAGTAGTCTCTACCTCAAGGACCATTTCCTACCGGATTTTCTCCAATAGAAAATGTCCTTTTGTCTCTTCTGTGACAGCTGCATATCAGTGATGAAGTGCATTTGGGATCTCCCGTGACATTCGTGGAAGCCGAGCCCTGTTTTTCTAGACAGATATAAAAATTCATGCGACTTTCCGCTCATTTTTAAGTAAATCCTGACGGATATTCCCAAAAGAATCACAAAAATTCAGAACATTCTAATGAATAAATGCCTTCAAGAAAAGTTGACTGAAAATCCCAAATTGGGATCAAACCAGCGACTGTGTGTAAAAATCGCTTGGTTCCCACTCCAGTCTTTAATCAGTCTCTGAGAACCTGGATATCACCTGTGTGTTTCAAGCTTCTTTCTGACACCTTTTCAATAAGTTTCAAAGCTATTTATTGTGTTACTTTCAGGAAATCAATAAAAATGTCTTATACTTTTGTGCATAGTAAAAAGAAACCCAGAAAAACAAAACCCTTAAGTGGTCCAGTTGTGCCTTATTGTGTATTTAAACAACAAAAAAAGCTAAACTGTGTTGAACAGAGAATCCATTGAAATGTGACAAATTGGTGTTACTTTATCTTTCTTGACAGTGGTTTTTCAGAAGTCCCTGTCATTTTTGTAAACTTACAATAGTCAGAAAACTCTTTTATTTTCTTTCAGAGGAAATCAGTGATAGCTAATTTCTTTATAATGAGAGTATCCGACATAACTGTCAACAGTTGGCGTCTTGATTTTCAATAACTCGAATCACGCACTTCAGCCTAAACACTTAATGTTTTATATTCTAATGTTAAATATTTTTTTCCCCGAAATCTTTATGATGTGGTCGATGACCTCAGTTTTTAAAATAATTATTAACAATCATTAACAGGCACATTTCTTTGACAGTCTCTTCAAAAGCAAACGGATAAGCATTTTCAATTCCTGGTCCTTTGTGTGCTGAATGGTAGTGGTGGGTCGGGGGACTGTGACGTGTCCCCTCCCCTGCTCCCCCCCTTAGCCCGGTGGCTCACATCCACGTGGCTTGGCGCCAACAGAAATGCCTGCGGAAAGGAGAGCCTGTTCCCAGCAGAGGGCTGACCGCCTTTGTGAAAGGCGAGAAGACAAAGCCTGATACAGTGCACTTCTCTGGAACATTTTCCAGGGACCTGCACAGTGTGAATGTCCTACGTGGGAAAACAGGCATCGGGAGAGCCGCACAATGACACGTTTCACTGGACTCCCGCTTGCCAAGACATGCCAGCGCCCCTGCGGACAAGGTGGAAACGGGCTTCCCCGAGAGAGGGGTCGCAGGCGCAGGGAAGCCGGCTCCCGCCCTTCGTGGGTCACACGGAAAGAACCGGTCGATTCCTTCCCTCTGAAACAGAGGCCCCGTCTGTTCTCAGATGCCCTGCTCTGGAGGGGGTACGGGAATACCCCATGGTTGCCTGAACCGGTTCAGGTGGCCTAGAGGATGGCCCAACCGCGCCTTTACGGACTACAGGAATCACTTTCAGAGTGAACACGCGTCTCGGAGGGAAGGTGAGCTCACCGACACGTCAGCATCGCCTTCTCTAGACGCGGAGAGTTGGAGCCGCTCGACTCTGACTTTCTCTCTTCGTGCTTTTCTCTGTTAAGTGTGATTCCATTACGCGCTATCCTATCCTGGTTCTCATGTGTGAAACCCCATCTTCTCGGACATTTCTCATTTACTGCAGATCCTACGGAACCTCGGAACCCTGAGGACAAAAATCACAGGACGCCAGGTAGCAGGACAGGACGCACTGGGCTTGGACACTGTCAACCTGGAGTTTCCAACCTCCTGGTTTTTTGGTTTTTTGGTTTTTGTTCTTCCTGCAAAGCTTGTGTGGTGGATGCAGGAAATGCTACGCACTGGGCTTTTCAGAGATCTAGGGGCATTCTGGTAGCTTTCAGATCACCAAGGAGCTGTTGTAATGTGACTTTGTGACACAAGGGATAAAGAGATCAAGATAGGTGGCCGATGGAGGCTCTGTGCTTCCCAAGAATGGATGATAAGCAGTCGCAGATAAAAACAACGTAATCAATCAAGACATGGGACAAGGCAGGAATGAGAAGAATGCCTTGGAATTTAAAATCTAGTGTAAATTTTGCCCTTACCAAAATCAGAAAGATCAGAAAGAAAATCGGAGAGATTTTTTTTAAAAAAAAATACACAGTTAAGGAAGAAAAGTAGTGTCCAAATAGATGAGTAAATGGTTTTTTACATTAAAAAAAATCTATGGATGTACATTTGTAGTTTTTTGTTTCCCGTTAGGATTAAGTAACCTTTAGACTAAATTTATTTAGGAGTTGCTTATTTACTTTGTCAATAAAAACAACCAACTTTTTATAGCTCTTTTTAAAATAACTTTAAACATGCACGAGAATAGATGTTTGTTTTAGCAAAACACGAATGATATTTTTAACTTTTTAAAGTGCTAGAGCCCAGAATAGCAGTGGTCTAACAGAACTGAGATTGTCAACGTCACTAAAAGTGGAATACTCCTAAAGGGCTCACAGAACACAAGAATGAAAGAACGAGACAATCAAATATCAAAGTCTGGAAAACTTCCAACTTTCTCTCCACCAACGTCATCCCACCCATTACAATAGGTCAATCTCCCAGCAATGGATGGATGACACAGGAGTCTAAGAGACTGAAGCAGCTCTATAAACAACTGAAAGTTTAAGAGTCAACACTCTTGATCTTAAAATACCCCAGCTACACTACTACTGAGGATTGTTCATCGGCTACCTATGGCAGACAGCCTCTAAATAGGGCCCTTCCCAGTATTCATATAATAGGGCATGGTGTAATGCCCTCCCCTTCAGTGTGGACTGGGTTTAGGCTCATTTCTGGCAGATAGAATTTGGCAGAGGGGACGAGGTGTCGCTTACAAAATTAGGGTACGGAATGGCTGTGGCTTCTGTCTTGGGTGTTCTCTCTCACTGGCTCCATCTGAAGAAAACCCGTTGCTATGTTGTGAGCTGCCCTGAGTTGTGAGGGGCACGCAACCCAGCGCCGGAGCCCTCGGGCAGCCAGATCCTTCCAGCGACCATGTGAGTGAGCTGAGAGTCAGATCCTCTCCCGCCGGGTCTTCACATCAGACCTCAACCCCAGCTGACACCGTGGAGACCCAGAGACACAAAGCTAAGCCGCACCCAGATTCCTGACCCGCAGGAACTATGAGATAACAAATATCTGTTGTTTTAAGCCATGACATCTGGAGGTAACGTGGGGGTTATGCACCTTTTTTGCTCACTTCCATCCTTCCATTTCTTGAACCCCCACCTCCTCATTTCCTACTTCCTGCCCTATCTCTGTCATTACCATTCCTCACCCCCACATTCTTTTTTTTGGGGGGGGGACAATTTAAAAGCATCTCTATTTCACAGGCTTCTTTAGGCCATGCCCTCAGGGCTTCTCCTTTTCACCTCACGTGACCTAAAAATGCTACAGTTTTATAACTAAGAGAAACTCTAGTGCTAGCGGCTTCACGAACAATTTTCAGCTTGTGTTAAGACACGGTGAGTCATCCAAAATAAATACTATATCGATGATTTCATCAACTTAAAAACACCCTAGCTCTGGTACATTTTGTAGAGTTGAGATGAAAAATCCTGATGATTAAATAATCAAGTTTCCGATCGCTTAAACGTTTTGTAATAGTAAAACACATTATTTCAAAGACGGTAATTATTTTTGGCCTCCTGTGTGATTTGGATCGTTGCTACCTGTTCTTCGTGAGATGTCCTCAGGGTTTTCAGCCTTTGGGGCTCGGCTGTTACTTCAATCTCCCAAACAAAATGCCTCGCGCCACCCCGGTCCCTCGGACTGTGGGAAATCCTCTCCCGAGATCTTGAAAGAGACCCTGAAGGCTGCCACACTCCCACGTGTCACCGTCCTGTCTGGGATTACGCCCCCGGCCTTGTGGCCCCCTCAGCTGGCCGAGGCGCTCTTCCTGCTCAGCCTTTCTGCTCTCCACAACGAGCCCAGCCCGGCTTTCTTCAACTTCCCCCAAATGCCGACCAAACAAGGCTGCCAAAGGGAATTACCACAAAGCACGGGATCACAACGAATTAAAATTAGACCTTTCCTGAAACGAGACTGCTCCCGTTTCCTGGAGAAACGCAGCAGAGAGACGCTGTCACCACCGTCTTCCTCGGGGTCCTGCGTGCCCCTCCCCCACCGTCCCCCCCCCCCCAGTCTACCAAACCCTTCCCTGCCACTCTGCTATTTCCCCTCTAGTCCAACAGCGCTCAGATCCCTTCCCCACCATGACTTTAATTTGCCTGAACGCGGGGCGTTTTAACTTGGTTTTATTTGAACTTCTCTCATCGGTGGTAGTGAGGAGCGGGGAGGGGTCTCAACTGCTCCCACCAAAGAGGTCCCAGACGCGTTCGTGTGCTCTTTCCTAGGGGGTGCCACCCTCCTTAGCTCAAACTGCTTCTAGCCATTTAAAATCACATGTTTAAATGACACCTTAGAATTCAGTAAAAAGATTAAGTGAAAATATCTCAATAACATACATAAGAAGTTGTTTTCCAGTTGAAATACTGCTGAATTGGCTTTAAAAAACTTTTTTTTAAAGACGTGGAGTTTTTTCTTAAGACTGGGACACTCATGTTATAAACCAGTGCATATTCCATTTCGAGTAAAGATAACGGTTGTTCCTCTGACTTTTCAAAACAATGATAAGACCCTCCTTCAATATCAACTTCCATACATTTGAATCCTCATCCTATGGCATGGCAAATGATGGGCACATATTAAGAAGCTATGTCTTCTCTCTCAATATCAAAGTGTGACACTGAAATGAAACAGTTCAATGTAGAACTGCTGTAAATTATGCGTAGTCTCTAGAAAGCTACATGAAACTCAGATACCGAGCCTCAGACCCTGGTTTTAAGCAAGAATTTTAGAAGAACTTCTGGGAGAATGCATATCATTCTAGATGACATTTAATTCCCCCCACCCCAATAAGTGTAAATATTTATATTCTGTTACGAAAATACATTTCCTCAGAAAAGCAAGCAGGGTAGGTTCCTGGCTATGCATGGGGAAACATTCCTTCTCTGCTTCTCTCCTCAGAGCTAACTGCGTCCAGTGTTTTCAAAGGGAGCTGAGAGTTTCTAGAGAAAATATCTTGAAGCATTTCTGGTGAACTGGATGAGGGACAGGAAAAAGGGCGTTGGGTGGAGAGAGAGCGCTGATAGAAGAAAGTTTCCACAGGGAGATTTTTCCAGGCGGGAGAAAGAATTCATCTGGAGCAGAGGTTCAGTGTGGTATGATGCACTGGGTTCAACTCAACACCTGAGGACCAGGTTTCCGCATCAGAAGCACCCACCCTGACTGTGCTACCTGCTACCTGCTATCTAGCCGGTAGTAGGCTCATGAAATCATCAAAACAGCTGTTCCTCAAAATTGTGTTGCCCTTTGGGGCCCAAGAACACCTACCAGTGTTCCTGTGAGAGGTCATCTCATAGGGGAAGAAATTTGTCTCTTTTCCCGTCACATCAAGGACTCTGAGTCACAGGGGTGGGCCAGAGGGACGGAATGGTAGCTAGCAGCCCAGTGGCAATCGGGGAACAGAGATGAGCAGACCTTCGCTCTGGCCAGTGGCCAGTGCGGAGAGACACTCCACTGGCTTAAGCAAAATGTGTCTGAGCAGCAGCCAAGTCAGAACTTCAAGAGCAACAGCCCATGGGACAGCGGCGAGAAGGAAGTACGGGCGTGTGGGGACCTCTGGGGACTCGTGCCCATGGAGGGAGAACAGGAGAAATTTGGAAGGGGATTGATTTTCTGTGATTACGAAGCTGGGTATTAAGCTAGGAAAACTGAGGACTGAATGTCACCATTACCCCCATTAGCATTCACAGGCTGGAAACTTGCAATGACGTGCCAAGAAGAATTTTTAACCATTGATCACTTCTTCATACGAGAGAATTTCATGCGCATTAAAAGTACTATTTTGACAAACGTGTTTGTTGGCAATCAAACTTAGATTTCAGGTGCAATAACTCCATGTTGGGATTCCACATTCTCCGTCCTGAATGGACCATACGATGAAATGGTGGCCCTGAACTCTGGAACTCACTGACCTCAGCAATGGATGGGGAAGAAGAATTCTGTCGTAGCATCTTATGAAGATAATGACACAACGTTTGGTGAAGTGGTTAGGGAAGTGTCGGACACGTAGTAAGCATCCAGGGATATTCATTCATTGCTCCACGAAGATCCCACCGGAAAAGGAAACCGATGGCTGAGAAAGACCACCAGACCTCAGAGCAAGCTCCAAGGGATTTTGATATCCACAGCACCATGTGTGAGAAGAAGAGATGACGGATTCTTTTCTAAGGTAGAGGAGGGAGAAAACGCCCCCTACACTGAGGAGAGGGCGGGGCTCTTTGTCCTGGCTTTGCTTCTTGCACCCCGGTACCCTTGGTTCACTCCTTAGCTAATCTCTCCCAGACCCAAGACTGCTTAGGCTCAGTCTCAGTCACAGCTAAGATCCTTCTGAACAGTAACCATTCATAGATGTGGAAGATAGGACCGTTATTTTTTGCTAAAACACTTGCTTTAGTTATTAATTGTTTCTTAATGTATACAATGGCAATTTAGGGACAGCAATGATCGTGTTTTGTCATTTTCCTTTTCTAAAACTGTGCTTTTATAGAAAAAAAAGCGTGAGCGTATAACCCCAATCCCCATAATCAATCTCCGATTAACCAAGGTAGGAAGTCGGTGGATTGGGTGGGTGGGGAACACTAGCACTATATTCCTGGGGCCACCTGAATTCCCGCTACAAGGGTATAGGAAAGAACACAGACCCTTTTGTGAGCTTGCCTTGCCAACCCAAGCGTAAAAAGTAAGGTTATGATGGTCACGCTGTAAACGATGGTAGTCATGTGTGTTTTCTAAGGGAAGATTGAGGGGGTGGGTGACGAGACTATATTATAATATTACAGTGAATATTTATTGAGTACATACTATGTGTTAATTGCCGCAACAAGCAATTCATATATATATTCTCTCCTTTGCCCTACAGGGTAGGCACAAGCCTTCTCCTTTTACAGACAACTTGCCAACGTTATACAGAAGAGTTGTTGGGATTTGAAGCCAAGTCTGTGACTTTCTTCCATGAGTTTGGCAGATCGCTGCCTGAAAACAGGAAAAAAGAGGGAAAGGACATAAAAAAAGATTTGGTGCTTCAGGGCATGAAGAATGATGTACTTGTTTGGGGGGCGCTAAGTCTGCACATTGTGCTTAGTCATAGGATATTCGAACATTGGTTTGGAGTTTTAGGAGATTCTAACCTATATTCACTTGGAAATATATGCTACTGCTGCATTATAAGTTTCCAGTTTGTATCACTTTTACATCCTTGGAATATGTAACTTGAGGCTTGCCGAAATGTGAGAACAAGATATTTTTGCAGGGCCATCGCGCAGGGCTCCATGCTGTACTGTTAGAGTGGGTACCGCCTCGGAAGTAGCTGTTAAATTAGCAAAGCGAGACAATAGCCAAGATGTCCTTTTGCGGAGCAGCAAACCCCCCCTCCCCGAGTTTCATGAGAGGAAGCTGCTATTGTTCCATAAACAATAGGGATTTTCTCGAACAGAAACGCATCTGGTGGCCACTGGGAGACCGTCTTTAATCCCCTATAATGAGTTCAGTAGCTGTCACAACATTTGATGATAATTTGGGATTAGTTTTAACTGCTCTATTAGCCCGGCGTGCAGCATATACAAACCCACACCTAGTTACCACCATCACTTCATTTATTGGCCTTGGTTTTCTTCCTTTTCTTTGTCTTGTCTTGTGGCACTACGACTCGCCAGTCACCGAGCTGGAAAACCGGGCTTCCCCTGACTCTTTACACCCTGAGGTGTCTCTTTATTTCTGTCACTTCTGCCTTAGTTCAGGCGCTCATCTCTACTTTTCTTGAACCCCTTTGACAGCTTGCTTGCTGTCAAACAGCTTGTTGGCTGTTTCTCCCCTCTGAGTCTGCTTCGTCCATCATGCCCTTTATGCCCACCCCATCCTCCGCCCCCCCCCCCACCGCCCCGTTCCTTGCCTGGATCCTCATCGTTCTTCGGGACACTGTTCAGATGGCACTTCCTGTAGGAAACCTGCCTCCCCACGTTGTGAACCATCACCCTCTGCTCCTAGCCGTGACAGGTGACCCTTTTCCCCTCAGCTCCCATGTCTCAGGGAACAAATTCAGTTCTTATTAAATGTATTACTGTCCCATCATTGCCCTAACTACCTTTTCTGGTAATTCTGTTTTGACGTGCTCCTTGTCTTTCTTTAGAATGTTAGTTCGTTTCTTTTTTAAAGTAGGGTAGAAAATGTCCATGGCCTGTAGGAAAATACACAAGAGAGACATGCCCAGAGGGCCGTAGGAAATACTGCAAATAGCCATTGCACATATGAAAAGATGTTTAATCTTGCTAATAACAGAAAAATGTCAGTGATTATGTTACTATTTATCTGCCGGAGTGACATGAATCCAAAAGTTTGACAGTAAGCTCTGTGGGTGAGGCTGTGTGGAAACAGCCATTCTCAGAGATCGCTGGCTGGAATACAAAATGGTAGAACCAGCGTGGAGAATTTGGCAATATCGAGCAAATGTATCTATGCTTTTATTCTTTGGTCCAGGAATTGCACTTCTAGAAGTCTATTCCAAAGATAAACTGCAAAATATGTGGGAAGATGTATGCAGAAATCTATGTAGCACTTTTTGAAATAGCAAAAGATTAGAAACAGGCCATATGACCGTTAATAGGGGACTAGTCAAATAAATCATGATAAGTCCATACAATATAGTATTTTGAAGCTGTAAAAAATGAGAAATATCTTCATGTAATGTCATAGACTGATTGCCAAATGGTAAGTGAAAAAAGCAAGGTAGAAAAACATGTGTTTAAATTGCTTCTGTTTTTCTGGGAAAGGGTAAATATTATAAATATTCTAAGCATATATTTATAGTCTTAACAAGTTTTCCTAAAAGGAAACGGAAGTAACAAGATAGAGATTACAAGGATAAAAACTAGACTTCCCTTATTTTAAGGATTTTACTTTGGAACCATATAAATATTTTGCTTGATTACAAAATAATTTTTTAAATTCCTAAAAAATGAACGAGTGAAACAAATGAACCTACGTATGTACCGAGTTAGTGGAATCATCTCACAGGGAAGAACTAACTCGATTTTTCTCTCTATTTCTCTTCCCTCTTGTCATCAGAATTGCCGACCAGGAGTCCACACATTGGAAGACTTGCACCAGTCTCTAAGGCAAGGCAGAAGGCTGCCTTCCCCGTGATGCGTTAATGGGAGCTCCTCAGCCAAAAGCCGAGATGTCCGTTATTTTCTGCCTTCGTTACTGAAAAATTACTTTTCCTCATTCATGCCCTCCCTCCTTTTCTCTTCTCGCCTCATGAAAACCACAAGTGTCATGCCCAGATGGGCAGGTTTCTATCATCTGCTAAGAGGTTTCACACTGGGAGGACTAGGAAAAATGGTAGTTTCAAGGACACGAATAGGGCATTTTCAGAGAGAAGCTTTCACCTGGAGAAAGAGACCCCTTGACGGTAGCAACCAGAACTAGGTTACCTCCGAAAGCATGGAAAAGCTTCCAAAGCCGCAGAGAGCCACCTCGGCGGTAAAGAAGAGAACAATGCAGTTCGTAACTGAGGAAAATGACCAGAAGGTGTTTTCTGCGGAAGATGATCAGTAGCCAAAGACTGACTCTAGTTGTCATGCTGCAAAAAAAAAAAAAAAAAAAATCCAATCATTGTCTGGTTAGAAGGCTTGAGCGGTTGCCATGAGAAGCACTTCTGCGTAACACACGTGAGGACATATGTCTATGCGGTCTGCTTGTGACAGGTCAGGTTTCCTGGAGGTTGGGGGACAAGATGGTTATCTGGGATCTGCACCCGGGAACGGAAAGAGGCGGAAGCAGGATTAGGCAGAGGAAGAAGTGGACCTGTGATGAGGGTTCAGCAAAGCCTTGGCCCACCAGCTACAAATTGTCCCGTGGCAGGCAGAAATGACTGGCTTTTGTAGCCCTGCCTCACTTAGTCGCCTGGCAGAGGCCGCCCCTGAGAGGGTTTGACCTAAGATGGAAGAAGCAGTTCTCTGCAGCTAAAGCAGACTCTGAAGTTGCTGACGGTCGAGGCCTATCTGCTGACAGCATTTCTAGCCGCTGAGACGCACACCTTTCTCGAAGGGGCTGGGGTAGTGCATCCCACTGTGCCAGCAAACCTCTCCACGGTTCATACAGAGTGTTTTTATTTTAATTTCTCTCAGCAAACAAAACGTATTACACGTTCACTAAAGATCCCCATATATTTAGTGTTGTATTTGAAAGTACCCTTAGGATTTATATTCCATGGATTACCAGGTGGTCAAGATTATATTTCCGGGCAGGCTACAATTAGCTGTTCATTTATTCACCCACAGCCTTTTATCGTATATGTATTGCATGGCAGTCTCTGGAAATTGAAATATGGATAACAATGCTTTTTTTTTTTCATAAACTCCTGGGAGTTAGAGTCTAGTGAGGAGGAAGATAAAATAGACAATTAAAACAAAATGGTAGGAGTTAAAAGGCCGGGATAAACCAGATACTATAGAAGTTAAACGGACATGAAGGAGAAAGAAAATACTTAGCTGTGTCTGCAGGCATCCTCCTGGAAGAGGAGGTGTGGGCTCCGGCTCTCAGAAGACAAGGAACACGTGCAGAAAACGTTGTAGGAAGAGCGAACTGTATGTGTAAAGGCTCAGAAGAATTCAAGAGCTTCGCACGCTATGGGAATCAAAAGTTGCCTAATATGGCCAAGGTACAGATTGTGTTTAAGAAGTACTGGAGGAATAAGGGGCTGGGAAGAAATATATGTACAATTATCTTATTCGTTTATTAATATAATTTTTATTGTGTTTTATCTCCCCAATGTTTCTCACATGCATTTAGCTGTGGTTTGTAGGGGGCGGGTTGTTTGTTTGTTTGTTTGTGCGTTTTTTTGCAACAATGCGCTACTGCAGAACGTTCTTTGGGAAATGTTGTAGGAGTATTGACTGAGGCTGCCAGGTTATCTGCAACCTGAGCCTGCTCTCAATCTCGTACCTACACAGGTCTGTTCTGACTTGATCTTGACAGATAAGGAACAGAGATCATTGGATGCAATTCCCGGGCATGCTACAGCTGTATCTGTGTGTTCTTGGAGATTAGAATTCTGAACTCCGTTGGAAGGAACTCGCTTCCTGCCTGTCATAAAGAGTCCTTAGCAACCACTGCGTGCAGGCCACAGACAAGGAGAGTCAAGACCACAGACAGAGTCTTTGACTCTTTCTGGTACAGATACATTGGTCTGGGGAAGGAGCTGAGCAAGTGAATTCAGCGGCTCAGGTGAGACCTCAGCCATGGCATCTGTAGCGTATCGAGAGCCAGTATCGACCACCGTGGGAAAACGGATGATTGTTACAGGTAAGAGGTTTTCTTGGTCTTAAGCCAGTTCAGGCTGTTTTCTGTCACTTGCAACTTTGCATTTAAATTGATACTTAAAATTTCTTCTAATTTACATTAGCATATTCTTAGCGTCGTGTATTTATGTAATTCAAATTCTTGTTACCTTTGATAGATTTTTGGTCTTTCGTTATACTGATATATAACATATTGATATTATATATTAATATTATAATGTGTTGATATATAATTAATTTCACATTCTACTGTATTTCATTTAATTTCCAAATTTTCACTGTCATGATAAAGCTACAGGAATAGATTTGCAATAAATTTTTTTCTTTTCTGTTATCTTCTTGTGGTATATTTACAAAGAGTGAACGTACAGACTCATATTAATGCCATATACTTTAGAGGATTTACACAAATTTTGTGTAAAATATTATGAACAATGTATTTGTGTTTAAAGCCAGCAATATTTTAAAAATCATTTTTAATTATTTTTAATAATTAAAGAGGTATACATTAATCTTTTTGGATGTCATTTTAAAGTTTCTGTTATGACTATTTTTAGACATATGTCAATAAAATTCCACTTATCTGTCAGCCATATTCAACAGTTAGCAAAATTTTTCCACATTTAATTCACGTATCTTGTTTTTTCTTTTGCTGAAATATTCTAGAGTGAATCCTAGATAGCGTATTACCTCGCTCTGCTGTATATTTCATTGTGCATCTCTAAAGAACACGAGCATATTCTTACGTAATGACATTGCCATGATCACAACTGAAATAATCCAACAATCTTCCTTTGGTATCATGTGGTAACTCACTCATAACAAAATTTCCCCGCTTGCCTCTAAAAGGCATGTGTAGAGCCGATCGTGAGGTAAGTACCCAAACAAGGCTCAGATATTGCATTTGGCAGTGCCGTTTCTTTCTGTGTATTTTAAGCTGGCGCTGTCTTCTTTCTTTCTTTCTTTTTCTTGCTATTTACTTAGTGCAGAAGTTAGATCAGCTATCCAATAGAAAGGCCCCCTGCTCTGAATTCGTCTACAGCTTGCTGTTCTATCTTTTAACTTATTCCTCCATGTCCTCTGTATTTTCTGTAACCTGAATTTGGCTCTAGAAGCTTGGTGACAGTCAGATTCAACTCTTTTGGAAAGTTCATGTCTCGGAAGCTGCTGGGGTCAACACGGGACACACTAAATTTTAAGCATAACATAGCAAATTCGATTCCCGTAAGCCCGTCACTTAGTACCTTTCTAACTTGTTGGGACTCAGACACCTTTCCTCTGTATTTGGTCAGCATCTGTTTTTAATGGAAAGCTCGTGTTCTTGTAAAAACGCTGGCATAAATGGTTATACATCCTGGTCAGGCAAACGAAAATTGATTTAATCCATACCATACATCAAATGTTGTATAGCTGTAATAAAAACATAGAAAATATTTTGTCACTATTAAAAATTAATGTAAAACGAGATATAATAAAGATCATTTTTAAAAATTATTTTGAATGCTGATATGTAAGAAAAACTAGCCAGACAAGATGATAAGAGACTAGCTGAGAAATTTTGTGAGAGTTTTGAGGATGACTTCAGAGACTTTTTTAAGAGTTTTGTAGGATTTTTGTTGGTTTAATTTAATTTTAAAATCAAAATTCTCTTTCTTTTGCTACAAGTATAACATTACTCTTATACTTATCAATAGTTAGAGTTGTTTTAATTTTCATTTCTTTAATTTCTAGTGAGACTCCGTTATTCTAGGAGATGATTTACAGGGCATATTAGCATATCTTGACTACTTAACTAATTTGACTACTCATCAAGTTTTATTTTTCTATTATCTATTTGATCTGGAACAAAACTTTACTGTAAGGGCCACAGGACCTCAGGAGGGGTCCTGGTTGGGTTGGCCTGGCCTCTTCTCAGGCAATTTCTGTCAAATTTTAATAGTTCTCTTTTTAAAATATATTTTTGATACTCAATTTTTCTCAAATAGATTTTAAATCCAGTTTAACAACTATAAATGGAATACTAAAAACTTGGCCATGAGATTTGGAGGAGACAAAAATGAACATGAATAAGATATTTCTTTCTTTTGGAAGCTTACAATCTGTCGTTTTGGTTAGCACCTTATAGGCTACCTTGTTATCCTACGTGTTTAATCTAAATATCCATCACGGCATAGTGTGGCATTGAAAGGAACCACACATCCAGTTCCAAAGGCCTTGAGAAATCGTAAAAGAAGTGGCAAAGGAAGGAAATTACCTCGCATTATGCTCCACAAGACTCAGCCATGTTTTGGCCTATTTCGTTTTTCCTGTCATTTCTTTTCTTTTTGAATATTGTTATTAGAGCATCCTAAGTTATAGATGATTCTAAGGACTTATTTTGTTCGCAATTAATAAAAGATAGAGACTTTTTTTTGAAAAAAAAATGTTAGTGAGTCCAACTTTTTTAAAAGCTGATACATAGCATATACTTTATTAAGCGCTCAGCTTGATAACATTTTGCAAAGTGAACACAACTATGTGTCTACTTTTCAGATCAAGACAATAAACATTTTCATCACCTTAAAATTTCTTTATGCCCTTTTCCTGTTAATCTTCCCCAAAGTCAAACACTGTTCTGATTTCTATGATCCGTGTTTTTGACAACTGTGAGTTTAATCTGATAGGGTAAATTATTTTCTGTATTTTTAAAACACTTTAGTTACTGGCTTATTTTTCTACATAAAGTTTACTCTATCAATTTGCTATATTTATTACATAATAGGGAGATTTTATGGATGTTATTTTTTGCATTACAAAGATTTTACTGTGAAAATTAATATCATAGACATAATCATAAAAAAGAGTTTAAAAGTATTTTAGAACATGGTTATGTATTTTTAAGACACCTGTTTACATATAAATGACATAATTTATTGACCAAGTTCAGATCCTATGCTGTTTTAAAGTTACAAAATTACATTTTTAAAATACACATTTTTCATTCAGATTTTTTCATGAATTCTCACTTGGTCCAAATCAAAGAGATTTATGAAATAATTCATATGGGTTATTAAATTAAAAAGGCATCATAACAGATAATCTAATGTAGCCTATCATTTTACTGAGGTTTAGAGAGCTAAGTGAATTGCTGAGGGTCACACAACCTTGATCAGAAGGATGAAAGCTTTGGCCTTCCTTCTGTTTACATGATATGTTTATGTGCATTGCATCCAAGAACCTGAGCAAATAAAAACATTAATGCATTCAGTCAGCCATTATATATCCACTAGAAAATCTGCTCATGTATACCAGAAATATTGCAGGATTCCCTCTTATAAAGGAGTGTTCACAACGTGAGATTTTGTTAGGAATATATTGGAATTGGAAATACTCTCTTGGAAATGGCCAAAAACTGATGCGATGAATGAAACTCTAAGTGGCAGGAGAAGTACATAGATGTGAAAGTAATTTTGAAAAAGCATTGCTCCATTAGCCTGGGTTTCAGACCCATTTATTCGACTTATTTTTTGCCCTGTGAAACTGTCACACTAATAGTTATGTCTCAAATTCAATTATTTTAAAAATAGAAAATGACTTCACACGAACTGCCAGTGATTTCCTGTTTGAAGAAAGAATAAAATAGTCCTAACTGTAAATTCGGCGTAAGTCTCACCGTTATAATTAATGAAGCAAACATTTTAGATTTTGAACAACTAAACCGTGGCAACAGCTCGCACATTTTAATGGTAGTGACACATTTGGTCAGAATCTGCATTTTTTTTTTTTTCTGTAACTGGAGACCATGACTAGTCTGAATCAAAATGTATTTACAAGTGACAGCAGTTCCAAACGACTCCTTCCTTAAATTGTTGATTATCTAGGTCATCATCAATGTCATTTGCAGGAAAAAAAAACATTAGTCGTTGTCACCACTTTGCAAAGCTTCTAAACCGAGCTTTAGAAGAGAGCTTCTAAGGGCAAGCTTTGTCTCATACTCTAGCTTTTCTGTTTTTGTTTTTCTTCGAACAATAAACACCTTTATTACATTAACTAAGATGGGAAGGAGAAGAATTCATTTGCCTTTCCATGGTCTTGATTTAATTTTCCAAAGTCGATACCTTGTAGGTTACATTAATATTGCTTCTTTAAATCAGAGAGAAATGCTCAGGATTAAGCAAAAAAAGGTTTTTTTGTTGTTGTTGTTGGAACAAGGTTTGGCAAAATTCTTCTGTTGAATTAGTTCATTCTTTACTGTGCAACCTCGTAGCAAACAGAGATAAGCGTGAAGATCTTGCTTCAGGAAACAAGGGCTTGGACTTGGACACCAATCTTGGTCTTTCTGCCTAACCTTTGTGACCTCTGTTATCTCATCTGTAATTTGGGGATAATTGTACTATTTCATAAGGTTTCATACAACGAGTTAGGGAAATAAAAGCGTCTGCATGTAATATAAATTTAATAACTTTTTTTGCACCTTTTTTTTTTTCTTAAGAAGTTGTACTATTCTTTTCTTGAGAGGCTGATTATCTGGAGGAGGCAGGTGCTGGGAGAAGATGCAAAATCATCTTAAAATCTTAGTTTTTCATAAGAAACGAGCCAAGTACACTTTATTTTCCTCAGTCTGAGGGTACAGAGAAGTCGTCTAAGATGACCTAAACCAGCAGTTTTTAAACTGTAATGTGCATATCAATCACCTGGGGAGTTTCGTTAAAACGCATGATACTGTCTCCATTGGTCTGGGGTGGGGAGCCTGAGAATATGCATTTCTTCCGAGTTCCCATGATGCCGTACTCTGTTCCAGGGGCCACACTCTGAGGAACAAGGGTCTAGACTCGTTTGGTTCCACCTCTTACTCACTATTGGGACCTTGGACAAGATCTTTACCTCTCTGTGCCTTAGTTATACCATCTCTAAAACAGCAATAAGATCCACCTCATAGGGTTTCTCGGGGTTTTAATGTACATAAATGCCTTAGAACAGTGCCTGGCATGTGCTGAACACCATATGCGTGACAACTCTTGTCATCTGACATAGATTGCTAGCCATTTAAGTCAACTGTTGGCTACTGGGCCCAGAGGATGAAGTCATTTGTGACCCTAATAATTACAGCCCACACAAAAGGTATTTTTTTTTTCCCTGCTGACTATTGGCCTTTTAAATGTTCTTGCAAATCTGATCTAAATAATACTAAAGAAAACAACAAGTTCCATTCAAAAGAGACTATGGTAGAAGGGAAGTTTCGAAATACTACCTATAAACAGCCCGGATGTACAGAATCGTGGTTGCTAAAACGATATGGCAATCTCTAGTCAGAAACAATAGAAAGCTCCGTCCTGGGTGGGAAGTCCTTCGCCTCAGGCATCCTGTTTGTGTGTTTACCTCGAGTCCATTCCCTGCAAGGAGCCGGGGAGCATACGCCAAGATCCTGCAAAGACACACTTTATCCTTGACACCCGCTGGGTACGGTCCTAGCCAATTTCACTCACAGCAAGTGATAAAACATAAAGCACCTCCCTGTCTCGCTAACCCCAGTTGCCAGCAATTACCTCAGAAACGGGTGAAACCTCTCACAGAGCCTATTGAAAGGTTCCTTTGTCCCCAGATATCATCTTTTAGAAAAACACACGCCAGGAGAAGTCTGAAGCGGACTGCAGTAAGGAGAACAGCACTGAAAGAGACTTCCAATCATTTATTTGGGGCAGCCCTAAAAGAAAGGAGATACGATCTGGAAACTAGAGAATTTCAGGCGAGGCAGTCAGTTAAGGGGAAGGCGTAAGCAGACTGATGGATCGGTCCTGTTCGGTAATGGGGCCGAACCAGACGGACGTCACACGGAGGCCTACCACCCCACTTCCCAAGGGTCTGAGCAGGACAGAGCTTTCCTGATGAGGACCTGGAACAGCCTTAGGAAATCTGGTGGAGGAAAGGGGAGATCGGGTTCATTTCGAAGCCTCATTCTTGGCAGACAAGTGAACTGCCCTGGGGATGGAGGTGGGCACCAGAGGGCAGAGCCAGGAACCCTCCGTGGCTGGAGTCAATGGGGCAGCTTCCAAGTTTCCTAAACAATGATCAAAACTCACCAGAATCGGGGGAGGGAGGTGGCTGCTGAGGGGGGAAAGAGGCAGCATGCGCCGTGGAATGCGAACCAAATCCAGTTTGGGGGTTCTTTGTCCCATTTTACTGCCGGCGATACTAATATCTCCCGGAAGGGGTCTCCAAGCCAACCACAAGCCCAGATCCACGGCCCTGGTGCTGAAATTCGTATGCGTGAGAACCACTGATGGAGACTTGAAGAATACGGAATGCCCAAAATTCTGAGCGAGGTTTTTTCCTGGGGCCCTGGAACCGGCAGGTTAAAACAGCACACCAAGAAACCGTGATACGTGTCCACACGACACCTCGTGGGAGACACAGCAGAACTGGGGGCGACCAGGACCGTAGGCATTCTGCTCCGGGAGGCCCCCCATGCTCCCCTCCCATGACTCTGTGAGGTCCAGCTTGCCTCGAGTCAGAAGATCAGAAGTCTCGGCTCACCGCCATCAATTTAAGACAGTCCTTCAAAAGCCGACGATTTTAAAAAGAGGTTGGCATCGTTTGTACGATCCGAATTCGTGCGTGTTATAGCATTCTGTAAATGATGACATAAAAACGAAGTATTTTTTTTTCAGCTCAGTGAATTATGTCATTGATGACAGGATAATTAGAACTCTAAATAGTCAAAACGTCTATAAACCAAGCTATCTGAAGTTAAAGGAAAGACTGATGACTAAATGTTGGTAGCATTCGGGTTAGATAAACTCTTTGTTCATAGCAAGGAAATAATACCGCCCACATTTCTTTCTATTAGAGATTTCCAGACTCTTCCAAACTTCAATTTATAAGCTAAGCAGCTCCCATCACCCTCTTTTCACAAAATAGAAGCAGAACATGCCAGTCATGTGGGCTAAAGAAAGACACTAAAACACAAACAAACCTATGACTCTGCGGTCCTAGGAACCGACGTGGTAAATCTCATTCATTTCTTCTTCTGAGGCTCGTGCGGCCACTAGAACACAGGACCCCCTGCTGAGCCACACGCACCCCCCATCACACCCCTCACAGGTTATGCACATGCCTATGTGGGCACGCACACCTTCTGACACGTGGAAATGCCCTAAGGGATGTGTCAGCATCTCTTGTCTGCAGGGATAGGAAAAAAAAAAACAAACCCCAAGCACTGTCAATTCTAGATCTGAGGGATTTCTCTTTTTTTGTTGTTTTTGTTTTTCTCAAACTGAGTATCTTAGATTCCCTTGAAATGGGCCAAGAAATACACACACACACACACACACACACACACACACATACATACACACACATACACACAAACATATATACACACACATATATATACACACACACACATAGCATACATAATAACTATATATGTATATATGTCTGTGTGTATATACACATATATACATATACATACACATATACATATATATACATACGCATATACTATATGTATACACACACACACACACACATAATAGCTTCTTATTGACTCAGAAGGTAAAGATCGAAATGAGAGTTTGCAGTCAATCCCCAACACTGTGATAACTCTGTCTCTACTCCCAAGGCAGGGGAGGTGCTGAGGAAATACCATCTCTCTGCGGATCGCTTCGGGCGAGGACCATGCTGTAGGAAGTTATCTACATTAGTCTGTACAGTAGTCAAGAACCCCACACATCACCATTACATAAGCCGCTCCCTGCTGCCCCTCCCCCAGACGACCCGAGGCGTGAGCATGGCCAGGGGAAGCGCTCGCTCACGCTCAGTGCAAGAGCCTGAAAGCCTCCGCCTTTGCCATGTGGGGCTTGAGCATCTTCCTCTGCTTTTCTCTAATTGGCAGTCACAGTTTTGACGGCCTTAGAGGATGACTTTGGAAGAGCGTGACATTTATTTGTGACATCCAGCTGTTAACTTAGAGACCGTCTCAAACATTATCTCCAAATTTGGATGAGAGTTTGTCCAGTCATTTTTGTGCGATGATGTAACCGACATAGATGGAAACTGTACATGTAAACGTTCACCTCACCACTGTGAGTCACCTAAAATAATGACAGAGGGCCTTAGCCTAACATGTTTTGAAGCCGAAACACGCTTTTGGGGTTGAGATTGTGACCAAAGGAAAATCACGCATTGCACAAAAAGTGAGGGCCACCTATTAAAATAGAGAGTTCACAGAAGGTGGGATAGATTAACGGAAAGGGAATGCCACCCCGCCCCTGCCTGTCCCACAGGCAAGAGGTCCAAGGTCAGGGATACTTCAGTTGGCTCACACTCACTTTCTTATATCTCAACTAGACACAACCGAGTAGATAAAATTTTGAGCCAGAGACTCCTATGTAAGGCAGCTTCCAAGACAACATCAAGCGCAATGGTTATCCCCGCATCCTTCCCTCCCCTCCCTCGCAGAGATCACAGCATTAGGACCTCCCACTGCCTCCCACTTTCACCAAATGACTGATATTTGCTTAACCTCTGTCTATTACCCAACCCCTTCCCCTCACCTCTCCCTATTTTCTTCTACAGTTACCAAAAAAACCCAGCTACGCATAGATAATCACAAACCCTAGTTGCTCTCTGTTTAGATTTTTTTTTTTTTAAATGGCTACCAGAGGACATTTAGGGAATCCTGATTAAAGCTTGGAAATTCAGCGCCGGCACACAGCCAGTTTGCTTTTTCCCCTCCCACAAGGAGCAAATCCAACAGGCCAGGTGGATGGTGGCGCCTCCCTGTGCATTTACTTCGCAGTCTCCTCTGCCTTAGTTTCTCCTGTTGTCCGGTTGAGATCTACTTGTTCCAGCCCCACCCTCACCCTGCCTCAGGATGGCCAACTGCCCGCTTACACAGCATGAATGAGTTTTTCTGGACAGCGGCGTTTCAATTCTAAAACTGGGGTGAGCCAGGTAAAGGAGCCAGCATCTTGGATTCGCCTGCTTCACGCTTATTCTAGCCCGACACCTCCCTCTGGCTTGTCTCCCTATGTGTCCCGTTGCCCCAAGACTTCCTCTCTTCCAGTTCCAAACCCACGTGGGCTGGACCCATTGCCTCTGATCTATTACTGGTTTCCCAGACCTGGTGGTGGCCAGACTGTCACTCATAGTGGGTATATTACAGAGTCTTTCTTGTGAAGATTCGTATTTGGGCAGCTCCAGTGAGGAACCAGGATTTCTCGGACTCACCTTCTGTTCCATCTTCAAAGTCTGCTCAACATTTTTTTTTTTTTTGTGGAAGGAAGGGGTGAATGAGCTGAATAATTGGCAATGCCTTGAAAACTTTGCAGTCTAAGGCATTTTCCGTCATCGCACGAGCCATGGGCACTAACTTACATGGTTGACCAATTGTCCTCCTATCCAGAGAGTCACTCTGGATTCCTCTAAACCAGGTCGAGAATCGCTTCCTCATAAAAGGACAATGCAGAAGGAATACATCGTCGTTCACTATTTTTGCTTACTACTTTGCCTAGAGCAGATGTGTGCTGGTGGAGTCTTCCTGCGTATCTGTTTCCTCTCTCATCCAGGCTTTTTCTCTAACAAGACTTCCTCAGTGATTTAAACAGGTTGTTCACTAACAGAGCCCTGCCCAGAGCAACATCCAGAAACAGATCCCTGAGAACAAGCTTTCCACCTGCTCCCTCTCCCTCCAACCTACACTCTGTCCACCCAGGCTCCTCCTCTCTCATCCCTCCCTACGAAGCTCTCCAGGGTGGCGGTTACTCACAGTCATGCTCCTTTGAGACAGATTTGCGTTTTAGTAGAAATGGAAGAGTAAAGATATTGCAGATGCATTGTGGGAAGCCATGGGAGGGAATCATACAAGTTCAAAGAACCTGCGTTTAACCAACCCCCTCCTTCCACGGGGACCCAGCTGCTGCTCACCCAGTGTCTCCTAGTGGGGGGCGGGGGGCAGGGGGAGCAGGCTGCTGTAAGAAAATGAGAAATTGGGAGCACAGTAGGACTCCCCGACTTTAGCCTTTTTAACTGGCTGCGCAGGCGTGAGGTAAGGAGGCTGCAACCACAAGGGGTTACCAGTGAGAAGGCAGGAAAATAAAACCGAAAAGATGACAATCTAGAAAGCACTCCCTAAGAGAGAAGGGGGAAAAAAAAAAAAAGAATGGAATTAATCCTTTCCCTTTCTCTGTCAGCTAAGAAATTAGAAACTAGAAAAAGATGTTGTTTTTAAATTGTTGCATTTTTTTCCCCACTGCTAATAATTAACACCTGCTGGAGCAATGGTGATCTTATTTTGTGATTCGCGAACATTGCAGCACTGAGCGAGCTAAAGAGAGTTCAGCTCATCTGTCTGTGCTTATGGCTCTCATTGCTCCGTCTGCTCTGAGGAATCGCCAGCATCTGAAGCGGGTGGAAAACCATGAGATGTTTTGTATGAACCTGAACAAGTTGTAACAGACGAGGGCAGAGACCGGGAAATCCGCTTCACATTCTTTTTCTCTTACACAGATGCCAGGAACATCGAACACAGTCCCATCTCCGCCTTGCACACGCGTTTGATCGCATACTTACATTTTGAAAAATTACAGCCTAATTTTTCAAACTCGTGTGTCGACTTCATCTACCTGTCCAAGTCCTGCTGAAGACCCAGATTGTCCATGGATAGCACTCGCTGATTATGCCCCTCCCTGAATTTCTTTTGCAGTGAGAGGCAGCCTCACCCAGCTTTACTTTAGCTGTTCAGCATATAAGACTATTTTCTTACGTAGATTATAAGCTCTCTAAGGGTTGAACCAAGCCTTAGACTTTCACCATCTCCTCATCCACCAACATCACATTGCGCGTGTAGTAAGCACCTAACATGACTTTTAAACAGCTATAATCATTTCTCAGTCTACACAAAATGCTAGGTTTTTATCTTTTGCCACTATTTTAATATCATATTTACATGTAAATGACAATGCAAAACATTACAAAAAGACTATTTTGTTCCAACTCACTCCTCTCTAATAGACTATTTTTCTTCCCTTGGTGTAACAAATCTCGAAATTTTGCATTATAATACTTGCAAAGGCCTTGAGACAGATGCCCAGAAGTCACACCACTGTCCTAGAGATTTGCTTTCCAAAGGGACTAAACGATACTACATTAAATGTCATTTCCAAATGCTCTGTTACACTTGAGAAAAAGTTCTTCCTCAATGGAAAATTATGAACTATATTTTAAAAACTGAATTATTCCCGCACTAGTGTAATACTACCTCAAAATATGTGGCTTAGAGGTCCATACCTGACTGATTTACATGAGACATGGGGTTCCTCCCTTCCTTGAATTAAGAGCATTCTTCCCATAACATGCCTATCAGACGTTTCTTCATTTATTCCACAAATATTTATTGTGTGTCAGGCCCCAGGCAGCCCCTGTCTTTGTATATTTGTTGAGGAAGGGAAAGAAATCAAAGGCAAAACAAATGTGGGACTTTCCAATTCTGCTAGTTTAGAGTCAATTAACATGTAACACTATTGTTAGATTAATTACATTCTCGTAGGGTTTGGAAGTCCCCAAACTGACTTTCCCAGCATTTCGTAGTATCTGAATTGTATTACCATCACTGTGATGACAATACTTGAGAAAAATTAAGTTGCAATTCATGGTGACAATGTAGGAGATTATGGAAGAGTAGGTGAGGAAATACACATCTTACACATTTGAAAAGACGATGTAGTGAAAGGCATAAAACCAAGAACTAAACTGCCAGTTGATAGACGAATGGTCCATCATGGCGATGCGGGGTGTGTTTCCGGAGGAAGAGATTCGCCAAGAGTAAGTGCCATTCGGGGACACGTACTGACACATGAATGAATGGTTTCACGTAAGGTCTTTTCTAATGTTTTTTTCTTTTAGGAAAAGTGTGGTAAGATAAACAACCATACAACAATACGTTTAAAAATTTAGAAACAAAGTGGCGAATACTTCAAAACATACAGTGCTGCAGCACTAAGTACATTTCTCCTGTTGTGCCACCACACCACCATCCATCCGTCTTCGGAACTTTTTTTATCTTGCAAAATGGAAACTCTGTACCCGTGAAACACTAACTCTCCATTTCTCCTTCCCCGGCCTCTGGCAACCATCATTCTACTTCTATCTCTATGGACTCGAAGACGTCAGTCATCTCATATAAAGCGAATCACCCACCATTTTCGTGACAGGCTTTTTTCACTTAGCATGATGTCCTCAGGGTTCATTCATGTCACGGCGTGTGCCAAAGTGTCCTTCTTTTTAAGGCTGAATAATAATAATTCACTGCCTGTGTTACGGACTAACCTGTACTCCTCACCCACACCCAAGTTCATACGTGGAAGCCCCAGTACCCAATGTGACTGTATTTGGAGACAGGTCCTTTATGGAGGTCATTAAGGGTAAATCAGGTCATAGGTCGGGACTCTAATCTCATAGAACCAGTGTTCTTCTCAGAAGAGGAGCAGACACCAGAGCTCTGTCTGTGAGTGTGCCCGGAGGAAAAGCCCTGTGAGGACACAAGAAGGGGACCATCTGCAAGCCAAGGGAAGAGGTCTCGGAAACCGACCCGAAGGCGCTTTGACCTTGGACTGCCAGCCTCCAGAACTGTGAGAAAATAAATTTCTGTTGCTTAAGCCACTTACTCTGTGGTATTTTGTTATGGCGGCTCTAGTCAACTGACACCTATGTATACACTACCTATTGTTCACCCGTTCATCCATCCATGCTTGCTCGAGGTGCTTTACCTTTGGCTATTGTAAATAATGCTATAATGCTCTTGAGTGTACAAATACTGTTCCAGTCTCTGCTTTCACTTCTTTTTCAGTATATACTCAAAAGCAGAATTGCCAGATTATATGGTAATACTTCGTTCAATTTTTTTGAGGAATCACATCATTTTCTACAGCAGCTGTACCATTTTACATTCCCACCAGCGACACACAAGGGTTCCAATTCTTCTGTATCTCTCATTAAAAAAAAAAAAGAATAATAATGTTTAAATGTCATCTTTTGGTTACTGTGAGGAACCTGTGACTACTCAGTAAGAACTGTAGATTTTGGACCATCGATCGCCTATAAAATGTGTGAGGTTAATTTGCTTTTCTGTAAGCAGTAATGCAATAGTACACATTACTGCTTTTGAGGGGGGATTCAAAATAAGCAGGACCATTTGGTGCCATGTGTAGCATTATTACTTCATAAAAAAATTATTTCGAAATTTTGCGGTGCTAGGTTAGCCAGAGTCATTCGTGGAAAAATGACGAAGACATGTCCTCGGCCCTCACCCACAGCGCCCTCACCCGCGCCAGCTAAAACCTGTGTTCTGAGCTTCCCTCCGCCGGTGGTCTAAAGGTAGTAAATAAGATAGCATCTCAGAGACCACTCCCTGAGTCGGATGCTGGTATTTGTGATCCTGATGTTATTGACTTCTGTCTCCACATTTTACATAATCAGATAGCCTGTAAGTGGAGTTCAGGAATAGGTAGGTTTCTTCACCTAGCCTGTAAACTCTGAGTGTTAATACTCTGTGCTAAATAGGATATCTTTTAAAAATTTTTCTTTATAATCCTTTTCAATTTTTATAGACGTAAGGAGCCACTGGAGGTGTACTTTTCATACACATAAAAATAATTAACTCAAGGAAAATGGAAAAAACAAGTTTCGGAGCAACGTTTTTCAGCCTATTATCGATATCTTCCAAATACTTCAACTAATCCAGGATCATAATAAGACCCTTTAATTATTCTAATGGCATTCTTAAATTGTCTCCCTCTGCACACATCAAAGAATGGGGATATGTATTTTAATTACTTAATATCTGTTAGGTATTCTGAATGTTCCCTAGGAATGATTAACAGCGATGGCAGTGCTGTCCTTTTTAAGGACACTTCGGCTACAAGACGGACCTCAGTAAAATTGGCAAGCGAAAGTCAATATTTAACTGGTTCTTCACTTGGACATTGTATTCTCGTTTCGAGCTTTGATGTGTGAAAATTGATCGAGGGGGGGAGCAGGAGTCAGCTTCATTTTGTTCTCGGTGAGCTGGGTAGAGAAGAGGAAAGCTCGTTCGGTTTACAGAAGGCATAAACCAAGGGGAAGGAAGGAGAGAGAGAATTAGGTGACGACTGGGATTCAAAAAGGAAGATGTTAGAATGAGAGGCTGGAATGAATGTGATTATGATTTAACAGGAATAAAGATGAACCTTGCACTTAGGGTTAACAATCAACTGAACTACAAGGAGAGAGAAGGCTTCGTGTAACTGGTTGGTGCAGAGGACGGAGCTGACGGTAAACGCCCGATGAGCCCGGAGACCGGCGTGGTTGCCTAAAAGCTGCCACTATCACAGAGCTCCGTGTTTGACCAACGAGCGGACCCCGCCCTGATCGGACCCCATGGGGACCGTGTTATTTGGTCCTGACTGAAAGGCATTTGAAAGAAGGTGTTAATAAATTGAAGAGCATCACGAGGCAGGATGGTGAAGAGCCTGGGAATCACCCTCCACAAAGCGCACCGGAGGAAGTGGGAAAGGCCTCTGTACAAAAGAACCTAGTGTGAGCCTTTCCCGGTATCTGACAAGCTGACCGATGAGTGAGGGACTGTTAGACTAAGATCCAGAATCCAGACCGATGCGTGCCTGTTAACAGCAAAGCGGATTTCTGTTCCGCGTATGCACGAATCGTAAGGCCTCTCCCCAAATAGAATGTGTTTCCATTGGCTGGAGATCGTGTGGCATTTGGATGAACACCAGCCAAGCGAGGGACTGCTAGCCAGGGTACGAGGTTGTACCTGCTGACCTCGACAGGTCACACTAAGCCAAAGCCCCCAGAGCATACTGGGAGTATGTGACTCTCTGCCAATACTGTGGATGGTATGACTGGATTTAGGGCTGTATCGAGGCGATTACCAAACAACCAACTGCAACCCAAGCGGATTAATATGTCCGCTAGTACACCAGGGCATCTATTTATTTTAGCACAGGAATTTTGCCCATGGTCTCTACTGCAGAAGCCCGCAGAAATCACAAATAGTGGCATTTAACTACCCATGCTCAGAGCCTCTGAATAGCAGCTGAAACATGGAAATATTTGATGATGAAATTACCTTCCTACCTTCCCAAAGAGTAGCAGCTTGATATACTTTCCTGATTCCAGGAACACCTGAGTTACGATTTTAGAAGCCATAACTAGATGCTTTTAGGAATCAACACTCCAGCATGCTCAGTCTTGATGTACTAATTAACATATGTCAGGAGCTGCTTGTGCTTCTTCAGAAACAACAGCAACGGTACGAGGCAGTGGCTCTCAAACTGTCGTGCATCCAACTCACGTGGAGAGATGGTTAAGACGCAGGTTGCTAGGCCCCACCTTCGGAGTCTGTGTTTTAGGAGATGTGAGGTAGGACCTGGATTTTGCATTTGAATAAGTTTGCGGGCGATGCTTACGATGTTGGTCAGGGGATCACAGAGAACCGCCGCTAGAATGAGTGACTGAGCTCAGAAGCCAGGTCATTCTCAGCAAACCGCAGCGTGTCGATGTGAGTGCTGAGCAGGGCTGGCTTGTGCCTGCCAATGGCGAGCCGCCCTTTCCAGCTCTGCGTGCAATGACGTCAGCTTGGTAGTCTGAAAGTGGCCATGGTGGGAGTATTTATAGCACAGAAATTGGTAAAGGCTAAAGCCATAATTTTTTTTCCTCTGAGAGCCAGTTGTTAAACATTTACCAGGTAACCACTGCTATAGATTCAGAGCGGAAAGCAAATATGGGTGATTTAATGCCGAATGCGACATTGCTCAACTGTACGTCACTCATGGATTTAATGAATATTTCTTGAATCCTGGATACATAAGCACAGCAATATTTTTTCAATTATAATGTGTTGAAAGAGTTTAATAAGAACGGAGTTTATGAAAAATAAAGGATCCTCTTGGATTAAAGCAGACAATGAAACATGGTTTTGTATATCAGTCAGTTGGTGTAAGAAATAGTCAACATTTGATCCATGTCATAAATGTATATTAAAATTATAACAAAACGAACATAGACTAGTGATCATTAAAAGTATGTATCAGTATGTCGTATACTTGAAACTATAATATTGAATGTTAACTGTAATTGAAAAATAAAAAAAACAACAAAAAATAGGTCAGCTCATCATCATCATCATCATCATCATCATCATCATCATCATCATCAACAACAACATTTACTGCTTAGAATGTGCCAGGCGCTATTCTAAGTCCTTCACATGAATTATCTCATTTAATTCTTACAAAAATCTGTCACTTAGATACTGTTATCCCCATTTTATGGATTAAAAAACTGAGACACAGTAACAGGTATACGGTAATTACTTATCAATGTGTGTATGGAGTATCAGGCAGCCACGTGTCAGGTGATTTTATACGTAATGTGCTGCCAACCTCAAATACAATTCTTTCTTAAAGACAGTTTCCTGATGACCACATGACTGTAGAGTTACCACAATCTTAAATATATTTTTAATAATAATTAGAAGAAAAGACTGCTGACATCAATCAAATCGTGGCGGCCTAATCCTCCTAACTCCTCAAGAGACACCCTCAGGCCTCTTTGATGGTGGGTGGATACTATTGTTTGTCATTTTGACTCCCAGTTTCTGTACTGCTGTGAAGTTGACCTACTTTTGCTTGACACCTTTTTTATTCACACATCATTATTAGGTCAACGTCAGCCTATCAGTGTGTCATTCTGTGATCGTTTTGACTTAAAAACCTATCTCAAAGGTTCTTTTTTATCTGTTTGATCACAACTAGTATTGGTCCTGGGGATTTCTCTTTGTCACCAGATAGTAGTACCCACAATTCACCCTTCGGATTCGTGTTTTGTTAAAAAGCCATAATAAGACCGGAAATGAGCATTACGTGGAGTGAAAACTTAGAAACTCTCAAGATGTCAGCATGTGCAACACATCCTATAGGGAGTGTAATCACACTTTAAAAGGATCCAACTGTGAGCAATTAGCTACAGGAACCTAGGGGGCAGGTTTCAGGGATGAGTAATGAGTTGAATATGACATTGCAGTGACAGGGCGTGGCACACTTATCCACGCGTTAAAGCCTCCAGCTCTCCCCCTGCACAAACACAGTCGCTCACATTGGTTTCGTTCGAGTCTACTGAAGGGACCTCTCGGGACGGCTTCTGACTGACTCCTCAGTGAGTTATGTGGACGAAAGGCTTCCCCCTCACTAACAAAAACTTGCAACAAGTTTTCCCAATCGTAACAAGCCACAATTCTAATTATGTAGCACCTCAAGTATGATAGAATTTCACAAGTTCCCAAACTCTAGGCCAGCACTATTCACCAGAAATATAATGCAAACCACGTATAGTATTCAAAACAGTCTCGTAGCCACATTTTAAAAATGAAAACAGTTGAGAACAACTTTAGAAATGTATTTTATTTAATCCAGTAGCTCCAAATTATTGTCATGTGAATACGGAGTCCACGTCAAAAGTTATTAAAGAATGTTTTACTTTTTTTTTTTTTTTACATTAGGACTTTGAAATCTGCTATGTATCCTCAACTTACAGCACATTTCAATGGGCACGAGCCACTGAACAAGTACTCAACGGCCACCTGTGGCTAGTGACCACTGGCTAGAAAGTCAGCTCTAGACTGTTAAAGCTCAAATGACTATTATCTCGGAACACCCAATATCCTGACACCCCAATTGATGGGTTTCTAACTGAGTTTCTAGAATGAAGTATCCATTAAGTACCTTTGACCTGTACCTGCTATACCAGGTACCAGGTCACTGTTTATAATTAGGATGAATAATAATGAATGAGCTATGGCGAAGAACAGCTAGAAGCTGACTGTGAATAAATGACTGTGAATAAATGCAATGAGGGGATTTCTTCAAGTCGTGATACAGGGCAGAAATAGAACCACCACACTAGCTGCCGGAATTTCATGATTGATAATCAGGTAGGTTATACTTAGGCTGGCAATCTAGGAATTCATAGAGTGGCTCCTTGGCTACTTTTAATATTTAATGATGGAAATATAACAAATGCCGAGGCGGTTCAGACAGCCTCCTGCTTTTCTCTTCGCGATGGGCTAAACCAGTGATAACTTAGACAGTGGTTCAGTCTGCAACTCCTCAGTGCCCGACGTCGTCTGATCGGTTGAGTTAGAATGTTCTTGCCCCCATCAGCCACGGCAGAGCTTTTTTATTTTTGGCTCTCAGGTTCTGAGGAATGGTAGTTTGAGCTACAGCCCTAGCCTTCCTCGCCGAATGGATAGCATTTCTAGGAGCTGCGTTCTCTTTAGAGAGGAGTATTTTCTATCCACCTTGACGTAGGGAGGGAGATTTTAAGGTCTCTTTTATGGAAGACAAATAAAATCTTTCTTTATTAGAGTAAAATTAAACCTGATCATCATCTGTTTGGCACCACGATACTCCCCTCCGTAATATCATTAAATATTTCTCACTACAGTTGTTCAGGGCATTGCATTTCATCATTTCAGTCCTAATATTGTATAGGCTATAGAAGCCTTAGCATAGAAGAAGGTGCGGGCATGGCAGAAGGTGACGGAAATCACGGAAAGGGTCAGCAGTTACATGACATGATAATGACTATCAGGCATTTGCCGTGTGCCGGCTTCATGAGCAGACATGACATATGCTTACGCATGCTACATATGGTGTATCTCTTAATTCTTATAGCATTTGTATGAGGTTGTCAGATATTTTATTTTTCACATAAAGAAAGTGAGCCTGGGAACGGCCAGTCTTTTGAAGATGGTTACAAATCTGTTACGAAATAGAATTCAGATGAAGCATAGTTCATCTCTCCCCTGCCCCATGATGCCTTTCAATAAAACAAAACACAGGAAAAAGGAAACGGTTTGCTGCAAACCAATCGCAACCCACAAGAAATATTGAATGAAAGAGCAGAGTATGAATTACACAGAGAGTGATTTCAACTCGGTGGGGAGAAATAAAACATCTCAACGTTTCCCTGCGCTGCAGAGAGAAGAGGGGAAACCTGAAGAAGCAGTGAAAACAATGATTTCCTGAAGGGATCAAAAATAGACTTCCACGGAAAATGAAGTTTTAGGGAACCGTGGAAACCGAAGAAGTAGGAAGGACTGAATGTAGAGAAGTGATCAATGCAATTAAGAGACTAAAAGAGAGAGAGGAAAGTAATTCAAATAACTGTTATATCAGGCTTTCAATTTCTGACTACAGCCCACAGTAAAAAAAAAACAAAAAAACAAAAAAACATTTTACATAGAAACCTAGTTAACTAACACTGTGTGTGTACGTGTGTGTGTGTGTGTGTGTGTATTTAGTGATAGATATACCTAGATATATTTTTTTCACTAAAACAGGTGCAAAGACAATTCGGTGAAGAAAGGATAGCACTTTTAACAAATGGTGTTAGAACAATTGGATATTACGCGCACAAAAATTGAACTTCAATCAAAATCTCTCATCATACACAAAAAGTAACTTGAAACTGATCATAGACTTAAATGAAAAACCTAAAACTATACAACTTCAAAAGAAAACGTAGGAGAAAATCTTTGTGATCTCGGGTTAGGCAAAGATTTATTTTCATTAAACACTTGAAGTATGACCCCTCAAAGAACAAATTTATAAATTAGTCTGTATCAAAAATCAAAAACTTCTCTTCGTAAGACCCCATTAAACAGCATAAACGTACAAGGACAGACTAGAGGAAAATATTTGTGAAGGACATATTGACAAAAGACTTACATCCAGAACATGTAAATCACCCGAAACTCCCAACAAGAAAACAAAACAATTTTAAAAATGGGGGAAAGATTTGGATGCGTCATCAAAGAAGATAGGTAGATGGCCGAGAAGCACAAGAGGCTCAACATTGCTAGTCGTTAGAGAAGTGCCAATTAGCACTGCAGTGAGATGCCACGACGCCCTATGAGCACGGCAACAATGGAGAAGAGCAGCTCCATCAAGCCCGGCATGGATGTGGAGTAAGCAGCCCCTGCTGGTGGGAATGTAAAAGAATACAACTACTTTGGAAGGCAACTTGGCAGTTTCTTCAAAAGTTGATCTATATTCCAGCTGTCCACTGCTAGGTATTTACTTAAGAGAAGTGAAAGCATCTTCCCATACAAAGATCTGTACGGGAATGTTTACAGTGGCAAACTACAAATGTTGATAGTGGTAACAGTCGCAAGCTGAAAATAATCCAAAAGTCCGCCGACGAGTGAATAAATAAACGGTTGCATAGCCACACAACACGATACCGCTCAGCAAGAAAAAGGCATAAAGTATTGATCGGCACACGTTATAATAAGGGTGATCTCAAAATACTGATGCGTCGTGGAAGGAGCCAGACGAAAGAGAGTGCGCATACCCTATAATGTCATTTATAGAGAATTTAAAGTCATCGAATGGTAACAGAAAGCAGATAAGTGGCTGCCTGGGTATGGGAAAAGGCCAGAGAGGAGAAAAGAGGATTTACAAAGGGGCACAAGGGAACTTTTAAGGGTGAGGGCTGTGCTCTTTACCTTGATTGGGGACATTTCATGGACAGGGCTGCCAGAGGTAGCAAGTAAAAATATATGGCACTCAATGAAATTTGAATTTCTTCTAATTTTTTTTTAGCATGACCATGTACCATGAAATGTTCGAAACATACTTATGCTAAAAAAAAAAATTCACTGTTTACCTGAAATTCAAATTTAACTGAGTATCCCGTATTTATCTGGCAACCTTGTTCACATGTGTACGCACACAGGAAACTTCGGAAATTGTACACTTTAAATATCGCAGTTTATTTATATGTCAGCTACACCTCACTGAGGTGATTGGAAAAAGAGAAGAAACTAAAGTTAACCAAGGAAGATGTAATGACTTTCTCAAGTCTTCTGGCCTGTGGGAGCAAGGCCAAGGCCAAAATCTCAACTGCCATACTCCCAGTCCAACTGCTCCTCTGTCATCCCAAGGCGATTCTAGAAGAAAATATTTGCTCACAGGGATAGAAAGATAGATCCCCAAGGTAAGGATATGCATGGATATGGACTCGTAAGGAACTTGAAATTCATTTCAAATTTATCAATTTCTGCCCTCGTGTGGCCTTGTGAGTGTAATAGTTCACCCTGGTCACAAATCCATTTTAAACCGCGAAGTGCTGCAGCGTAGTGAGACCCCTTCTCGGAATAATGAAGGAGTCATTTTATTGCAATCCTTTTACCTATCTGGGAGTACAACTGGGCCCCCGGCCATGTGAGCAGAGAAGGGGAAAGGTGTAATCCAAGGCACAAAAAGGTAAAGGTACCGACGGAGTATCGCTTCCTCGCTTTTCCCACGAAGCATTGCTCAGGAATCCACATAGCAGGTCCTGTGTTTTCCTCAGCATAATTTAGCTATTTTCTCCTGATTATTGTACCACTTACAAAGTTGAGAACTATCACTTCCTAGGCTAAATTGCCCTGGTCTAAACCGAAGTCACTTCCTGCCATCTAGAAACAGACAATCCTTTCCTCCTGTACTGTTTACCCAGGGAATAGAGACGAAATTGCCATATGTCATGTAGGCTCGAAAGCGTTATTTTTAATAACTGACGTTGTCCCTGGCCTGTGATTGGGATGCGCCGTACTATCAATGCCTATATTGAAAGTGGTGCGTGTCTTTTCTCTTTTTCGAAGCGAAGCTGGCGTTAAGTCAATAGTACATTTCACAACGCACAGCACCGCAGCGGGATGGGGGGGGCGTTGTGGGGGTCGGGGCGGGGGGGCAAGCCGTTTCCCTCATTCCAGCGTTAGTTACCTCCTCTCCGGATGAGGCAGTGAGGACCACCATCACTCCGCGCACTCACACCGCAATGCGTTCCCCGTCGGTGTGATTCTTACCTGATGATGTCGTTACTTCGACTCTATCTGTATAATTTAGCATCCCACCCCACTTTTCTATTTCTTAACTGCCTTGGCGGGTTAACCAGGTTTGCTTTTCCTCGCGGGTCGCTTAGGTAACTCTAAGATAAGGAAACCAATGACCACAAGGTCAGCAATCAGATGGGGCCAAAGAACACGGCAAAGCAGAACCAAGCAAGGCTCTCTGCTGGGACCTATTGTACAATTAAGAAGCGCACTCTCTCATGCAATACGGTGCAGAGACGAAACACTTATTTTTGCAGTGATGTAATAATCTACTATTTGACTCGAACAAACAGGGAAGCTTCTTATCTGAAATATGCATGGAGGAGAGGTCAGATAAAAGGCAAATACGAGACACGCTCTCCATCAGGGGGTAGACAAGGAGGCCCCTGGGCTCATTCTGGCTCCATGCCTGGGTTTGTGCAGTTCAGAAATGGTGTCTAATTTTGTAAATGGTTGAAAAAGTTAAAAGATGACTATCTGGGGATGTGCAATCATGTAGAATTCTAATTTCTCGGCTCGTAAGTCAAGTGTTCCTGGAACATAGTCACAATAGTTTACGTACTGTCACTGGCTGCTTTTGCCCTGCAAGCCTAGAATGCTTCCTCTCGGGCCCTTCACAGAAACCTTTGCTGACCTCTGCTCTGCTCAAAGGGCGTGAATAGGGAGAAACCCCAACAACCGTGCTCTGCCCTGCATTTTGCAGAGATGAGCTCAGAAGGAGCCCCTGGCTTGTCTCCGTCTCTTTGTACTATTTCAGTATAAAGTCATGTCCTCAAGTAAGAGAGCACAGACACCAAACGGGTTTTAATTCAGCACGTGATCAAGAACCACAGGAGAGTAAAGTAGTGACTTTGAATAATTTCACATCGTCTTAAAAGCAGATTGCAAGGCAATAAAAATGTGCAGTGGGTATGCACGCATGTGCGCACGTGAGATTTCTTTTCCATTTATTTATCTATCTATCTATCTATCTATCTATCTATCTATCTATTTATTTATTTATTTATTTATTTATTTATTTATTTATTTATTGGTGAGAAATGTTTCCCTTTATGCTTTCTAGCAGATAACCCAGATGCTTTGTGGCAGATGCTTCTCTTCCTTCCTAGAGGGCTTGCATTCTGTTTGGGTGTCTACCATGACTTCACATGACTCATCCAAGCCAGTCACTGAAATCCCAATCCTCTGGCTAGTGCTTAGTTTTAGGGGAGGGATGAATGACTCAGTCCTGGCCAATGAACCGAGAGAGAGGAATTCACCTGGGGTTTTCTAGGAAAAGCTTCTCCACGTCGAAACGCACACATCCCCTCTTGGGCATACTGTCTGCATATGACACCTGAAACTGTGACAGCCTCCTTGAGACCTGAAGGTGACCTGGTACACTGAGGATGCAGGGCACAGAGATGGGGAAAAACCTGTGTTTCTGAAGACATCATTGACTCATTGAATTAAACAACCCTGAATTCCTTCTACCTTAGAAGCTCTTATCATATGACATAATAATTTTTCTTAGTATTTAATCCATTTTGTGATGGATTTCCTGTTTGGGATTTTATTACTCTGATGGGTTTTTATTGATTCTACATACGTAGATCTTGTTAATATCTTTTTTTCGTGAGAATGTCTAGAGCCTCTCTCCATGAATGGCAAAGAGTTTCTTCAAGTATTTCATGCACATTTATACTATGAAAATCCCAAGCCAAAAAAACAAAAAAACAAAAAACAAAACCCAAATGCTGAAACCTATTTATTACCATGTACTTAGCTTTCCCCTTCGGGAGAGATGAACATGTAGAGAATCACATGGAAGCAGAGTTTTGTCAAGATGAGCCTATCAGTGTTCTTTTCCAAGTAAAAGTCCAGAGACGTTTATACACTTTTTGACGTTACTTTCTTTCACTACTCACCAGGAAAAATACAGAATTCTATATTTTTGGATTAACACCAGCAACTTTAATGATAAAGTGCTGGTTCTTTCAACAGAGACCACTAAGCTTTTGTTCACAGTACTGCACTGCTCCAGGGTGCTTTGGAAGTTACAGAACAAATAGAAGACGGTCCACAGCTCTAAAGGGCGCTGGCAAGAGGTCGCTTGACAGGCAGAGCGACAAGCCACACACTCATGAAACAGCTAGGAAACCTAGGCACGTACAGGAAACATAGATCAAGCAGTACTTGAAAGTTTCAATGAATAATAACATCTGCCCTGAGAGCAGATGATGTTTCCCAAAGGAGGCGAACGTGGTCTCCTTTAGACTGTATGGTGTGTTAGCCCGTTCCGGGCTGCTGTAATACAATAGCATAGGGCTTAGAAACAAGAGAAATTTATTTCTCATAGTTCTGGAGGCTGGGAAATCCCAAATCAAGGCCTCCGATGAGGGGCAGCTTCTGTGTGTGGTGAGAGCCTGCTTCCTGGTTCATAGGTGGTCATTTTTTTCCCCTGTACCCCCATAGCAGAAGGGTCTCTTTTATTAAAGGCACTAAACTCTCTCACGAGAGCGCCACCCTCAAGACGTAATCACCTCCCAAAGGCTGCTCCTCCAAATACCATCCTATTGGGATAGGGAGTTCACATATGATTTGGAAGAGACACAAATATTCAGTTGATAGTGTGCTAGAAATAGTGTACTAGAAATGGGGACAACAGAGGCCATGCCATATGCATCTTTGTTCACACTGTGCTGGATGCACAGTAGGGTGCCACCAGTATTAGAAGACCCATCATTGATCGAATGATGCATAAGTATGAAGTGAATTCTCTAATCCCTGGTAGCTCTGAATTCCACTTCCTAATTCTATGCATAATTATCCTATAAATTACCCTATTGACGCAATAACACCATGAGTTTGTGAAGGCAGTTTGAATTATCCCGGGCAACCCTTAGTGTTTTCAAATGGTCCACGGGGGGTTTATCGTTGGAAAGCATTGCAAATGTAAAGGGCAAAGCTGTTTCTGCCTGATGGTCATTTGACTCTTTCAGCATTTGATTGACGGAATCTTTTAATGTCTGTTCAGTGGTTAGATTCTTTGCATAACTGCACCAACTGGATTAAAATTCAGCCTTTAAAAATGTCCCAGTCCATGGGTCCATTTTGTGATCACTGTCGGATTGGGAGTTCTATTCTGTTTAACAGTTGTAGTCATTCATCTCGAAAACTATCCCCTCTCTTCTTGCCCCGCCTTGCATGTGTGAGATGTGGCCATTCAGTTCGGCTCATAGTTCCACGTTCCCATCACCAGCACCTGCCCCCTGTCTTGACTGATTCGCCCTACAAGCCCTGCTGTTCTGCATAGCACCTCTGCAACGGCCAACGTATGTCTGTTGTGTTAACGGATTTTCAAATATACTTGTGAAAACGCTTCTATCAATGTTCCCACTTGATTCCTTTAGATTTCTTTCCTTGTTATGTTTTACTGTGGTCACTGAAGTGGAGCATTGGCCTCACGAGGCAATATTATAGAAAGAAGTAAAATGACTGTGCGTTCTCATCCTTTTCTCTACCTCCATTAAAAATAAGTGCGAAAAGCAGTTCTTCCTCTGACCTCACTCTTGAGCGTCATATCGTAAAGTGCAGAATAGGAGAATTTCAGGCAGTTCTGGAAGTTATACTGCTCTTTAGACATGTAAAGAAGTGTCTGGTTCCCTTTCAACACGACTATCTGTATTCCAGGCGTATGATGGAATTCTTAGTTCATTTATGCAACAAACAATTCCCTTCAGCATTCGACACATATTTCACGAGGATCCACTATGTTCAAAGCACTGTGCTGGCAATTGAGAGTTTATAAAGATAATACACCACACACACACACACACACACACACACACACGCACCAGAATATTATCAGCCACGAGAAAGACATCCTGCCATTTGCGACAACACGGATGACCTTAAGAATGGTATGCTAAGTGAGATAAGTCAGAGAAAAGACAAATACTGTATCATATCACATATGCAGAATCTGAAAAAGCCAAACTTATAAAAACAGTAAAATGGTGGTAACCAGGGGCTGGGGGGTGGGCTATAAGACAGCTGTTATTTAAGGGTACAAACTTTCAATGAGTAGTAAACAAGTCTTAGGAATTTAATGTAACCGTATAATGAATATAGACTGCAATATTGTAAGTAATCATCAAACTTGAGAAACTATGTATTATTTCAAATACTATAAATAATTATGTGACAAGATAGAGGTTCTAATTATCACTACAATGGTAATCAAATTACACTATATAAATTATCAATTCAACATGTATACCTTAAATTTACACAATGTTATGTGTCAAATATTTTTCAATTAACAATATTGTTTTAAGTTTACAGATAATAAATTAAATATAGTCTTTACCCTCTAGGCTCTTACAAATAGAGAAAATCCAATAAGTATAATATTTAAAAATGTAATTAAAAGCAACTACTGTGAAGGCAGCACCCCAAATGTCTAATTTTGAGTTGGGGGATTTAGAGATTTTTTTTTAGAAAAAGCAGCACTCACAATAAGCCTTGAAAGATAAAATGAAAGATACATTTTAATACTGAGAAAAGGTGAAAAAAAATCTGAGATTCAATAAGGCTAGGATCAGATGATAAAGACTCTAGTCAGCAGCAATCTCAAGAAATCTGGATGAAAAAGTTTACAGGCACTGGAGGAAACCATCCTATGTTTTCTTTCGAAGCAGAGATATTTTAGCTGCGTTTTAGATCACTCGTGGCAGCTGTTTGGAGGATGGATTAGAAAGGAGAAAAACTCGAGCCAAGACGAGTTAGGAGATTATGTGACGAGTCGGGTGAAAAATAATGAAGGATTGTTTACTTTAATTGCCTGCCCCTTAACGAAAATGTAAACTCCACGAAGGCAAGGTGTTTGCTTTGTTCGCGGCTGTATTCCCAGCTCTCAGGACAGTGCCTGACACATAGTTTACTAAATATTGGTAGAATAAATGACTAAATCGATGAAAAAAAAGAAATGAATGAATGAAATGGAACCATTCAAGTGCAGAAAAGAGGTCGGAAAGAAACATCTTGTCTCGGAGGTGAATTCTCTTTTTCTACTGACACGTGCCACAGCTGGGTTCGTTTCGAGTGTTGGCAGCAAATGCAGTTTGTTGGCACACCTCCCAGGCGCACCGTCTGCTCTTCCCGCCTCTGTGGCATCTGCTCCTTCAATGCCCACCTTCTTCCCACCACCTAGAGCAGAGGCTGGGAAACTACAGCGCCTGGATCAAGTCGGTCCCACCACCTGTTTCTGGGGGGCTTGTGAACAAAGGATAACGTTCACATTTTCAAATGGTTGGGAGAAAAGCAAGAGAAGAATACTGCTTTGTACGATACACGCAACTGCATGAAGTTACAATTCCAGTGTCCGTAAATAAAGTTTTATTGGAACACAAGCTCACATGTTTACATATGGTCAATGGCTGCCTTGCCCCTACATGAGTTGAGTTATTGAGACAAAGACCATATGGCCCGCAAAGCCAAAAACATTTCCTCTCTGGTCCTTCACAGGAAACGTTTGCCAACCTCTGATCTGGAAGAGCTCTCAGGAAAGAATGTGAAGCGTACTCACAATAAGGAATAAATCATTCATCAGCCAAATCTCCTAAAATACATATTTTAAGCGTAGTCGGTAAGACAAAGCATCAAATTTAACAACCACAACAACACAACAAGGGGGAAAAGACAGTCTCCAGACTACTAGCTGTATATCATGTGCCGAGTTCTCAGCTAAACCTGCCTTTCAATAAAAGTGATTCTCTCTTTCCCTTGCAACAAAGCTGCTAGACAGCCAGCCCTTTCCTCAGTTTAGAGGTGAGAAACCTAAAACTCAGAGGCCGGATCATTTTACCCTGGGTCACAAAGCCAACACGAGACACAGCCCGCCTGTGAACCCGCAGTAGCATAGCTTCCCAACCACATCCCGAACTTGAGCATTTTGAACGCACATGAGCGAATACCGTTGGGCACGCACACAGCGCAGAGGGGAAGTGGGATCTGCCTACCGTCCTTGAAACAGCAGTGTCTCGGGGGGCAGGAAGGTGGAGAGAAGTGGAACAGGGAAGCTTGATGTGGGTTTCCATGGAAGTGCATCTCCTCCCCCAACAGAAGGTGGTGATCATGGGGCCGGAAGAGGAGGTAGGGCTGACCGAGCAGCCCCGGGCGGTTCACAGCTGCAAATCATCCCGCGGAAGCTGGCCCTGGGATGTGAAGCAGAAGGCCAAAGAAGAGGCGCACGTGAGGGTCTTATTAACCCAGCGAGAGTGCCGACTTCGTTGCTGCCTCGTGAGGGCTGGGGTTTTTTGAGAAGCGGCTCAAAGATCCAAGAAAAGTGGCCAGAGGATGAAACGACAACAACAATAACAACAACAACAACAACAACAACAACAACAACTAGAAGCCACATACGACGACATTCACCCCACGCGATGCATCAACAGGCAGACAGAGATGATCGTCGTTAACGCCCGTGTGAAGAGCCCGTAGATGGGACACGAGCCGGAAGTTTTACTTTGGAGCAGGGAATCGGATCCAGTATCGAGGCTAGGCTCTGGGGGCCGGAGTTTGACCCGCGGAGGAAACGTGGGCCATTCAAGCCACACGCCCGCGGAACTGTCTCGTTGGGGACACCGCGTTTCTGCATGCCGCTGGTCGAGGAGTGACATGCGAACCCTTTGCTTGGGGAGCACAGGGCTGGCTACAGGACACCCCTGTGAGTGCGGGGCCCACCCCGGACGATGGTGTCCAGCTGCCTCTGCTTCGCAGGCTGGTGCCTGAGTCGGCCGTGTGGCCGGGGCAGGGTCTTCCCCGGGATCTTATCTGCTCCGCACACTTTATCACTCTGTTTCTAAGGCGCAGGTGAGGAAGCGGGGGCTTAGACAAGTCCAGTGACTTCACTAAAGCACAGAGAAACTCGACTGGAGCCCTCCACGCACACACACGATTTTGGTGTGCAGAGCATATGTACTTCCCATTACACTGTCTAACCCTAAGTGCTTTGGACTGAGCTGTCGAGAAACGGCTCTCTTTGAAAACTGATCGCAGTCCGCAGAGGGGGCTAACTGAGAAACGACCTACAGACAATCTGCTCTCACATTCGTGGTGGTACGTGGGGATGACAAAATTTTCACGAGCACGGAACCTTTACACAGAGGATCAACATTCCCCAAATCGGTTAGTGCCTGGGGCATTCATATTCATGACCCCATGGCCCAGTGGGAGACAAGGCTCCCTGTTCGGATAAGTTTGCGAGACGCTTCGTTACGTAGTTGTAAACAGGCTTATTGACCGTAGGGTTTCTCGGCGTGTTTGCTACGCCTTCATACGTTGTGACTATCTAAAAGGCAAATGTAGTGAGCGGTGTTCCCAAAGTATTTGACTGGGAAGTGCTCCCCACCCCACCCCCACATATATCTTCACGGGGCGCTCGCTCATGGGACCAGCATTCAATAAAACATTTGGAAAAACACTTGGCCTAAACGTACTCTGAAATTCCAGCAAGACTAACATAGGTTTGTGTTTTTGTTTGTTTTGTTTTGTTTTTGTTTGTAGTTCATCCTGTTTAGAGGAGCTTGCAAACATCTCCTTATGACAGGAGTTCTGTAGGTAAGGCCCTAACACCTGTCGCATTGCGAGAGCAAACAGATCTTCACACTCTGGCCGCTCTATACTTTACCAAAGTCGTCATATTTAAGTGACAACCTGGAGCGGATTAAATTGAAGCCGTAATGTCTTCATCAAGGGAAATCAGACGCAGCGCACGCTCGGCGCCTCCACGGGGGAGCGATGAGGAGCAGGAAGCCGGGAAGACACCGGCCCAAACTGTGCGTCCGAAGCGCGATTTCTCACGTTCTCAACTCCCTGGAAAAGCTTCGATTCCTTTTCCGAGTACAGGACTCGTCATTGCCCCATTCATCGTCCCATCGGAGGACCTGGTCCAGGCCCTCACCCACCGCGTTCTCTGCAAACACGGAGCTCCCCGATGCAAGAGCAAAACGCGAGGCGCCACAGGGTCAGGAGGGGTCAGGTGAGGTCGTGACGGACCGCTGCTGCCTCCAAGGTCACCTTTCGGTACTAAGAATGAAGTTCCTCCTGTGAATCCATAACCCGCCCGTATAATCCTGCGCCCGCTTCGGTCCTAGGACTTCTGACACTCTTCCTGGGCTGGCATCTCATTGTCTGTTTGTAGGCCGAACCACTCCTCCCAAAAGTCTTCGCTCTCCCCTCCACGTTCACGGCTTCAGCTTTCACTATCAAGTTTATTGTAGTGATCTTTCCCCCAAACCACCCCGTATTTTTGCTTCTTTTACCATCACAGTTCATTGATTCCTTTCTGTTCATCGTCCCACGTTTAGAACATCAGTAGTTATGAAATACCTCTGCCTCTGGTCATCATCTGTCAGCAGCTGCCCTTTGCCTGAAAGTCTTCTCCATTTTCCAATTCTTCCTGACACACTGGTGGACTTTTCTAACTCTCACTTCTAGATAAAACTCCCCAACACCTGAAGGCCAACATCCTGCAGACGTGGTATGAGTGAGGATTTTTAACGTTAAAAACATGTCTGTAATAAGTTTAGTTGGGCAATTGAAGGCCCGATCTGCGAGACAGTGTGTCAGGGAATAATGAGTTTGTTAGTTGTGACCCCGGACAAGTAACTGATATTTCTGAGCCTCGTTTTCCCCACCTACAAACTGGGGAAGATACACTACCTACCTCACTGGATTATTACAAGGTTCATTGAATTAACATACACAAATGGCTTCTATCGGCGCCTAGGACATAGGAAATGCCATATAATTAGTAGCTATTATTATTGCCACCATTGAAAATAACGAAAGCATCTCAGAATGAAGTGCAGAGATTTTTTTGCAAGTATGTTTTTTTTTTTTCTGTATTTTTCAGGCCCAGATTATAAAAAGGATTATCTACCCAAAATTCACCAGCACACGTCCTATGTAGGCGAAAAGCGCCCAGCCCTGGAGAAAACTGGAGATCTCAGATATTTATGGAGGCCTGCCTCCCACACGAGCTTTCCAATAAAACACAGACAGGAGTATGCTGGCGAGATCGGCTGGGGAATACCAGAGCATAACTTTATCAACAAAACAAGGCTCGAGACCGGCTTTCACATTAAGGTATTGCTCTAAACTTATGTCCGTCATAGCGTACTTTTTCTGTGTGTTTGTGTTAATCTGGATTCTGCCTGAGTTCGCTTCCACGGGAAGCCTCACACTCTCAGTCTGTCATGGAGAAGTCGCGGGATTTGAGTTTTGCAGAAAAGCGAGTGCCTGAATCCATGTGCTCGCTCGCGTCCACCCTCCTCGGTTAGTCCCCTGAATACCTGAGAGGAGACAGAGAGGGGCAGGACATGAAGCCGCGGGCAACCCAGGAGCATCGGCGTCTGGCTTGCGAGTGCTCTCAGGTCCACAACGTCGGGAAGCGTCTAAATCCACGTCCTTTTCGTGGGTCCCTTGTCATTAGGGGACCTCTGTCACGTCACTCTGTCGCCCTCATCCACACCAGTGCCAGTCGAGCTGACTGCAGAGGCTCCACATCAGGGTCTCTGACTGAGTTCCTCCTTTTATGCGAAAACCTTCATCCAGCGGGATTTTACAGCCTGAACAGCTGCTCTTCCTACTTTCCCGCTCCTGGTTTGCAGGGGCCGGGGTGGCTCGGGGCGCTCAGGCGCCTTTAGGAGCCTCTTGGTAAGAGGCCTGGGGCAGCTGCTTCCTCCCTGGGAGTGGTCTCTTCCGTTTGGGGCGCTGGGGTCGGGGTGGGAGGGTGCAGAGCGTCTGGATTCGGGTTGGAAGATGATAACTTCCAGGCCGAGGGACTCGTGAAAAAATTTCCCCATATCGCAGAGGTCAGAAAACAATCACAATATCGGGTTTCTCGGCTGGATCTTTTTCTGTTTAGCTATTTCCTTCTCTCTCCGTATGTGGATTACAAGGCCATCATAATACACGTGGACATAAGCCAGTAAAGATCACTGCTTTTGTTATTACCTTAGATTTTAGAGCAGTACATTCTTCTCTCTCTCTCTTTTTTTTTAAATGGATTTGGTGTCTGCCAAACTGCATGTGTGTTTTTTTGGAAGAATACGTGGGGGCCATTAAAACAATTCCTTGGTTTTAACCTCATGCGAAACCGAGGACCATTCTGACTGCTTCTTAGCTCAGCTTGTCTCCTCTCCCCTGGTCTGTCTTTAATTCAAACTTCCACAGTATCAGCTGGCTTCCCGGTGCCCATCTTCTGCTCCTGCCCTCTGACCTTGGGACCGAATTTTTTCAGTCACTTCATTCCCTCTCAGAAACAATGTTTTACTGGACCTGATGACTAATTCTTCATAGGTGTGGTCCCAAAGACAATATTAAGTAAATTAATCCTCATATATGTTACAACCAGTATATCATACAGTCTAACAGCTTGAAAAATCTGCAGACGGTAATAAGGAGAGCTATGGGAACCCTTTAATAGATTTATATGGTACAGTATAAGAAAATAAAAAGTAAAATCTTCGAGGCTTTAAAATGTCCGCTTCACTTTTAACCACACACAAATTCCATGGTTATGAGATAAGAGAGGGCTTCTTTGTGGTGGTTTTATGGACATTTGAAGAGCTGAGTCCCTTGATGGCTGTTGAATAAACCCACCCTAGGTTGATTGTACATTAGACGTTTTTCTCACTGCGATCTATTCAGAGAAGGTAAACAGAAAAAGAGGTACCCCCCTGACTCTTTCTGATGTGAGGAAAGTTCTGTGATCCTTTCCATGTTACAGATGAAGAAGCTGAGCTCTTGATAGGTGCCGTTCCTTGCCTGAGACCACACAGCTAGTTAAGGGCAGAGCCGGATTTCAACCCAGGCGGTGAATTCAAGGACTTGGCGGGCAGCACAGCGTACATGGGACGAAATGATGAAACAGGGAGTCAGAACATTAGCCTGAAGTCATTGTGTGTAGTGTATGTTTTTGTTCCCATTTTTCTTTAAGGCAGGTCCGGCAGGGTCACTCCGATCGCCTTCCTTTATAAGGTACTGTATGCGGCCTTTCTTCGTGGTCTTCTGAGTTTCCCCCAGCTTACTGTTCTGCATTATTTGCACGCAATGTGCTTCATTTCTACGATTAAAATGAATTCTTAGTAACTATAACCCACGTATTGGATAGAAAGATGTAGCTCAGGCACAGTTATTTCTGGATTTTTATTTAGTGAGTACTTGAATAGTGTGTCAGACTATATCATCAAATACGATCTTTGGCGTTAAGGAAAAAGTCGACAAGACAGTGAGGGTCTACCAAATCACATCTTCTTTCCTATACCAGCCTGACCCTGGGCGTTCTTCCCGACCGTCCATCCTCACACAACAGTGCCCAGGAAATTTGAAAAAATTCGCCTGGGACAAAGTACTCTCGCCAGTGTGTGGAGCTGACCACTACGTCGACCACCCATGACACATTTCAGAATTTCTGCGCATCTTTCACTGCGAATTTCTCACGTACCTTTGGATTCACTTTGACGAATCAGAGTCACCAAGATTGGGTCGCACACGCTTAATCTCCAGATGTTAAAATCAATAAAGAAGGTTTTTTTTAAAAGATAAAGAAAGCGCCCCTTTTTCAACCAAGTTATACAAAGAAAATAGAAAATAGCTTTTCTAAAATTAGGCCTCTTTGGATGGTTGCTTTTCCTTCCCAGACGGGCGTGCGTGCAGTTCTCACTTTATGCTTCTTAGAGTTATTTGCCTCCTAACGGGTTGTGGCTTAATATAAAAATAATGACATTAGGACCTTTTATCCTGAAGCGCTCTATGAAGCGATGCATTTTCTGGGAGTGCGGTGGCTCTCAGTAAGGGACTGCCACATGCTGAGCACCTGTCAGGGAGGAGAAACGTTGGCTAAAGAGGCCAAATAACTCTTCCCCCCCCCTTGAAAATAATACATTAACACCATGAACCTCTTTATACACCGATGTTATATTTTCCCCATTTTACGAAACTTGGCTTACAGGATCCCTCAAGTACATGGAAGGAAGTAATTTCCTTTTAAAATTGCACTTGTTACGGAACGGTAACGTAAGTAAATTTTATATCCGATGCTTCCTTTTCTAAGGACGGCCATGAATACAAAGGAGGCGAGTGTCACCGACGTGCACTGCCCGCCCTGTGTCCGAAGCAGCCCCACGTCGGATAATGCATTTGAAATGAAAAGAACCTCTGGCTGGTAGTTAGGGACATGGCCACCCCCACATTCCTCTGGGCGCCACAGCCCCACTGCCCCGGCTCCTCAGCAAGACACAGGGCTTTCTCGCTCTTGTCGAGGTGACTTCCTAATTATTGGCAATTTGGAAAGAAATACAGACTAATTTTCACACCTTTTGTTAGGATGTGGAAACGTGAAGGAAAAAAAAAGAAGAGGAGGAGGAGGAGGAGGAACTCGGTATAATGTAGAGCCTAGCAAGTGATTCTATTCCTTAGTTAAGGAAGGCTAAAAATATTCACAGGGGCTGCTAACTTTTGAAGGGCTTGACATAGCTAACATCTTGAGTATGTGTCTAAAGATAAACATCACCTTTACAAAAAAAAACCAAAAAATTCTTCTTCTTAAAGTGATGAATTAAGCATGTATCATTGGTCTTCAAGAAATATTATTTGATGATCATAGGGATACGAAGCTAAGAAAGACCGTATACATTAGAACGACTTCTCGTAAACCTGTTGTTTGACTCCGTAGTGCCTTAAAATACATCGTCGAAAAATTCTGAAACTTGTGCATGATCAAATACCCAAAGCCCAGGTGGCTAAAGTACCAGAACATCTGTTTTCTCAATCTGACCATGTCTCCTGGCTTTTTGAGATCTTTGGGGAAAAAAATTCTCAAATCATTATAAATAGGATCATAATTTTCCCGTACCATGCATATCCGACACTCTCAGAGCACCTCAGCTGTGTTAACGAAAACGCACGGATTGCACAGCACAGGCTTCTAGCCATCTGGAGGCCTCTGTTCTTCCCCCCCCAGGATCGAAACTAGGAGACCGAGAAAGCTCCGTTGAGCACATTGAAAGCACTGCATTGGACAGCTATCGTGGGCCCCTCCAACATCCTCCCAGCTCTGTCTCTGGGCACCAAGAAAATGGCCCTGCAAATAAGTGCTGTCGGAATGCAGGCGCCTTCCTTCGGCTGGGGAGGCGATCGTGGGCACGGTTCTTGGCAGCGTTGACGTTTCTAGTGTGAATGCTCTGAGCCATGGGACGGCCCAACCCCAGCCCCATCCCACACGGCTTGAAGCGACTTGAGGTCCGAGATCGATTTTATTTGGCGTCGTACTCACAGGATCAACCCCACTCTTCCCAGGGCTTAGCACGGCGTAGAAGATTCTCGAGAAATACGGGAGACGGAGACTGAGGTTACTTCTTTTCTCGCACGGCGTCTTGGTTGCAAGATGCTAACGGGGCGAAAGACATTTTTAAGTGAGCATTAGATTGAGACGTAGTCTACTTTTGGCTTTTCGACAGTCATTCGAAAACGATTTACCACTTATTATTATTATTATTATTTTTTTTTTACAGAAACTTATTTCTGCTATTACTGCTCACAATGCCTGAACTATAGCCCTGGTGTAATTCTGTATTGTGAAAGTAATTGGACAATTAACTTGGGAGAAGCACATTCTTAACCTTTGTCTTAACAACACTGCCAACACATTGAAAACTCTCAAAACGGCCTTGATTATATTTTAGAAACTGTGTGCTGAGCACGAATAGAGACTCGGAGAAACGGTTGTGTAGTGTTTTTTTTGTAGCTTAAATAGTTGAATCTGCTCAGATTTCAGACTCTAGGAGGGATTAGCAACCACTTCTGAATAAAGGGCTCATAACAAAATAGTTGGTTACGCATCACGAATCTTAACAATTCCCAACAGAGTAAATTCTAATTTTGCGTTAAAACAAAATCGTAACGTATCTTGAAGTATAGGAATTGCATTATGAATAATAATGAGCCCTAATAAAATAGGAATGAGGGAAGCATTTATGTCCTCGGAGAAGGACAGGGAGAAAATAACACATATTCGCCTTTTCTCTAAGAAGAAATGTGTGGCAAGTTGGCACTCACAATGCTTTTCAGAGCAAATCTATGTTTGTGGCCTTAATGAAAAATTGAATGTGACTTACAAGCGAAAGTAGCCAGTTGAAGAACTTCTCATTTCCCCACTTTTCTCGCTTTGCATGCTAATCTGCCTACTGCTCTTTTTTTTTTTTAATCATGTCTCAGTTTAACCATCTATAAAAGGGGATTGTATTACTCCTCCATCTGGCATAGCAACTTACCAATTCTCACTCAACTAGTTATTTGCTCACAGTCCTGAAGGTCGGAAGTCCAGGAAAGGTCTGGCTGGATTCTCTGCTCAGGTTTCACGAGGCTGAAATCAAGGTACTGGCTGAGGCTGTGATCCCATCTCAGGTTCGGGGCCCTTCCTCGCTCCTGTGGTTATGGCAGATTTCCGTTCCTTGTGGCTGTAGGACTGAGGACTCCTTTCTTTTCTAATGTCCATTAGCCGGGGCCAGTCTCTGCATCTAGAAGCTGCCCACATTCCTCACCACCTGGCCCCCTCCATCTTTAAAGTCAGCAACAGAAAATCTCCCTCGCGTCAAACCCTTCTCGTGCTTTAAATCCCCTTTGCCGGTAAGAGCCCACATCCTCTTCAAAGCCCACATCCTTTTAAAGGGTCCACTGAGAATAATCTCCCTTTCGTAAATTCCACTGACTTGAGACCTTAAATTACATCTACAACATCCCTTTACAGCAGTACCTAGATTATTATTTGGTCGAATGTCTAGGAGAAGTATGTATACCAAGGGGTGAGAATCTTGGGGGTCATCTTAGAATTCTGCCTACCACAAGAATAATAATAATACATACCTTAGTGGATTGTTAAATGAATTGAGTGAGATGTGTGTGTAAAACACTTAGCATAGTATCTAGTGTAATAAGTCAATAAAGGGATTTAGTATTCTTAATGCCATATACACTGTGTTTTCTTGCCTACATAGATTTTTGAATTATATTATTATGAGCACATTAGAAACATGTTGAAATATGTTGTTCATTATTTGGAGGCTCTATAGAAAACAGAGCTACTGGGGAAATAGGCAACAAACTCATGAAACCCAATGTTTAGTCTACTTGCTGAGAGTTGATGTACTTTTTCAAATTATTTAAAAACATGGCAGTTAAAAAAAAAAGACCAGGACTTAATTCATATTGGTACTGAAGCCCACATACAATGTGATATAAAATAATGAAGTATGTGTCTCTGCACTGTTTTTTTGTTTTGTTTTGTTTTGTTTTGCTTTTTAATAAGAAAAAATGCACTACAGAATTCATGCCTTAAACACTGACATTTTCCAGAAAGGATGGTTTTGTTTCCACTCCAGCTCTGAATATAAAATGAATACCTCAAATGCTCCATTCACACAAAGGCCTTTACGCCCCCTTCCTCCCTTCAATAGTTCCCGCCTAGAATAGGCGACATTATGCAATTTGGTGACCCAGCTACAACAATGAGAACTTCTCCCGGGCTGTGGGAAGAAAGATACCGAAGGCGTTAACCGTAATATTTTGCAAATGGAGGCAAATGTAGAAACAAATTCATTAGCATAAGAAAAGGCAGCCTGAGGGGATTTTCCACTCAAACGTTGGTACCCAGATCTCCCTGTGACCACAGGAGGATGGAGAAGAGAAACCCCAGTGTCTATGCATTCTTAAAATCCATCGCCATTGTGTTCATTCTCCGGCTGAGAAAGACCTCGTGGTTACAGAGATGGTCCTTTCTAGTGAGGCAAGTCCAAATGGAGATATGAAGAAAAGCATCTTGAGTGAAAAACAGCAACGAAGCCAAAGGATTCTTGGGTGACCAGTCCCCAAAAAGATTTCCCAAGTGTGTCAGACGAGAAGGGGTTAAGATTAAAAGTGAAAGCATTAAGCAATGATTTTGTTTGTTAACTAGCTAGGCCCCAAATGTCCGCAAGTAATTTAAGACAAATTTAAGGTTTTAACTGGTTCAGAAACTGTTTCTAATTACAGCATCTAAATGGAGTTAGCAGATATTTCCCTTTGATTAATGCCTAGACTTTTTGAAAGGTTGCTTAATAGAAAATATCTAATTTCGAGTTACATTGCTTTTGTAATGGTAAGAGATTTTCACTGCTTTCTTTCATATGGAGAATATACTAATCAGTTGTTACTTGTTTCTATAAGATGCTGAATTAGTTTTTGAATCAGTTTTTTTTCTTTTATGAAGACTGACCAGTGAAAAAATGATTTTTGATTCTGAATTTCACTAGTTTTAACACACCACAGTGAGCATGACTCTCGGAAGAAGCATAATTAATAAATTACAATAGAGAAGGGCCAGCTTATTTTAGATAACAAAAGTTTTGAGACGTTATACACTGATGTTTATAGAAGTGAGGGGGAGGAGAAGAATCTGTTATTTTGGTTTTAAGAAAAGTCTTTCCAGATTACGAGGAGGCCATTTTTGGTTACTAAAACTGGGAATGAAGATAAAAGAATATCATTCAACTCCTGGAAAGTTTGTCCAGAAGCTGATAATAAAAATTATTTATAAGTCAATTGATGACGTCAGTTTTCAGGGTGTCAATAGGTCAGACATCAGTGGAAGAAACAAAATTATACCATGATCTTTCCATTATGTACAGACGATTAGTTATCATTTTTGTGTGTGTGGAATAGTGAAGCAACCTTACATTAAAATCTTGCTTATCTTGTCACTTTCTTTGTTTATTTATTCTGTACATGGACATTCAAGAGCTAGAGGTGACCAAGTGTTGAGCTCTTCGCCCCTGAGTATAGTACTTAAGTAAATGGATCTTTTCCCCAAAATCTAACTCTTAACTACTTGATCATGAAAGCCATTCTAAACAAAAGCTTAAGGGAAAGGGAAGAAAAAAGGATTTTTTTTTTAAAGTACTAAGTGATTCCTCTGAGGTTGAAATTCTCATACTATGTGCTGCTTTTTATGAATCTAGCATCCCATATCAGTGTAAGCAAAAAATGCATCCCCAAAACTGAAGGAAATAACTGTTCATAATCCATACCATTGTTTCCCAACCATTGTGTGACAACCTGAGAAATGATCACAGACCCCAACCTTTTTCAATATAAATGTGACGCTCATTCCCCATGCTGGTTCATCAGATGTGTCATCCATTGGCCTTTTTCCTGGGGAAAAGGAGACAGACAGCATATCGAGGTCACCGATTCAGTGATAATAGTTCATTTCACTGTACGTGAGAGGTTGTGGGTCGTTTTTTGTTTTTTGTTTTTTGTTTTAATATGGGTATTGGTTCTCAGCTGCCAAATATTTCATCAACATTCTAAATTGTGCTTTCCGATAGGAGGTCTTAGATCTACACTTCCCCATAGCTAACTACAACCCAGCTCTTCCCTATGTTATCACCACCACATTTTCTGATTCCGCGAAGGTCAAGTGAAAAGGCCTCAACGCTTCGGGTCTAAGGGATAAACAGCAGCTTCGAACGCCCGCGTATTTAGACACGGAGCCATAAAGGCGAGAGGGGTGCCAGCCAACACCCGGCCTTGTACAGAGGACGTAGAGCACGTGGGGTCGTCTTTATTTCACTTCTCGTACTCTTCCCTCTCGGTGCAAGAAGCAAAAGACCGTCTTCTTTTCATCGGAGCGAAGATTTCCTATTCTGTTTTCCACCCGGAGCCCTTTCTGGACGAGGAATGTAGACCCTTAGACATGTTAGTGCCTGTTTACCTTGGAATTAAGGATACGTGTTTTTTGTTTTTCCTTTTACAGTGTAAAGAACTAACCCAAGCTGCTGTCGATAGATTAAGCCACAGATACCAAAATCCATGGTAAGCACTTACGAATACATTTTTAATTAATAATCAATCAATTAATTAATAATTTTCCTCCCTAAATTAGTAAAAAGGTTAATTTTTTAAAACGTTTAAGTGTACCGCCACTCTGTTTATTTTTATATCTGGCAGGTTCCTTTGTAACATTGTGAATCTTTATTCCTAAGACGTATAAAGTTTTCAATATCCGTGGGTTTTAATTAAGAGGAAGACAAGGGCAAAGCAAGCATAGACTGAGCAACTGTTAGAATATAGTGGAGAAAAAAACGAAAAAGCCAACGGCGATTAAGAACAGCATCTGGATGGGTAGGGAAGTTTTAACTACGTAAATAATTCTTTCTGTGGAGACACAACAATATAATTGTTTTCAGTTAAAAAAAAAAAAGCTCATTTCATGCGGTTGGCCTAGAAACCATCATCATGGCTTCTCTTGGTTAATCAATGGAATCCTACGGAAGTCACACAATAGCTTGAATTCATGCTCTTTTAAGGCGGCCCTTTAATCTAAATTCAACGCGTCTAGCGCCAGGTATGTGAAATCACAGGAAAAGAACGTTTCTGGGCTTGTCATCTAGATGTCACATATGATTCAGATTCCTAAAAGGGGAAGGATCAATTGGCATTGCTCTTACAAGACCTTATTGCAGACGCAATAAGGTCTTTGTTACCCTTAGATTTTTGGAGGCGAGGGTTTCTGAAGCCTCGTTCCCCTCATTTTTAACCGCTGAAGGAGACAGCATTAACATGTGCACAGTTAGTGGGTTTTAGTCTCTTTCTGCTATAGCACGACAACGTAAACTAGCACCCAGAAGAGACGAGCCCTCAGCCCCCGTGTCAAAAGTCTAGTAGTTCTGACAACACAGTCCCAGGAAAACAAAAGACCTCACTGGGCAATTTTTATAACTTATATGTAAGGCATATCACGTGTTTCAAGGCATAGAGAAATCGATAAATTTGCCGCACGCAAAGCACACGTTCTCATTAAAATAGTCCACTTCGTTTGTTCAGAAAACATTGCAGAACATCTGTTTACAAATGTCCTGTCAAACCCGTCCCAGCAAAACAACAACCACAACATTAAAAGCCACAGAAAAGCAAAGAAACTTTAACAAGCACTTGTGCTATAAATGTGAAAATTTGTGTTTATTATATAAAAGACTTGTTAGAAAGCATCTGGATATGTTGAGCTTGGAACATTTCCCTTAACTAAAAGAATATTGGCTACATTAATTTCTAGAATATGATATCGATTGTACCAGGTCATGAGGATGTAAAACATCTATGAAAAACAACTTGTAGTGATGGGCTTGTGGTTTCGATTGTAAAATTTTGTGTAGACAGATATATCTGAAGAAAAATAACAAAACCAATTTGTATATGTTGAGTGACGAATTAATAACGAAGACAATTATAAGTTAAACATTTTCTTTTTTAGTGTATTGATGACCCTGTAGCCTCTCCCTCAGGTCCTATTTCTAACTAGCCAGGTGTTGATAACCTAAATGCTACAGCCCTCTAGCGACGTTAAGCACATCCAACTTGCTGCAAGTCTTCCTTCCCAGCATGGGCAAGGAAGATGCTCTTGGAGAGGATGCTGACTAGACAGGCACAGGTGCACCCAGCTCCCTTGTGTCTCTAAGTGCGACCAAAGGCCATCTCTTTCCTGGGCAAGGTTAGTGCTTAATCTCCCAATCTAGGAAAAGAATAGAAGGTTCAGATTAAAAGCAACATGATCCATTTTTTTTTTTTTTTTTTTTTTTTTGGTAAGATCACTCTGGAATGTTGGAGTGCTGTGTGACAAGAGCAGCCCTGTAGGAAGGTCAGCTAGAAGACTTCCATTGTTAACAGGCCCATCTCAGTGTTTTCAGTGTGCTTTGCAAATGAGCCCGCATAAGCTGTGATTACAGAGGGCTGTGGGAAGGAGGAGCAAGGATTTGACTTGAACTTTCAAAGGAACATAAGCTTTAAACAAATGGCAAAAAAGAAGAGATGGTATTTGCCTAATGATGGGAAGTAAGGATGTATTCAGCAATGCAGCGAAGTAGATTTTAACATTATCTTGATTTTACAGGTGAAGAAATTGAATTTCAGAGGCTAAGTTACGTGACTGAGGGTCACAGACCCAACACGTCAGCCCACGTTGACTGATTCGATGTGGGGTAGGTAGGATCTGGGCTTGGACGTCTTTACAGGGATCACTCTCCAAGTACAGCCAGGGTCCAGAGCCACTAGCAAAGACTGAGAAAAGATTGGGAGTGAGCCCCGGGAGCTGCCCACATTGAGGACGCTGAGGTGAGAGCCACTGGAGGCAAACAACGAAGGAGGCAACAGAAAGCTGTAAAAGTCATTGGAGCCTTTCAGAGAGCGGGTTTAGCACAAGGGAATGGGAATCCAAGAAGACAATAACAGACGAATATTTGGAAGTCCTCAGTGGTCTCAGAAAAGCACTGTAGGAAGAGAAGGGTGGTTTGAGTGAACACAAGCAACGCTAAAGAATTTTTATCTGCTGACGTAACGGAGTCACGAGTCCACCGTGTTTTTGAGATTAGGAGGACAATGACAGGATTTCCCCCATCCTGAGGCATACTTGCAAAATTCTAACTTTCTCGAAATCAGGATGTGTTTTATAATAGTTGTTGACGAACGTGGCGTACAAATGCGGTGCCTCTTTTTTCTTTTCCCACGTACAGCCGTTCTTAATGGTGTTTTTACACAGTTTTATTTTGTTTTTGTTTGTTTTTGCCTCTTCGAGAGCAATAAAGATATACTTCGACAAACGCAAAATGAAAACCTGCTGTTTGCCAGGTGCTCAGAATTTTAAAAATTAATGAGCAGAGGCCTTACTCTCAGGTAGCTCGCGACTTTCAGGACAGATAAACGTGAACAGAAGCTTGCGATACAGCGTCCATTGACGGAGAATGATTGCAGGAACTGGGTGTGGTTTAACTTTTTTTTTCTCCTTCTGAATCGAAACGCTATTGTTTTCAGTATTAAGTTTCTCTAAACATGCGCCCCAACGATGAACTCATTTTCCTAGAGTCTCCTCTGTTTGGCGTTGGGTGTTTCCTAAAATATACATACACTATTTTTGATTTCGACAAAAGACGAAAAAGCACCAAGAGGCAATGGGAGACCTGGTGTCACAGCCAGAATAAAAGAGGTCACAAGAGAATGCACTGAACCTACAGGGCTTTTTGTTTTGTTTTAAGGAGTGAATCCCGTAGAAGCTACACACCATTCCCCAAAATTGTGGGGCATGGACGTGTCTTGTTTTATGTTTCTTCTCTTTACATTTAGCACAGTGCTGGGCATACGTGGGACACTCACACATATCTGCACTCCACACACAGTTGCAAATCCCCGTTCTTCTTATCACAACAGCACACACGGGTATTGTTCAGGCTGGACAAGCTGGAAGGAATTCAAGTCACACGGACGCCCGAGAAAGATTTCAGCTGGCTTTCAGAAGAATGTTTTCGGGAAACCTCTGGCTACTGACTTGGGTGGATGTTTTATCCACGCGAGTGAGAGTTACTGGGATGATGAAATCCACAGAATTGGTCACAGGCAGACATCATCCCATGAAGGGGCTGCTGACACGTCTCCGACCTGAAGTCACGACGAACTTGCCTCTTTGCCACCTCGAGAGATTTGCCACTTATTTGCCGATTTATGGATTTGTCTTAAGAAGAATGTCTTCGGACATACTTCAAGTTCCTATGGTCGGCCATTGTCCATCGATGGCAGGGCGGGGGTGTCACGAAGTCTGTAAACTCCGAGGCAAGGACAGCCAAACTGGACGTCAGCCTCGGAAGAGAAGGGGTTTTAACGGCTCAGAATTCACTACGGCCTCCCCCAACTTTTCGTTTACTCGGAGAGTCACAGAAGCACAGCTTTTCCCAGACGTTGGCTCTCCCCCTCTGCTTTCTTGCCTGACTTTTCGTAATCGTAGGATTTGTTGTTAGTGAGCTCCGTCCTCCAGAGGTGCACAGCACGGCACAGTTGGAAAAGTCCTGAGCCAGGAAAGCCAGTTTCAGGAGGACTCTATCTTTCCCGAGGATGTAAGACAGGAGGGGCACCGCATTTTAGCGAAAAGGGAGCCCAACAGTGCCTGCGGTGATGCAAAGGCAGAAATAACCTAATAGCCCCCAAAGCGGGGATCGTAAGCACTTACACAGCGATTAAGAGAAAGAGCACTGAGGACAGACTTCCTGAGTTCAAGTCCAAGCTTCACGACTTATTAACTGTGATGCCCTGGACACGTTATTTATGCCTCAGTTTCCAAATCTGTTAACACGATGTTGTTGTATAGCTGTGTTGTTATGTGTACAGCACTTAGAACGCCTCTTGGTGTAGACTGATACTCAGTGAATTGTGTTACTATATAATTTCTCTTCCCCCAAAAGAACACTTTTGAGACTAAAAGGAAGATCAGTGAAATGGTCATGAGGACAAGAGGCTAAACCGAAACTATCCTGAACAAATCAGGGTACGCTGTTAATGTTACCTATTAGTTAAAGAAATGAAATGCATTGAAATAACGTGGCAAAATATATTAACGTTCATATTATATTGTTAGCTAAAACGATCCGTCTGGAGATTCAATGCAGGTTAGGCATTCATACTATATAGCTGAATCTCTTGGAAGTAAAACAAAAAGTCCAAAAGGATAAAAAAAGAATGGGAAAAATATGAAAAACAGAAAATCGATTAAAATTAAATTATATCCAACTATTGAGAGGGCAGAGAAAACCGAAGGAAATCAATACTACAAGAACATTTCTAAGAAAATAGTAACATGAATTTCCAGATTGAAAGTCTCCATCGAAGTAAATTTTTAAAAAACTACATCTAGGCAAGTCACTGTGAAACTTCATTATACCGGCATGAAGAGACGATTTTAAAGCCTTCCGGAGAAAAAGTTGGATATTTACAAAGGATCGGGAATCAATAAAGTGTAATACTTCTTGACAGCCATCCTGGAGACTAGAAGACAATGGGACAATGACTTCCATGTCGGTCAGAAAGTGACTTTCAACTTAAAATTCTACACCCAGCCAAAGGATCGAGTGGGGAGAAGAAAAAGAGGAAACTTTCAGATATGTCTGTGTTCAAAGAAATGCACCTCAAAACATTGCTTCCCAGGAAGCAACTGGAAGAATATTACCTACCAAGACAAGGGGGATAAATCAAGGAAAGAGAAAGGAACACGATCCAGCAACTAGAGACCCAAGGAAGGTGACAGGCAAAGGGAATTCCCCAGACGATACCGAAGAAAAATACCATCTGGCCACGCAGGAGCCTAAAGAACTATCGGTTCAGACGGTGGTGGGACAAATGGGAGATCGGAGGGCGTGTGTATCGAATACAAATTTGGGTTAAGTTCCAGAAGAAACGAATAAGCTAAAAAAGTGGCTGCATTTGGAGAAAGAACATTGGGCAGGGAGAGAAGAGGAGGTTTTATTATTATTATTATTATTATTATTATTATTATTATTATTATTATAAGCATTTTAGTACTATCGACATGTATTGTGTACCTGGACCTAAATTATTTCATCAAAGTTGAAAAAATTCGTTCTATATGATGTAGAATATATAAGCATTTTCTTTTGATAAGCATAATAACTATAAAATGAGAGAAATAGCAAGAGTCACCTATAATTTGAGTCGTTAGGGGTGCTAACGTTGGAAAAAAAAATCTGTGTGAAACCAGGGCTTTCCGTAAGTACTGAAGAAACCTTCATTGACCTGAATAAACGTGGCTTCCCGTTTATGCAGAAAGGTGTGAGGTGCGCCTGTATTTGGCATCCGTGCGGTGGTGTGTAGCAAATTGCCTGTTGTATTTCATCATGAAGCATAACTGCCAAAACCAGTTGTTAAGCTGGCAGAGACTTAATGACAGCCGCTGTTTAAACCATATCGGTACACAAATGCGTGCTTCTTACCCGGAGCCGTTTTCTTCAAAACATCCATAAATCTTAAACCAGCTTTTTCTATTTTGAAGGCTGCAGCTCTTGGCACACTGGAGGGATTTCCAGAAGCATTAAGGAACAAAATCGTCTAAGTGTTGAAAACATGCTGGCATCCAGTTTCCTCGGGGCCCCCTGCGGGGGACCGCCTCTTCAAGGACATGTTCTCTAGAGAAGGGCCAGTTAATAATGCTGTCAAGCACCTCTCCCTGGCTGCGGGCCCCGGAAGCTGGTCTCTGATTGTAAATAAAAGGTAGCAGCAGGGGAGGGTAGACGGGAGTATTTTCTTGGGCGTGGACGTCTCTGATGTCGCACCTCATATGTGGGTGGCTTCTGGTATCATAGAAGCACCCGCTGCATCTCTGCCCATTCAGAAAATGAAACTTTGATGAGACCATGTCTAACGCCCTAATCAAGGCTTTAATTCCTTGGCAGATTCTGACTTTAGGTGTGGACTAGACCCTCGATGCAGAAAGATCTTTAAAAAGCAAGGGCCTCGTTTCCCTGCAAACGTCCCCGAGAGAAAATCCCAGGGCAGGAGAAGGGCTGTTCTCTCCAGAAGCACAGATCCTGCCAAACGGTTTCGAAATGGGCTTCTCAGAAATGTCCCTGTGTCACCAGTGGCTTTTGAAAGGCAAGGAGCAGAAATCGATGACCCCGCGAGAAGGCCAGCGTTTAAGGGAACCGGGCTGCTGAGCAAACAGGGGGCCACACTCCAGTCCCCTTCCCAGGCTGGAAACGCAGAGCGACGTCATTTAAGATGCCGAGGCTCTAAAGGGACGTGTCCTCACATTTCTCTCTGCGAAACTCACGTAACGAACTAACTGTTCCTTGGGTGTATGTTAGGCAACCCGGCTGACTCACTGGCACTTACACCGTTAGCGATCTGTTTTAACTTTGGAATCCAAAAACAAAAAACAACAACAAAAAAAACCACCCCAGTAATTTTACCACTTCTTAGAACTATTTTTAGTCACCCAGGAGACATCCAAACAGTAGAAAATGGTTTGCTCTTTGGCGAGACTGACCCTGGGTGGTCCGTCTCCAGGATGATCAGCTCCTTTGAGCGATGTGAGTAAATATATTGATTCGAGAGGATTCTTTCACCAATATACGAAGAGTTCATTGAATTATTTGGTCATGAATCAAAGCGGCTGCCCCAGAGTCCTCTGTGGGTCCAGCTTAAGTCCCAAAAGGCAGAAACCCAGAAGACCAAGCAGAGACCACCCCAAGCAGGGCCCCTCTTTGGCTGTCCAGGATGTTTTCTCTGGCAGAAGCGTCAAAGCTGAAAGTTGGGTTTGTCCCGTTGTTTTCGTCAGTTACATAAGCGAGCCCGGCCAGGCGTTTCCTCCTCAGCACTTGAAGTCTGTTTTATCTTCTCTACTGTCCGGGCTGCTAGGAAAAATTCCGTCCTTTCCCCCAAACCTGACAGTTTTTAAGGAAACTTTAGACATATTCTATTATAAAAATAATACACGTTCACAGTTTTAAAAAACTCAAATAGCAAAAGTGTACGCGAATTGAAATTCAATTCCACCCCACTCCAGACCGCCTGTCACGGACGGTCACAGTCTCTCACTGGACAGCTCGCCTTTACTCACGGGTTGGCCGAGAGGGAGCGTCAACGTGACCTCGTCAAGTACGCGAGGCATAAACAACGCTCTGCGGGGGACACAGGAAGTCACGACGGTGGTGGCCTCGATTTGAAGGTCTCGGTGGCCGTTCAGGGATGCTTCGGAGGAGAGGTGACACAGGGAACCACAGAAGCAAAGGCACGGGGAAGTGCCCTGTCCTGGTGTGTGCAAGGATGACCGGTCGTCTGATGCGGCTAAGACACAGGACATCGTTTTTGGGGAGCAGTAGGGAAATGGCAGCCGAGGAGCCGGACCGTGCAGTGTTCTAAACCCCCCACTAAAGATTTGGTGCTCAACTCTATAGGCAACGAGCTGTGGTTTTTTAAAATTGTTAAGTAAAGACGGGCTATCATCAAACCTGGGTGTTAGAAAGAATGCCTGGCATCTGGCAGGTGTAGAAAATGGTTTGCTGAGTGGACAGAGAGAGAAAGGAGAGACCGGAGAGGGAGCCGAGGTGAGCGAGGTTGTAATCGCTGTGAAGGCGGGAGCCTGATGAGAGGGGTGGGGTGGGGAGACGGGGCGCTGAGGGAAATTAGTGAGGCTTGGCAAACTCCCACCTGTGGAGAGATGAAGGTGATGCAGGAGTCCAAGGCAATTCTCCATGTGTCTCGAGTGGCTGGGGATATGGTTAGGTCATTGGTTGGCACAGGGTATACAGGAAGGGGGGACTTGGGGGGAAGGCGGGAGAGGAAGCGAGGATGCGGGGAGATGGATCAAGAGGCAGCATCCCATAAGGATAATACAAGTAGCCAACGTTTATGGAATTTTTGCTATGGGCCGGATACTGTTGTGAGTCCTTTATAAGTATTAATTCGTTGAATTCTCGTAAAGAGTAGGTATTATAATATTTTCCATTTTACAGGTGAGGTAGTTGCATAAGCTTAGAGTTAGATGACTCTGGGTTCAAATCCCAAATTTTTAAAAAGCTACTGCTTTTTAACTGTTTAATCTTGGACACATGACTTGATTTAACCTCAGGTGTACAAAACAAGAAGGGATATCTATTATATGGGATTCTTTTGAAGATTAGAGGCAAGATAAGTAAAGCCAATAGCTTAGTGTCTGGAACCTCATCTCGATCAGTGCTAGACATTATTATTGTTAGCTATGAGATATTCCGGTACCATGTGCAGTAAAAAGTTGGGGGTCGATGTTGATGAGATTGGAGAGCCGAAAGCAAAAAATTTAAACATCAGTATGCTGTTATTCATTGGATCCTTGGATATAAATGTTATTCCCTGCCTGCTTTGGGGGTGGGTAGTTTAGACCATCGAGGGCAGCATGCTGGGGAATACCAATGGTGAGAAAGGAACAAGAATTAAAGGTGCTTCCGAAAAGAAATGCAGGCGAACCAGTCTGAGAAATAAGCAGGGGTGGTGGTAGCAACGGAAGATTAGCCACAGACGGGAGGACCCGTTAAACAAGTAAATCCTGAGAGAGAGCGAGAGCCAGACATCCCACTGTGGAAAGAGTTACTGATAGAAAAAGGGAGAAAACAAGAATGAACGAACCCTCTGATGAACCCTGGGTACCGCCGTCGGAGGCGATGGTGGGACAGTGACAGCCCCGTGACATAGAGAACCCCTCGCACCCAGATCGCGGCTTCTAAATACCATATTCCACGGAAAAGAATGAGGGTTCCTTTGAGGAGTGGACTATTCCAGGATTGGGAAGGGAGAGGTAAACCGGGAACCTTTCGTGCTAAAAAGTAAGGAAATGCTCAACGAATGACAGAGACAGGTCAAAAAGACGCAGAAGCCAGATCGAAAGGACTTCTATAGTCGTCAACTTGGGGACAACTCAAGCATCAAAATGAATGTTACAAGTGGATTTTAACCCATTGACGAAAAGAGGAAACCCCAAGTTCCTAACGATAGAAACACACACGTGAACAAATCGAAAGTTTGACGCGGGACGCGATGGTGCCCTCATTTCAAAGTGGCTTCTCGCAAAAGACGAATAACAAAAGCGAAAAGTCATTTCACAAAGGAGAGGCCTGGCAGGCACCACTCTAATCAAGCAACGTGAGCAAAGCGCACGAGGGATGTCCACCCTGTCCCTCCTGCTCAAAGACGCCCACCCTGAGTCTAACCGAGAAGGAAGGAGATGACCCCACATTGAGGGACTCGTCTGTGTTCTTCGAAAGTGGTGAGCCTGCGTGAGAGTCGCGGGAAGACCCAGAAACGCTTCCAGACTGAAGGAGACTGAAGAGATGAGGCAGCTAAACGGAGCGTGTGATCCCAAACCGGATTCTTTGGCAGAACGAACATTCTTGGGACAATTCGCAAAGCGTACGTGGTCTTGAGGAGTAGCGGGAAGTTACACAAACGTGTGGATTCTCTGAGTTCCTCTGATTTTGAGGGTAAGGTTGAGGTTTTGCCCTTGGTGGTAGGAATGGCACAATTAAGTAATTAGGGATGACGGGCATCGTGTCAAGGACGGACCTTTAAATGGCTCAGGAAGAGAAGCTTTTGTACTGTGCTTCCACTCTTCCAGAAGTTTGAAACTATTTCAAAAAGAAGAAAGTCTGACCTTCGAGAGTTTAATAAGAAGAATGGCATACTAAGGATGTTAGGTTGCTTTATTTGTTTTGGGGTGTGTGTGTGTGTGGTGTGTGTGTGTGTGTGTGTGTGTGCACGCACACATCGGCGACCAGGGAGGGCTGGAAGGCCGACCATTTTTAAAAAGAAAACAGACAAAAAGCAAACAGCAGCAACAGACAGCCCCGTGACACACGGAGGGGTCTGCTCTTCGTTCTGCAGGCTGCCGGGGTGCGCGTGGAGGGTTTGCTGGGGACTCCGTGGTCGGCCGCCTCCCCTCACGGGGCTTCTGTGGTCCTGGGCGGTGGGAATGGAAGGTCTGACCCTGCACACCTGGAGGACAGATGGCCTCTCCCCCTGCACTTAGCTCTCCGCAGCTCCTCCTCCTCGCCTGCCTCCCGCTCGCAAAACATACCTGTTTTCTGTTCTTTACCTGGATTAATTTTTCTTCGTGGTACTTCCCAAATCTTTGCCGCCTTTACCTGTTTCTTGTCTGTCTTCCCCAGTGGTATGTAAGTGCTATGATAACAGGGACTTTGTCCCATGACTGCTGTCTCCTGTGGCAGGTACAGTCCCTGCAGGTCCATTCTAGAATGGGTGACGAGCGATGCAGACTTGCCACAAGTCTTGGTCCAAAGAACTTGGAAACCCATAAAGCTCAGATTCTAGGAGGGGAACTTCGCAGTGGCCAAGGGCCTCTGAGCAGGCAGGCAGAGGGATGGTGAGGTGAGAAGCTCTAGAGGCTCTCTAGAGCAACAACGTCTTTCTAAACGAGATGGTGAATCCTGATCTTATGATCGTTTTTGACTTTCCCCCAGAGCTGGCCCTTTATAATGGGAAGGGAGTACTTGAATCTTCTCATTTAGGGGCCTTAGAACCTAGACAAGGATTTCACTGGGAAGAGAGAATGAAGCCTGGATCTGTCCTCTGACAACCTGTCCAAAGCCAGTGTCTGGAATCTTGAAGCTGGTGTTAAATTCCCCTCAGATCTCAAAATCTCAGACCACATCCTGCAGAACTTGGTGGGTCCCGTGAAGCCTCAGCCTGAACGTCTCGCTTTCCACTCCCAACATCTCACCTAAGGGACACTCGTGATACAGGGTGAATTCATCAGCAAGGCTCCTAGATAAGTGTCCATCTGGGGAGGTCGTGACCGGGCGGGGTCTGAAAACTTCTCAGAACACTGGCTCGTGGCTCAGGTCGCTAACTTTCCCAAGCTCGATGGCTAGAAGTCACCTCAAATCGTGAGCGAAACGGGCAAGTCTCCACTGTCTGAAAACTCGTGGCCTTGTTGCTAGGTCCTTCCAATTTGAGAACCAACCCATTTTTTTTTTTTCTTCCTATTTCAGGCAACCCAGACCACCGATTATGGATATGCTGGGAAGATTCAGCCGTGGTTCTATCGCGTGGCGTATGGGTGATTACGAGACCACCAGTGAGAGAAATTCCAGAGGGTCCGTCCTCGTGAGGAAGAGTCAGGCTGCAGCTGTTCCCGGAGTTCCCACGCCGCCTCCGCCGCCCAAGCTCCCGAAGAAGCAAGAGGTATGACCGCGGCTTTTCTGACTGTCCCCTTGTTTTCAGGACGTCAATTAGAGAATGCTCTCTGACGTCCTATGACTCCCGCTGCTTTAGGGCTCCTTTTAATCTATCCCAACAGTTTGTCGTTCGTGTGGGATCTCCACGGTGACGTCTACACTGTGGGTAGGTGGGTCTTATTCTCATCGTATAGCTAAAGAAAACAAGAGGTCCGGGGGGCAAACAGACTTTCTAACTGCTTACTGATGAGACGCTTTATCCCGGACAGAACGGCTGCCCCCTTGACTTCCCAAACCCGAGAAAGCCCTCTGCCTATGAAATGGGGGGAAATCTTTAACGCCTCCTACAGACTGGCAAGCAGAGTGAGAATATGCCAGTTCAGACTCATTACTCTCTACGGAATCCTGAGCAAGTTGCATGGTTTCCCTAGAGATATATGTGTGTGTATGTGTGTATTATTCTTTTTTAAATAAGTAAAATGGGGATCTTCGTATCCGTCCTGAACATCTTGTAGAGTTATCATGAGCATCAAGTAAAGAACGCCAAGTGTCTATTCAGATCGACACCTATTTCCTCGGGTCATTTTGCGTGATCCCCAGCAAGGTGCACTCCAGTCGGCCAGTGGTTTTGAGTACGACGACAAACTTCCATGAAGGAAAAGGAAGTAGACTAGTTGGAAATAGAATAGGATCGAGACCTGTTTCCTACAGGAAGAGAGTCTCCTTGCTCCACCGAAGAATCCTGCCAACTCCCTAGCATATCGCTGGCCCTACATCGCTGGAAATCTGATCTGTTAGTAATGAATTACATCTGTGGGAGCTGTAGAGGTCCTCCTGGGTAGGTGCTGAGCCCAGAGGTACTTTGTCTTGAAAAAGGGAGCAGCAGCTCAGGGCTGACATTCCTAGGTGGTCTGAATTTGGGGGCTGGGTCCCATGAGATGATTTACCGCAGTGTGAGTGGAGGAGGCTCGGGCTGGTTACTTTCCATCACTGAACTAATGTTCTGTTAGGGTTAGAGTGATCATGTATGAAATGATCCCAAATGCCTCCTTCTGTCATTCACTAAATCCGGTTGAGATGTTGTTGTGGATTAAAAAGAAATCTGTTGACTTATTTTGAAATGATTTCAAACTTGCAGAAGAGTTACGAGCACAGTAGAAAGTGAACTGATAGATTCTTCCTCTAAACTAATCCATTGTTAATTTGCTTTAATGCTGTCTTTCTATGTGTGCGCATATATACACACATATACACACACATATATAGATTTGTGTTTTTCCAAGCCTTTTCGGGGTGAGTTACAGACACGACACTCCTTTACCCCTAAATACTTGAGGGTATATTTCCTAAGAACAACTATGGTCTTCTCTCACGTAACCACCGTACAATGAAAAGATTCAGGAAATTTAACATCGATACATCAAACCTACGGTTCATAATCCAATTGTATTAATTGACCTAATCACATCCTTTGTATTTTTCTCTGACGTGAGGTCTCATCTAGGCGGATGCATTACAGTTAGTCATCACGTCTCTTTAGTCTCTTTCAATAGGACTTTCATGACATCGACATGTTTTGAAGCGTACAGACCAGTTCTGCGGAATACCTCTTGATTTGGGCTTATCTGACGTGTTCTCACGAGCAGATGCAGGTTATGTGTTTGGGGCAGGAATTTCAGTTCAGTGATGTTCAGTGCCTCTCATCAAAGAGGCGCCTGATGCCCGTTTCTCATTGTCGGTGAGGGTGATTGATCCTTGGTCACGCTTCTTTCCTTCCAGAGATAAAACGAAATGCTGTATCATTCAAAGCAATCCCTCTTTTGATCACCGAGGCTTTCT